>CM075979.1:14737208-14944607 GCA_038087875.1 Malacoraja senta | reverse complement strand
TGATTGTGGTTGGGTGGGATGGGTGTGAGTTTGGGTTGTTATTGTTTTGGTTTTTGTTGAGGGATTTTGGGGGAGGGTGGAGAGTTTATTGAATATAATTCTGCTATTGTTTATTGTCCATTGGCTTCCTCTTCCCACCCTTGCAGGGGAAAAGAATATTAATAAAACAGCTGAAAATCACAAAGTGCTGAGTAACTCAATGGGTCAGGCAGCATCAGTGGAGGGAATGAACGGGCGACATTTAGGTCTTCATACTCATTGTAGTAGGGAAGAGAAAGCAGAAAGTAACATGGGGACAGGACAAAATCTGGCATGTGAGAAGCAGATACAGATGATGGGGTTTTTGATTAGCAGATGGGTAGACAACAGCTAAAAATTAAAATATAATTAGCCAGTCAATCCACTCCCTCCTCACCTGTATCCACCTATCACTTTCCCAAGCTTTGTCCTGCACCCAGCTCTTTTCCAGCTTTCATCCCCCTACTACAATTACTCTGAAGACCCAACTTGAACTGTCCATTCCCTCCACAGATGCTGACTGACCTGCTGAATACTTTGTGTTTGCTCCAGATTTCAGTATATTTGCTCATGTCTCTAATAAAACTGCTCCTGGACTGAATTTTGGACAATCAAAGTAAAATGTGCTTACATGAACTCAGATAAAGAATTTGCAAATAAGAGGCAAATTCAAAAAGGCTCCTCCAGCTTTCTCTCAGCTTACAACTGAGGTTTCATCTAAAACTACGACAAAGATCTGACTGAATAAAAATCAAAGTTTTAATAGTTCAAAACCATATTCAGTAATAAGAAAAAAGCAGACCGTATCTGATTAGTGTACGTCAACCATCCACATCAAGTTCACAATTTAGTTGCTCTTCGATTTAAGATTAAGAGCTTTGGGGATAATGTGGCAAGTTTTTGTTTGTGATGGAGAGCCAAGATCGATTGGCTCTGCAAATTGGGATGCACAGTTGCACTGCTAGCAATTTTCTATCCATAAAAACTAATGGCTGGAAAATCATGGCAGCTAATATGCGACTTTCCAATTTGTTCATTTCCAGCCACACATTCCTAGTCTGAATCATGGACTTGGAAAATTGCCCCCGTTGCCTTATTTACCATTTGTAAATCAGCCAAACTGCGCTAACTCCAATAATGTTTGCAAATGGATGAGAACACTGTTTGCACATCTCTGCAAAGAATTAATTAATTCCAGCAATGTTGTCAAGGTGTGAGATAATTTTGAACATTTAAGTTTTATTTGAAATCTGTTTTAAATTTTGTAAACATTTTACTTTTGTCCTATCCAAATACAGCTGTCAATTCAGAACATCAACCACAGCATTGGGGCAATAACACAACACAATATTGTTGCAACTCCCCGATCACCATCGATGTTTGCCCTTGATTCTCTCAATTCCTGCCAATAAATATAATTAAATTAGCCAAAAGAAGAAACTGGAACATGGCAACTGGCATGTTTTAACAACTTCAAATAATGAATGGCATCAGTTGTTAGCATGGTGGAATTTCCCACAGTTATGAATAACTGCAAATAATTATATAATGCATTAAAAAGACAAAGAGCAGAACCATTGACTGAGAATTTGCTAATGACATCTGAAGCATAATGGGGAATTGAACAGACAGTTTTCAGTTGTAGTCAACAATTAATACCATGCGCAAATTCAAGTTTTCTGGCCTTTGACCCATTCCAATTTAAATTAGCAATCCATCACTTTGTCAAATATCTTACAAGTAAATTGGAATTAACTCAAGCCTACAAGCAAAGTTAAAAGACAGAGTAGGTAATTCTAAACAATTAGTGTGTAAAGAGTGTAATGCGATTGGAAGGATTTTGAGATCATCAATCACATTGCATATGTTGTCCTTCAAACACAAATGTTGCTCCTTTAAAAATACTGATTCACCGAAGAACAAGAACTCTTGCTGCTGAAATGTGGGTCAACAGCTGTGCCAGCAGCTATAATATTTTCTAGGTCCCTACCTGGTCGGTGAGGCAGCTTTTT
The DNA here is from genome assembly GCA_038087875.1 of Malacoraja senta. Lineage (NCBI taxonomy): Eukaryota > Metazoa > Chordata > Chondrichthyes > Rajiformes > Rajidae > Malacoraja > Malacoraja senta. The sequence goes on along the minus strand of CM075979.1, from coordinate 14,942,577 downwards.
CTCCGGGCTGCCCCGTCAACTCGTCCTTGCGGCCTACCAGCGGGCGTGGAGCGGGACTGCCCAACACCTTCAGCTTCGGTGGCGGCACAGCGCTGGAGCGCTATCGCGGAGCGGAGCGGGCGATGCCTTGCCTGGGTCGCCGCGCTGGATCGACGCGCTGGAGCTCCGGTGAGATGTGGCTGCCGAACTCAACACCTTCGGGCTGCAGGACTGCGGAGCGGCCAGCCGCGGGCGGCAGCGCCGACCCTAACATCGGGAGCCTCGGAGCTCCAAATCGGCGCGGCCTTGTTGGCTTCAGGTACCACGGACTCCGGTAGGAAATCGGCCGTTCCAGGTGGCCCAGCCGCTGCGAGGACTCTCCCGACGCCGGGGCAACAACACCTGGTGAGAACGGCCAGGAACATCGGGCCTCCGTAGAGGCAACTGTGAAGGCCTCAATAGGCCTGACTTTGGGTGAACTGGGGTTGGGGACTGGACATTGTGCCTTCCCCCACAGTGGTAATCATTGTGGGGGGATAATTTTTGTCTGTAAATGATATTTTATTTTGTGTCCAAGATGGCTGCAGGAGGGGAGAGTGGACGCTGGCGCGCTTTAGCAGCCGCTGCTCTCTCTTCCATATTGTGTTTTTTGTTTTTTGATGTATTGCCTTAAGGGATAATTACTATCAGTAATTAATATCTCCTTAATGACTTCCTCTCTTTGTTTAAATATGATTTTGTTTCCTTAATAGGATTTGCAATGAAATATATTATTACCTTAGTGTCTCACTCAACATCAACAAGTTTATAGAATAGTTTCTAAAACAAGCATCAGCATTTTTGTTAACATATGCAAAAAACACCATACCCATTATCTGCAACATCCAGGAGTGCCTGATAAAACAGTTCAATTTTCTACTCTAATAGGTTTACAAGATTCAATTTGTAAAAACTTCATTTGACACAGTGACTGCCACCAATGTGGGCAAGATTGGCGTTGTCACAGGAGCACGTACCCTGGCAAGGCAAGCATCACCTCAGTATTTCTTTACTCCTTTATTGTTGCTGCGTCCAAAATTCTATAATCCTCCAGCAAAAACACAAGAATACCAACGGCATCTGAACCATGACAGTCGAGGAAATCCCACCTCCACTTTCTTAGGGCAACAAAGGGTCAAGAGAAAAGAAAAGGTCAAGAGTCAAGAGGTAGTAGTCAAGAGAGAGAGAGTCAAGAGTGCTTCATTGTCATATGTCCCAAAAAAGAATAATGAAATTCTTATTTGCAGCAGCACAACGGGGTTGTAACCACATTATTCAGTGGGTACAATGAACAGCAGACCGTTCCCTATCCTAACGGTGAACAGTGGGGTGGAATTTTGCAGTATTGCCAGCGATGGCCATATTTCATAGCGTAAACATAGCATAATCTGCCTTTTCTTGGAGTATTGCGTATAACTCTGGTCACCACACTAGAAGGATGTTGCACTGGAGAAAGTACAGAGGAGATTTGCGAGGATGTTGACTGGATTAAAGAACTTTAGTTATGGAAAAAGAGACTGATAGGTTGGGTAGGTTTTATCTGGAATGCAATAGGCTCAGGGTTGACCTTATAGAGTTATATACAATTCTAAGATAGGATAGATAGTCTGAATTTTTCTTTTTTTTTGCAATGGATAGCAGTTTCAAAGACAATAGTGTACAGGTTTGAGGTGAAAAGGGTATATTTTATGACTGGTAATCAAGCTACTGAGTGGCACTTTCAAATTGAGTGCCTTTTACATTTAGCACCTTTTTTACTTCACTGTGGTCTTGGCAGATGAAGTTTTTGACCAGCTGAAAGAAGGTAGGCAGGTGGATATGATCAAAGTGAGGGGAAGGGGAAAATTAGAGGTTCCCACTTACCCCACCTATGTGAAACACTGGTGATATTCTGGGTTGAAGAATAAATTATATTTGAGAAGAATTGGATGTGAGTATAGGGTATCTATAAGAGCATATCACTACTGGCCACTAGTTCTGCAGCAACTATCCATGGTCCTCTGGACATGGCTTGTCTCCACCAGTATGCTTCAATATCTCTCGGTGTGGGCTATCTTCTGCTGCAAGAGGGAGCAGAGTGCATTAGTGCAATGTGTCCGGGTGATATACTTGCCACAGTTGAACTGTTGGCATGTGCGTAAGATGCATGGTGGGTGTGAGGTCTGTAGTGAGTGGTTGATGTGTCACAGAGGACATATTTTGGAAGTGATTGCATTGATATAATTTGTCATGAGATCAGCGAAGGGATATACAGTGTGAACAAGTGTTTGAGGGTGGTATTTAGGATTTAACAATGTTTCATGGAATATTGACACCACATGCGAGGTCACTGAACTTCATTGGGCTCGGCAAAGAGGTCCTCAATGATTCACTTCTCGCGATAATCACAGCTGTGACCTTTGCCTCACAAGGTCAAAAGGTCATAAGTGATAAAAGTAGAATTAGGCCATTCGGCCCATGATGTCTACTCCGCCATTTAATCATGACTGATCGATCTTTCCCTCCTAACCCTATTCTCCTGCCTTCTCCCCATAACCTTTGACACCTGTGCTAATCAAGAATCTATCTATCTCTGCCTTAAAAATAACCACTGAAGTCCAGTCACAGGTCACGTGGAGAACGTATAATTGACTAATTGACTCCAGTGAATTAATTATGAACTTGGAGAAGACTTTTCTAAAATGTATTAAATAGTAATTTTATGCTTGGTGTTAATGCTACTGAATCTGTGTTTGGTGAGGTTGAATGTAGTTTTATATATTCCCCCGTTGAACAACACATTTTGTTTTGCTACATAGCCAAATATATTTTATCAGGTTTGGAAAGTTAATGTAATCCATTTGAAATAACTTTAACTGATAAATGTTAAACGATAGTAAGTACGGCTTTCATTTCATTCTGTGAATGACCAAGATGACCATAATCTGTGCTGAAATGGCACTCATTATCCAAGGTAGAGAAAGTCATTACCTTGTTAATGGGCTGATCTGATCACAGGGTCTGATGGTTTGGCTGAAAAAAACATTGCCCTCATTCGCTAAGAAATTGATGTCTCAGAAAGGTTCAGTAAGACGAGCAAACTTAGGTAAACACATTGGAAGATTTTCTTGCAATAATAACAGTTAAAATACATTTTGACAGGTACATGGATAGGAATGGTTGAAAGGGATATGGAACAAATGTGGTCAAATAAGACTAACTTAGATGTGGCATTTTGGTTGGCATGGACACGTTGGAGTGAAAGGCCTTTTTCCTTGCTGTGAGACTCTGATTTTATGTCTCGACTTCGTGCAAGTACCCTGCTGTAAAATATCCATCCGTCATAATCTATTGTATTCTGAAATATATTTCCTGACTGTCAATGATGAGAATGATCAGAGCACATTCTGATATGAAATAAATTAAGAAAATAGTTCATTTTTTCTGAAACATTCAAATTCTAAATATTCATCAAGAGGTGAAATTCATAGAGAAAACAAACATAGCCTACATTCACCTTTTCATGTTTGCCCCATTCTGCTTGCATCTTTATCCCAAATGCCAGTGGCATTTTGGGCGGCGCAGTGGCATAACGGTAGAGCTACAGTGCCAGAGACCCAGGTTCGATCCTGACTACAGGAGCTTGTCTGTACGGAGTTTGTACGTTCTCCTCGTGACCTGTGTGTGTTTTCTCCGAGATCTATGGTTTCCTCCCACACTCCAAAGACGTACAAGTTTGTAGGTTAATTGGCTCGGTATAAATGTAAAATTTCCCTTGTGTGTGTAGGGTAGTGTTAATGTGCAGGGATCACTGGTCGGTGCGGACTCGGTGGGACGAAGGGCCTGTTTCCGCGTTGTATCTCTAAACTAAACAAAATAACTTGGCCAGTTCCACATGAAAAGAAATAGATTTCACCCAATGATATGTAATTGTGCGGACAGAGAAGTGCTTTATTGAACTTCTGCATGGGATTCAATGACTGATATTCAATGAACTTTGTAACCTTCCATTTCTGCTCCCTGCCTCACCATAATGAAGAGTTTACAAAGCCATATTGTAAGGAAAGATTGAGGGAGATCACTGGCTTTGTGGTAGTAACCATGTGGTAGTTCCCAGTGAAATGACAGTATTTCTCACGGAAAGTACAGCTAGAAATATTTTTAAATATATGCTTCATTTTATCACTGCCTGTAATTCTTACAATTTCACACCTGCTGTGGTGCCGTGCAGTCAAAGCTACTGGAAATAATATCTTACAAGCAGTTACCTTCTTATCCAAAAAACAAATGTCAGTCTATTATCCACATTTAAATTGATTAGCATTATAATTTTTTTCTCTCAGGCGCAGCATGGTGGTGTAGTGGTAGAGTTGCTGCCTTATAGCGCCTTACGATCCTGACTACTGGTGCTGCCTGTACGGAGTTTGTATGTTCTCCCCGTAACCAGTGTGGGTTTTCTCCGGGTGCTCCGGTTACCTCCCACACTCCAAAGAAGTACAGGTTTGTAGGTTAATTGGCTTTGATAAAACTGCAAATTGTCCCAACAGTGTGTTGGGTAGTGTTAGTTTGTGGAGATCGCTGGTTGGTGCGGACTCAGTGGGCCGATGAGCCTGTTTCCGCATTGTATCTCTAAACTAAACTGCAGAGTAGATAAAATGCTGCCCGTGCTTCTGCATGTAATGTGTTTCGCAAATTCCTGCTGCAATTACAAGCAAGTGGTGGTCTTCGATCAGTGAGAAAAATCTCAATTACTGTCTTGCTAAAATATAGCATACCATTGCCCACTGCTATGCTTGAGTTACTCTGGTAAAAATGATTATCCCTAACACAAAATGCAGGTACCATCTTCTCTGCATATTCGTACCTAGATCTAGAGACAACATTTATAATTCACATAAACCAATTCCATGTCCAGGATTAACGGAATGTGGAAGCATGAATTTAATTTACTAACACCAATTTAATTTTAGTAACGTAAATTCTCCATTCATATGGTTTCTGATGATGTCCTTTAGGTTATTATAATTGTTGTTTGGCATCTAATCAATTGGTATTATTTTTGTAATTACTAATAAGATAAATAGAATTACAGGGAAAATCTATTCTACTGTATATTTTCGAGTTGGAAAAAGTGAATAATCTAACAGCAAAGAAAATGGCAGGTTGATTTGTTACTTGTTCTTGAAATGCTTTTAAGCTCCCTGCACATCAACACACCCAAAACTGATTAAAAGCAGACGTGATTAATGAGAAATATAAATATTATAAGATAAATAATGGATTAAATGAAATTGAAAAGTGCAGGGCAAACAGTGCATTTAAATTCAGAACACTGTCTTAAATTTAATAGAGTCCAGACAAACTGCATGTGTGACTGTGTTAAAATTGAAAATCCTGGGGAGTGAAAGGGGATACTTAACTATTTTAATTGTACTTTCCTTTCAGCAGTTGTACACTTTTAACTACTGGATATTTAACCTTGGCCACGGAACATAAATTATGTCAGTGCCAGGTCACTTAAATCAGTTGTATGAAAATTAGTTTCATGACAGGAAAATTGCTCTTGTCATTGACGTTATTGGGGTGGAGCTATGACAATAATTTTCTAATAGATTTACAGTCAGAGGAAGAGCAGGGTGGCACAAAAGTCCCAGAAAACGTGGAATGGCCTAATTTATAGCTTAAGCCAACATTCCATTGTTTCCTTGAGTTACAGCGGGACAAGCAGCATCTCTGGAGAGAAGGAACGGGTGACTTTTAGGGTCGGGACCCTTCTTCAGCCAGTCTGAAAAACGATTTCGACCGGAAACGAGTTCCTCCAGCATTTTGTGTCTATCTTCAGTTTAAACCAGCATCTGCAGTTCCTTCTGACACATTCTATTATTTTCTTGTTCTGCTACACCGTTCATGGTTTATGACTCCTCACAATGGCAGACGTTGCCAGGAAAATCAGAACCAATATTCAGTTAGTTCAGCTGGAATGAGGCAGTTGCAGTCCTAATAAGTGCAGTGTAATTAAAAAAATTGTGTTATAAAAACAATTGTATCAATAGGAAATAAAAAAAGTACGTTAGGTGCTAGAGTTTCACATGTGCAATAACTTCAAGCCAAAAATATTAGAGGTTACACTTCCAAAGTAACTCTTAAATGGCTTCCGATGGTGAAAGTGACAATATGTTAAGAGTCAATAGTGTCTGATTATTGCAGAGAAGTTACGTATAAACAGGATTGTTTTTCTAATACTGTATCTTTCAAAGGCAGCTTTATTTTTAGGTTAGTTTTGATTATTGTCACGTAACAAGATCCAGTGAAACTCTTTGTGACCTGTGTCTGAATAGTGCAGTTTGTTTCTGATTAAATCACAATATAAGTAATCCGGCCTGCATAATATTCCCCAATTCATCAACTGCGTCATATCCAATTCACATAATGGAAATATGAGTTATAGCAGAACTACCTGTATGTGATATTGAACAGTTTTTTTCTGCTATTGATGGAAGCAGCACTGTGACCATTGTGTATCCGTGGTTGAGACAATATAAATAGTGTATTCACATAATTTGATTCTGTTTAAAAAAAAATTATAATAACAATTAAGGCCTTTTATCATTTCCTTTAATGTGAAAATTTTCCATAAGCCTGTCTCGTGTTCTATTCTAAATTGTGACTATTAGCTAGTTATGTCATTATTACTTCATGCTACAACACTAAGCATCCATGACATTTGTTCGTCCACACGACTCTCAAAGGAAATTGTAAACTGTAAAATTTATTTGACTAATGGCTCCAAAAGCTAGCATTCCTTTACAACCTTTACTGCTAACATTTTGCACTTTGGTCACAACTACAGTGGCTTGCAAAAGTATTCATACCCCTTGAACTTTTCCACATTTTGTCACGTTACAACCACAAACGTAAATGTATTTTATTGGGATTTTATGTGATAGACCAACACAAAGTGGCGCATAATTGTGAAGTGGAAGGAAAATGATACATTGTTTTCAAATTTTTTTTAGAAATAAAAAACTGAAAAGTGTCGCGTGCAAAAGTATTCAGCCCCCTTTACTCTGATACCCCTAAATAAAATCCAGTGCAACCAATTGCCTTCTGAAGTCACCTAATTAGTAAATAGAGTCCACTTGTGTGTAATCTAATCTCAGTATAAATACAGCTGTCCTGTGAAGGCCTCAGAGGTTTGTTAGAGAACATTAGTGAACAAACAGCATCATGAAGCCCAAGGATCACACCAGACAGGTCAGGGATAAAGTTGTGGAGAAGTTTAAAGCAGGGTTAGGTTATAAAAAAATATCCCAAGCTTTGAACATCTCACGGAGCACTGTTCAATCCATCATCCGAAAATGGAAAGAGTATGGCACAACTGCAAACCTACCAAGACATGGCCGTCCACCTAAACTGACAGGCCGGGCAAGGAGAGCATTGATCAGAGAAGCAGCCAAGAGGCCCATGGTAACTCTGGAGGAGCTGCAGAGATCCACAGCTCAGGTGGGAGAATCTGTCCACAGGACAACTATTAGTCGTGCACTCCACAAATCGGGCCTTTATGGAAGAGTGGCAACAAGAAAGCCATTGTTGAAAAAAAGCCATAAGAAGTCCCGTTTGCAGTTTGCCACAAGCCATGTGGGGGACACAGCAAACATGTGGAGGAAGGTGCTCTGGTCAGATGAGACCAAAATTGAAGTTTTTGGCCTAAATGCAAAACGCTATGTGTGGCAGAAACCTAACACTGCACATCACCCTGAACACACCATCCCCACTGTGAAACATGGTGGTGGCAGCATCATGCTGTGGGGATGCTTTTCTTCAGCAGGGACAGGGAAGCTGGTCAGAGTTGATGGGAAGATGGATGGAGCCAAAGACAGGGCAATCTTGGAAGAAAACCTGTTAGAGTCTGCAAAAGACTTGAGACTGGGGCGGAGGTTCACCTTCCAGCAGGACAACGACCCTAAACATACAGCCAGAGCTACAATGGAATGGTTTAGATCAAAGCATATTCATGTGTTAGAATGGCCCAGTCAAAGTCCAGACCTAAATCCAATTGAGAATCTCTGGCAAGACTTGAAAATTGCTGTTCACAGATGCTCTCCATCCAATCTGAGTGAGCTTGAGCTATTTTGCAAAGAAGAATGGGCAAAAATTTCAGTCCCTAGATGTGCAAAGCTGGTAGAGACATACCCCAAAAGACTTGCAGCTGTAATTGCAGCGAAAGGTGGTTCTACAAAGTATTGACTCAGGGGGGCTGAATACTTTTGCACGCCACACTTTTCAGTTTTTTATTTGTAAAAAAATTTGAAAACCATGTATCATTTTCCTTCCACTTCACAATTATGCACCACTTTGTGTTGGTCTATCACATAAAATCCCAATAAAATACATTTACGTTTGTGGTTGTAACGTGACAAAATGTGGAAAAGTTCAAGGGGTATGAAAACTTTTGCAAGCCACTGTATATTCCATCCTGATAGATGCTACTGATCAACATACAAAATATTGGGTTCCCATCAAATGTTGACAGAGCACAGTCACCTCGATGTGTAGGTTCCCTTTCTGAGATGCAGAAGATATTAAAATCTTTGCATAGTTCAATGTTTTAGTCCAGAAGTCAACAAATGTTATTTTCTTACGTAAAACTAGAAAATGCTGGAAATACGCAGCAGATTAATCAACATCCATGGAAAGCAAAACAGAATTAATATCTCAGGTTGAAATCATTTCTGCAGAATTGGCACATTTATGAAGTAAAGTTTGTTTTCTTAAACATTGTTTATAATCAAATGTCTGTCAGATATTTTAGACATATATTTGAGTTCCCCTTGTGAATTTCATGCCTCTGATATAAGCAGGACTTAGAAAGGTTACTGAAAATTTAAAACCTCTGATTATTGCAGGAAATTTATATATTTTCAAACCTGAACACAAGTTCAATCCTTTTGACATAAAAAGATCCACGGTATTGCAGCGGTAGAGTTGCTGCCTTAAGGGCCTGTCCCACTATACGAGTTTACCCAAGAGCTCTCCCAAATTTAAAAAAAAATCAAACTCGTGGTAAGTACGTAGAATGTACGTAGCGGGTACGTCGGACCTCGGGACGGCCCTTAGTGGCTCGTAACGCTAACGGCAGGTACTCATGAAACGCGGTAAGCTCGTGTAGTTTTTTCAAAAGTGCGGAGAGTGTCCACGAGAGTCCCCGAGTACCTACGAACGGCTATTACCGTAATTCTCCAAGTTCGAATTAGGGGAAACTCGGGAGAACTCTTGAATTACCTCGTGGGACAAGCCCTTTACAGCGCCAGAGACTCGGGTACGATGCTGACTACGGATGCTATCTTTATGCAGTTTGTACGTTCTCCCCGTGACCTGCATGGGTTTTCTCCGGGTGCTCCAGTTTCCTCCCACACTCCAAAGACGTACAGGTTTGAAGGTTAATTGGCTTGGTATAATTGTAAATTGGCCCTAGAGTGTGTAGGATAGTGTAAGAGTGTGGGAACCGATGGGTGTGGACCCGGTGGGCTAAACATAGTTTATGTTTATGTCTCTAAACTAAACATAAATTCTCCATTGAAATACTTTGTTCTCTGGACGTATAAGTAAACGAGGCCTTCTGACGACATATAAGTAGTAATCCGCCATGAATATTCTTTCTTTCTCCTACAACAGCAGGCATGTTCTGTGATTAAGAGGTTTATAATTGAATGCTGTCACAGTCAGTGGTATAAAGATTAACGATGCTGTTCATTATGCTTCTGTGAACAACAAATATGTCTTCAGAGATTGGGTGGGGGAGCTTCTCGTTTGATGATCAACTTAAGCTTGTGTTCTGAAATTACCATCAACAGACATCTCATGTATTGCAGCACGCTGTCATTTCCTGAGTTTGTGAATTTACCATTAATGTGTCGGACATCATTATTTTTAGCACATAAAGAGGTGACTAACGACAACACTTTCTATGCTACCGTGAAGAAATGTGCAACTCGTAAACACTGCAGCAGGGAACGAGTGAAAACAGGCTCTCCTGCGTGTCAAAACAACAATCACCACTTCAATTCTAATGTGGTAGGAGTGTCAAACAAAACAAATATTGGTGCCAAGCTATATCAGGAGATATTAGGGCAGATGGTCGTTTAAGGAACATATCACAAGGAGGAAAGAAAGATACGGAGACAGAAAAGTGTGGGGAAGAAAACATGCATGCGTAGGTTCTTGACAGCTGAAGGTATGGTTGCAATGATAAGACTATTACATTTCCAGACAGTCATAAAACCTGAATTGGAGGTTCATGGAAAAAACAGGAAATGTTGGGAATACTCACTAAGTCAAGTCGGAACTGATGAAGGAGTTGGGACCTGAAAGGTTAACTCTGTTTCTCCGCCCGTATGTACAACCTGACCTTTCAGCTTTACTTTAGACTGTAGAGATACACAGTGGAAACATGACCTTCGTCCCCACTGAGTCAGTGTTGACCAGCGATCACCCCGTACACCTAAACTATCCTAGCAACTAGAGACAATTTACAACATACAGAAACCAATTAACCTACAAATCTGTACATCTTTGGAGTGTGGGAGAAAACTGGAGCACCTAGGAGAAAACCTACGTGGTCACAGGGAGAATGTACAAACGCCGTGCAGGCAGCATCCGTAGTCAGGATCGAACCCAGGTCTCTAGCGCTGGATCTGCTGAACGTTTCCAGCATTTTCTGGTTTTATTTCAAATTTCCAATATCTGCTGTTATTTTGTTTTATTTTTGGCATTACTAGAACTGGTATAGATCAAAGAAATAAGGAGAGGCAAAACTATGCTTATATTTTTAAAACTTATTGCGACAAAATAAATATTTAAATAATTCTATTGCGACACATCCTAAAACACATAAAATGAAGAAAAAAGAAACGCTCACATACCAAATGCTTAATACAAATTGCAGAATGTTCATATTGCAAATAAGGGGACTCTACCCAAACATAGGTGTTCTGATGGTACACGTTTATAAAAATAATTTTCCAGTTAAACATTAAAAAAATTCTGGTGACATATTTTAAATACTCCCTTTACATACAGATTTGCTGCTTTTGTTTTTAAATGCAATCATTTCTGAGTTTCCATAGAAAACAGTTTAATTTGTTAATCCCAATAGAATATTTTTGAAGAGTACCTTATCCATGTTGTGCCGGCTATGTCCCAGCCATCAAATCAAATACAAGTTTCTGCTTGGAAGAGAGAACAACGCTGCTGTACACTTGGCTTCTGACTCTACTATGTTTTAACGCAGAACACACTTACAGGGATGACAGAGATTCAGCCTCCTGTAATTGATTGAGCATACCTTTGATGTGAAGTAAAGAATTTGCTGTCTACTCTGCTCTGGGGAGGCACTGCAATACATTTCTGTGAAGATCTCGTTTTTTGGTTGATTTACTGCATGCCCTAAACTGTCTCATTATGTCACCTCAGGTTTTTGCCACAGCTGCACAGCAAGGGAGGGAGCTGAAGGAGGAAGAGCTCCTTTCTGTTAATGCTTAAGGGTCTGTCCCCATTCACTGATACCAACGGATGAAACATGCTGTGACTGCTGAAATAAACCTGGATAAATCTCAGGCTTGGGCTAACTGAGAAGGAACGTTCAAGCCAAGAAATCTGGGACAAAGCCAATCTCAGTGAAATAACCACATACTTTCAACAACCTACAGTTGGCATTTCATGACATTGCATCACCAGAACCCAACCATGTCCCACAACCTGAGAGTGAATACAAACAAAAGTAAATAATACTTATTCCGCAGCAGATAGAGACATAGAGTGATATGTTGTGGAAACAGGCCCTTCGGCCCAACTAGCCCACACCGGCCAACATGTCCCAGCTACACTAGTCCCACCTGCCTGCGTTTGGTCCATATCCATCCAAACTTGTCCTTTCCATGTACCTGTCCAACTGTTTCTTAAATGTTGGATAATCCCTGCATCAACTACCTCTTCTGAGAGCTTGTTCCATACACCTACCACCCTTTGTGTGAAAAGGTTATCCCTCAGATTCCTATTAAATCTTTTCCCCATCATCTTAAACCTATGTCCTCTGGTCCTTGATTCACCTACTCTGGGCAAGAGACTCTGTGCGTCTACCCGATCTACTATTGGTCTACTCTAGATCCCAACCTATGTTTGTTCTCCATTATTTCAACTTTGCTTGACCTCAAATGATGAACACAGACATCAATTCATCAATCACGTCATATCTATTCATCCAATGAAGGTAAAAAGTACAATGTCGTCAACATACTAATTTTGTGCACAATTAGTAATGAGGCTACGAATGGTACATCCTCCCTTCATACTGCGGATGGGAAAAGAGCAAAAGATTTGTGGTTGTGCTACATCTGTAACTTTTCCTGTGGAGTACTCATGTGCACGTTGTGTGGTTTCCAAGTCGACAATCCTGGCAAAGGCCTCCTCACAAAGAGAATTCAGCTCTACTTTAGTCCCTTACATGGTGTTAGATATCAGCAGTCTGGAAAGACCCATAAGGGAAAGAAATTCATAGTCACAGTCAGCTTAAGTCTCATGGACAAAGCCACCCTGGTTACAATTGTTTCTGCAGCACGCGACAGATGTTTGTCACACAGATATGGAATTACTTCTCAATGAGGTGCATATTCAACAACATGCTACCTGTTGATGCCCCTTCACTCCTGCAGCATGTGTTAGTTTTTAACTAAAATGATCGTCAGTTTATGTCGATAACAGAGGAGATTTTCAGTGCAGGAAAACACGAGCGCTGGAGGACAGGATGCTCTTCCACCTTTAACATCAACCTTTCCCAGGTCAGTCATAGAAATGTGAAAAGCTAAGCACAAAAAATAAGATTTGATTTACTAAACTTATAGTATGTTCATATTTAGCCAATTATGGGTAGAATTAAGTTGCGCATGTCAGCAAACTAAAAAGTGAAAGAGAAAAAAGAGAGGCAGAAGCAAGGAGACAGACATAGAGAGAGAGGGAAGGGGGAAGGGAGAGGAGGAGAGAGAGGGGGAGGGAGAGGAGAAGAGAGAAGAGGAGAGAGAGGGGGAGAGAGAGGGGGAGGGAGAGTGGGAGAGGGGGAGGAAGATGTGGAGAGAGAGGGGTAGGGGAGAGGGAGAGGGGAAGGGGAGAGGGGGAGAAGGAGAGAGGGAGAAGGAGAGAGGGGGAGAATAAAGAGTCACAGACACAGAGGATCTTCAATAGATTAATCTAATCCAGATCGATCAATGAACAATATGCTGACCATTTATATAGATCCTCCACATAAAAGGAGATCTGAAACCAGAACTGCCATTAATAATGCACTAAGGGTATATTAAATGCTTTTTTAAGTTGTTGCATCTAAGGGATTTTTGACTGAAATCAAAACACCAAGACCTAGGGCATTGACTGTCATTTAAAAATGTGTTTTATCTCTTGAAGGGACTGGCCCTTATTTGATGTAAAATGCAGACTGCTCAGTGCATAACAATTGGCATTTGCCCATACAGGCAGTGCCCTGCTTAGATAATGTTTCTGTTCCTGAGAACTATCCTTAAGCCGATTTCTTGTAAATCTCAGACATCAATAGCAATCCATATTGTATCACTCTATAAATACTTGCTATAACTCTTTAACTTCAATGAAATAATCACCCTAACAGCACATTGTAAACTGACATTCAGTAAACCCTCATTATAATGGACCATGAGGGGGAATGGTGTCCGTTATTGCCAATTGACAGTTATAGCAGAGTAAGGTATTATCATTGTATGTAGTTGACACAAAGAGCTGCAGATGATGGTTAATATACATGAGACACAAAGTGCTGGAGTAACTCAGCGGGTCAGGTAACATCTCTGGAGAACATGGATAGGTGACATCGAGATCCTTCTTCTGAATGATTAAGTCTGCTGAGTTACTCCAGCACTTTGTATCATTTCACCTTAAAACTAGGCGGTGATGCCGTTGCTCCGTACCAACCAGCCCATCTTCACAGGTTTACGCGGCTTATGTTATAGGTCACATTGTAGCCCCCGACAGGACAAGTTTTTTTCAGGCCTGTTGCCAACAACAAGACGTGCTTGGTCACCATGGGGCTCCCTCCCCTCTCAGCTGTTGCCGCTTCCAGCAACTCCGGGGAAGAAGAACGAGGAGGAAGAAGGGGGTGGAGGGGGAGTGGGGTGGGGGGGAGAGGCCAAGTGGACAGAGTGATGGGAGGAGGAGGCAGTGGTGATCAAACGGGGAGCGTACAAAGTCATCACCAGTGACAGCAAGAAGCAGCAGCAGGTGAGAGGGGAGGGAGCCTCATGGTGACCGAGCGCATCCTGTCAGTGGCATTGACCTGAAGAAAGCGCTGTACCCAGAGGCTACTACTTGAGCAGCAACAACAGCTGCATCAACCAGGCTGTGTGATGGGTGAAGAAGGCCTGGTGCACCTTGTGAGTCGGGAGTGGGGTCGGAAGCCAGGGCTCTTACACGGCCGGGGAGATGGTGCGAGCCGGGGGTAGGTTGGCAGGTCCGTCTGCAGTCTCCAAAATCCATTATAAAGGGTCCTTAAAATAAGGGTTTACTGTATTAAACTAATAGAATATATAAATTATTTCATCAGTAATAAACTTGGAAGGGGGAGAATGGGGACACACAGTCCCGTTTATATCAACCGGTCGATAGTGGAAAGGGTCAAGAGATTCAAATTCCTGGGCGTGCATATCTTTGAAGATCTTTCCTGGTCCGAGAACACTGATACAGTCATAAAGAAAGCACATCAGCGCCTCTACTTCCTGAGAAGATTACAGAGAGTCGGTTTGTCAAGGAGGACTCTCTCTAACTTCTACAGGTGCACAGTGGAGAGCATGCTGATTGGTTGCATTGTGGCTTGGTTCGGAAACTTGAGCGCCTTGGAGCGGAAAAGACTACAAAAAGTGGTAAACACTGCCCAGTCCATCATCGCTCTGATCTCCTGTCCATCATCGCTCTGATCTCCTGTCCATCAACGGGATCTATCATAGTCGCTGCCTCAAAAAGGCTGGCAGCATCATCAAGGACCCACACCATCCGGGCCATACACTATTCTCCCCACTACCTTCAGGTAGAAGGTACAGGAGCCTGAAGACTGCAACCACCAGGTTCAGGAATAGCTACTTCCCCACAGCCATATGGCTATTAAACTCAGCTCGGACAAAACTCTGAACATTAATAGCCAATAATCTGTTTATTTGCACTTTATCAGTTTAATTATTCATGTGTGTATATATTTATGCAATATGGTATATGGACACACTGATCTGTTCAGTATTCGTGCCTACTATGTTCTGGTGTGCTAAAGCAAAGCAAGAATTTCATTGCCCTATCAGGGACACATGACAATAAAACTATCTTGAACTCTTGAAACACCATTAAATATTTTATTGTAATGCTTTAAACATGGATGGGAGAATTTGCATAGTCAGATTTTTGCATGTCCGGTCATCCATAATCCTAGGAAAGTAAATGTGCCAGGAAATGTACGATTTCTGAGTGTGCCATCATGGACATAGAGGTCATACATAGATACATAGAAAATAGGTGCAGGAGTAGGCCATTCGGCCATTCAATATGATCATGGCTGATCATCCAACTCAGTATCCCGTACCTGCCTTCTCTCCATACCCCCTGATCCCTTTAGCCACAAGGGCCACATCTAACTCCCTCTTAAATATAGCCAATGAACTGGCCTCAACTACCCTCTGTGGCAGAGAGTTCCAGAGATTCACCACTCTCTGTGTGAAAAAGTTTTTCCTCATCTCGGTCTTAAAGGATTTCCCCCTTATCCTTAAGCTGTGACTCCTTGTCCTGGACTTCCCCAACATCAGGAACAATCTTCCTGCATCTAGCCTGTCCAACCCCATAAGAATTTTGTACGTTTCTATAAGATCCCCTCTCAATCTCCTAAATTCTAGCGAGTATAAGCCAAGTCTATCCAGTCTTTCTTCATATGAAAGTCCTGACATCCCAGGAATCAGTCTGGTGAACCTTCTCTGCACTCCCTCTATGGCTATAATGTCCTTCCTCAGATTTGGAGACCAAAACTGTACGCAATACTCCAGGTGTGGTCTCACCAAGACCCTGTACAACTGCAGTAGAAACTCCCTGCTCCTATACTCAAATCCTCTTGCTATGAAGGCCAACATACCATCCTAAGTTGCAGAGCTGCTTGGTGGCATTGAAGCACAAAGATGAAGAGATTTTAGCTTAGTTTCGTTTATTGTCACGTGTACTGAGGTACAGCGAGTAGCTTTTGTTGCACGCTAACCAGTCAGCGGAAAGACAATGCATGATTACAATCGAGCCATTCGCAGTGTACAGATACATGATAAGGGAATAACATGAATGACGTTCAGTGCAAGATAAAGCCCAGTAAAGTCCGATCAAAGATAGTCCGAGGGTCTCCAATATGGTAGACAGTAGCTCAGGACTCTTCTGCCATCACTTATCCAACCTATGCCAGGTTAACCTGGACATTCTTCCCCATTAGTTTCATGGAGAGGAACAGTTATGAATAAGGCACTTTTGATTTTTTTTAATAAATCAACTTTTGATATAATTGAATATTTCAGGTATTTAATTTTTTTGTATTTTCATGATTTGTTTTAAACAATTACTTATTTTACTAGTATAACTATTTGTTTAAAGTCAGCAACATTTAGCCTGTACAGCAGGATGAAAGAATATTCAAGGAAATACTTCAGATCTTTCGGGAGGTCTGAGCTGTTCCTACATCTTGTTCTAGTTTTAAAAATTGTCACGGTAGCAAGCTGAGAGTGGGCGGTAGGAGAAGAACATTAAAGTTTGAGAAATCGATAGAGTGAATGCATGCAGTCTTTTTCTCAGGGTTGGGAAACCAAGAATTAGAGGGCATAGGTGTAAGGAGAGAGGGGAAAGATTTAACAGGAACCCGAGGAGCATTTCTTTCATTCTGATGGTGCTACAGTACATTTATACAATGGGCTGCCGGAGGAAGTAGTTCAGCAGGCACTATGGCAACATTTATAAGACATTGGATAGATATGTGGACAGGAAAGGTTTAGCGGCATGTGGGTCGAACATGGTCAAATGGAACTATCTTTGATGAGAATGTTGGTCAGCATGGACGAGTTGGGCTGAAGGGTCTGTTTCCATGCTGAATGACTTGATGACTGCAACTCTATATATTTACATTATGACCAATGCTGCTGAGATAATAAACACAGGGACATTATCCATAATTACTGAAGTATTTATTTATTTTTAATCTTCCTAACTAGTTTCAATCTCATTCATGTGAGAGAGAAAAAACAAAACCGCTTTCTCCCCAATTCCATAGTAGTCAAGTTAAAACAAAGCTCTGAAATATTCATTGCACCATACTCTTGTTTTCAATTCAGCTCTAGCTGCCTTCTGTGACTTGTCATTTCCAATGTCACATCGCTGATGAACCATTACAGTTTGAACTGCATTTGATCATCTTGAAACCATTTGCAGCCAAACTGCTTCCTGGGGACGATGAAGTATTTCAAAATTCTTTGGCACTCATCATACATTTAGGTCAAAATGTGTAAGAATGACATTTAGATCATTTCCATTTGATCACAAATAAAATGAAAAATTAATTTAATCATAAATGTAATAACCTCATGCCAGCCTATCTAACTGGTTAATTAGTATCACAAAAATAATGTCTTTGTTTCTCCTTTATACTGTAATAACAATAACTTTAAAATGCATTTATCTTTTTGCAACATTAAGGCCAACCAATTAAATGTGTTTGAAGTGTAAACCTTTCTGGAATGTGTGAATTAGGCAGCAAATTTGAACACAGAAAACTCTTTAAAATAATTTTTAGAAATTTCTTAAAAAGAACTTCAGGCGCAGCAGTAGAGTTGTTGCCTTACAGCGAATGCAGCACTGATGATCCAGGTTCGATCATTACTACGGGTGCTGTTTGTACGGAGATTGTACGTTCTCCCCGTGACCTGCGTGGGTTTTCTCTGACACGCCAAATGTACAGGTATGTAGGTTAATTGGCTTGGTAAATGTAAAAATTGTCCCTAGTGGGTATCGGATAGTGTTAATGTGCGGGGATCGCTGGTCAGTGCGGACCCGGTGGGTCGAAGGGCCTGTTTCCGCGCTGTATCTCGAAACTAAACTAAACTAAAGCTCCTAAAGATTAAATGTTGTTGTCCCATCGTAGAGAAATGGACCTCTGTTGTTTGTGATATCTATATTACTAAAAGTCTGATCTTGACCGCTTTTGGCCCACTGTGGCACGATTTCCAAGAGAACGCCGCCAGCTATGGCTGTCATTTTTGGCCACATCGCTCAGAGCCCCCCTCCGCCTTCCGGGAGCAGAGGATTTTTCCCATCGATGAAAAATTAGAGAGATATTAATGTTTTTACAAAATTCCCCATTCTCTCTGCTGCCCCCGCTGGCAGCAGGGGGAGGGACTATAAAACCCGGAAGTGTCGTGCCTCACTCAGTCTCTGCCAGACCCAGGAAGGCAGAGGGTCACGGCTCTCTGAGCTGCGAATAATACTGAACGCACGTCTACTTCACGGTGAGTCCCTTTGATGCGGCTGTAAAGTGGCTGCTGCCCAATTGTTTGCCTCGCCTTTTTTTTTAAAGTTTGTGTTCACAAAATGAATTTTGGTTGTCAGGTGGCTGCTTGCTGCCCAATTGTTTGCCTTGCCTTTTAAAAAAAAAGTTTCTGTTCACAAAATGAATTTTGGTTGTCACGTGGCTGGTTGCTGCCCAATTGTTTGCCTTGGCTTGGCTTCTAAAATCATTGCAACAGTTGGCTGCCAGCCCAAGAATCCATTCGGCCCACAATGTCTATACTAGCCCTCTGGAAACCAGAACCTTCGGCCCGCAACACCCATACTAGCGCAACAGAAAGTCCCCCCCCCCACTTGCGAGCAATATTGGAATTGTTGGAGAGGTGTAATAAATAATATTGC
This sequence comes from Malacoraja senta, assembly GCA_038087875.1. Classification (NCBI taxonomy): domain Eukaryota; kingdom Metazoa; phylum Chordata; class Chondrichthyes; order Rajiformes; family Rajidae; genus Malacoraja; species Malacoraja senta. The sequence goes on along the minus strand of CM075979.1, from coordinate 14,923,593 downwards.
GTCGGTGACCAGCCCTCCTGTGTGATGCTGGGACCCAACGGGTCCCACTTAGTCTAGTATGTACTGTAAATGTCTTGGGCATAAATCTAGATGGGTTGGTTAGTAGGTTTGCAGATGATACCAAGATTACTGGAGTTGCAAACATTGAGGGAGGTTTTCAAATATCACAATCACAATCATACTTTATCAGCTAAGTATGTTTTGCAACATATGAGGAATTTCATTTGCCAAGTCAGTCATACAAATACAAGCAACAGAACACACACACAACCTGGATCAGAAGATACTAGCTACAAGGAGAGGTTGGACAAACTTGAATTATTTATTTTTCTGGAATCCCAGAGGTTGAAGAGAGATCTGATAGCAGTATTTAAAATTAGCAGGTCAGAACCTCTCTCCTAGGGTGGAAATGTCAAAGGCCAGAAGACATATCTTTAAGGTGAAAGGAGCAGAGTTTAACGGAGATGTGTGGAACAACTTTCATTTGGTGGTGCTGGTGCAGATATGATAGTGGTGTTTAAGAGTCTTTTCAGAAGGCACATAGAGGTGATAACATCAGAATCCCAGAATAACCACCGCACATCAAACTGTGCCAAGGGATCTTTTATAGAAGGCAAATGTTTGGGATGTGATTTCTACTTGCCCTATCGCCATGTTTTAATTATAACCTTATCATATTTATCACGTTGCAAGCAATTAATTTTAAAATTAACTACTGCGAGTTACTCGAGCATATGGATATGTTAAAATCATTGGATTTCTGTTAATAGCCATCAAATTCCATAATGGCTAAGAACAATTAAAGGGAAAAGGTATCATTTCCCAACAAAGCTCACGGTTTTGATCCTCTGCTGCAGTTCTTTCTTTCCATCCCAGCATATCTGTTGCTCCCATACTATTTTCATCTCCAAATTATTTTCAGGTGTTCTCCAAGCCATTTTGGGTCGTATTCCTTGTTTATCAACCTTTGTTTTCCTTCCCTCTGTTTCCCCCTCATTTATTTCCCATGGTCTATATGGCTCTTTCCAATGTTCTTTTACTGATATTGGGAGTTTTTATATTTGCTGTTTTATACACCAAAAAACCCCCACATCATAGACCAGACAATAAGGATAGAACTGGATGGAGTGGATGTGGCGAGGATGTTTCCACTAGCTGGAGAGTCGAGGACCAGAGGCCATAGCCTCAGAATAAAAGAACGTACCTTTAAGAAGGAGATGAGAAGGAATTAAGAGGGTGGTGAATCTATGGAATTCATTACCATAGATGATTTTGGAGGCCAAGTCAATGGATATTTTTAAGGCAGAGATTAACTGCTTCTTGATTAGTACAGGTATCAGGGGTTATGGGGATAAGGTGGGACAATGGGGTTGAAAAAGAAAGATAGATCAGCCATGATTGAATGGCGGAGTCGACGATGGGTTGAATGGCCTAATTCTGCTCCGAGAACTTATGAACATAATATTGAGGCACCAGAATGGAGGACGTTATGCACGAATTTCTGGAATAACCAGGAAGTGATGAAAAGTCTTGTTTTGTCTGATAAACAAGCCATAACAAAGAGGAAGTCAAGTGAAAAGGCCCAGCACTGAGCATGGGTCATGCTGAGATCAACAGGGGGGTTGGCCTTAGGAGGAAAAGCCTGTGCCCAGAAAATACAGTGCCTCCTATTGGTGTTAAAATGGGTCAACAACAGACTCATAAGAGGGATCAGCTGCAATACACAATTAGAGGAATTAATCCAGAACCTGAAAATAAAGGACTGAAACGGATTGCAGTCTTCAGCTAATATCGAGAAGAAAAATCAGGTTCAATTGAGGCAATACTAAGGAAAAGCTACGCACAGTGTTTGAGCCTTCTAGCTAGGAATTACTAAAGAACTGGTGCAGCGAGTTGGAAGGCCAGAGCGAGTTGTAATATCTTGGAGATGAGGAATATGGACACACAAGGGGTTGCAGATGTTGGTTTACAAAAAACAACACAAATTGCTGGAGTAACTCAGCAGGTCAGGCAGCATCTCTGGAGGATACGAATAGGCAACATTTTGGGACCGTTCTTCAATCTGATTGTAACAAGGATAGGTGATGTTTCAGGAGTGTTTGGTTAGGCGTGCATGTGTATACAGTTGCATATTTTGGCATTTTACGGCAACAGCTGAGAAATGCCAGATAAGTGACCACTGGAAATGGGTGCTCAACAGGTACTTTCACAGCTGAAGTGGATTTGACGTAACAGGATTGAAGAGGGATCAAGCAATGGAACTACTTGCATGGAGGGAAGGCCACAGACAAGGCAAGAGCAAAAAAAAAAACACATTGCTGGAGGATCTCAACTAGTTAGGAAGCATCTGTGGAGGGACTAACAACATTTCGAGTTGGGGCTCTTCTTCATGACTGGAATAAAAGGGAGATAGCTGGAAAAAACATAGAAACATAGACAATAGGTGCAGGAGTAGGCCATTCGGCCCTTCGAGCCAGCAACGCCATTCAATGTGATCTTGGGTGATCATCCAAAATCAGTACCCCGTTCCTGCTTTTTCACCATGTCCCTTGATTCTGTTAACCCTAAAAGCCATATCTAACTCTCTCTTGAAAACATCCAGTGAATTGGCAGCCACTGCCTTCTGTGGAAAAGGATTCAACACATTCACAACTCTCTGGGTGAAAAAGTGTTTCCTCATCTCAGTCCGAAATGGCCAACCCCTTATTCGTAAACTGTGGCCCCTGGATCTGGACTCTCTCAACATGGGAAACATGTTCCTGCATCTAGCCTGTCCACCCCTTAATAATGTTATATGTTTCTATAAGATACCCTCTCATCCTTCTAAATTCCAGTAAATACAGGCCCAGTCGACCCATTCTATCATGGGAAGGGGTGGTGCAAGAACTGGGATTGTTTAGGTGGATCCAGGTAATGAGGCAGATGTCAAGTGGAGAAGTGAGGGGTAGAGACAGTGGCTGGAGGTGATAAGTGGAGACCACATGCAGCCACAGATGGTGGATGACGGTGATAAGATTGGAAGGTGAGGCATGAAATGCAGACCTAAAGGGAGCGATGTTGTGTACATGGGAGGGCCAGAAGGGGTAAGGTGGATTTCAGATAGGAAGAAGTTGAAGAATGAAATGTAGAACCAGAGGGTGGGGATGGTGGATATTTGGGAACTTGGGGCAGTGCGGTGGGGAGGGAGAGGTTCTGGTCATAGGAAACATGCAGCATATTTCACATTGGCATAGACCCAGGACATACCGGTGAATGGGTAGTGGGTGAAGAAAGACGGGATGTTTTATTTTATGTTAGATAATTAGTCAAAGAAACATCAATGCTTGAGCCTGGCTCAAATATTTTTTGTAAATTACAGCTTATTTTTTTGAAAAGTTCAAGCAATATTTCCTGTCCCTTTCTGTAAACTGTGAAAAAAATTGTAGAGGATTACCAGAATGCATGTTAGCAGGAAGTTTGCTCTCTGTGTGTTCTTTATGCATCTGGCTGTCAATGTCATTAATTAATTCCAAGACTGTAGCTTTTCTCTGCACTCTATTTATCTTTCATTAATATTCTAAATCCTTGCAGTATTGAGGTGCACAATGAGAGGTCAGTAATCGAGCAATTCTGGGCTAAGCAGCTAAACAGAGTGCGACACAACACATCAACTGCATAAGAGACTGGGCCACAGGAAGGAAATTAATCCATTGTTCTTACTTCTGCTAGCTGAGTTGAGCAGGGCATTGTAACGTGGGAATATTTTATATTTAGTACTCAGAACCTGAGGTGCAGGTACTTTTTTTAAAGACATAAGAGACTGCCGATGCCAGAATCTTGAGCAAAAAGACAAACTGTTAGAGGATAGAAACAAAAAGCTGGAGTAACTCAGCGGGACAGGCAGCATCTCTGGAGAGAAGTGAATGGGTAACGTTTCGGTCGAGACTCTTCTTTCTTGGTCCGAAACATCACCCATTCCTTCGTTCCAGAGATGCTATCTGTCCCGCTGAGTTTACTCCAGTTTTTTGTGTCTAAATATGTCTGTTTAAAACAGAATCTGCAGTTCCATCCTACATAAAGTGTTGTAGAAACTCAGCGGGTCAGGCAGCGTCTGTGGAGGGAATGGACAGACAACATTTCGGGTCAGGACCCTTCTTCAAACTCAAGAGCTGCCTGAACCGCTGACTTCCATCAGCACTTTATTTTTTTGCTGCAGGTTATTTTCATGTAAGGTACACATTTCCATGGTGAATCTGTAATATGGTTGCTTTCAGCAAGGAAGCAAGATGAAAGAGAGTATATTTCAATACCTTTCTGACTATCTTACAGAAGCCCGGGCTTTGGATTAATATAAAGCACTCATGAAAAATTCTCGGAAAGAGCCAGAGAAATTTGAATGTGTGACTTTATCGGGTGTCACGAGTAAGTAACTACACTTTACTAAAGTTTAGAAATAGATTTTATTTTTGGTAGAGTTGCTCAGGTGTGGCTGGAAAGCATGGACACAAGGAGTTGCAGATGCTGGTTTACCAAAAAAGGCACCAAGTGCTGGAGTAACTCAGCAAGTCAGGCAGCATCTCCGGAGAACATGGGTAGGCGCATTTTGGGTTGGATCGTTTCAGTTTGAAAATAGTCCCAACCTGAAAAGTCGCCAACCATGTTATCCAGATATGCTGCAAGGCCTGCTGAGTTACTCCAGCACTATATAGTTGTGGGGCATATGGGTTCCTGAAATTAATAGAGGTGTTGAGTATAAAAGCTGTAAAATTACGTTGAGCCTGTCTAAAATATTGGTTACAGTATAAGTAATGTATGACATCCAATTCTGATCTTTTAATTTTCGGAAAGTGAAGGTCCTAATGCGGTTGCAAACAAGGTTTACTGGAATAGTACTTTGGATAAGGTCTTTTGATGTCAACCGCTGGAAGCACCGTATTTGCATTACAGTGAAAGGGTTACACTGGAGAATGTTTGAAGGGGATTTAAAGGATGCATACAAGATCAGAAGTAAGTTTAAGTGGATAAACATAAATACGCTCTTTTCACCAGCAGATGATCAAAGGTCCAGGATCCGCACATTTTAATTTTTTTTTAAACTAATAAAAGAAATGTAAGAAACAAAAATATTTGCACAAGAAAAAGTTATGATATGATGCCTCGCTTTAAAGACAGAAATGGAGTAAATCAGGGGATTCAATAGAGATTTAGTCAGGTTCTTGGGAAATAATTTATGGGACAATATAGGAGGCAAGAATAGCACAGCAGGTCTATAACGCAATCTGGTGGTTTGGATTGACTTCAGGGCAGACATACAATTGGGCCAGGTTCCAGGGAATGAGAGCTGTGTCAGAGGTAGAACTGGTGAGCCAGTGATCTTCTGCCAGTGATGACCTTTGATCATCTGCTGGTGAAAAGAGTGTTTATCCACTTTAACTTATTTCTGATCTTGTATGCATCCATTAAACCCCCCTCAAACATTCTCCAGTGTGACCCTGTCACTGTAATGCAAATCAGGTGTCTCCAATGGTTGACATCAAAAGACCTTATCCAAAGTACTATTCCAGTAAACCTTGTTTGCAACCGCATGGTGGGACAAGCGGTGGGATGGGTCTATCCAGACCTCATCTTTCCAGTCGTCCATGCTGTTCGTGGGCCTTGAATACGCAGATGTAGTTTGCTAAAGTAACATCCCAAATGCCTGACTATTGCCATCAAACTCCATGCTTTGCGGACTCTGTGTCCAGGTGCAGCCAAGTAACCCATTCCTTTGCTCAGTAGTCAATGATCCCTACATTTAGAACACAGAACACTACAGCACAGGAACAGGCCCTTTGGCCCACAATGAATGTGCCAAATGTTTAGTTTAGTTTAGAGATACAGCGCAGAAACAGGCCCTTTGGCCCATTGAGTTCGCACCTGCCAGCAATCCACGCACATTAACACTCTCCTACACACACCAGCGACAATTTACACTTATACCAAACCAATCAACCTACAAACCTGTACATCTTTGGAGTGTGGGAGGAAACCGAAGATCTTGGAGAAAACCCATCTCGAAGATCTCGGAAAAAACAGGGGGAATGTACAAACTCCGCACAGACAGCACCCGTTGTCGGGATCAAATCTGGGTCTCCGGCGCTGCAAGCACTTTAAGGCAACAGCTCTACCGCTGCGCCACCATGGACGCCCTGGATGTAATGCCAAATTTAACTATTCTCCTCGGCTCGCACATGATCCATTTCTCTCCATTTGTTGAATATCCACGTGCCTATCTAAAAGCTTCTTATATGCTACTGTTCCTATCTACCTCCACCACCACCCCAGGCAGGACGCGACAGGCACCCACCACTCTCTGCATAACAAAAATAATTCACAAAAGAAATTCTAGGCCAGATTCTTTTCAAACAGTAAATTATTTAAAATGGCAGATTATTAAGCAGCAAATAATAAATGCTCTGGTTAAATGAATGAAATTTTGACTGTAAACTGAAAGAGTAATTTATTAAAAGAAAGGATGTCAACTCATATATGTATTATACATTAAATTTTAATTTCCTTGCATTTGGTAAATGCAGTAGTGAAATTCATGTGCTAAGATGTGGTTTTGGCCTAAATTACTGAGCTGGGTATTCACACGGTGCTTTCCAGGTTTTTATTTTTAATCGAGCATTTTAAAAAGGTACATTGTGGAGTTTGCATGGTTATCACCTTTAAATGCACCTAGAAATACCTAGAAGCATGCAATTATCAGCATGAAGTTCTAGAATAACAGGGCCATAAATACCAACAGCAACAGATCATGTTTGAAGCAGCTTCAATTTGAAATTAACTACTGAAAGGATTACATGATTCACATTGCAAAAATACCAAGTGAGAAGGATCTTACTACAGTTTCCCTGTATTTGAGCTGTCATGTGCAGGCACTGTTCCCAAGTATTATATTATTAAAATGAAAGTGATGCCTATATGTCCAAAAACAATGGAGAGTCAGGAAAGAATATCATGCATTTTTCATGTCTGGGTTCTTATGGTGACCTTACACCAATTAATGTTTTTATGAGGTTATCTGAGCTGTCATTAGGTGACATTACCACTAAACTATAATTCCATTAATATAACTCAGAAAACTTCAGCAGTAAACCTGGGTGGCATCATTAAATACACAAAATGCATTTCCCACAGCAACTTCCAGATTGATATAATGAAATGAAATTCATTGGGTACACGGCATCGGAACAACCCTGAATAGTTTATTAGAGACTGCTATGAAGGAGTCTAAACGGAATGCTATTGAAGATGCAAGGATCAAAATGTGTGATTAACCCATGTCTATTCATCCTGCCATGGGCAGGGTTTAATCATCCTGATAGTATTAAATGTATTGGTTGTTGATGTAATATGAATGGATAGGGTATAATGGCTTGCTCCAGTTGGTGCTGATGGAAAGCATTTGCTGCATAGCTTTATTCTTCTCAATACTGTGGAATGATTTCTGATTTCTTTTTTTGGATCCGGCTATATTTGCAAGATTTCCAGAAGCCCTGCAGATCTGTAGTGAAGCAGCAGAAAGCTAAGATTAATGTTGAATCCAAAGGCCAAGGGCATGGGTGCAGGATGCTTATTGACCTCGCATGTGGTCAAGGTCAACAAAGGCAATGACAAATACCATCCGCCAACAAATGCACTTTGAGCCTCACATACTGCTCAAGGGAAAATACCATTCAGCCAACAACCACCACTATTTCTCTACTTTCTACTTAGGCCTCTAGTTTCCCTTACACCAAGTTTCGCACAACCATCTAAAAGCTTAATTGCGCACCCAAAGTTTCAAAGACACATCACCCACTTATAATGGAATACACTCACTAACACATTGCCCTCTCACAGGAATAAATGGAGCATTACCAGTGCTAGATGGCATAAACTGCACACGGCATGACCTAGTTCCTTGGCTCACAGGCTTCGAGAGTGCTGAAGAGTTTCTGATACAGCTGCTATTAGTGTGTGGGCAGCAAAAGGATTGAATCATTTAAAGAAGTCAGATTATTAATAACCAATCCTACTCGTCACAGCATTTATTAGCTGCACGCAAGACATTACATTTACTCACCCTCAGCCCTATCCTCAATATAACCCACCCTCAAGTCTTCTTTCTTTTCAGATAGCCAAGAATTCTTCCTTTGTCCATCGTCTTAGCTGCTTAATACCAAAAGTCTTCAGCTCAGCAATTAGTAATGGGTGGCATCCGTGCGTAGTGACTCATAGGATATCTGGCTTGTAGCCAAGGCAGGGGAATAGGTAGCCTAGTGGCCAGCCCCTTGGTTGTACATGTCCTTCAGAGCACATAGATGATGACTTTGATGGATCAACTAACAGGTTGGACTAACAGGAGGATAGTGGCATGATTGGAGCATCAGCATGCCTGTCTGATACTATGCATGAAACCATTTAAAGGGGTGGGAGAGCACGTGGTGCCGCCACGGGGCAGCACGGTGGCGTAGAGCTACTGCCTTACAGCGCCAGAGACCCTGGTTCGATCTAGACCGCTGTTGCTGTCTTGTACGGAGTTTGTACGTTCTCCCCGTGAGCTGCGTGGATTTTCTTCGAGATCTCCAGTTTCCTCCCACACTCCAAAGATGTACAGGTTTGGAGGTTAATTCGCTTGGTGTAAATATAAAATTGTCCCCAGTGTGTGCAGGATAGTGTTAGGGTGTGGGGATCGCTAGTCAGTGCAGACTCAGTGGGCCGCAGGGCCTGTTTCCACGCTGTATCTCTAAAGTAAACTAAACTAAGCAGTTGGGGAAGGAGTGAGAAGGAGGAGAATCGAGTTTCAAAAACTTGCATGTGGCTATGTATAGAAGTAAATGCTACACTTGGTCCAACCTTATGCAGCAACAATGGGCGGATGCAGAGATCTGCTCGTATGGAAAAACTGGCCCAATATATGATCCAATGAAGAGCTAATTCAAACTTAGGCTGAGCCTGAGAATCCAAGATTTTTATTCCGACCTGCTACCTATCAATGCCATAGTTCAGGTTGGCAGGTTTTATAAACAAATTTTGATTATCAACATGTCCATAATATTCTCAATAGAACAATAAATAGGTCTCCAAAATGTATGGATTCACTATCCACGATCCATGGAAATAGTCAGATGCCACTGACTTAACAACATTAGGAGAACACAACTAAAAGGTTGCTCCAACAACATGTCCATTATGGTTGAACGCCTGGTTTGTTTACAAATGCGATTCATGTCAATATGTGGCTAGTTTATTTTGACAACAGGGAAACAACATAGGTATTGGGAAATCTCGACATTTGTTTTTTCCCAACCAATATGTAACCCGATTGTAAATATATAATTGGATTGATACTGCCATCCCATCCAAAATCCATTGTAGGTGTGTTCTCATTGTAACAAATAAAATCATATCTGGAATATGATGCAAAATTGTGGCAGTGCTATTGAAATTACATCAAACATCAGACACAGAAATCGGATAAGAGGTGGGGAGAGTGGGAAGTCCTGTTTGCCCAGGCGAGGGGTGGAAAGCTTTATCAGGAGCTGGTGAGGCTACCTTTAGAATATTGTGAGTCCCATATCTGAGGAAGAATGTGGTTGCTTTGGAATGGGTCCAGACGAGATTTACAAGAATTATCCTGAGAATAAGGAGCGTTTGAAGGTTCCAGGCCTGGGGGCGCTGGATGAGAGGGTAGGGGGGAATCTCATCGAAACTTATTGGATAATGAAAGGCCTAGATAGAGTGGACATGGAAAGGATGTTTCCCCTAATGGGAGAGTCAAGAACCAGAGGACATGGGCTCAGAAATAAAAGACACACTTTCAAAATGGAGACGAGGAGGAATTTCTTTAGTCAGGCGGTGGCGATTCTGTGGAATGCATTGCCACAGACTGCAGAGGAGTTCAATTCATTGGGTATTTTTAAGGCAGAGATTGATATGTTCTTGATTAGGAATGGCGTCAACGGTGACGGGAGAAGAAGAATGGGGTTGAGAGGGAATATTAGGATCAGCCATGATAGAATGGTGGAGTAGACACGATGGGCTGAATGGCTTAATTCTGCTCCTATGTCTTATGGGGTATGCCAATCTTAGATAAAAGAGGAACAGGTACCAGCAGCTGTTTATAATGAACAGATTTTTACCTCAAGAGGCAAAACCTCTCAGCTATGAGGATGCTGTTGTCAGGGAAAGGATTCCTAGTGAGTTATCAATAAAAGTCAGCTTGTGAACGGCTGAGACAAAGGATGCAGTAGGGGAAATCAGACTAGTCAGTCACCAGAAGTCAAACCTCGTTAGATCATCTACAGAGTGACCCCTCAAATGTCCATGAATACATGGGACTCATCTTGTAGGGAAGGGGATCATACCATCAAGGTTATTGTAATCTCTCAAACTCAGTAAAGACATATCACGACAGAATAAAGAACACTGATGTCTCATTATTTATTAATTCCCTAGTAAAGACTCTTGCGCACGGGTGGTAATCCTATTATCTGTCTGTTGCAAACGAAGGTTGGCAGAAGAAGACATCAATCCGATGGATTATCTACATAAAATCACCAGATGAATTACAACTTCAGAAAGTTACTACTTTCACAAGCGACCTTGAGAACACCTTAGGCTAGAACAAGCTTTCAATCTAGAGTGTCTGAAGAATGAATAAAATGCTGCTAAACCTTGCTGACATTTGTCAGCTCTGCAGTGGGACTCTCTCTCATGAATTATTGACTGGGCTTTAAGCAAGGAATCCAAAATTCTGGATACTTTCCAGAAGCCACTGGAAAGTATCCACAACAGCCTTGAGTGGAAAATTGGCGGCATCCTTATGAAGACCAGAAATTGACTAGTCTTGAGCTCTCCTCAGTCTCTCAGAATTTAACGGGCCAGTGTGAGTGGGTAGGTTACAGGGAAATAAGTGGAGGATAGGAATGCAAAAAAAATTACAATGCAAATCATTATATCATTAAAAATACCTAGAGCCTTTTCCACTCAACAAGGTATGCACATGTATATGTTGCACCATTTTTTGTGCCTCATTTGGCTGCATCCTCTCGGGTGGCAGGCTGTATAATTTTAACAATTTACAATTCTTACCAAAGTCAATTAACATTGTTTCTAGAGTGTAGGATAGTGCTGATGTACAGGGGTTGCTGGTCGGCGCGGTCTCAATGGGCCGAAGAACCTGTTTCCACGTTGTATAGCAACTATAGCAGGGTGACCAAAACTGAACACAATACTCCGTCTGTTTGTTTAAGAAGGAACTTCAGATGCTGGAAAATCGAAGGTAGACAAAAATGCATGGAGAAACTCAGCAGGTGAGGGAGCATCTATGGAACGAAGGAAAAAGGCAACGTTTCGGGTCGAGACCCTTCTTCAGACTCCGACTGTGGCTTCACCAGTACCTTGTACAGCTATAACATAAGATTTCAACTTCTATACTCAACACACTGACTAATGAAGGCCAAAATGCCAAAAAGCCTCCTTCATCACCTTATCTACCTGTGACGCCTCTTTCAAGGAACTATATACCTGCTCTCCTAGATCCCACAGCTTCACAACACTCCCATGAGCCCTGCCATTTACTGTGAAGGTTGTACCCTGATTAGACTTCCCAAAATGTCCTGTACACAAGTTTAATGGGTGTTAAACTCCATTAACCATTCTGCTGCCTACTTGCCCAACAGATCAAGATCCTGCCATAACCTTTGATAACCATCTTTGCTGTCTAGAATACCAGCCACTTTAATGTCATCTGCAAACTTACTAATCCTGCCGTGTATGTTCTCATCCAATCCATTGATATGAACCACATACAGCAATGGGCCCAGCACCGATCTTTGAAGCACACCTCTAGTCACAGGCCTCCAGTCTGAGAAACAACCTTCCACCATCACTCTCTGCTTTATGAAGACAATTTGCTATCCTTAGTAAGTATTAAGAAAAACAGTGGTCCTGGGAATTCAACAGCACACTACCCTTTAGCTCTATTTCACACAGTTCCTTTAACTTAATGGCCTTCGGAACTTATGGGACATATTATGCAGCACTTTATCAAATGCTTTCTGGTCACATTTCCAAAAAGCTTCCTGTCACATTTCCAAAAATGCTCTACCAAGCTTGGTAGACATAATTTATTGATTTCTCTGATCAATTCACACGTGGGTCAGTGTCACTTGTGTCCATGACATTGTTTCTACAACATTCCCCATCACTGATCTGCCACTGCCGAGTTTGTCCCTGCAGCCTCTTTTCAACACAGGTGTAAATCTTCTTGTGCTCAAACACTATGTACAGAATCTTCATTATATCCCATTATATATCATAATGAATCTACAGAAGTTTAGAAGAGGATGGATAGTGCCTCTGCTAATTCCTCCCTTACATCCCACAGCAAGCCGAGTTGGACCAGGTAATCCATTCACTTTAAATAGATATGTTGATAGCTCATCTTTATCAATTGTTTACCCCAAGAATCTCAACTACATTCCTTTCCTAAACTCCAGCAGCATCATTCCTTAGTGTGTGAAACAGTGATGGCATTAGATGTAGCCCTGATGCAGGATAAGGGTCAATTAGATGTAGCACTGATGCAGGATAAGGGTCAATGTGCCAAGGTGCATAACACCTAAAGAATCCAGCCCGTTCTTCAATAGGTGATTTTTTACACAGTAATGATCACATTTAAAAAATCAGATGCAATGTGTCCAATTTCTTGACAATATTCTTTCTTTGCAACAGGACTCCCTCAATGTTGTTTGAACACATGACTGCATACATGTCAAGCCAGTGTGATTGCAAGACTACCTGTGGTTAAGTTGAAATAATGAGAACGTGATCATAAAAGGAAAGGACTCTTACACCACATGGCGATACCAAGAGAGTTGAAAATTCACAACCCTTCTTTCTCTCAGCTCCAACTGTTTTGTGCTAAATTATTAATATCAAAGCTAATGTCAAAGCAAAAGAAATATACTTTCATGTCATTTGATCCATTATCATTGCTCTAAAAACATCAAATATGCAGGCAAAATATCTTTTAACCATGACAATCTTTGTACCGGTCTCTCTCATCAATGAGCAGAGAGCAGTTTATTGTCACGTGTACTAAGGTACAGTGAAAAGTTTTGAAAAGCAATGAGGATTTCAAAGATTGTGTCAAATTTTGTTTAACACAGATATCAGCTGTTAGCAGGCAACTGAATCGCCCTGCCACAACCAGAGAGCAGTGCTGAACTACTATCTATCTCTTTGGTGACCCTCGGACTATCCTTGATCGTACTTTGCTGGCTTTGCCTGGAACTAAATGTTGTTCCCTTATCATGTATTTTTACACTGTAAATGGCTTGATTGTAATCATGTATTGTCTTTCTGCTGACTGGATAGCGCACAACAAAAGCTTTTCACTGTACCTCGATACATGTGACAATAAACTAAACTAACCCACAGATTCTTTCATAGTCTCTTGAACGGCAACACTGAATAAAGTAATTTGCTAAAGGGTAATAAAATAAGTTTTTCATTTGAATAGCCCTCAAGAGGTTTCTCAACACTGCTTGATAGTTTGGTAAATAATCATTGCCGCACTTAGCAGTAAGAATACACGTTCAGACAGTTAAGTATTGGTTTATATACCACAGCGATTCAAGGCATTTACTTCAGATCATGAAATAAAATTATTAATTTGTGGACATTTTAGAAGTAATCTAATTCTTGTTCACTGTGAGTGCTACTATTTTAATTTAAAGTAATGGATTTGATCTTGTGTTCAATAAAAGCTTTGCGCTGCACATATCACTTAAAAAGGCTTGGGGCAGACAATTAATTATTCTTTGATAAAGATCATTAATGAAAACCAAAGTCATTAGGATATGGAAGAGATCCTATGCATATATTTAGGAGGAACAGCTTGTACACACTGAGTGGAGTTCTGAGATGAGGTAGACACAAAATGTTGGATTAACTCAGCAGGACAGGAAGCATCTCTGGATGGAAGGAATGGGTGATGTTTCGGGTCGAGACCCTTTTTCAGACGAGGTATTCCAGTTAAACTACTACCACAGCATACCCTCAACCAACTTTAGATACAACAAAGATAGATACAAAATGCTGGATTAACTCAGAGGGACAGGCAGCATCTCTGGAGAGAAGGAATGGGTGATGTTTCGGGTCAAGACCCTTCTTCAGACTGACCTTTTAGATCCAAACAGTTCTGATACAACAATCCTAAATGGTCTAGAAATATAAATAGCTGAGTTTGATAAATAATGTATCAGAATTGTCTTGTGTGAGAATGTGAGGGATGAATATAACATATGCTGAAATAAAACAGTGCAGCTGCAAGGAGTGCAATAACAAGACATATGCATTCCAATGATACTCCCTCAGTGAAGCATTATATATTTAGCACCACAGGCCGTTAGAGTAAGAATCCAAACATATCTTGAAAATTGGTGATGAAAGTATATAGAATAATGATTATAATGAGAAAACGACTTGTTGATATAACTCAGGAGTGTTGTCTGTAGAGTAAATTAATTGGTGATCGTGGCAATAATCGTAGGTACTGGCAGCATTGTTGAGTGAGCAATAGCCAGTGTGGGCATGGGAGAGAAGCCTGACAAAATCTCAATGATTCAATTCCATGATTCAATGAAACTATATTGTCACATGTACCTAGGTTCAGTGAAATGCTTTGTTTTTGCACACATTCTGGTAACTTCACCGAGGCAGTATGCAAAGAGTCTCCACGTTTCTGGTGCCGACAGTTACAGAAATTCTTAGTGCAGTCTTATCTTCTCTCAGCGACCCCCCACCAGGTCGTTCTTTGCTCTTGGTGGCCCCGCCCAGTCCCTCTTTGTTCTCGGCGCCTCCTCACTGCGTCCCCCTTTGTTCTTGGCGGCTCCTTGCCAGGTCCCTCTTTGCACTCGGTGGTCCTCCACTGGCTGGTCATTTGGCTCCGTGGGACATCCCGGGACGACCAGCAACCGACGTCCTCTCCTTTCCCCGTCCACTTTGGTTCCCCGGGGGGAGTCTCCCGCGTCCGACCTCGAGGGTGCGGTAGGCCAGACCCCGGTTCTTTTTCCTCTCTTAACCACCTCGCTCCCGCCGCATCCGACATCACCGGCTCCATCCTCCATCTGATCTTCGGGGGCCAAGCAACAGTGGCTTGGCGAGCTGCCACCTTCCAGGTCATGGTCACCGGGTCCCCTAAGCAGTAAAACGGAGAACAGTGCAGCTTTAGGGGCTTCTGAGTGAATCCTTTGGATTGGGACTAGCTCCGAACTGCTCCGAAGATTAGTGGGGTTACATAGGTAAGGTGCAGCAAGCATAGTTGAGATGCCAACAGGTCTCCAGTTTTCCCAAAATTGGTCTAGTGTTGACTGTTGAAGAAATGGTACAATAGTATATGGAACAGAGGACTAAAGTAACATTTTGTTCAAGTCAATACCCATGGCAACATTTGTTTTGAAGAGATCAAACAGACCAGTACACATTAAATCTGAAAATAATGCAAATACATGTATATGAATCTCTTTTCCATTTCAAAGGGGGGAAATAAATGCAATATCACTTAATGAATGACATATGCAAAATGTATGCACTGTGTAGTTAGAGAGAGTTGTAGATTAACCCTTATTAATTCATGCCATTTATAATCTCCACTACACATATGTGCATGCCACCTTTACATGGTATTACGGTACTACACAAGGTCAGCTAACTCGCTTTCTCTCTCTCACAAGCCAGCAGAGCTAGATGTGAGCAGCCTGCTGTTTGAATGTTCCTGCTTGCCTATGGAATAAAGATTGATCTTCACCATGTGCGTGTTGCTGTGGATCATTCATAAACATGGTGTCAGAATTGGTGTCTATTTCGTCGAAAGAGATCACCAGACCCTGGCCACTATCCTCAGTAAACTGATCCACATGACACCAGCATGTTTACAACACACGATGATGGAACTACAGAGATATGACATCAGACTAACTTACAAACGTGGTAAGGACATGCACTTAGCTGACACCCTCTCACAGGCACCTCGCCCAACCTGCGAAAAATACCTGTCTGGTGATGAGCACGAGGGGTACATGTTTATGATGGTCTCCTGCCTCCCATCTGCCGGTTTGGACATCCTAGTGACACAGACAGCTGCAGATGAAACGCTACAATCGCTGGCCACTGTCATCTGCCGTGGCTGGCCAGACAAACAGCACCACCTGCCACAAGCTGTCTGCCCATTTTACCCTGTCCACGATGAACTGGTCATTCAAGACAGTGTCATAATGAAAGGACATAAGGCAGTCATCCCGGCGTCTCTTCGTAGCAAGTACTTCGACATTGTCCATGGGGGCCATCCCGCTGCAGAAATAACCCTGCAACATGCAAAAGGCATGCTTTTCTGGCTGTACATGGCTAACTACATTCTCGAGAAAGTTGCTGCCTGCCCGACCTGCAACAGCCGTTCCACTGGTGTTTTACAATATGCCCCACTGACCACTATATATATGCTTTGCTTCTTTAAGAGGAAGGATGTAGATTCATGCCATTAATTCATGCCATTTATAATCTCCACTACACATATATGCATGCCACCTTTACATGGTATTGCGGTACTACACAAGGTCAGCTAACTCGCTCCCTCTCACTCACAAGCCAGCGGAGCTAGATACGAGCAGCGGGCTGTTTGAATGTTCCTGTTTGCCTATGGAATAAAGATTGATCTTCACCATGTGCGTGTTGTTGTGGATCATTCATAAACAAGAGTGGAATACCAAACAAACATAGAAAATAGGCGCAGGATAGACCATTCGGTCCATCGAGCCAGCACTGGCATTCAATATGATCATGGCTGATCATCCAAAATCAAAACCCCATTCCTGCTTTTTTTCCCCATATCCCTTGATTCCTTTAGCCCAAGAGCAAAATCTAACTCTCTCTTGAAAACATCCAGTGAATTGGCCTCCACCGCCTTCTGTGGCAGAGAATTCCAAGATGCACACATTTTTAATTATCTGTATCTATTGATGATTCATTATATTTCTGGCATGCCATGCATTTATAATAAGAACACACATATTTATTGGAAGTAAATACATTTCTTTTCTGAGAATAGAATTTAAAGACATGCATGAGATAAAAATAATTATGAAGTATTAATAAGCTTTTAAAACTGGGAGAACCTGCTAAAGATTCAACACAATGAGATTTTGTTCTGTCCTACTGACAGAAAACTCAAGTGATGGTGCATGTCTTTAATGGATGCTTCTATGTCATCAGGGCCATGGTCAGATGGGGCATATGATTTGGGTTCATCAAAACTGGCATGAGTTTAAGTACTCCAATTATAGCTGAATCATTTGTAGTGGTATGTGGCTCAAAGGTCATAAGGTCATAAGTGATCGAAGCAGAAATAGGCCATTTGGCCCATCAAGTCTACTCCGCCATTCAATCATGGTTGATCTATCTCACCCTTCTAACCCCATTCTCCTGCCTATTCCCCATAACCTCTGACTAATCAAGAATCTATCAATCACTGCCTTAAATATATCCATTGACTTGGCCTCCACAGCCTTCTGTGGCAAAGAATTCCACAGATTCACTACCCTCCGACTAAAAAATTCCTCCTCATCTCCTTCCTAAAGGAACGTCCTTTAATTCTGAGGCTGACCTATAGTCCTGGACTAACCCACTAGTGGAAATATCCTCTCCACATCCACTCTATCTAAGCCTTTCACTATTCGGTAAGTTTCGATGAGGTCCCCCCTCATTCTTCTAAACTCCAGCGAGTACAAGCCCGGTGCTGTCAACCGCTCATCATATGTTAACACACTCATTCCTGGGATCATTCTTGTAAACCAAAGGAACTATTGCAAAGGTGATTTACAACTTTGAACAATGCACCATCCATCAAGATAATAAAGTATTACAAAAAAGATAGACTGCATGCTTTTGCTCCACCTAAGAAGCAGCAAAATGTTCACTAGAATTGCAAAGGCAAGAAGAAGTGTTGGTAAATGGGATTTGTGTAAATGGATGATTATTGTTAACATGGAGACACAGAGCAAAAGTCCTGTGTCTGTGCTCTGTAACGTTATTAGAATATTACTATTTTGCAGGGGCAGTGTGACATGGAAATCACAATCTGCAATTCCATTCAATTATCTGGTTATTTTCTTACTCATTGCATCATGATGTTGGTGCAAAAGTGAAGATATCCCTTGTAAAATGCACCACGTGAGTAGTCAACTCAAATTCTTATGGCACTGTTTAATGAACATGAAACCCCAGTCTTCACCTCCTCCCAATACAGTTCCAGTGAGATGGAGACCTCGACAGACTGCAGATGCGGGAGTCTGGAGCAAAAAAACATACTTTCGTGGAATGGGTCGAGCATTACAGGTGGCACAGTAGCGCAGCAGTGCAAATGTTGTCTTACAGTAGGTATGTTACAATACTTACCTTCAGCGGCGCTGCAATTCTGCCACAGCCCGTGCGCGATTTGGGCGCCTTTGAGGGGGGGGGGTGGGGTTAAAACGCGGGTTTCTCCTACCTAGTCCTGAATTATATTTCGTTGGAGTGCAAGCGTTTGCTGACAAATTGTTCCGACGGGCGTTTTGTGTATTTTTTATTTTTATTCGATCGACAATTTCAGCGCTGGAGTTATTTTAAAAGCAGCTCCTAAAGCCGTCAACGGCGACAACGGGGACGGATTTCACGCACGGGACAGGTAAACGAAAGTAGTTTATTTTAATGTATAAAAGTGCTTCTTAAGAGGCCTTTAATTCAGATTTTTTAATGCGAAATGGTGATTCTTTTCCCCGAACTAACGGCAGAATTTTTCATGCCGATACGGGGTTAAATTCACCGCAAATCAACGTTCCAAATGATCGCGTTCCAGAAAACCCCACTCGCAAGATGATTTAAATGGCCATTAATTTACAGGTGTTAAACATTAAATTCCTTCCATTTGGCCTGTAAATCCATGACAATGAGATTTAAAAATTATGTTATATTGTGAATTCTTGTGTGAATGTTATTTGGACACTTAGGCTATTTAAAAATGTTAATCTATTCTTAAGAAATTGATAGATGTTTAGATCTAGTAATTGAATTTTGTAATTAGCTACATTTAGGTAACTAACTAATTATATGCTTTAATTTCTTGTCATCTAATAAGATTGTTTCATATTTGTTTCAGAATGCTTCAATCTATAATAACTGAAATATTCTTTCAGTTCTCTTAATTTTTAAGAAAGTTATGGGCTTTTGACTGTCCTCGATCACAGCTTTTGTGTTAACTCAATGGAAAAGCAATAGGGAACAAAATGCTAATTTCCGAGTATGAAAATGGCCATAACTTATTTAATACTGAAGATATGAAAGTGAATTAGGTGTCAAATTAAACTTCTTTTTATGCTTTATCTGATGGGATAAATTACAGACTTTATTCTTAAAATCTCAAAATTTTGTAACATTGCTACTTACAGTGTCAGGGACCCGGGTTCAATCCTGACTATGGGTGCTGTCTGTACAGAGTTTGTACATTCTCCTCGTGACTGCGTGGGTTTTCTCCAGGTGCTCCAGTTTCCTCCCACATTCCAGACATGCAGGTTTGTAGGTTAATTGGCTTCTGAAAATTGTCCCTAGTGTTTAGGATAGAACTAGTGGACGGGTGATCGTTGGTCGGCGTGGTCTCGGTGGACCTCAGGAATGAGTGGGACAGAATAGTGAAAGACTTGGATAGAGTGGATGTGGAGAGGATGTTTCCACTAGTGGGAGAGTCTAGGACTAGCGGTCATAGCCTCAGAATTAAAGGACGTTCTTTTGGGAGATGAGGAGAAATTTCTTTAGTCAAGGGGTGGTGAATCTGTGGAATTCCATGCCACAGAAGGCTGTAGAGGCCAAGTCAGTGAATATTTCTAGGCAGAGATAGATAGATTTTTGATTAGTATTGGTGTCAGAGGTTATGGGGAGAAAGCAGGAGAATGGTGTTAGGAGGGAGAGATAGATCAGCCATGATTGAATGGTGGAGTAGACTTGATGGGCTGAATGGCCCAATTCTACTCCTATCACTTATGACCTTATGACCGAAGGGCCTGTTTCCCTGCTGTAACTCTAAACTAAACTAATCATAGCTGGAGGAAAAGAGATGATCGACATTTCGGGTTGTGATCCTGCATCAGGACCTGAAACATCGACCATCCCTTTGCCTCCACAGATGCCGCTTGACCCACTAAGTTCCTCCAGCATTTTGTCTTTTGCTCTATTCTAGTCAGAACGGTATTACCTCAAAGCTGCGTTTTCTTGTTGAAGGTCTGGTATCTTAAAAATATGGTTTATCTGATTTTATGGGTGAATCTCAGAAAACTGCAGTCAAAAATCATCTTTTGTTTCTTTGTGCAACAATTTATAAAGCTCTGAGTGGCATTTTCTTTTGAAGTGAGACAATTTATCAAAACAGAAAACTGAAAGGAATCCTCATCCATCATTCTCCATTGACAGTAAATATGATCTGATCATTGCTGTTAAAAAATATAGACATAATACTGGCTCAATACGTTAGTCTAAGAAAATCCAGAGGTGCGTCAACTAATTCCTTCTTCAGCTTTCCAACAGGAAGCTGGTGCCTGGTACTTGACACTCAGCAGAAATTATTCACACAGTGCATGGTCAAAGGGAAGATCTTGCAGTTCAAACTGTGCTCAAATCATTGGAGTCTATATCTTAAGGCACTTCAGATGAAGGGATAAATTATTGTCTCATTCATAAATACTTTATTTTACAACTTTTTGACAAACTTTCCCTTGTTCTTGCTTTATTCCCATTCGTCTCCATTTTCTTTATTTTTGTAGCAATAGGCAAGAAATTTGGATTGTTCGCAAGATTGTGGAAGCTAAGGCAATATTTAATGGAAGGGTTCAAAATTGGGAATTTGATTTCACAGAATAAATGGGGAATTACAATTTTACCTGCCAGAACAAATTTAAGAGTAACCAGGCAAGCACCTAGGAATTCTTGTTCGTCTGGAGATGATAGTTAAGTTTCTCTGTCTCGATGCAATGTTTTTCTACTCTGAAAGTAAACATTGTGGCAAAGTCAATCTGCTTCTCTTCTCCATTATCCAGATGTTGTGCCAGAACTATGTCAATGTCATAATGCAATGTAACCCAGATTAACAATAACAGCTGCACCAGATCATGACAAGCCACCGTCTGGAACTCAGCAGCAACTCCTACGTCTCAGAATGGATTTCCTTGTATGTGTCCAATTCAAATTTATATTGTAAGTCCCTAACGCATGTACAGGTCCTGCCACGATGCATAATGATGGCAGGGAATGTCCTGAGTAATTCAGAAGTCTAAAACATGCCTTCATTTCTGTCAGGTTGGTCAGAATAGGTGCATGCCATCCTGTTTTTATGTTTCCTCAATTATGTAAACTCTTCAGCATCCATCTTATGGCCAAGGTGGCCAAGTTCTGAAGCAGCAAAAGAATACTTGCCTTTCTTCTGCTTTCTCCTGCTTTCAGAATCTTAACACTCATTCCAGATTTTCCTTATGTTCCTGCTCTAATCTGACAGGCAGGCATAGATCACCAAGGAAAGCAGAACAACTGACACACACAGGATCAAATATTAATTGAAGATAGACGCAAAATGCTGGAGTACCTCAGCGGGACAGGCAGCATCTCTGGATAGAAGGAATGGATGATGTTTTGGGTTGAGACCCTTCTTTAAACTGAAGAAGGGTCTCGGCCCAAAATGTCACCCAGTTCTTCCATCCATTCCTTCAAATTAAAGATGGGTCTCGACCCAAAACGTCACCCATTCCTTCTATCCAGAGATGCTGCCTGTCCCGCTGAGTTACTCCAGCATTTTGTGTCTATCATCGATGCAAACCAGCATCCGCAGTTCCTTCCTATACATCAAATATTCATTGTTCTTTGGAAAACGCCTTGATCCAGTGTCATCCCAAATGGGAATCTATTACATCAGAACTGTCCGCAATCAGCAGTTGTTATTGAAACATGCTGGTGAGCATGTGACATATCAAAGGTTGTGATGATCTATCCTTCTCTTTCAGACCAGACAAATCATCAACAGACCCAAGTGATATCTGCCTACCTCTGCATCTTATTGATTGTTATCTTGTAATCTCCACAGATCCTAATGGTACCATCTGCCTTCTTTACAGGAACAACTATGGGGTGGGAGATTGCAACTTCACATGGTCCACCCCGTTTCAACTAATGCAATCAACCCGACGTGCACAAACAAATAGATGTAGTGTTTCGGTGTCTACAAATTTAGGCTGTGCACGCAATACGCAAGAAGAAGGAGGAACAACTATTGCAGCCCAATCAGAAATTACAACCAATTTACTGACATCTACTTCCTGGAGGCTCTTAAGCTTTTCGCAGTTTTCTCCTCAAACCGCAAGGTGCAGCTTTTGCCTTGAAGAATTGAGAAACAGCAGGTGAATCTCAACTTTCATGTCTTGAATGCTTTCAAGTTTATCACTAAACTCCACTGAGCACACTGGAAGTAGACAGGTTCTTCCTACTCCGATCACACTTTATCATTCGCAAAATCAAAATCTGCAGAAGTGGAAATCGGAAATGAAAGCAGAAAATGCTGGAAATGCTCAGCGGGTCAAGTAACATCTGTGGAGACAGAGGTATAAACTTAATGTCACAGATTGATGGCCTTTCGTTTGAACTGAGGGTGGTTAGAAATGAAATAAATCTGCAAATCAAATTTGTAACCTTTCCCAACGGACACCAAGCCGAAACTTTAAACGATTTTCATTCTTCACTGATGCCCCCCTTGCCAGCTGAAAATGCCCAACATTTTCCATTTTTATTTTTACCCTTGGTAGGTATTTCTAAATCATCAACTTTGTTTCTCTACCAGGAACAATCAGAGGATGACGATGCGATTCATCTCCACTAGTTCTCACTAGCTCATACATTCCTAACTCATTGATTCTTTTCCTAAGATGGATACAAAATGCTGGAGTAACTCGACAGGACAGGCAGAATCTCTGGAGAGAAGGAATGGGTGACGTTTCGGATTGAGACCCTTCTTCAGATTATTTTCCTAATGTAGATACAAAGGAAGGTAGGTGATTCCTCACACTTCATCGTCTGGTTTAAATTCCTGGTCACGCGTTAACAGTATTGCAGCAGCAGTATCTATTTCCAGCGACAGGCACTCTTTCCTTCAATGTAATCTCCAGAGTCTTAAGGAAGCTTCTGGCAAATTCTGACGTAACATGGGCGGTCTATATGATTCATGCAATCATTCCATCGCATTCTTCAGCTAGTTTGTGCATTTACAGCCCTTCTCAATAGGTTTTCCACTGCAGAGATTGCTGAACAAGCCATGTCCTTAACATTACGAATTTGGCAAACAGACTCTGTACCTCATTCAATTAGTTTAACCATCTCTTCAAATATCTTCCAATTTGGCTGGAGCCAGCACGTAGTTTAATCAACTTGTCGGTCTTAACACCTATAGCCTCAATCAAAATGGACTTCTTCCTTTCTACGTTTTCAGTGAAAAAGTGTTCCATCTTTTCCAAATATCTACGCCACGACTCGACTCGACTGGATGAACAGGAGCAAAAATACTTTTAGTTATCATACCCTGTATCATGGTTTTACTCAACTGATAGAAGTTGAGTAAAATTGAATTGGTGAAATATAACTCCATTTCAGTAAACCAACTGCTCTGCAACTGCAGAGAATGAACAAAGAGATGGTTAAAAAAGTACGGGGAGCTTGCCTCTAAGAGACAGTTTCATCAAAGGCCAACTGTCCTTACTCCTGCAAACAATCAAGTTAATCATTTTAATCTCCTCCTTGTTATCAGTAATCATAACTGCACCATTCTGTCTATGCAAACATTTAGGAAAATAACTTATTTCAGGTAACCTGCATTCAACCCTGTGTGTTTGTATGTATAGCCATTTTATTTTGCATGATTATCTGGCCAATAGAGGGAGCTCATAACAAATCGTAACATTTCAAAACATAACCTTGTCTGTTAACATTTTTCCACAGCCTGTTCGGATTTTGATAACATCATGACTGATCTGATTTTTGCTCTTAACTCCACTTATCTGCTTAAGCCTTATAATCCTAGATTCCCGTTTTGTCTGCAACTTAATTTTGTATCAAGTAGGAAATGTTGCATCCAAAGAGTACACAGAAAATCTACATGCAGCAGAGTGATAAATAAGCACATAATCTATTTATATTAGTTCAGTGATAAATATTGGTCAGGACATTGGGAATAGTTCCCCTGCTATTCTTTAAATAGCATTCTCCACGATATTATACTGATATCCAGCGGAATAATCAGGCAGATGCGAGGTTTAACTTCTCACATGAACTGCAGCACCTCAGTACTGAACTTCATTGTTGTGCACCAACATCCTGTCTCACAGCCAAGTACACAACAAATACAGCCACCTTTCTGTGTAATAATTAAAAGTGAAAAAATCTTCATTTGCATCCACTTAAGAAAACATAAAATATGAATCTCTCTCTCTCCATTTAAGGCAGGGGTCGGCAACCTACGGCCCCCGGGCCGAATGCGGCCCATAACCCAAAATCATCTGGCCCGCAGGCATATTTTTTCCCCGTATTTATTCTGCTCGCAGACTTCCGTCATCTCCGGTACCTCCCGGGCCCGAGGCCGCGGCGCCCGGGCACGGTGATGCAAGGAAGCCTGCACTGGTGGCCGCAATGGTGGATCTGCGCCGAGTTGCCAAGCAGCGCCGAGCTCTGGCTGTACCGCATCCTGCGCAAAGCCGCCGGCACGGCCACGCACCTTCTGTGTCTGGCCTTCACTGTCAGGATCGGGGTTGTCAATAGGCTGGGGACGAGCGAGTGTGAGAGCGGAGCGGAGCTACTATGATCTTTGCTAGTAACTCGGGGCCAGTGCTCCGGATGGCGTCCTCGAAGGGGCGGGGTCTATGTGAACACATGATTTGATGCCTGCCATCCGGGGCGGGATGGGAGCGGGATCATGTGTACACATGATAGATGTGGCCCGCCATCCGCTCACAAACATGTGTCCGGCCCCTATGCAGAACAAGGTTGCCGACCCCTGATTTAAGGAGTTATACTGTTTAATATTAGATGATTGAAGGAAGGGTCCTAATAATGAAATGATGGAAATGAGTGAAATACACACCATTTGGGTGATAAAAATACATTTGGGTGATAAAAAAAAAGTACAGACAGCACCCAGAGTCAGGATCGAACTGGGCCTCTGGCCCTGTAAGGCAGCAACTCTACCACTGTACCAACATGTCGCCTGTGTATTAATGCACTGAACCATGTGTTTAAGGGTTGCTGTGCAGTCGTCCAATGTGTATTTTGTTGAGGAACCACTGACGCAAAATTCAATGGTGCATAATTCTGAGTTTGCCTGTACTACTTAACAAGATGATATATTTTCATTCACAGTTGTGAAGTATGAAGAATTACTGGATTAAGTTGTGGACTACAGGTGGTTTATGGGAGGGAGAAGGGGAGTGCTGAGGTGGTCTCACGGGATAGAAACCCAGGAGTGGTGATGATAGCTGTCAGGGATCGGATGGCTGGGGAATGGAAGAATTGTTTGATGGTTGATTAGCCTTTGTCAGCTCGGGATGGATAATTCTAACTTACTGGGAGTGTTAATTCAAAACAGAAAGAAGCCCTAGAACAGAGAGAAGCCCAAGAAGCCCCAAAATGCATTGCAAACCACTATAAATCCCTTAGCGCCATCCTGTATCTGTTAGTAGGTCTGGCGTGAGATTCACCAGCCACGGGTGTCTTATATTAAGTCCATTATTTTCCATTACAATTGATTGTTCATTGGAATTGAATCATGTCGCACACAAAATCATGGAGCTAGCCAATCCAATTGCTATGCAGCATTTTATTTTTATTTTTATTTTTTTATTTTTTATTAGAGGTATCTACATATCATAGTCCAATCCAATACAAACTTTGTATAACAATTACATATTAAGTATCCAGGGTTCCGGGTACCCAGTTACCAAAGTAGCTCTATCGGTTACATATTAACGTTGCCTCAAATTATTTATTTATATTTATATATAATGAAAATAAAGAAATAAAGAAAATAAATTAGAAAAGTAAAAGGCCTGTCTCACGAGTCTGCTGTCATTGGCGGCGAAACAGTAACTATCTACCGCTCCTGGGCCGCCAGAGACCTCGGGCTCGGTCAAACGCACAATTCCGGGGCCATGCGGCGTTGTTCCCAACACCGCACGGTGCTAAAAAAAAACCAACACTGTCCAAAACTATGTTCCTACCGCACAGCCGCCGCCAGTGAGGCACGAGTGCGGCACGGCCGCCGCCACAGCCGCCGCCAGTGAGGCACGAGCGCCGTGAGTCGAACCTGCACCTCCACAGCCTCCACCAGTGAGGCAGTGTGCGGCACAGTCGCCGCCACAGCCGTCGCCAGTGAAGTACGTGTGCGGCACAGCCACCGACAGTGAGGTACGTGTGCGGCACGGCCGCCGCCACAGCCCCGCGATCCGAAAGACGTCATCAGCCGAAACCGCAAGCTCGTTGAACCGGCCGTACTTGGCCCCCCGCGCAGCATCCGTGCGGCGCTCTCGTGGTTGCCGTGCGGTCCCCTCTTCCGGCGATGCTGCGCTTCACCGCCAACGACCGCAAACCCGTGGGACAGAGCCTTAAGATAAACTATCAATAATACAACTTAGGAGATAGGTCCATAGGTCAGAAAACGTAACTATTCATCTAGTCCTGGGTTCAGGTTTCAGTCAGGCCTCCACGCCGGCCCAGTCTACCCCTACAGATAATCTATAAATGGAGACCATATTTTAGTAAATAATTCTGGTTTGTCAATTAAGACATATCTAATTTTTTCCAAATGTAAGGTCTCCGACATCCCCATAATCCACATCTTAATTGTGGGGGTTGCAGGATTTTTCCAAAATTTTACTATACATTTTTTCCCAATTATTATACTGTAGTCAAGGAAATTTCTTTGGTTTGTTGTAAGTTTTAGATATTGCTCTGATATGCCCAATATTATTAATTTAGGATTGGGATCCAGTTGAGTATTAACAACTACAAAGATTATTTAAAAAATATCCATGCAGTAATTTTTATACAATTTACAAAGGTATGGGTTAAATTAGCCGATGAGTATTGGCATTTATCACAAATAGGAGAGATATTAGGAAAGATTCTATTTAATTTTGTTTTTGAATAATGCAGTCTATGTAGTACTTTAAATTGTATTAAATAATATCTGGCATTTAATGAACATTGATGTATATGTTGTAAACTTTCATCCCAAATATCTTTTGTTATAGGTTGGGCTAATTCCTTTTCCCATGCTAATCTATATAATTCCGTCGACGGAGTCTCACTGTCTAAAAGAATATTATAAATATAAGATATTAATTTACCTGTATTAGGGTGTTTATTCAAACATTCATCTAGAATCTCTGGTTCTGTATTCTTGTGTATGTGATTTAACATAATCTTTAAGTTGTAAGTATCTAAAAAAATTATTTGAATGTAATCCATAATTCTGTTGTAGTTCCTGAAACGTAAGAAAAATACCGTTTCTATAAAGATGTCCCATCTTTTTAATTCCACGATTTTTCCATTGTACAAAACCTTTATCCAACACTGAGGGTTTAAATGAAGGATTATTTGCAATGGGGAGAGAAAATGATAAATTATCCAATTTTAATGTCTTTTTTAGTTGTTTCCAAATTCGAATTCCACTATATATTATAGGGTTTTCACTATAGATTTTTTAATTCAATTTTGTAGGAGCTAACAGGATCGGACCAATTTCAAAAGGCAAACAATCTTCCTTTTCTATCTTTAACCAGTCTGGTTGTTGATCCATATCTTCCAACCAAAAATTCATATTTTTGACAATGACTGCCCAAAAATAAAATAAAAAATTTGGTAAAACTAATCCTCCTTTGGTTTTGGGTTTACATAGGTGTTTTTTGCTTATTCTGTGATTCTTATAATCCCAAATAAAACTTGTCACAATAAAGTCGACTTTTTAAAATAATTTTTTTGGGAGATGTATCGGGATTGATTGAAAGAGGTATAGCAATTGCGGAAGGAAAACCATTTTTATAGCATTAATTCTACCGAGCATTGAAATGAGAAGTGTTTTCCAGTATTGAATATTCTTATGCAATTTATTAAGTAAAGGCATGAAATTTGATTTAAATAGAGAGTTATATTTCTTTATCACATAAATTCCAAGGTATTAAAATTTTTCATTGACTATTCTAAAAGGTGAGTGTTGCAATATATATGAATTAGGTTCCGTTATTGGCATAATCTCACTTTTATTCCAATTAATTCTATATCCCCAAAATATACCAAATTGAGTTATAAGATTTAACAAGTTTGGGATGCTGATTTCTGGGTTTGTAATATATAATAATACATCGTCTGCATATAGAGAGATTTTATTAACTGTATTTTTAGTACTATACCCATATATTTCTGGATGTGCTCTAACTCTTTCTGCTAGTGGTTCGCTAGCAAGGGCAAATAATAATGGGGATAATGGGCATCCTTGTCTGCAACCTTTAGATAAATCAAATTTTGTTAATAGCATTTGATTTGTCATTATTCTAGCTGTTGGGTTAGTGTATAAAAGCTTAACCCATGTGCAAAACTTCTCACCGAATTGAAATTTTTCCATCACCAAAAATAAATATGGCCATTCCACTTGATCGAATGCTTTCTCAGCATCTAACGAGATGACTGCTAGATCTACATTAGCTATTCTGTTTGAGTATATAATATTAAAGAATCGTCTCAAATTATAATATGAGTAGCGTTTTGGAATAAAGCCAGTTTGGTCAGGGTGTATTAATTTATGAATCAATAAACTTAATCTATGGGCTAAAATTTTAGTTAATATTTTCTGATCGGTGTTTAAGAAAGCGATTGCTCTATATGAACGTGGATCTTCAGGGTCCTTATCCATTTTGGGTATAAGTATTATTGTTGATTCGTTTAAATTTTCTGGTAGTTTCTGTTCCATGAAGGCATGGGTATATAGTGTCTTTAAGTGCGTGGAGATCAGTTCATGAAATTTTTTATAAAATTCGCTATTTAAACCATCCGGGCCAGCAGCCTTTCCATTTTTTAAAGATCTGATAGATTCTTCAATATCTTTTACTGATATTTCGGCCCCTAATAATTCCCTCTCTTTCAGATCTAAACCTGTAAGATTACATTTCTGTAGAAATGATTCCATTCCTGCAGAGCCCACTATCGTTTTGGATGAATAAAGTGTTTGATAGTATTGAGAAAATCTATCATTAATATCCTTGGGTAATGTTAGTATTTCTCCCGTACCTGATTTAATTTTATAAATAGTTTTTTCCCCTTCCTGTTTCCAGAGCTGACGTGCTAGTAATTTTTGTGGTTTATCACCGAACTCAAAGTATAGCTGTTTAGTATTTTGATAAAGTTTTATGATTTGATCTGAATATAGTTGATTTAACTTATATTTGAGTGCTGCACTTTTATTATGTATTATCGTAGAACAAGCCATGTCGCACACAATCATGGAGCTAGCCAATCCAATTGCTATGCAGCATTTTCTTTTCTGAAGTAACTCCTGTTAAATGTTTCAAAACCCTTTTAAAAATTGAGATGGACTCACATTTTTTTCCAGATCAGACCAAAGTTCAGCTCTGATAATAGCTATTCAAAGCTGCATCTAGAATTGCTCAATGTCTCATTCTCATCAATAGACAAAAGGTGCTCTGATACTGTGTCTACACATTCAATTGTAGGATTTAATCTTGCTGGGGTTGAGAACCAGATGCTGATGGAGGGAAGCACACAACGTATTGTACATCTGAAACATAATGTCCCAACTTCTATGCAAAATTCCCAATCTAATGAAAGCCCCCACCCACTGCTTTCAGTCTGAAGAAGAGTCCCGCCCCGTAACATCATCCATCCTTTTTCTCCAGAGATGCTGCCTGACCCGCGGAGTCACTCCAGTGTCTATCTTGGTGTCTATCTTAAGCTAAAAGCCTTCTTCACTACCCAATCTACCTGCAACGCAACTTTGAGAGAACTATGTACTTTTACTCTTCAATCGCTCTTCTCCACAACACTTCCCATTCATTGTGAAGGGCCTGTCCTGGTCTGACTTCCCAAACTACAATACCTCACACTTATCTGAATTGGACTTCATTTGCCATTACCTAGCCTACTTGCTCAGCTGATCATGATCCCACAATCATTCTTGATAAAGATCTTCACTGTCTATGATATTATCTATTTTAGAGTAATCTGCAAGCTTATTAATCATGCCTTGCACAATCTCACCCAAATCGTTGATATAGATGGTAAACAGCAAAAGGACCAACACTGATCCCTAAGGCACAGTGTTGGTTGCAAGCCTTGAGTTCAAAAAACAAACTTCGAACACCATCCTCTGGTTCTCATCATTATGTCAATTCTCTATCCATTTCGCCAACTCTCGCTTATAGACCAAAACATCCAGAACAACCTACCATCCAGAAACTGGCTGAAGTCTATATAGACAATGTCTATTGCCCTGCTCTCATCAACCTTCTTGGATTCTTCATCAAAAAACTCAAATGAAATTCATGAGACACAATCTCCCATCCACAAAACATTGCTGATCGTCCCTAATCAACCCTGCCTTTCCAAATGCATGTAAATCTTATACCTCAGAGTCCTCTCCAGTATTCTTTTCCTACTGCAGACTTGAGCTTGCTGGTCTATAGACCCCAGGGTTTTTTTTTGCAGCCTCCTAAAAAAGACACAACATTAGCTACACTCCAGTCTTCCGGCACCTCACCCATGTCTAACAATGGCTCGTTTATCTCAGGCAGGGTTCAAGCAATTTCTTCTCTAGCCTCCCACAGTGTCCTTTAATATACCAGATCAAGCCTGGGAGATTTATCGACCTTCATAAGTTTCAGGACATACATGACCTCCTCGACTATAATATGGACTGTCCTCAAAGCATTGCCATTAACTTGCACAAATTTAGTTTAGTTTAGTTTTTAGTTTTTAGCACGAAAACAGGCCCTTCGGCCCACCGAGTCTGCGATCAGCGATCCGAGCACATTAACACTATCCTCCACACTGGGACAATTTACATTTATACCAAGCCAATTAACCTACAAACCTCTATGCCTTTGGAGTGTGGGAGGAAACCGAAGATCTCGGAGAAAATCCACAGGGTCACGGGCAGAACGTACAAACTCCATACAGAGTACATCCACAGTCAGGATCAAATCCGGGTCTCGGGCGCTGTAAAGCAGCAACGCTATCGCTACACCACCATGCCGCATAGGCCAGATTCCTCAGTCTTCTAGTCTTATTCCATGGTAAAAACTGACTAGAAATATTCAATGAGAACCTCACCTCCAGCAGCTCCACCCATAGATAACCACTTTGATGGGCTCTTATTCTCTCTCCAGTTGCCCTTTATCTCATTATATAAATTATCTTTAAATTCTCTATAATCTCATCTGCCAGAGAAATCTTGTGCCCCCTTTTATCCCTCCTGATTTCTTTCTTCAGTATGCTCCTCAATCTCCTATATTCCTCCCCACTACTCAATTCCAGCTACCTATACCTGATCCATGCCTCTTGACCACAGCCTGAATTTCATTCATCAGCCAGGTTTCTGTACTCCTATCTGCCTTGTCCTTAAATCCAAGAGACATGGATACCTTGAGTTCTCACTGTCGTACTTCGAAAAACATCTGTTTTCCAGACATCCCTTTGCTCACAAAGAGTCTACTCCAATCATCCTTTACAAGTTTCTCTCTAATGCCATCAAAGTTGGCCTTGCCCCAATTTAGAACTTTGACTAATGCACCAGCCCTGTACTAATCTATAACTATTTTGAAGCTAATAGAGCTGTAGTTGTTGGTCGCAAAGGGCTTACTGACACTTCAGTCACTTGCCCAGCCCAATTCTCTAAGAATAGGTCAAGCTTTACATATTGCCTAAGGAAACATTCCTGAACATACATGACAAATTCCACCAATCTAGGCCCTTGGCGAATGGCATTCCCAGTCTATACTGGGAAAGTTAAAATCCCCCACTATGGCAATCCTATTCGTCTTGCACCTACCTGTAATTTCCCAGCAAATTTGTTCCTCTAATTCCCATTGACAATTTGAAGATCACTAACCGTGAAGTCCTGCTTCTGACCCTTTGGTCTGACACCCTATAGGATCTCATCCTTTTTCTCCCTATGTTATTTGTCTCAATGTGCTTCTGGTAGCTCCATCTCCCTTGAAAATGGCACTCTGAAACATCCTGGACCTTGACATCAGGGAGGCAATACACCGTCCTGAACTGTCTGAAGAAGGGTTTCGGCCCGAAACGTTGCCCATTTCCTTCGCTCCATAGATGCTGCCGTACCCGCTGAGTTCCTCCAGCACTTTTGTCTACCTTCGATTTTCCAGCATCTGCAGTTCCTTCTGTCACTGTCACACACGGTCCTGAACTCCTGTTTGTTGCCACAGAATCTCCTGTCTGTTCTCCTAACTAATGAGTCTCCCATCATATAGACCTGTCTGACTTCATCCTCTCTGCTGCGTCTCAGGCCAAGACCTGGTGCCACAAACCCGAGTGCTGCTGCTCTCCCTTGTCTCAGTCCTTTCACTTTTCATCCTCAAATACCCTCATAACATCTGCCTGCTGAGCTAATGCTTGTTGGCAACTTATTTTTTAGTTGCAGAAACATTTCTCAGAGCAAAAAGATTCAACAGCAATTGTTTTGTTATTCTATAGATTCTGCAATGATTCTTGCAGATTGGGGATAACAAATGCTACACCAAAATTTGAGCAAGGAAGGAGAGAGAATGCAGGGAACTACCTACCCATTAGCTAACACATGTTGTAATAAATAATAATGGATGTGATATCAGGACTCTTCAAAAATTATGAAATTATTTGAGCCGAGATATCTCTTAGATTTATGAATAGGTAAATGACGGAATCTCCATGACTTTCTCAGTGAACGCCCACAGACGGTGAGACTTGGACCCTACTCCTCAACATCCCTGACCCTCAGCACAGGAGCACCGCAGGGCTGTGTGCTCAGTCCTCTCCTCTACGCCCTATACACACATGACTGCTTGCCCCATCACCCCGCAAATAGGATCATAAAATTTGCGGACGATACAACCGTGGTGGGGCTCATCTCAAATGGGAACGAGGACGCCTATAGAGAGGAGGTGCACAGACTTTCTGAGTGGTGTGCTCACAACAATCTCTCTCTGAACACTAAAAAGACAAAGGAGATCATCACTGATTTCAGGCGACATAGAGCGGAGCTCAGGCCACTGGAGATAGGGGGCGAGGAGGTGGAGAGGGTGCCTAGTTTTAAATTTCTGGGGATCAACATCAGTGAGGATCTTAAATTGTCTGTGAACTCTGCTGTAGTTGTAAAAAAGGCGCAACAGAGACTTTACTTCCTCAGAACACTGAGGAAGGCCCATCTGTCTGCTAAACTGCTGGAGTCTTTCTACCGCTGTTTGGCAGAAAGCATACTGACTTACTGCATAACTGCCTGGTTTGGGAACTGTTCAGCAGCTGACAGAGCAGCTCTCCAGAGGGTGATAAAAACTGCCCAGGGTATCATTGGACTCCCCCTGCCCCCTCTGGAGGACATTTACCACTCCAGATGTCGCAGCAGGACCTGTAATATCATGAAAGACATTACACATCCTTGTCACCACCTTTTCACACTGCTGCCCTCAGGAAAAAGGTACAGGTCGCTAAAGTCACGTACTGCCAGACTCAAGAACAGCTTTTACCCATCAGCAATCTTGGAAATGAACTCTGTCTCGGGAGCGGGTTATGGGAGACAGTGTTCATTTATGTAAATGTGAATCCATGGGTGGGTTTGGGGAGGGAGGGAGTGTAAAAAGTTTGAGTATGTGAATGTTTGAAGTTCTTTTAAATGGAGAGACACAGTAATCTCGTTGTATGTGACACATGCAATGACAATAAAGCATTCTGATTCTGATTCTGACTCAAGGAGTTGAGAATTCCAGAGATTCTTCAACCTCAGGGTGAAGAATTTTTCCTCATTTCATTCCCAATTGTTCTCTGCTTATGAAAAGGTGACCCTTCATTCTTGATTCCTCAGCTTGGGAAACACCTGTTCATATCTACCTTGTCAACCTTGGAAGAATTTTGCATGTTTCAATAAGGTCTCATTCTTCTAAACTCAAGGGAATAGAGGATTAGCAAATTCAATCTCTCCGAACATGACAGACTCACAAACCAGTTTGGTGAACCTTTGCTATGCTCCCTTGTAGCAAATATATAGCTTTTCAGGTAAGGAGATCAAAATTAAATGCAATAGCTCAGGTGTGTTCTCACCTGAGCCCTCTATAATTATAGAAAGATATATTAGGGTGGCACAGTGGTGCAGTTGGTAGAGCTGCTGCCTCACAGTGTCAGAGACCTGGGTTCAATCCTGACCTCGGGTTCTGTCTGTTTGGAGTTCTCCCTGCGACCGCATGGGTTTCCTCCAGGTGCTCTGTTCCCCTCCGACATCCCAAAGAGATGCAGGTTTGTTGACTAATCGGCCTCTGTGATATTGCCCCTAAAGTGTTTGGAATAGCTGTGAAAGTGGGATAACTTAGAATAGTGTGACTGGGTGACTGATGGTTGAATGGACTCGGTGTGTCAAGAGTCTTCCACGCTGTATCTTTCAATCAATCAATTACACATCAACCCAAATCCTCTTTCAACAAGGTCAACATGCCAATTATTTTACTGATCGATGCAACAGCATTCATTAAGGTCCAATCCCTTTAAACATGCCTTTCATAATATTTCTGTACTCTGACTGAATTTGTTGCTGACATTTGCTTTGGCTGCATGATTGTTTTGCCAACTACATTATAAACGTCCACTTTTATGTTATTTTCTCTCCCTGTGGAATTCTCTGCCTCCGAGGGCGGTGGAGGCCGGTTCTCTGGATATTTTCAAGAGAGAGCTAGATAGGGCTCTTAAAGATGGCAGAGTCAGGGGATATGGGGAGAAGAAAGGAATTGGGTACTGATTGGGGATGATCAGCCATGATCACATTGAATAGCAGTGCTGGCTCGGAGGGCCGAATGGCCTACTTCTGCACCTATTGTCTATTGTCCTGTATCTCTCTTCTCAGGATCCCAATGCCAAGCCCAGTTTTAAACCATCCTCAAAAACACCAGTAAAACCAAGTGTGATGATAGTAGTCCCAGTCCTGTTGAGGCATACATTTTTTGCCCAGTACAGGCTCCACATGGTCCCAGATTCTTGTAAATCTAAACCTCTCTCTCTGCACCATCTCTTCAGCCATGCATTCACTTGTTCTCACATGCAATATTTAGGATGTGGTACTGGGCACAGTGCCACATTCCTGAACTAACCTCAAATCCCTTGATACTCTTAAAGTCTATCAACCTTTGTCGGGAATATATACAACAACTGAATCTCTGCAGCCTTCTTCAGCTGAGAATTCCAAAGATTCACTTCCCACTGGGTGAAAACATTTCCTTTAGATTACAAATCGCAGCAAGAATTGTTATACCATTGACATCACCATTAGACCACAATAATATATAGAATTTAGAATGAGCTATACCAGTCTTGCAGCTTGTTCTGTATTAATTTAATTATTACTCTCACAATGACTTGTCCTCTCTATTTATATTACGAATTAGTACATTCCCCATTTAAATTAGCTCAGATTTCTTCCAATAAATTAGGGTGTAGGACTGAAAATGAGTTCTGTTACTATTGGGCAAATAACAATCAACTCTGTACTTACTATTAAATGCATTGATTGATAGATTATAAAGTGTTCCATGGGCAGCACGGTGGTGAAACGGTCAAGCTACCGCCTTACAGCGCCAGAGACCCGGGTTCGATCCTGACTATGCGTGCTTATCTGTACAGAGTTTTTAACGTTCTCCCCGTGACACACGTGGGTTTTCTCCGAGATCTTCGGTTTCCTCCCACAAAACAAAGATGTGCAGGTTTGTAGGTTAATTGGCTTGGTATAAAATGTAAAAATTCTCCCTAGTGAATCTAGGGTAGTGTTAAAGTGCGGGGATCGCTGGTAAGTGCGGACTCGGTGGGTTGAAGGACCTGTTTCCATGCTGT
This sequence comes from Malacoraja senta, assembly GCA_038087875.1. Classification (NCBI taxonomy): domain Eukaryota; kingdom Metazoa; phylum Chordata; class Chondrichthyes; order Rajiformes; family Rajidae; genus Malacoraja; species Malacoraja senta. Next base: position 14,887,377 of record CM075979.1, on the reverse strand, counting down.
ATCTTTAAACTAAACTAACGTCAAGGTCCAAACTGGCAGTGAATTATCTACATTCAGCTGCTGGGTTGTGTGATATCAATTGATCAGCAGTTCTATGTCATATATGTCTGGAAGTACACTTTGCCTGGAATAATACCTGTTGACATCTCTGTCATTTTCCATGATTAGCCTTCTCCAGAATGTGTACTCATTTACTTGACTCAATGTATATTTGCATCATCCAACCTGTATTATGAGAATTATAAAACAGGCTATGATTAAAATCTCATACCAATTAAATTAAGCACAACTATTGAGAAAGTTTCTTGGTCAGTAGTGTACTATATTTTTCACCACATTGAAATGAATCAGATTAACACAATAACAATTCTACTACGGATGGCAGCATATAACCTTGTACATAACAAATTTACTGTGATTTTCTGATCCATGTTGGTGGAAGGCAGATTCTATTGTTGCCAGAGCCCCCTTGGAAAGTTATTCCCATTGGTGTGATTTAATGTTAATGAAGAGGTATTTTTGACCCAAATCTTGCAGTCAAATTGCTCAGAGTAGATGAATCGAGGACCAGAGGACATAGGTTTAAGGTGAAGGAGAAATGATTTAACAAGAATCTGAGCAGTAACTTTTTTTAAACAAAGGGTGGTGGATGTATGGAACAAACTGCCAGAGGAAGGTAATTGAGGCAGGGACTATCCCAACAGTTAAGAAACAGTTGGACAGGTTTGGAGGGATATGGTCCAAATACGGGCAGGTGGGACTAGTGTAGCTGGGACATGTTGGCTAGTGTAAGCAAGTTGGGTCGAAGAGCCTGTTTCCACACTGTATCACCCTATATAAGAACAAAAGAACTAAGAGTAGAACGATGCCTATGGTCTTTTGAGCTCACTACAATCCATTAGGATCATGGCCAATTCTGATCTTGGATACCTTCCTGCCTGGTCCCCGTAACTGTTCATTCCAAAAACGTATCTCAGCCTTGAATATATGCAATCAGTTATCTTCTACACCACATAAGTCCATATGTTCTGGGAGCAGAATTAGGCCATTCAGCCCATCAAGTCTGCTCCAGCATTCAATCATGGCTGATCAATCTTTCCCTCTCAACCCCATTCTCCTGCCAGCTCCCCGAGGGAGAGAATTCTGAAACTTTACTGCTCTCAGACAGAAGTTCCTCTGTCTGTCTTAAATGGGTACCCTCTTATTCTAAAGATAATTTTAAAAATACCCACAAAATGTGAACAAATTAAAACACGTAAACATCTAAAACTAATTCCAACCAGAGTGAAATAGGGTCTCAAAGCATTCATGTAATTACATCCCTTCATTTTCACACATTTTGTATTGGAATGGTCAAGACAGAATCAATTTACCGCAAAGGCAAACTTGTATTTCCTAAGTTCATAATTCTGGAGTTGGATCCAATTAGATTTCTATTGGACCCTATCCCAATACTTCAAAAAGTCTCATCTCTCTCCTTCAGACTAGTTAACAGTGTGTGGGAATTGATTACTTGGGAACAGTCAATCTCTTGTGTCCATGCATGCTTTTGTTTTACCTCATGCAGTTTCTTTATTAGATGTATTTGGGCCTAATGCACTCCAAAGGAAACTCAACTTCATAAGGTGACTAATTTCTATTCACTAATCCTATTGCTAATTTTCAGGAATTACATTTATGATTGCCTGCTTCCAAGTGGGGAGATACATTGGTAGAATATGTGCAGTGGCATGACAATGGGTTGTTAGCTCATGCACATCCTGTTGGATGTAAGCCACAGATGAAATACGTGTGGCCAGCTCATTGGCAAGGTTTCAGTGATCAGCTAGCAATGACCACACTGTGGGCTGCCTTACCGCATCAGTTTCCTGAGGGTCTCATATTGGTTCAACTAGCTTGCCATGATTGAATGAATGCAGGTAAATTTCTAACAGGGAAGGAACAATGTTACTAGAAGCAGTGGTACGAGTTGTTCCCGAGGACTCAGCAGCTTTGCAGAAATAATGGCCGAATGCAGGTGAGAATAGTCATGTACCTCTCTGTGATATAGTTGTTGGAGGTCCTTTATTCACAGCAAACGAAGGGGCTATTAGGTAGATGCTAGACCAGCAGAAGAAGGAGCAGCAGTCCAGGCACCTTCAGATTATATCCAGAAGCAACCCACCAGACTGTTTAATGCACCACACCATTACAATTTTGGTCAGTTTAGTTTAGATGAATTTAGAGATACAATGTGGAAACAAGCACTCTAGCCCACGCTGACCAACAATCACCCTTATAGTTCTACCCTAGACAGCTGGGACAATTTACAGGGGCCAAATAAGCCACAAACCTGCATATCTCTGGAATATGGGAGGAAACTGGAACACCCAGAGAAAACGGTGTGTCACGGTGGCGCAGCGGTAGAGTTGTTGCCTTACAGTGCCGGAGGCCCGGGTTCGATCCCAACAAACTGTCTGTACGGAGTTTGTACATTCTTCCCGTGACCGCGTGGGTTTTCTCTGAGATCTTCGGTTTCCTCCCATACTCCAGAGACGTACAGTTTGTAGGTTAATTGGCTTGGGTTTGTATACTTGGTATAAGTGTAAATTGTCCCTAGTGTGTGTAGGCTTGTGTTAATGTGCAGGGATCGCTAGTCGGTGTGAACTCAGTGGGCCGAAGGGCCTGTTTTCGCGCTGTATCTCTAAACTAAATTTCATATGTGTAGGAAAGAACTGCAGATGCTGGTTTAAATCGAAGGTGGACACAAAATGCTGGAGTAACTCAGCGGGACAGGCAGCACCTCTGGAGACAACATCTCCATGATCTTCTCCAGAGATGCCGTCTGTCCTGCTGAGTTACTCCAGCATTTTGTGTCTACCTTTAAACTAAAGCCCATGCGGTCAGGGAAAACGTACAAGCTTCATACAGACAGCACCTGAGGTCAGGATCGAAACCAGGTCTTTGGCGCTGTAACTCTACCACTGCGCCATTGTGCCGCCCATTAGCGCGTCCTGTTAGGACTTGGACTAATCCTACAAATGGTCCACACACTCTCACGCACGTATTAATTCTCCAAGCTACCAGGCCACATATCAGAGCTTGCACACACTGCCAGCTCTTCAGTCAATAAAGGCAAAGCACCAGAATACACTGCACAATACTTGCCAATCAAACATTGGGTACATTCCAGAAAAACTGCAGATTTACAGAGCAGGAGTGCTTGCCAATGCAGCTCATCTTTGCAGTCAAATATGCTGGTCTAAGTGCATTTAAAAGCACCCTGCTCCGCTAGGAAGACTGCAACGATGGTGAATTTATGTGTTCATTCTCTCTGCTGAGGCAGGAGACGATATTCTCAACACACAGGGAGTTTAAACCATCTTCAACAGACAACCTAAAAAAATATTGCGGATGAAACTGTCCTGGCCTGGAAACATCCAGATGCATATCAATTGCTGCGCACCAATATTGTAAAATTCACTAACAACATTGTTCTCTCCCTGCTCAGTGGCTGCAGGGTGTGGTACATCTTCGCCCAGACCTTTAGGGGCCACACAGTGGTGCAGTGGTAGAGTTGCTGCCTTACAGCATCTGAGACCTGGGTTCGATCCTGACTATGGGTGCTGTGTGTATGGTGTTTGAGCGTTCTAGTCATGACCTGCGTGGGTTTTCTCCGGGTGCTCCGGTTTCCTCACACACTCCAGAAACATACAGGTTTGTAGGCTAATTGGCTTGGAAATACTGAAAATTGTCACTAGTGTGTGTAAGATAGTGTTGGTGTGTGGGAATTACTGGTCGGCCCAGACTCGGTGGGCGGACCAGTTCGCTGCATCTCTAAACTAATAAAAAATAAACTTTGCATTGAACAGGTAGGAGAGCCAAACTTGCTACCAACTCTATGTCGGAGGCATTGGATCCAGTCCAATAATTACCACATGGAGTTAGGTGCATTGCCATGGTCCATTTGAGCAGCACAGTTGATTCCGTTGATGGGTTTGAGACATGTTATTACTCTTCAATGAACAATGAAACCCAAATAGTGGACATCACAGAGCTGAACTTTGTCATGGTTTAAGAAAAAACATATTTGAAATAATTATCCGTAATGATACAGTTACTAATGCAAGCAAATGTTTATGTTTCAGTGTTCGCAACTGGGAACCTGACACCTTTGTATACTATTTTTGATTTGGCTTTTCCACTCCAGAATCCAGAATTTGATGACACTGCCAAGTTCAAATGTTTCATTAACCCCTTACATTACAACATTTAATAGTTGTTTGAATGGGTACATGGATAGGAAAAAATTAAGAGGGATGTGGACCAAACATTGGCAAATGGGACCAGCATAGGTGGAACATCTTGGTCAGCATGAGTGAGTTGGCCTGATGGCTTATTCCCATGCTTTATGACTCTGGGACTATAAATTAACTCCGAAATCAATTAATTGGAAGCCATCAATCAACTCCGAGTTTCTCTTGAGTTTAATTCTTGGATGAAATTATTGCAGACTTTTGGAAGGAAAGATATCTTTCTTTTTCATTATTGTCCAGGGTTAAAAAACACATCTCCCTTCATGCTGAGGCACAAAAGTTGAAGTTTACTTACATTCATTAAACTTCCAAAATCATTAGCCCGATATGCGACTATAACCAAAACTAGCTCTATTCATGATTATTACTTGCTTCTCAAACATAGCCACTTGGAATTCCTTGCCAAATACTTCACCTTCCTGTGTTTCTACTCCTCTTTTGATCAGAGCTATTAGAGCTTCTCGTGTTGATAATGCCCATCATCTCTTCCACCACCAACACCCACCCTCATCCTGTTAATTTTTTTCAGACACTCATCTTTTTGTTGAGTATGTGAAAATATTATTGATAGCATTATTGGCAGAAGCTGTAGAGAAGACACAAGATGTTGATGTAGGGTAGTAGTTATCTTATTTCATTTTATTCATGAATATTTATATTTAATAGTGTTTGTTAACCCATGCATCCTGTGATAGTGTTATATGATTAGTAACACCAGAATTATGTTTTGTTTCTAATGAACATCTTTGTTTTGAATATCACATTCATAAACAGAACATCAAATTTGCAATTCCCCAATACTGTATGTGCAATGCCAAGATCATATTAACTACAAAAGTAATCTCATACAATTTTGAGAGCTACCTAAGATATTTTTCAAGCTGTCTAAAAGCTTTTTATTCATCAGTGATAAGTTCTTAGAAACCCAAGAGAAAATGGTGGGTTATTTTAGCAGGCTATGCTATTTCTCTTCATTTGGAGAATATGCCTGCGTAATTGGAAGCCATCAATCAACTCTGAATATCTCTTGAGTTTAAATCTTGGGGGGAAATTTTGAGGACTTTTGGAAGGATGTCCCTCTTTTTCATTGCTGTCTAGGGTAAAAAAGCCATATTTTCCCTTCACACCGAGGCACAAAAGTTGAAATTTACTTACATTAATTTAACTGCCAATATGTACTTATTTCAACTACTTCAGCACATAGTCCATTTTGCATCCTGTGGAAAAGTTCATAGTTCATAAGTTCTAGGAAAAGAGTTAGGCCATTCGGCCCATCAAGTCTACATTCAATCATGGCTGATCTGTCTTTCCCTCACAACCCTATGTTACTGCCTCCGCCCAATAACCCTTTATCACTGATTGTGAAAAATTACCCAGACCTTATTTTTGGAAGAATTAATAGACGATTCCCACATTTTAATTTATTGCCCTGGAATTTTCTGGGGAATAACAATGAGGCTCGTGCAGATAACCTTAAAGTATACACGATAAATATAGAGAAAATACATCCATGGTAAAATGGCAGAAATCCAGAGGTTGCTGAGTGAATCCCTCCTCCTCATGATTAAATATTAAGCCAAATTCACAAACACCATATTCCCTGGTAAATTTTTAAAGATACCATTCCTGGTAAAAAAAATATTTTGTTTTTAGAATGTGTGATATGCCAGCTAGTTTAATCTAAATTATATGTTACAATCATTTTTTTAAGTGTTCTAGAAAATGTTCTCAAAATATTTTTGTTAAAGATTGGTCTCATTAATTCACATCCCCCTCCCCCCCCCCACTTCCAATTACACTTGAATCATTTTTAAAATGCTAGCAATCTAAGCCACATAATTCAAACAATAATTATACATAGTGCCTATAATATCAAGATGTCAAGGTGCTTTGCTCAAAATAACATTTCTACTACTAAAACAACATTATAAAAAGTTAATATATTTCAAATATTATCTCTTACTCTTTTGATATCATCTCTTATCCCGACTTCATATTGCCCTCGTACTTAGACATGTAAAGTATTCTTTTATCCGCTACCTCCACCTCGTATTCTATTTTGTTAGCAAGGTTTTGTTCATAGTGCTCAGCATTATTCCATTGTGATTTATCCTGCGATGGCTCTTTTACAATTTTATGAGTTTTTTAGTTTAGTTTAGTGGATACTGCACGGAAACAGGCCCTTTGGCCCACTGAGTCCGTGCCGACCAGCGATCCCCACACACTAACACTATCCAGCCCACACTAGGGACAATTTACAATTTTACCAAGCCAATTAACCTTTGGAGTGTGGGAAAAACATCTTTGGAGTGTGGGAAAAAAACAGAGTTCCTGGAGAAAACCCATGCAGGTCATGGGGAGAATGTACAAACTCCATCTAGACCACACCCATAGTCAGGATCGAACCCAGGTCACTGGCACTGTAAGGCTACAACTTTACCACTGTGCCACCATGCCGCCCAGTCTCAATTTAATGAGACTTTTCTGCCTAATCTATTTTGATAATTTGGCAATAACATGTGATATTTGTATAGATTATGCATTTATACTTTGATTTTTCTTGCCACAAATTAACTTCTACCTTGACAAAAAAAACGGGCACACTTTTCAACATACAGTAGGTGATCAGTTTACTGTGGGAATGAAAACTCTATATAGCCTGAAAACTTTGCATTCCAATTGATCCCAAAACCACTAAACTCAATCATATTCTGCCCGCAGCACTTTCTCGATTACATTACATTGAGAATTTTGTCAGGAGTTTGAAATAATTTATAGTAAAATATTAATAGCAAGTTAAATGTTTCTCTAAGAGGGTTAAACTGTGAACAGCAGCACTGGGAGATGTGATTTGAAAATCAGATGAAGCAAACCAGACTGCTTGAGATGTGGGAAATTCATTTAACAGACCAGTGATTTCCCACATCCATATCACTTAGGATAGCCCTGCTTATTTGCACTCAGCAGGGGTGGTTGGCAGGAAACCCCAAGTAGTTTAATTGCCATCAGTGGACTGGGAGCAAGTAAGTTAAGGTGGCGGCAATATTAAGTTGGAGTAGAAAGCACAAGGTCAGGTGGGCACAATGAAACTGGGAAAGTTTGGTTTAGTTAGGACAGGCAACCTGACTGATAGAGGAGGAGCTTACTCACTCAAAACAGGTCAGGATCGGAGGGAGATCATCAGAGATTAACTAAGGTTGTGTTATTAAGACTGTCAACATGGAGTGTGAAGAGTGCTTTGTTTTTTTAAACTGGATAAGGCAGTTAACATTATTGCTGTTCATTTCATGTCCACCTACTGAATCTAAAGTGCTGCAGTTTGATGATTCACACAAGATCTTGCCTCAATAAATTGTTAATCAAACTGCCTTTAATAAGCCTGGAAAAAGGGCAAGTTGCCGCACACACATGCAGAATTCTGGCATTCACGATATAAAACACAGAGCTTTCATTGTTGGAGACTCTAAATGTACTATCACGTGATTGCACATTCGCACGGTAAAGGAAAGTTCATTGATCACAAGTAGTATGGGTAGGAAGGAACTGCAGATGCTGGTTTAAACTAAAGATAGACACAAAAAGCTGTAGTAACTCAGTAGGACAGGCAGCATCTCTGGAGAGAAAGAATGAATGAAGTTTCAGGTCAAGACCCTTCTTCAGACTGTATGGGATCAGCCATGCCAATTACAGCAACTGCTTCCAATAACTGAAATGGCAAAAAGTCACCAACCTGAAATGTTAACTGTTTTTCTCCCCAAGGATATTGCTTGACCTGCCATCTTTTTTTCAGCTTTAATTCAGATTGTTAGCATCCATTTGCTTTCCTACTCCCAATTCCTTCCTAGTTAGGTGTAAGATTTGGGGGTTTTTTATCCACCCATTTTCTCCGTAGAAAAGTGTTTATATATCTTTTCTTTCAATGTAGCCAAGAAATTTACCTCAACTATACCATGTGAAAGTAAATTCCACATTCCAGTGACACTCAGGGTAAAGCCTCTCCTGACACCTTCATGAATTTATTGACATTATCCAATAAACATATACCTGCCACATACTATTTCTCTAAAAACAAATAGATAGTCTACCACAAGTCTTAAGTGAGCACTGATCAATATAGTACAATCTACTCAGCATTCCCCTCTTGCTTTGACATTTCACAGGTTCCTTTGCAGACATTACCATGAAAACATGTGGTGCTTCATCCGAATTTTTTTTTTAAATCACATAATTTCAGCAAAATAACTTCCCTTTCAATGAGTAGCTGCGGTCAAGATTTTGATCTTAGGCTTGCAGATTCTTCAGATTAAGCACACATCTATTTACCTCAATATAAAAAGAAACTGTTCACTTTATTGCAGTTCAAACACTAGTTCTGTGGGATGCTTGGGCTCACCTTCACATTAAGGACCCAGAGAGAATGTCTGGTACTTTGGCAAAGCTATCATAAGGATATTTTCATCCATCACTTACATTCCCTTTAAATTCCTTGTTAATGATTCATCACAATTATTGCATAAAAAAGATGTTTTAAACATACATGCCCCACCCAAGTCATCCAGAACATAGAAAATTGTCACAAGCTGATAGCAGTTAAAATTCAAGCTTGTCATTTTCCTTCCAAAGCAGAATGCACTATTCATCTATAAAATCTGCAGCATCCAAACTGCTAAAGAGAATTTAAAACAAAGTAACTTAATTTTGAAGAACTAAAAATGTAAAAAATTCATAAGGAATAGTAGAATTAGGCCATTCGGCCCATCAGATCTATTTCACCATTCAATCATGGCTGATCTATCTCTCCCTCCTAACCCCATTCTACTGCCTTCTCCCCATAACCTCTGACACCTGTACTAATCAAGAATCTATCCATCTATTTCTGCCTTAAAAATATCCACTGACTTGGCCTCCACAGCCTTCTGTGGCAAAGAATTCCACAGATTCACCACCCTCTAACTAAAGACCACAGATTTGTCACCCTCTAACATCCTCCCTGGAATCTTTCCTTGGGCTGATGGTGGAAATCCATTAAGTCTGAAATGTTGATGCCATTAGTGCAGAGAGGCTGCCATTAATAGAATGAGCTAAGTACATTCTCTGAATTTTGATTCTGTAGGTCATTGTGGATCACTGGGGCTTTCCTCCTGGTCACAGTTATTGAAATGGACGAGAGCATTTTCTAATTTATATTCTGCAAAAGTCTTAGAAATAGGTCCCATTTCTCATAGTAGTGAAAAACCACTCTTCAATTCTGCTGAACACATTAACAACATAAGGGGGAGGAGACAAAACAAATCATTAACTCTCTTTATATGACTGAATTTAATTGCAGAATACAGTGTTGAAAGCTCATGTGCAAAATAACCTAAAGTTAGGTTCATTAGCCTTGGAGCCAAAAAAACAATGATTTTAATTACACGTCTGAATAGAGCTCTGGTCATTTATTTAACAGATAGGGGACAAACCAGTTGCAGAGAAAGAATCCAACAGCATTTGGCAGCCAAATAATACCAAGAATAATTAAGGAAAATACAAATTATTTATAACCTTGTAGTTTAATACTTCCATAACCTACTTTTATACATCTTTGTGAAATGGTGCATATTCAGGCTGACATTAAGAAGATTACATGTCATGAATTTAAAACTTGATAAGGATAATAATAGACTAAAATGAAGGAACATAGATTTTTAAAACTAAATAATTAAGGTAAAAGAATTCCCTTCAAAAATAGATCCAAACGAACTCCATTAGTGCTATTATATATATTATTAAATAGAAATATCTTTTTTTTTTTAAGTCCAGTATATTAAAAAATATTGGTACCAAACTAAAACTACTTTGACTGCTTATGGAATCTCCTTATGGTATGAATAATTCTGATCAATGTTGCATTTTTCCCCACATATTTTAATGTAGTTACAAGTCTCGGTTTAGGAGATACACGTCCCATCCCCACAAAGTGTTAATCCCTTAGTTAATCAGAACGGCCCTTTCAAAGTTGGAGATAAAATATTTCTAAATGTGCAGCTAATATTCTAGTCCTGCTCATTTCCTCGCTCTCGGCATAACCGTGGAAGCATCGCATTATTCCTCCTGATCGGGAGTTTAGACAAAATGGACAGTTTTCACTGTGGCCGGTGCGTTTTCAATCACCCAGAGCATGAGCATGCCCAGTGCTAATGAAGTCCTCTTTTGAGAATTTCTACTCAATGAGTCTCCCAGGCTGGTCTAGTAGCACTCTGTGATTCGTGGGCAGTCGAGATGAAGGAACCTCGGTGGCCAGTGATATTGAACAGAGAGCGCCAATATAATGGGATTATTGTCCAGCAATCGTTTCACACTCAGCACAACTAGAGTGCCGGCACTGAAAATAGGTGCGATAAAAAAGACCTGGCATTGAATTTAATAACAAATTTAAATCAGAAAATGCTGTTGGCATGATGGGAGGATGCTGGGTGCTTGTAATCGTATTTCGGAATCCCACCCTTTATCGCAGTTCACCCGTTAAATACGCCTACAAACACCTTGTAATAATTCATATCACAGCGCATAGAAAACCTTCCTTAACAGGGGGTCACTTCTCTTCTCTAGCCGTGAGGTGAAGTCACCCCCTTCCCCTTAATCAGCAATTTGCCGTTGACTGGAAAGCCAGAGATAGCAATGCTTTAAACAAAAAATGCAAGTAATCTCGCTGGCTGAAATGGCACAGCGGAAGAAATTACATGGGGCTTCGCGTCGGCGCCTGTGTGCGATAAGGGAGTTAAAAGCGGGTTCCGCACAGCCGACCGTCTCATTATCTGCAGCTCATTAGGAAACTGCAGCGAAACCAGCGGCTTCCCGGAGAGAGAAAAAAACCCCATCCACGCCCCCCCCCCCCTCCCTCCCTCACTCCCTCACACCCCCCTTTCGGCTCTCAGCCCGAAACGAAGCACAAAAGCTTGGATAAAGAAACAACCCGCTTTTATATGCATTTCCAACCTCCCCCTCCCCTCTTTTCTACGTGTTTGCGGGGTGAATTTGAATGCACGGTTAACTAAACGGACAAATGCACAAACACACACACATGTATATATATGTATATGTATATATATATAAAAACGGAAAGATCGTGCAAAACTCACAGGTTTAATCTCTCTTGCTCTCGTTTCCCGGTCCTTTTTTTTACTTCCCAAATCTGTTCCTCTCCTCTCAGCAGAAATATCCACCTCTGCAATTTCAAATCAATTTCCGGGATGACATTTCCCCCTCCGCCCCGCTGAAATATCCAAACGGCACGTCTCTTCGTTCAGTCCGTCCTTCAGTACCTTTCTCCCCCCTCTCCCGCAGAGCCTATCCTCCTGTTAAACAGAAGCATCCGTTCCTTCTTCCCAAACTCAAAAAAAAAGCATCATCATCATCATCCAACTAGAATTCCCCCCGACCCGAGAAATCGGGATCTTTTGGCGTCTTATCCCGGCCGCTCGCTTCAGAATGCCAACAAGCCGCTGTTTGTTTGTCTTTAAATATACATACGTTACTCCCAGAACAACTTTCTTTCCTCGTCTATGAGCTGATTATATTTTCCAATCACAAGGCAGTGCGGTAAGGTGGGTTTTTTTCCTCCTTTCTCTCGCTTTCCTGTGTAACCTTTTTAAATTCTCCTCCTTTTCTTCCTTCGTCCCTTCTCTCATCTGACATCGGAGATAAGATCGGCCGGTGCAATCCTCGATGTCATGTCCCCCCCCCCTCCTTGTTCGGCTCTCAAGCCTCCAGCAGGGAACAGCGTTCAAACCCAGTCACTGCGGAGCCGTTCGTTTCCTTCGCCCCCTCTGTTCTCTCCTTCAGCTACAGAACAGCCTTCTGACGACCGTTCCCCCTCGCCTCGCATTCTCTCCGCCTTGGCACCATGAGAGGCACGGAGCGGGTCCTCTTTCTTTTCGTTTTTCAATCCGTCTTACTTTCTTCCCTCCTCCTCCTCCTCCTCCTCCTCCTCCTCCACCTCCTCCTCCAACCCCCTCCCTTTTGCGGCTCTTGAGTCACGGTACCATCTCCCAGATCGCAATCTACAAGTTAATCTCTCGTCTGTACATCAACACTTTGGCTGACACCTTTAAAATGTCAATTAGGTTTTTTTTTTCCCAGGGAGGATGGGAGAGGGGAGGGGGCGTGGGTGGAGGAATCCTAGAGTTTCAGATCAAATCGTGCACTGCTTTAAAACCATGTCAACTGGATGAAATTCCAGCCCACAGTGTCCTCCACTTATTTATTAACATCCAGGTTGATCTTGTATGCTCCGGTCTAAAGTCCTCATGCCCTTTGCCCAGCTGCCAGCTAACACTCTTTATTCCTTTTCACTTACTCGGTCACTCTTTCTCTCTCCTTCTCTCCCGATGAGGGAAAATGCAATTACCCAATTACCTCCATTATCTCAGCACTCATTGGGCAAGAGTATTGGTCCTTGACGTCGGCCGAGCAGCCAGTTGGCTGACGAACATCAAGCCACCACTGCCACCGTGCGGACAATCAGAGCAAATCAAGACCACAAGCGAACACAAAACCTTAACGCCAGCCGAACATTTTTTTTTCGCAGTCTCCAGGGGGAGATTCCAAGTGTGGTGAGATCCCTCCGATGATTTTTCAGCGCAGTTTTCGACTACAAAGACGCGTTGCTGCTTAGACTAGCCCCTTGCTTATTGCTGGCACGGCCGCGTGAATAGATTGGTCGAAGTGGATGCAATTTAGGCACAGGGCAGAAGATCGACACAAAGTGCTGGACTAACTCAGCTGGTCAGGCTGCATCCCTGGAGAAAAGGAATAGGTGGCGTTTCGGATCGATACCTTTCATCAGACTGAGAATCCTGGAGGGAGGGGGGGAAACTAGAGGTCTGGGAAGACACAGGGCATTGGGGCAATCTCTGAGATTCGTTTCTTTAGAACGGGATGTAGACAGGATTGGGAGGAAATTGGAATCCTTCATCTCCAAGACATTAAAAAAAAAACGTACATTCTTAAAATGCATGTGAACTAAGTATAAGTTATTAACAATAAGTGACGTGACATCAGTCCTGGTGAAAGATTAATATGCAGCAAAAAATGCTGCTTAATCTGCTAGATTTTTTTGTCTTTATTTCAGGTTTCTTGTGCTTGCAGATTTTTGTTTGCATTATATTAACAGTAAACTTTGTGAGTGTGTTGGTGATAGAGGAGGCATAAGAAAGAAAAGGGACAACGCCAAGATGCCTAGGAAATTAACCCTGGTTAGTAATGTTATACAGATCATAGTGGCATCAGTGGATGGTACTTGGCCTCCCAAATTAATTGCAGTGACATGAATGCACTGGGCAAAAATATATCACATTTACAGCACTACAGACTGGGATGAATTTCTTTACGGTACATTTATTATCGTTACGTGTACCAAAATAAATGGAAAAACTTGTTTTTGCATTCTATCCAGGCAAAGCATACCATACATACAGGCATACATCATGGTTGTGCAAAAAAGTATGAATGTAGTATATATGTTTAAGAAGGAACTGCAGATGCTGGAAAATCGAAGGTAGACAAAAATGCTGGAGAAACTCAGCAGGCGAGGCAGCATCTATGGAGTGAAGGAAATAGGCAACGTTTCGGGTCGAAACCCTTCTTCAGACTGATAGTTTTACATAGAAACACCAGAGAATGTGAGATAATAAAATGCAATTGCCACAAAAAGGTAGGTTAGGAGATCAAGAATTCATCTTGGAGCGAGGGAGGACCTTTCAAGAGCCTGATAACTGCAGGAAAGAAGCACTTTTTGAGACTATTGGTACGTGCTTTCAAACGTTTGTATCTTCTGCCTGACAGGAAAGAGAAGAAGAGAGTATGGTCAGGGTGGGAACTCCTTGATTATGTTGGTTGCATTCCCGAGGTAGACAGAGTTAATGGAGGGAAGGCTGGTCTGCATGATGGACTGGGCAGTTTTCACAACTCTGCAATTTCTTGGCCGCCATCCAAAAAAAAATCACATTTATTTTAGTTTTTTAAGTTGTTATTTTTGTTTTTCAGTTGATATTTTTGTTTGTTGTCCTGGGTTTGTGCACATGAAATAATAGAACCATGGAAACAGTGAAAAGCACATGAAACAGTGACATGGAAAATGCAGCCTTAATGATGGTAAAACTCAATGCAGTACTGTGTGAAAAATGGCAGCTAATTCTTGCAACATATTTGAAAATGAGCACAGAAATACAAAAGATACTATCGGAGACTCTCTACTACTGCACATGATATGGTATTGTACAGAAACAATCAGCTAAGAAACAGTGATTTGACATTTGACATTTGACTTTGACATTTTATGCATTTTTTTATTGAGAAAACCAAAGAAAACATTAAACTGTCTCGAATGAAGGGTATTCGTATATGCTCCACTGTTCTCTTTGAATCGCTAATCGTATATTTCTGAAGCATGGGAAAATCGCTTTTTTTTATTATTTTTCAGCTGTTCTCTTAATACTGTGTTTAAATCCTGATCTTTTTTATTTTTAAATATCTTTTATTTTAATGTTTTACCTGCTATTTTGCTTTCAGAGATTCTGATTGTCTCCATAGCCCAACTTGGTAAATTCACTGTTCTGGGATACAACTGTTGGCATCAGAATGAGAATACATTTGAATGGGTGAGCAATATTACAAAGTACAAGGGCAACTTTCATCGACACCAATACTTCATCGACAAGAGGAGTCGAGTATAGGAGCAAAGAGGTCCTTCTGCAGTTGTACAGGGCCCTAGTGAGACCACACCTGGAGTATTGTGTGCAGTTTTGGTCCCCTAATTTGAGGAAGGACATTCTTGCTATTGATGGACTGCAGCGTAGGTTTACAAGGTTAATTCCCGGGATGGTGGGACTGTCATATGTTGAGAGAATGGAGCGGCTGGGCTTGTACACTCTGGAGTTTAGAAGAATGAGAGAGGATCTTATTGAAACATATAAGATTGTTAAGGGTTTGGACACACTAGAGGCAGGAAACATGTTCCTGATGTTGGGGGAGTCCAGAACCAGGGGCCACAGTTTAAGAATAAGGGGTAAGCCATTTAGAACAGAGACGAGGAAACACTTTTTCTCACAGAGAGTTGTGAGTCTGTGGAATTCTCTGCCTCAGAGGGAGGTGGGGGCTGTTTCCTCGGATACTTTCAAGTGAGAGCTAGATAGGACTCTTAAAGATAGCGGATTCAGGTGATATGGGGAGAAGGCAGGAACGGGGTACTGATTGGGGATGATCAGCCATGATCACATTGAATGGCGGTGCTGGCTCGAAGGGCCGAATGGCCTACTCCTGCACCTATTGTCTATTGTCTATTTACTGCTAACTGCAAAGTCTAGAATATTGCTTTGACTTTGTTAATGTGCAATTCTTTTTACGAAATCATTGATTAACTTAACAGTGAAGACTCATCCATGAAATTGGTTAAATCATGAATCATAGGTTGGGAAATTTCTGCACACAGTGAAGTGGGAGAAACTCTCAGTAGTTGAATAGGTAAGAACTTATCCGACTCGTATTACTGAATGAGTCAAGGCTGATGTCAATGATCTTTTCCAGCGTTCAGGAACATGAATGTCAATTTGTAAGCTGCCAGCAAAGTGCTATGTTATACATATCTGACTCGAGGGCCTGAACTATAGGGAAAGGTTGAGCAGGCTAGGACTCTATTCCTTGGAGCGCAGGAGGATGAGGGGTGATCTTAGAGGTGTACTAAATCATGAGAGGAATAGATCGGGTAGAGCCACTTGCCCAGATTAGGGGAATCGAGAACCAGAGGACATAGATTTAAGATAAGATTTAATAGGAATCTGAGGGATAACATTTTCACACAAAGGCTGATAGGTGTATGGAATGAGAATGAGTATGGAGGTAGTTGAGGCAGGTACTATCACAATGTTTAAGGAACATTTGGACAGGTACATGGATTGGATAGGTTTATGGGCCAAATGCAGGCAGGTGGGACTGTTAGAGATGGGACATGTTGGCCGGTGTGGGCAAGTTGGGCCGAAGGGCGTGTTTCCTCGCTGTAAGACCCTATGACTCGATGAATAGTATGGATAATAGCATTGAAGAATACATTGTTGAAATTCAAGTGTATTGTTATTTGCAAGGGTCTGGTGAGGTACAGCTACAATGAAAAAGTCTTGCTTGCATGAGCATCACGGGCATATAGACAACAAACAAACAAAACATACATAAATTACACATTTTGAAAAGAATGACAACAAAAGACATGAATGCAAAGAACATAATTAGAACAAAAAACAAGTCCACAGTAGTACAAAAAGTGGGCCATAGTGCTCTTTTTGAGATAGGATTAATGTTGTGTCGGTTGACTCAAGAACCTGATAGATGTAGAAAATAGCTGTTCCTGAGCGTAGTGGTGTGGGGTTTCAGGCTTCTGTACCTCCTGCCTGATGATAGCAGTGAGAAGATGGCATGGCCCGGATGGTGGGGATCCTTGATGATAGATGCCACCTTCTTGAGGCAGCACCTCGTATAGATGTTTCAATGGAGGGGAGAGCTGTGCCCATGATAGACTAGGCAGACTCCACTACCCTCCGTAAACCTCCTGTGTTCAAATTGCCCTTTCAGGCCATGATGCTACCAATCGGGACACTTTCTACACTGCATCTGTAAATGGTTGTTAGAGTTTTCAGAGACATGTCAAATCTCTTTAAACCTCTAAGAAAGGAGAGGTGCTAGTGTGATTGCATCTATGTGCTGGGCCCAAAATAGGCCATCTGAGATTTTAACAGCCAAGAAATTGAAGTTGCTAACTCTGTCCACCATCGACCCACTAATAAAAACTGGTGCATCATCTTCGAACTTCCCTTTTCTGAAGTCAACAATCAGTTCCTTGGTTTTGTTGACCAACCTTGGTTCTGTATGCTACCCCAACACCAGCGATAATCTGGCCAACCACCGGGTCAAATTATAAGCTGCCAGCACTCGTTCAATGATGTATTTGGGATATTATGGGCAATAAAGTACACTTTCTAGCTATGGATCTGAAGATTTGGGCATAATCTGCTTGTTTCCCTCAATTTATAGCAATTCCATTGTTTGCTTCATTATTGCGGTCAAGTGCAAAGTGAAATGGAAATATAATGTTGTTTATGAATTCCGCATCCATGGTAATCTTTTGCTTAGAGAAACAATAGTTTAGAAATAAAAGGCGAAGAATGAAAGTAGAAGTGTTATTATAATTGGACATCTGGAAATCTAATCAGTGGGAACAATAATGAAGGACAAAAATCTATTTTAAGGCTTTATTACACATCCACATATGCAGGCTGCCTTGACATTTGAATGAGAACATAAGGACGGATCATTGTCCATGTTGAATAAAACCACTTATTCTAATCTTTGAGTGATGGAAACACGTTACAAACACATCATGTCACCATTCTCAGAAATGATCATTTATTTTAGTCTGATTTCAAGGTAGAAACCACTGTAATTGGAGTATACAGGCAAATACTCTTTTAATACTGCTTTGTTTAGAGATACAGCGTGGAAACAGGCTCTTTGACCCACCGAGTCCGAGCTGACCAGCGGTCCCCGTTTATGTAAGCACACATGAGGGATCATTTTCAATATTTACCAAATCCAATTAACCTACAAACTTGTACGTCTTTGGAGTGTGGAAGGAAACTGGAGCACTCGGAGAAAACCCATGTGAGTCACGGGGAGAACGTACAGACTCCGTACAGACAGCACGCTTAGTCAGGATCGAACCCGGGTCACTGACACTGTAAGGCAGCAACTCTATCGCTGTGTCACCGCATCGCCCAGAAAGCACTTACTTATTTCAAAATTGTACCAGATCACTAACTTTGAAGGATTTATATTTTGATAACTGGTAAATATATAGCTAAAAATGTTTTAAACGATGACTCATTGCAGTCATGATTGTCTGAATAAGATTATTTAAGTTAGTGTTGGACAACCCAATGAGTCAAATGCAGAAACGATATATAAAAATAGCTTGAAGGATGAAACAAATTCTAATATATCTCCCACATTAGCTGTGACTATTTTTATTTGTGTTACGGGAAAAGTGTGAGAGACTGTACCAGGTTTACAGGGCTGGATAGCTGTTCACTAAAGCAGTCAATAGCCGGTATACCAAGCAGCATGCTTTGAGAAAATATGGGGCTCTGTAAGTGTCCAAGTTGTGGGAGGAAAATGTGCATTTGCTCGTGATAATTAACTCTTCTTCTCTGACCTCCCCTGGTTTTGACTCTCCAAAAAATAGAAAGAGGAAGAGCACCAAAAAATTGGTTCCTTGTGCAAAGCCTTTGGATAAGTGAAATGGTCAAACACTCTGTGGTTGACAACTATTAGAGGTGCACTTTCAGCTATCCAAAGAAAGAAACAGCGGCAACAATCAAAACCTCACTGTGCCGAAGCATTTTAGATTTCAATAACATTGTTAGCGCAGACTTTCAACAAAGAAATTACATAAAAACAGTACAATCAAAAGAACACAGACCTTGGAATTTGTATTTCCAATCTGAAATGTAACCCCATCATAAATATGTCATTCTTTTGCAACTGTCTTCTCATTTGAAATGAAACCAGTTATAGAGTTAAGGGCCTGTCCCACTTAGGCAATTTTTCAGCGGACTGAAAAACTGGGAACTGGAACGGCGACTGTCAGAGTGGAAAATACACACACACACAAACACATCGCAAAGGCGGGGGCCAGGGCAAGCGGGGGGGGGGGGGAGCGCTGTCTGAAATTCACACAGTGCAAAGCCAAGGTGATACAGACACACCGCGATGAACAGGAAGATTAAGACGGCTAGCACAGTGTACAGTAGTCCTTTAAAAGAGAGAGGAGTGGGGGAGAAGGAGTGGAGACACTTTTTAATAAGCCAGACAACTTTTAATAAGCCAGAGATACACAGCTGTTAAGTTCGGCGGGCATTTAACATTACCTGTCAGTTATCCTTGGTTCTGAATACTCGTGCTTATGTTTTTTTCCCCCAATGAAAATGCCCGGTCAGCAAACTACCTATGACTACCTCGACTACCCATAACTACATGGTGACCCCACTACAACTGCACCCACGACTACGGGATTATCGATTTTCTCCATGTTGAAAAATTTGCGGCGACCATACTGAGGCCGCGACTCGTTCCCAGAATGCGGGAACTCCTCGCGACCATAAAGGAGACTCACCAGAGACCACCAGCCACCTAAAAAGTCACCTAAGTGGGACAGGCCCTTTATACAGCATGAAAACAGGCCTTTTAACCCAACTCCTGCATTCTAACCAAGATGTCCGTCTGACCAAGGAATCTATACCATTTGCCTCCATGTGGCCCATATCCCACTGAAGCTTTCCTACCTGTGTATCTGTATTGTAAGCATTGTAGCTTCCTCTGGCAGCTTGTTCCATGTGCTCTCCCCCTCTGTCTGAAATGCCTGCCCCTCGGGTCCCTTTTATATCTTTCCCTGCTTAACTTGAATCCATTCTCTCCTCCCTCCCTGGTAAAAAAGATCTTTGCCAATCCAGCTTATCTGCACCCCTCACGATTTTATATACCTCTTTAAGGTTACCTCAGCTTCCTACTCTCCAGGGAAAACAAGTTTTGGCTTATCCAATTTCTCTTTACAATTCAAGCTCTACAGTCCTAGTATAATTCTTGTGAATCTTTTCTGCATCCTTCCCAGCTTAATGATATCTTTCCAATAGTTTGGCAACCAGATCTGCATACAGTACTCACTTTGAAGAAGGGTCCCAACATGAAAAGTCTTTATCCATTTCCTTTCACAGATGCTTTCTGACCTACTGAGTTCTGCAGCAGTTTGAATTTTTGCTCAATATCCCAGCATCTGCAGTCCCTTTTACACCATCCCATCTACCTACAGAGAACTATCAGAGAACTATTAGAGGCCACCATCAGAGAACAATCTAGACTGTAAATTTAAACCCATTATAACTATTGACCACCTGGAATAGAATTCATATATGACTTTGAAGTTGCTTCAAAGAATTGGGCACATACACCAGACAGGGGGTTAAATCAACCTTAAGATCAACAAGAGCAAAATTCAGCATTAGGTCAAAGAAAAACGACAATTATAGCTGGTGGTCACTAGCAGAATGAAACCCTGAAATTAATATTTCTTGGCCATGCATTCATTGCAGTTGGGTGTGGTGGACTCAGTAGTCAATAAAGGTGGTCCTGCTAGAATGTGTCTTTCCACAATGCAAATTGGATGTTGCATGAACGATAAATTAGGGAACATTATTTGTATTATGCAGGTCTAATTGATTTTAATACAATTTTGATCGGGGATGAGAACCACTTCTTAAAAGTTACTTTGGAAATTGACAAGTGGAAAAAAAGCCTTGGAAAAAACATCGTTTCACTTTATCCTTCCCACAGTGATTCAAATACCATTGTTTCTTAAGAAAGCATCTGACAGTTTCACCGCAGGAGTCCATTGAAATTAAGGAATAGATAGGGTGAATGCACAATCTTTTTCCCAGAGCTGGGGAATCAAAAACTACAGGACATAGATGTAAGGTGAGAGGGGAAAGATTTAATAGAAACCTGAGAGATTCGTTTTTCACACCGAGGGTGGTTGGTATTTGGAACAAGCTGCCAGATGAAGTAGTTGAGGCAGGTACACTAACAACATTTAGAAGACATTTGGACAGGCACAGGGGTTTAGAGGTATATGGGCCAAATGCAGGCAAATGTGATTAGTTGAGTTGGGGCTTCTTGTTCGACATAGATGAGTTGGGCCAAAAGACCTGTTTCTGTGCTTTTTGACTCCATAGCTCCAAGTATTTGTTTCTATTGACATACGTGTGATGATACATGATTAAACAATGTAACGCACAACCTTTTGTATTATTACCAAGCAACAACGAAAATAAATTTGTAGCTATTAAAAGACGTTCAGTTTTGGAAATGAAAAGTAACTTTGTTATTAAGAGACTGAAACTCTCTACCTCCTAACCCTTCATTGTCACAATTGTTCATGTAACACAACTTTCTGTAATGCAAGGTTTTTAATGGATGTAACTATCGTGTTATAGCAGAACTGCTGGCAGTATCATCAAGGACCCACACCATCCTGGCCACACACTCATCTCCCTGCTACCTTCAGGTAGAAGGTACAGGAGCCTGAAGACTCCAACGACCAGGTTCAGGAATAGCTATTTCCCCACAGCCATCAGGCTATTAAACTTGGCTCGGACAAAACTCTGAACATTAATAGCCCATTATCTGTTATTTGCACTTCATCAGTTTATTTATTCATGTGTGTATATATTTATATAATGGTATATGGACACACTGATCTGTTTTGTAGTCAATGCCTACTATGTTCTGCGTGCTGAAGCAAAGCAAGAATTTCATTGTCCTATCAGGGACACATGACAATAAACTCACTTGAACTTGAACTACCTGTAATAGATGATGACCAGAGGACAATTTGAACAAATGCTTTTGGAGAAGGGTGACTGTGACCAGAAGTTATACATCATCAGATACATGTAAGTGGTGAGTTTTTCCCTAAGATGGTCATGAATAAGTAGAGCTCAGTTTGCACACAGACTGTTAGAGAGAAAGGGAAGGCTAACATAGTTGCAGCACAAGGAACTACAGATACTCAAATCTTGAACAAAAATCAAACTGCTGGCGGAACTCAGTAAATCAAGCAGTTTTTGTGGAGGGAGTGGATAAACAACATTTTGGGTTGGGACCGTTCTTCAGACTGAATAGAGTGGGGTGGGAAGAAAATTAGAAAAGAGTGGTGAGGCAGGACAAAGCTTGGCAAGTGATATTTGGATACAGGGGAGGGGGGGGGGGTGAATTGGGTTTCGCAAATGGGTGAAGTAAGTCCACCTAAAAAGGCTAGAAGTGAAAAGGAGACAAAAGGGTGTGAGAGACAAGGAATGAAGTGTAAAGCCAGAGAAAAGGATATGGGTGCTTGGAACAGGGGGATGGGAAAGAGGGGGAGTTACAAGGAGATGGGGAAGTCAGTGATGAGAGATAATTATACAAACAAGGTGAAAGGAAGAGCAAATGTATTTTGTTACTTCCCTTGGGCTCCTTCCTCATTCTTTTCCGATTCTTCATTCCGATACCAACTCCTGAGTGATTTCATAAGCAGCATTAGGTTTGGTTTAATTTAGAGATACAGCACGGAAACAGGCCCCACGAGTCCGTGCCAACCAGCGATCCCCGCACATTAGCATTATCCTACACACACTAGAGACAATTTACAATTTTACCAAACCAATTAACCTACAAACCTGTATGTCTTTGGTGTGGGAGGAAACCGGAGCTCCCAGGGAAAACACACGCAGGTCACGGGGAGTATGTACAAACTCCATACAGACAAGCACCCGCAGTCAGGATCGAACTCGGGTCTCAGGTGCTGCAAGGCAGCAACTCTACTGCCGTGCCACCGTGATACTGTTAGACTGGATGACCAACCCCATCAGCATTCAGTCAACATTTCTTCCATTGCAGTATTTCACTTCTCAAAATGTGAAAAAGATATTTGAGCTCAAAATCGATCATGTCCAATTTCGGCACATGGCTGTTAATGTGATTTGGAAGGGAATAGGAATTTAGCAAAAATCACCATCACCTGAGGAATGTTACTGGACAAACGGTCGACCTGCAGGTTGACAAGTCATGGTACATTTTCAAAGAAGGCCAGGAAAGTGCTTCCTGGTCATTGTTTCTGTCTCTGTTATTATCATCAAAACAGATCATCCCCACCTCGCCTACCCATTATCACATCATTGTTTGTAAGATCCAGATGATGAAAAAAATCTGTTGATAATAAAAATGTTAATATTTTAAATACTTCAGTACTTTAGAAATATAAAGCAAATAACCAGATGATAGAAATTTGCAAAAGATACCATTTTGAACTGCAAACTGAAGGAGGAAATTTGTAGCTATTATCAGTCACACAAAGGCGGGTAGGAACTATGGAATATAGGGAGGTTTCACGGCAGTCGAGTCACGACCCATGACCCGTACTGTTGCTACGCTACGCCAAATGGATTACACACGATGAACTGCAGGTAAGTACTTACCATTGTTTCCAGCGTAGCGGGCCCGTTAAAACCCGCCGAAATTGTCAATTTTTGCGCTGTAAATAATTATGGAAATCGGGATAAGTGTGAGAGACATTTAGCCAACTTCAGAATTCCAAAAGTGAGGAGAAATGACAGTAGATAGAAGCGAGAGCTGAAGGGACGACAACAGCCAAAGTGCTTGGCAAACATTGGCCGTTTGCTCACTGCATTCCATCAACTAAGGCATTATTTGTGTTTTTTCTTGATTCCTTTGGCATCTAAAAAGTTTCAGAAGGGATAAATCTGGCTGTAAAATTTTAAAATCGCCCATGGTTCTCAAGTGGGTTTTTACATACAAAAAGAAAACGTCCCTGAAGCAAAATTTACAGCCAGATTTATCACTTCTGATACTTTTTAGATACCAAAGGAATCAAGAAAAATCCAAATAATGCCTTACTGTTGATGAAATGCAGTGAGCAAACGCGATAATTCCCGATATTTTCAATTCCGATATCTGAATGGCCAATGTTCGCCAAGCACTTTAGCTGCTGTTGTCCCTTCAGCTGTCGCTTCTCTTTACCTTCATTTTGCTTCATTTTTGGAATTCTGAAGTTGGGTACATGTCTCTCACACTTACCCCGACTTCCACAATATTTTACAGCGAAAAAATGCAACATTTTGGCGGGTTTTAACAGGTAGGAAAGTACGCGTTTCTTGCATTAACAACATATACCGGAAGTGATGGATGTCCTCCAGATGGATTGAGCGGCTCCGTGCGTCAAGCCCTATGACCCGCTGACCTTACGTGCAACCCCCCTATAGGCACAGAATGCTGGAGTAACTCAGCGGGACAGGCAACATCTATGAAGAGAAGGAATGTGTGACCAGTCTGAAGAAGGGTCTTGACCCAAAACATCACCCATTCTTTCTCTCCAGAAATGCTGCCTGTCCCGCTGAGTTACTCCAGTATTTTGCGTCTATCTTTGGTTTAAACAAACATCTGCAGTTCCTTCCTACACGTTAGGAACAATGGAAAACTATTATGGGTAAGTGATTTGGCATTATGTTGACATAGTGTTTCCAATACACATCAGTTAGTGTAGCCCCAAGAAACTTTGAACTAACTATGAACAATTTTGAGCTGAGGCATGCACCTAGGAATCAGTTCATTAATCTGTGCTTATATCATACACAGATAATCTATTTTATTTCTGACTGTGGAGTCGATTGTTGCCACCAAAGTGGATAGCCTCACATTTACCCACATTATACTGCATCTGTCATGCATCTGCCCACTCACCCAACCTATCCAAGTCACCCTGCAGCCTCATAGCATCCTCATCACAGCCCACACTGCCACCCAGCTTTGTGTCATCCGTAAACTTGGAGATGTCACATTTATTTCCCTTGTCTAAATCATTAATATATATTGTAAATAACTGGGGACCCAGCACGGAGCCTTGTGGCACCCCACTAGTCACTCCATGCTCCATATCCTGTTTGCCCAGTGGGCCTGATAGCTTTTACCTCTCTATTTATTTTATCTTTCTCATCTGATACGATGCTATTTTGGTTCCCACCCCTCCGTAAGATTAATTTAAACTCTTCCAAGTAGCACTAACAAAGCTCCTCACAAGGATATTCCTCCACCTTCCGATTAGAAGCAACCTGTCCCTTTTGCACGCTGCCCCAGGAAAGACACCAGAAGTTGAAAACCCACACAGCAGCACCCCCCCCATGCTCTTCAGCCACACATTCATTTGCTTTATCTCCTGTTCCTACCCCCACTTGTGCATGGCACTGGGAGCAATCCTGAGATTACAACCTTGCTTTTAACCTGCTGCCCAACCCACTGCATTCACTTTGTGGGACCTCATTTCAATTCCTGCCTATGTCATTGGTAACAACATGGACCATGACCTCTGGCTGCTCACCCTCCATTTTTTGAATGTCCTTTTCCCGCTTAGAGACATCCTTGGCAATGGCACCATGTAGCTAACATACCATCCTGGAGACTTGTTCACAGTACATCTATCTGTGCCCCTGACTAGAGTATTTTATCTCTATCGTTCACCTTGTCTTTGACCTACCCTGCTGTACAACAGAGCCAGCCACGGTGCCACTGTCCTGGATATTGCTGTTGCTTTCTCCTGAGAGGTCATCCTACCAATGATGTCCACAATGATATACTTGTTAGAGAGGAACATGGCCACAGGGGACTCCTGCAGTGCCTGCAGGGCCTGTCCCACTTGGGCAACATTTGGGCGACTGCGGAGCATCAGTGACTGACGCCCGTAAAACCGTCAAGTTGCACGACATACACGTTGACGTATGCTGTCATGCGGGTGACGCCCGGTCAGGATTGAGGCTGTAAAATATTCTTCCTTCAATGCATGGATTTTAAACATTAATATGTTAAATTTAATACAATAAAATTAATTGTGCAAATTAAAAGATGTCTGTCGTTTAGTTTTATTTATAGATGTATTGGTCTGCTTCCAGATCCGATAACCAGGGATGGATTCAGTGAGTGTACACTGAACCCTCTTCCCCCCTCCCGCCCCATCCCTCCTTCTACACTCCCCCCAACCCTTCTCCCCTCCCCTCTCCCCCTTCTTCCCTTCCCCCCTCTTCCTCCCTTCACCCCGCTCCACTCTTCTCCTCCTTATCCACTACCTGCTCCCCTCACATCCCCTTCTCCCCCTCTCCCTCCCTTCTCCCATTCTCCACCCCCCCCCACCCATTTTCCCCGACGCCCTCCCCCATTTGTGGACCCAGCCTGCGACCAGCGATCCCGCGCACACTATCCCACACACACTAGGGACAATTTATACAAACCTGTGTGCCTTTGGGGTGCGGGAGGAAACCCAAACCCTAACCCTAGCCATAACCCTAGCCCTATCCCTAGCCCTAACCCTAACCATAACCTTAACCCTAACTCTAGGTTGATAGGCTTGGTAAAAGTATAAATTGTCCCTAGCGTGTGGGATAGTGTGCGGGAGATCGCTGGTCAGTGCGGACTCGGTGGGCCGAAGGGCACTGTATCTCTGAACTAAATGTGACACAGGGGCCCCATGGGTTGGACTCGATCCCCCAATGTTCTGCCTGCTCCTCATGGGAACTAAACTGTTGGCCAAGAGTTGTCCCAGAGGCCGATCTCTCTTCCAATGGTCTCTCAAAACCCCCAGAGCCAGCCAGCCAGTTGTCAATGTACCAGTGCCACCCACCTGCTCCGGCCACCGAGTCTAAATACCCACCACCCATTTTGAAGCAAGGCGAGGGGGCGGAGTGGGGGGAGGGGGAAGGTGGAGGGTGTTGTTCCCAAAGTCAGCATTTATTCCATAGTCAATGTTGCTAAAACAGATGACGTGGCCTTTGTGCAGTACTATTAGTGGGATCGAGCTGTCACAGGCTGGGTCCATAAATGGGGGGTGTCAGGGAAAGTGGGGGGGGGAGGGTTGGAGAATGTGAGAAGGGAGGGAGAAGGGGAGAGCGATAGGGGGAGAAAAGGAATTTGAGGGGACGGGGTAGTGGATAAGGGGGAGAAGAGTGGAGCGGGGAGAAGGGAGGAGAGGGGGACGCCCCCCATTTGTGGACCCAGCCTGTGACAGCTAGATCCCACTAACAACACGTGGCCTCCATGAGCAGGCAGAAGCTAGGGTTACGACTAGGGTTAGGATTAGGGCTAGGGTTAGGGTCTGGGTTTCCTCCCGCACTCCAAAGGTGCACAGGTTTGTATAAATTGTCCGTAGCGTGTGTGGGATAGTGTGCGGGGGATCGCTGGTCGCAGGCTGGGTCCACAAATGGGGGGGCATCGGGGAAAGTGGGAGGGGGGGGTGGAGAAGGGAGAGAGAGGGGATCAGGGGATATGAGGGGGGGGGTAGTGGAGAAGGGGGAGAAGAGTGGAGCGGGGAGAAGGGAGGAAGAGGGGGGGAGGGAAGAAGGGGGGGAGAGGGGAGAGGGGAGGGGAGAAGGGTAGGGGGGAGTGAAGAAGGAGGGATGGGGGCGGGAGGGGGAAGAGGGGAAAGGGGAGTTCAGTCTACACTCAGTGAATCCATACCTGTGAAAAGAGACGGTGATCGGATCTGGAAGCGGACCAATACATCTATAAATAAAACTGAACGACTCAGACATCTTTTCATATGCACAATTGACTTTATTGTATTAATTTTAATATATTAATGTTTTAAATCCAAGCATTGAAGGAAGAATATTTTACACCCCATCTGTGGTCCCTAACCCTAACCCTTGCCGGGCGTCACCCACAGGACAGCATACGTCAGCGTGTGACAGGGCGCACGACATGATGAGACACACAAATGTCACCCCAGGATTTTAAATATTCCAAAATCCTGGGGCGACAGGGAAGCACCGCGCGTTAACGCACGTCACTGCATGTGTCACCACACCTCACCACGCGTCACGCGCGCATCACGACGCGACAACCTATTTTTAGGCTGTCTCGTGTAAATGACGCGCAAATGTCGCCCAAGTGGGACAGCCCCTTAACACTTTCTGCCTCCTGAATATTCCTCAGTGATTCCAACTGCGACTCCAACCAACCCATGGGGTCTGAGAGGAGAAGCAGCGATTCACTTCTCGCAAATATCGTGGTCAGAAACACGTGACTGTTCCCTCATTGCCCAATTTGCAAATGAATATATTTCTGAAAATGTAACAATTTTGGGAACTTGCTTTGAACCCAGACATTGTGCCTTGTTTCCTAAGATAGACACAAAAAGCTAGAGTAACCCAGCGGGATAGGCAGCATCTCTGGAGAGAATGAATGGGTGATGTTTCGCGTCAACACCCTTCCGTGCCTTGTTTCCTAGGACTAAATGGGTCAGAACACCAACTACACAATGATGAGAACAGCTTTAAGGTTAAAAAAGACCGATACAGATTCTATAAATAGTTTACTTTTCAAACTGGATTTTACAGTTTGTCAAACCAATTTTAGTGGATATTCCCTCACAGTTATTTATCGTGAAGGTCACCTGCAATTTTTTTCCCAGGAACTCAATTTATTCTTGCCTCTATTTAAAAAGAGACCCGATTCAAATGGTTTCATTTGCATGTACAACATTAGTGCCACACTCAAAATTATTGCTGATTTAATCAATGTCCTGCCCATAATGAGTTGCAATCAACTACACTATACACAACATGCCATTTAAAATTGGCCCTAGCCTCTTTGAGTAAATAAAATTACAAATTAGCAAAATTGTGCATTTTTCTAATTATGCAAAAAAAACAACAACACCATTAATAACTGACATTTGTAATGCTAGCAGTATGCTGTAATATTCACCATGGAAATCGGTACATGCATACAGAAAGTATCAGCTATCAGCAATTCAGGAGGCAGATCTGGTTCAATCTGACAATTTTTCCTTCGCAAAGTATATTTCTGGGGAGATTACAAATCACTTCTCAAACCTATATTTCTGTTGTCACTGAGCTGGTTCTCTGCTCCTTTACCCATTTTATGACTGCAGTGATATTCATTTGTAGAAATTCCTCAGAGAAAATTCCTTTCACACTGAGTTGCCTCGAAGCAAAATTATGAAATGAATTATCTCCTTGAGTTGTTGCAACAGTTGTTCTTTAGGCAAATTATTATATTGTGAGTGGTCTACTCCAGACTCTACTGTCAGGTCAGATACATTAAAAAAAATCCAGTTATATGGTATGTAAAACCAGATGAATAATTTGTTCACGTCACATTTGCAGCTTTCCCGTCAGGTGGCAATTTAAGAAACGTGGGAAGAGTGTGACTTGCATGTTGTAACACCGTGTTGAACATATAGCCATTCCCATGGCTTTCATTGTGTGCCTCCCAGTGGCATGCAATTCTCTTAGAGTGAACACTCACTCTGAATACCCCAGACATTCCCATGAATTTAAAACATTAACCTTTTAAATTGAACACTCTTTGATAAATGTTTTACGTTTATTAACATTTGGTAAAAAATATTGTTGGAGCAGGGACCAGAAGAAACATGAAACATAAAACAATTAAAGACAAAGTGCTGGAGTAACTCAGCAGGTCAAGCAGCATCTTTGGAGGACACAGATAGGCGATGTTTCAGAGGACATGGATAGACGATGTTTCAGATTGCGACACTTGAAGGGTCCCAACCCGAAACGTCACCATGTCCTCCAGAGATGCTACCTGAACCGCTGAGTTACTCCAGCACTTTGGGTTCTACGCAGGTCGGTGCAGACTCTGTGGGCCGAAGGGACTGTTTCCTTGCTTTATCTCTAAATTAAAATATAAACTAAATTACAACAAGGATCCAGCATCTGCATTCCAGTTCTTTGTGTCTGCATAAAACAATTACAAATGATTTAATTGATCCAAATCAGAAAAATATGACATATATCTCTACCTTGCAGCATACAGTATTTCCTTCCATTGAAATAAACAGTAGCTCTTCTCAGATTTAGGGTTAACAGACAGTGTAGGCATAGTAAGAGCGGAGCTATTGGAAGATCCTTGCTCCACCACCACAGTGCATATGGAATTATGGCAGTGACCAGCTACGAGGAAGTTCAGGATATTTCCACTAGTACCAAAGTTCCTGCTTTTCTCACGGTCATAGTGGTAAATGCCACTAATTACATATGGAACAGCTGTTGCAGATTTTTTGGGGCTTTCTCACACAGCGACAATTAAATAAAGTCATCAGTAATATTGAATTTGAAGTTAAAAGCACCAATGTTGAAAAAATGTAGGCGCAAGAGACTGCAGATGCTGGAATCATTAACAAAATAAAAAGAGAGCAGCTGGAGGAAATCAACAGGTCAGGCAGCATCTTTGGTGGGATCTGTAGCCCAGTCAATCAGACAAACCAACCTCCCTCACCATTGACACCATATACACATCACATTGCATTGGGAATCAGCCAACATAATGTAGGAGCATTGACAGTCTAGTCAATCCCTCTTCTCTCCTGACTCATCAGGCAGAAGATATAAAAGCTTGGAAGCACTTATCACCAGATTCAGGAACAGCTTCTTCCCTGCTGTTATCAGACTATGATCCTCTTATAAGTTAAGGGTGTAGTCCAGATCTTCCAACCTTCCTCATTGTGGCCCTTGCACTTTTCTTTTATCTGCATTTCTCTGTAATTGGATTCCTATAACACCATGTTCTGCACTCTGGCATTTTTCTCTTTGCGCTGAAGAAAGACACAAAATGCTGGAGTAACTCAGCGGGACAGGCAGCATCTCTGGAGAGAAGGAATGGAGACCCTTATTCAGACTGGTTCTCTTCAGTTCTCTTTGTGCTACCTGTTGTACTTGTGTATGGGTTGATTGTACTTGTATATTATATGACTTGACTGCAACACATGCACATACAGATTTTCACTGCATCTCATTGCATGTCACATTAATGAACCAATACCATACGCTGTCACTCATCGAGTAGCTGCTTTCCATTGTTCAGTAATGATCCAAACGTTCCAGTTTCTATGTGTTCCTGGTTTGTCTCGCATTGAAATCCCAACCCTACCCCCACTAAACATTAATTATGTTGTTTTGGTAGTTATATGGTTCAAAAGCAAAATGTCAGACAGCAGTGCACTGCAATTATTTTATATTTGAGAAAGCATTGATTTTCATGAGGGTATAATGAAAACAAATGAGAGGTGTGCAGAAAATGATCACATAGTTAATTAAACATATGCCAAAGCACATAGGCTTAGAAATGTGATCACGCTTTGCTATATTTCTGGGTGCAATGCAATCAAATTGCAAATCCTATTAGTCATAACTTTTGACATCCCAGGAGTGTCCATCATAACTCCCAGGGCTTCATCACATCCGTCCCCATCTCCACTCCTCACCAACAAGGGTATATGGATAGGACAGGTTTGATGGGATATGGACCAAATGCTGGCAGATGGGACTAGTCTATCTGGGACATGTTGGCCAGTGTGGGCAAGTTGGGCTGAAGTTGACTCTAACAACTCTACCCTTTCATCCCCGACTACCATTCCTTATCATTTGCCCCATCTACGGCCAAGCAACAACGGTTCAACTGCCCTCCCAACTACCAAATCTAAACAGTCCCCAAAACTCCACACATTATTATCACATGCCACTGCAGTCTTCCATGTCTCTTCGTGATGTCTCCACAAAATATCTGGACAGACACTGCCCATCCAACCCCTCTGCCAAGTTAGACACAAATTGGTGGAGTAACCTGGCAGGTCTGGCAGCATCTCTAGAGAAAATGAATAGGTGACATTTTGGGTCAAGACCCTTCTTCAGACTGAGAGACTGGGGAAAGGGAAACGAGGGATATAAAACAAATTAATGAAAGATTCGTAAAAAGTCTTAAAACACAATGTACTCCACTCACTGTTTCCCTCCCTCCTGTGATCCCTTGGACCCAATCCCCTCAAAAATGTAAAGTAGATAAATGATCTAACTACAAACCAGAGAGGCGAGTTCAAATGCCAGCACAGCTGATATGGAATTTAACTGCAATGAATTTAATTGATCTAAATTAAAGGCATTTATATCAACAATGATGCCCATTAAATTACAGGATTACTGTCATGATCCAACTATTAACTAATGCCCTTCAGAGAGGTAAACTGTTCTTACTGCGATAGGACCAAATATGACCAAAATAATCCAATTTACAATTGAAGGTAATTTGAAAGGTTTTCCCAAATGTTTCAAAACCAACAGTTTCAAAGTTTAAAAATGTCAGTTGTAATTAAGAAAAACATCTGGAGTTAACTTCAGTTTTTATCACACTGTCAATTATAACATCTAGAAAATTAATTGTATTTATGTTTCCGTTTGTTTACTTGCTACATTTTTAACACATGAAAGTATTAATGCACTAAATAGCCCTTGTATGAATCGTGGACACTAACAGCCATTAATTGACAGGCATAATCAAAACTCTGCAGAAGATCATAATAGGCATAAATCTTCATTGGCCACACCACAAAGACACACTCAGTCAACTTTTCTAATATCTGAGGACTTAAAACTAAATTGGGAAAGATGATTGTCAGAATTGACTGTCATATTTACAGAATCATCTATTCTGGCCAAAATCTCAGACACATATATTGACATTCGCGTCGAAGTCCATGAATCTATTATCACCTGATCACATTACTTTCATTATTAACAGTAATTATCTTCACCAATTCACTGAAAGTCTAGTATTAAGCATTGCTCGAAGAATGCACAGGCATCCCCTTCAATTGAATTTGAAAATACGTGGCACCTTTTAACAATGGAAAGCATCTTAAGGCTGGGCAATAGAAAAGCTGGAGAATGACTGGATTTGAAAAGTTGTGTAAATGAATGGGGAATGTTCGCAAGTTTGCAAGGTTCAGAACTTCTTCTTCTTAAGCCCTTTGCTCCTCTAGGGAGCATAGGCCACCTCACTTGCTTGTTGGCAGTTCTTTTGAGATCTCCCCAGTTGAGCCCACTCTCACATTTCTGTCTGGACATCTCTTCTCCAGCTGGGCGACCTCTTTTCCTATTTCCTTGGGGGTTCCATTTCAGAGCTTGCCGGGTGATGTTTTTGCAGGTATCCTTAGGGTGTGTCCAATCCAACTCCATTTTCTCCTTCGAATTTGTAAGTCAATGGGCTCCTGGCTTGTTCTTTTCCACAGGTCCACATTGCTTACTTTGTCTCTCCACCAGATATTCTCCTAAGGCAGGTGTTAATGAATGTTTGCAGCCTGTTTGTGGTGTGTTTTGTTGTTTTCCATGTCTCTGATCCATACAGCTTCACCTGTTAATCACCATTTGAGTTAAAGATGAGTATTTTGGTGTTGATTGAGATGTGTTTTGAGCTCCAGATCGTCCGAGCATGTTAAACACCACTCTAGCCTTATTGATTCTACCTTTTATTTCTGCCCTTGCCCCTCCGGTTTAGATGCAAAATATATATCCATTTTTTAAACTGATCCAGATGCTTTTTAGACATCTGATTGATTCCTCAATGATTTGCTTTGTGAAATCATCCTGAATACACTCCATAAACTTGGACTGAAAGCTATTCTCAGCAATCTACAGTTAACATCTGTAAGCATACTGATAGTTTATATTAAACTCATACTTTCTTCTACTATCTGGTACACTGGGTTTATTTTATTCTGTCACTGTAGGCGCCAACTTGTGTGGACTTTCGAAGTTCATAGCATCACAGGGCTAGTCATCTCTTCTACAGAAGCCATTTTTCCAGATGGCCCCTCAGATTCTCGTTGGATCACCAGCATAATTGTCAATGTAAATCTCGCACTTCCATGACACAGAACAATAAACAATCTAACCCTTTAAGTGTTTAAAAGTTGCATAAATTGCAAGTCTCTTGACCTTTTTCTTCACAAATACAATATGTCAGCTTTGTGTTGTGTCAACCTGACTCAGTTGGTAGCATTCTCACCTTTGAGTGAAAGTTCCCACTCTAAGAATTGAACACAACATCTGATGAGATATTACAGTGCTGCACCGACAGAACGCTATATTGCTGATCTTCAACTAGAAATTCATACTTGGTCAGAAGTACAAAATGAATTATTGTACAGCTACTTCAATGGAGCTTCAGAGGCACACTGTATAACAAGTATACACACCGTATTACTGGGGAGACTTTAAACTAGAATGGTTGGGGGTAGGGACTCAAATCGAGAATGCTATTAGACAGTGTGTGAGGCAGGAGGCAGAGAAGGAAAGCACTCAGACCCAACATGTAGGGGGGAAAGAAGAAAACAATAATAAACAGAGAATAAGAGGTGGTGGGGTTCTTAAATGGGTGAACAGAGAAACAGAGGGGTGTAAAATGCAGAGGGGTGTAACATGTAGAGGAACCAACGAGAGAGCAGGCTATTCTAGACTGGGTATTGAGTAATGAGGAAGGGTTAGTTAGCAGTCTTGTTGTGCGTGCCCCCTTGGGCAAGAGTGACCATAATATGGTTGAGTTCTTCATAAGGATGGAGAGTGACATTGTTAATTCAGAAACAACGGTTCTGAACTTAAAGAAAGGTAACTTTGAGGGTATGACACGTGAATTGGCCAAGATTGATTGGCAATTAGTTCTAAAAGGGTTGACGGTGGATATGCAATGGAAGCCATTTAAAGATTGCATGGATGAACTACAAAAATTGTTCATCCCAGTTTGGCAAAAGAATAAATCAGGGAAGGTAGTGCATCCATGGATAACAAGGGAAATCAGGGATAGTATCAAAGCAAAAGATGATGCGTACAAATTAGCCAGAAAAAGCAGCATACCAGAGGACTGGGAGAAATTCAGAGACCAGCAGAGGAGGACAAAGGGCTTAATTAG
Organism: Malacoraja senta; assembly: GCA_038087875.1. Taxonomy (NCBI): domain Eukaryota; kingdom Metazoa; phylum Chordata; class Chondrichthyes; order Rajiformes; family Rajidae; genus Malacoraja; species Malacoraja senta. Next base: position 14,852,680 of record CM075979.1, on the reverse strand, counting down.
GAAAGGGAAAATAGATTATGAAAGGAAACTGGCAGGGAACATAAAAACTGACTGCAAAAGTTTTTATAGATATGTGAAGAGAAAGAGATTAGTTAAAACAAATGTAGGTCCCTTGCAGTCAGAAACAGGTGAATTGATCATGGGGAACAAGGATATGGCGGACCAATTGAATAACTACTTTGGTTCCGTCTTCACTAAGGAAGACATAAATAATCTGCCGGAAATAGCAGGGGGCCGCGGGTCAAAGGAGATGGAGGAACTGAGTGAAATCCAGGTTAGTCGGGAAGTGGTGTTGGGTAAATTGAATGGATTAAAGGCCGATAAATCACCAGGGCCAGATAGACTGCATCCCAGAGTACTTAAGGAAGTAGCTCCAGAAATAGTGGATGCATTAGTGATAATTTTTTTTAACTCTTTAGATTCTGGAGTAGTTCCTGAGGATTGGAGGGTAGCAAACGTAACCCCACTTTTTAAGAAGGGAGGGAGAGAGAATTACAGACCAGTTAGTCTAACATCGGTAGTGGGGAAACTGCTAGAGTCAAAGGCCTGTCTCACGAGTCTGCGGTCATTGGCGGCGAAACGGGAAGAATCTGCCGCCATAGACCGCGCACTCGTGAGAACGTACAATTCCCGGGCCGTGCGGCGGTGTTCCCAACACCGCGTGGTGCTAAAATAAAATCGACAATGTCGAAAACCATATACTCACCGCACAACCTCCACCAGTGATGCAGAAGTGCGGCACGGCCGCCCGCACGGGCCGTCGCCAGTGTGGCTCGAGCGCCGTGCATCAAACCTCCACTGCCACAGCCTCCGCCAGTGAGGCACGTGTGCTGCACGGCCGCAGGCACAGCCACCGCTACAGCGCCGCGATCAGGATGGCCGCCGCCACAGCCGCCGCTGGTGAGTCACGTGCGGCGGGCCGACGTCATCGCAGTCGGCCCGCCCTTTTTTTTACTTAACGCAAGCACGTGGGACCCGCCGTGTTTGAATTAACTCAGCCCCCGCACAGCATCCGTGCGGCGCTCCGGTGGATAGGCTCGACGCTCTCGCCGTTGCCGCGCGCTCCTCGCTACCGGCGACGCCGCGCTTCACCGCCGATGACCACAAACAGGTAAGACAGAGCCTTTAGTTATTAAAGATGGGATAGCAGCACATTTGGTAAGTGGTGAAATCATTGGACAAAGTCAGCATGGATTTACGAAAGGTAAATCGTGTCTGACGAATCTTATAGAATTTTTCGAGGATGTAACTAGTAGAGTGGATAGGGGCGAACCAGTGGATGTGTTGTATCTGGACTTTCAAAAGGCTTTCGACAAGGTACCACATAAGAGATTAGGATACAAACTTAAATCACACAGTATTGGGGATTCAGTATTGATGTGGATAGAGAACTGGCTGGCAAACAGGAAGCAAAGAGTATGAGTAAACGGGTCCTTTTCACAATGGCAGGCAGTGACTAGTGGGGTACCGCAAGGCTCAGTGCTGGGACCCCAGCTATTTACAATTTATATTAATGATCTGGACGAGGGAATTGAAAGCAACATTTCCAAGTTTGCGGATGACACTAAGCTGGGGGGCAGTGTTAGCTGTGAGGAGGATGCTAGGAGACTGCAAGGTGACTTGGATAGGCTGGGTGAGTGGGCAAATGTTTGGCAGATGCAGTATAATGTGGATAAATGTGAGGTTATCCACTTTGGTGGCAAAAACGGGAAGGCAGACTATTATCTAAATGGTGGCCGATTAGGAAATGGGGAGATGCAGCGAGACCTGGGTGTCATGGTACACCAGTCATTGAAAGTAGGCATGCAGGTGCAGCAGGCAGTGAAGAAAGCGAATGGTATGTTGGCCTTCATAGCAAGAGGATTTGAGTATAGGAGCAGGGAGGTTCTACTGCAGTTGTACAGGGTCTTGGTGAGACCACACCTGGAGTATTGCGTACAGTTTTGGTCTCCAAATCTGAGGAAGGACATTATAGCCATAGAGGGAGTGCAGAGAAGGTTCACCAGACTGATTCCTGGGATGTCAGGACTTTCATATGAAGAAAGACTGGATAGACTTGGCTTATACTCGCTAGAATTTAGGAGATTGAGAGGGGATCTTATAGAAACGTACAAAATTCTTATGGGGTTGGACAGGCTAGATGCAGGAAGATTGTTCCCGATGTTGGGGAAGTCCAGGACAAGGGGTCACAGCTTAAGGATAAGGGGGAAATCCTTTAAAACCGAGATGAGGAAAAACTTTTTCACACAGAGAGTGGTGAATCTCTGGAACTCTCTGCCACAGAGGGTAGTTGAGGCCAGTTCATTGGCTATATTTAAGAGGGAGTTAGATGTGGCCCTTGTTGCTAAGGGGACCAGGGGGTATGGAGAGAAGGCAGGTACGGGATACTGAGTTGGATGATCAGCCATGATCATAATGAATGGCGTTGCAGGCTCGAAGGGCCGAATGGCCTACTCCTGCACCTATTTTCTATGTATCTATGTATCTAAGTTCATAGCATCACGGGGCTGTCTGGCCCATCACATTCATGCCAAACTTCAATCTATTTCAAACACGTTTACTGGCCCCATAGCCTTCTGTGTCTTGATAATTCAATTGCTTGTTATAGTTAAATATTGTGTAGATTGCTGTCTCCATCACTCACACGGGCAATACATTCCAAAGTTCAAGCACACCCTGAATGAAAAAAAAATCTTCCTGAGATTCCTTGTAAAACTCCTACCCCTTCTGTAAACTCATGGCCTCTAGTTTGATACATCTCTGCTCTGGATTAAGGTTGGCTATGATTTTTGCTATCTATGCCCTTCATAATTTTAATTGCCTCTGTTGGGTTCCTACTCAGCCTTCTTCACTCAAAAGAAAACAAACCCAGTCAATCCTGTCTCTCCTCATCATTGACAAAATCCCGATGAACCTTCTCTGCCCTCTATCCTACGCTACAACATTTTTCCAGTAGTGTCGCAACCAGAACCGTATGCAGTACAAACCAATATTTTATACATTTGTATCAAGATTTCACTGTTCTTATATTCAATGCCCTAACTAATGAAAACAAAGATCTGTGTACCTCCCAAAAACACTCCTCCAGCATCAACCTCTGTCTCCTGTTACCACCAAGCCCATTTTAAAATTTGGCTTAAATCCAATGGGATCAAACCTATGGACTACGGAGTTTTGTCAAATGCCTTAGTGAAGTCAATGTAGACTACATCAACCATATTGCCCTCATAAGTACACTTTATGATCTCTTTGGAAAATTCATTCAGATAGGACTTATCCTCCCAAGTCACAATTAATCTTTTTGTTTAACCCCTGTCGTTCCAAGTGTTAAGTAATCTGGCTCCTCATTGTTTTTCCTCCCTACCTCCCTACCACTGACAGTAGACTTACAGGCCTGTAATTACCTGGCCTGGTTCTGCCGCCCATTCAACTAAAGGTACCATGTTTGTCGTACTCCAGTCATCTATTCTGCGGCTGGTAGATTGATGATGCATGTGAATCAATCACACTTAGCCAGCATCACTAACTCCACCCCATTATAACATTTATACTAACGCCCATTCCCAGCACCGTTAGTTGAAGCAGCCAGGATGAACTGACAACACCTCGTTTTGTAATGCTGCCAAGTTAATGTGCTGATTAAAGATGTGTGTAAATCTTATACTGTTTGAAGTGATCTACAGTGAAGGTTTAAAAAAAATCACAGCAATCCCCTCCCTTGCCTCCAATAGCAGTTTTGTATACATTTTGTTAGGTCCTGCAGTTTTATCTATCTTTAAGCCTCGTGAACCATCTAATATCTCCTCATTTTTAATTGTAATGTTCTAGAACTGAACCATTCCCTACTCTGAATTCTGCATTTACAATGTCACTCTTTTTAGTGAATACTGATGAAAAACATTCATTTTAATACCTATATCTGCCTCCATATCCTTCGGTCCCGACCATTTCCCGGGCTTCCTCCTTGTCCTTAACGTACTTAATTAGTGCTTCATGATTTTCCTTAAACAATACCTTGTGCTCATTTTTGACTTCTAATTTTGTTTTAAGTACCTCCTTCTATCTCCATACTTCCTATACATCTGTCCGACCTTGACATTGTTCAGTTCTCCATATCTACCATATGCGTCTTGTCCTTTCTTTATCTAATCTTCAATATCCCTTAACAACCAATGTTTCTTTACTCGTTTTCCTTACTTTTGATCCTTCTTTGATCCTTGGGGGGCATTGTGGCGTAGCAGTAGAGCTGCTGTCTTATAGCGCCAGAGATCCGGGTTCGATCCTGACTACGGGTGCTGTCTGTACAGAGTTTGTACGTTCTCCCTGCAACCATGTGAGTTTTCACCAGGTGCTCTGGTTCCCTCCCACACTCCAAAAACATAGAGGTTTGTAGGTTGCTTGCGATAGTTAAATATTGTGTGGTTTGCTGCCTCTACCACTCATAGGCTTCATTAAAAATTGTAAATTGTCCCTAGTGTGTGGGATAGTGTTAGTGTGAGGGGTGATCACTGGTCGGCGTGGCCTCGGTGGGCCGAAGGGCCTGTTTCCATGCTGTATCTTTGAAGTAAAGTCTAAATGCTGGCCCTGAACAACATTCACTAGTTTACTTTTGAACTTCCTGGATGTAGACTTACCTTTATCTCACTGATCTTAACCTACTTTGCCAGGTCCTGTCTTATGATAATTAAAACAGTCTTCCCCCAATTCAGGATTGTAATTTCCAGTCTATCATATCTTTTTGTTTACAACTCAAAATAGTTATCAAAAAGGGATAAGGATGGAATGGAAATTAACGTCACAGTATACTGATCATTATCTCCAAACTGATGCCCCACTGCCACTCCAGCCACTCCAGTTATATTCCCACGGTTGAGGTCCAGTATTGCCCCTTCTCGTAGGACTAGTTATGTAGTAGCTCAAAAAGTTTATTTTGACATACTTTCAAAATTCCATCCCCTCTAAATCTTTGACATGAAGACAATCTCAGATAATATCATGGGAATTGAAACCCCCTCTTATTTTAACTCTATTATTCTCTGTGATTTACCTATCTATCGATTTCTCTATCTACTGCTAACAGTGAGGGGTCCTGCAATACAATCTTGGCAAAGTGATTTTCCCTATTCGTGTTTCTAAGTGCAAGCTATGTGGCCTCATTTGAAGACCCTTCTAGGGTGTCCTCCTTCATTATTGCAGTAATCGACTTCTTAATGCATGTTGCAAGCCAATGACATCTCTTTTACAACTACTAACCAGGTATTCCCTGAAGTGGTCTTTCAAATGAGATATTAAACAAAAGTCCCATCAGCCTCTCATTGGCGTTGAAGATAGTTCATGGCAAAGAACAAGAAGTTCTCTGAGGATCTGCCTAATCTCCTCGCTAATGTGCTAGTCTTAATAGAAATAAGCAAATATAAATTAGATAGCTTTTCCTTGAATGTTTGTTCTATATCTGCTATGCACAGATTTGGGTGCTACGGATTCTTAAAAACAATCACAACAGTTCACAGAATAATTCATTGCATGTCAAATAATTGGATTTGTTTCAAAATCATAATATGGTATTAACAAATTAATGGAACATTAAAATCATACATCATCACAAATCTCTCCACCGCAGTGATAATTTGCAGTTGCCTTCTCATGTTTCTGACATTATGTCCATATTAGAAAGCAAACTATATGTCAATTTGTTTTCCTCTGTAGCTTTAATGATTATACTATTGTATTTTCTACCCTGAAATGTCTTCATAAATTTGGTCACAGCAGCCAGCTAAGATACGTTATTGCACTGCTTTTTCCCCAAGGAGATTTATGTCCACATTTCACTTAATGTTTACTAAAACATCACCATTCATTAATTTTCTTGACCTTTTGCATTAGTCACGAGTTGTGTTTCCAGAAATCCCACAGATCATTAAATAGCTCTGATCTCCATGCAAAAGTCTATCGAGCACAACATATATATCACATGTACACGGGCTTAAATATAGCCTTGATTTAGAAACAGCAGGACAAATTCAGTGTTTCTGTTGTCTTATATATATTTTTGAAGTTTCTCTTCACAGTGCGGTGGCACAGCGGTAGAGTTGTTGCCGCACAGCGCCAGAGACCTGGGTACGATCCTGACTATGGGTGCTGTCTGTACGGAGTTTGTACAGTGCTCCGGTTTCCTCCCACACTCCAAAGACTTTCAGGTGTGTAGGCTAATTGGCTTTGGTAAAATTGTAAATTGTCCCTAGTGTATAGGATAGTGCTGGTGTATGGGAATTGCTGGTCAGCGTGGACTCGGTGGGCCGAAGGGCATGTTTCCACGTTGATTCTCTAAACTAAAACCAAATTCTTCACCTATATCCTGCTGTTTTTAAAAATCTATCATGCCACAATCCATTAAACTAAAATTGTTGTCAGAATTTTATAAATATTGTTGCTGAAGAATTTTCACTTTCAGCTTCATCTAAAATCAGGCACTCAGTCTTGGTCACAAGCGATTGCAGATGCTGGAATCTTGTGTAGAAAAAAAACTGCTGGAGGAACTCAGGCAGAATCAGGCAGTATTTGATGATCAGCCATGATCACATTGAATGGTGATGCTGGCTCAAAGGGCCGAATGGCTGACTCCTGCACCTATTGTCTATTGAAACAGTCAGATGTTTTGGATCAGTATCCTTCTTCAGACTGATGTGGTCAAGGTGAGATCGCTGGAAAATTGCTGGTATTACCTGCAGCTTTGCTTACTATCTCCGCCTTTCTCACCCCACCCCTGGCCAGCCTCCCCACCATCTACACTTCACGCTATCTCAGGAAAGAGGCCAACACAATCAAGAATCTATTTCATCCCAGTCGTCCCCTCGCCTCTTCTCTCCCATTGGGCAGAAGGTACAAAAACTTAAAAGCAAATAGCACCATATTCAGAATCAGCTCCTTACCTGCTGTTATCAAACTATTGTCCCAGCCTACCTCTGAGCCAGAAGAAGGGTTCTGACCTGAAACGTCACCTATTGGTTTTTTTCCAGAGATACTGCATGACCCACTGAGTCATTCCAACATTTTTTCTATTTCCACCCAATCTCATTGCAGACTTTGGACTTTTTCTCTTTAACTGTAATGCTATAATGCCATAACACAAAAACTCCCGCATTTCTCTCTCTACATTACCTGTTGTACTTGTGTATGACTCGATTATACTCATGTATAGTATGATTTGACTGGATAGGATGCATATAAATCATTTCACTGTATCTCAGTGCACATAATATATTACAACAAACCAACACAAACCCATCTGATTTCTCAATCCACCCTCTCAGTCCACCTTTTGTTTGTTAGCTCTTGCTTCACCTCTTCCTCTCACCTCCCTCTGCCAGCTACCTTCATTACTACTCCATTAGCCTGAAGAAGGATCCTGATATGATACACATTACTGAAGGTATGTCCATTACCTTCCACTGAGTTCCTCCAACAGTTTGTTACATGACTCAATTTCAGCCCCTGCTTTTTGATGGAACCTTAAACCTACTTGCCTATTAACAAATCAAACTCTGCTCTGAACAATTGCAATCATTTTTTGTTCTCCAAAATAAAACAAGTACTATAGATTTATGAGGAAACTTACTTTCCTTTACAATGCGTCAGAGTATTAGGTTGACTCTAAAGTTTGAGTAACACAGTGTTAAATAACTTGAAATAACAAAACACAGAATAATGTGCATATATTTCAGTAGTCAGTCTCTTTGAAAAAAAACAAAAACACAATCTATTTGTGCTGTTAGTCCTAAAATATTTCATTTTAAGAACCTCCGAATCAGATCATGAACCTATATATTAAGAAGTTCAGATTGGTTTTAATTCAATCTGGAGACCTGGATAATCTCGCAGATGGAGTTAGTTTTTATCGCCGATATTTCAGTATGTGTGCAGTAGATCTTGGAAACTTGAACTTAAATTTAACCTCTACAAATTCTTGTGCCAGTGTGGATGATTTTGGCTGAAATGACAGAGTAGCCAGGCAAAAAATGCAGCCTGTTGCACCAAATGCATATGACTGATAGAATTAGTTACAAAATATAATTTTCATGACATTAGTTGGCAAAAGAGAAATTTGAAGAAGGGATATGCACATGACACCGTTCCCAGATTCTATCTTAATCTACATGGGCTTTTAAGTTCCATGTCTGTGAATTATCGAGGAATTTCAGCGAAACGTGTTTCGACCCAAAACGTCACCTTTTCCTTCTATCCAGAGATGCGGCCTGTCCCACTGAGTTACTCCAGTATTTTGTGTCACTCTTCGGCAGAGATGTATGTTTCATATAACCCAGCATGTATCAGCAACAAAAACAGAAATGCTGGAAGAACTCATCCAGTCAATCAGCAGATAGACACAAAATGCTGGAGAAACTCAGCGGGCCAGGCAGCATCTCTGGAGAGAAGGAATGGGTGACGTTTTGGGTCGACACTCCTTCTTCAGACTGATCAGCATCTGTGGAAAGAAGAAGCAGTTAGCATTTTGGGTCAGGGACTCATCCTCACAAGATATTTGTAATGGGTTTGAGAGCTGTGTGTCATGTTGCTAAATCAGCCAGGATTTTTTTTTTTGACCATTATTAAATAATCTGGAAAAAAATTGTGTTTAAATATTGGTGAGGCAGACTTGCCTGTGATATTTATTGATAAAAAAATACTCAAGGGGCTTTGTAACGTAAAAGTAAAGAGCAGTCACACTGAGATGGAATTGGGAATGGTCTTGGAAACAATGACCAGCAAGAGAATCAGAAATAAATATTAAAACCAGATATTCAGGTATGCTTCGCCGACATTTATTTAATTACACCATATTTCATGTAGAAATTTAAGTGAATTCTTCCCTGGCAAGTTCAATCCCAGGGAGATGGGCACGACAATCTTAATGTATGTTTTTGCACTCAGACATTATGGTTTACAAGGTAAATATTTTATTTCTAAAAATATAATTTATTCATGAGATTGCTGCTGAGAAACCAGCTGACGGAGTAATATCAAAGATGGCAAAAGTCAGATCAAATCTGATGTGGTTTTTATAGTAAATATAATCCTCAATAATTTGAAGAGCAAATCTTCATAAAACACACTAATGGTAAAAACTAACTTTTTCCAAACTATCCAGACTTTGTTTAATTTAGAAAACATTACAAACTCAATCTGTCTTTCATTTACCTCTCTGGCTGTTTTCTCCAGAACTTCCCATAATGGCTGGCAGAATTAATACATTCAAATTTGGACGATAAAGCGATAGAAGTGAAATTTCTAATAGTAAATTGAAATGTAGAACTCAATTTCCACTCCTTGGGCAATCTCTTGGGATCGAGAAATAATTAGTTCAGCTCTGGTTTTGTGGGTTCAGAGGTCACTGATGAGACTCATGTCAGATCCACAGACTATGGCACAGATGCTGCCCGATGTTTGTGAAATGGTGCAGTCTTTTCACTCTTGATGCAAGGACTTCAAGATCTTAACATCATCCTAGATGGCCCTTCTTAACTATGAACAGACATGATCCAAGGATTCCCAGGCTGCATTTCTTCAAGGAGTCTTTGGGCACGTATTTGAATCTTTTCCTATGTCCTCTTGCAAGAGCGGAACTCGCTATCAAAACATGGAGGGGATGGGGGACACAATTTTTTGTCGGCCGCGCGTGCATGCGCACACTCACACACACATGCGCGCGAGGTAGTATCTTTGCTTCGGAGGCTCAATCCAGCGCTAAATGCAACTCAACACTGCCTGTCTCACCGGGTTAACTACAGCCCTGACTGGATTGACGGGATACCAGCGCTGCTTCTCCGCGCTGGCCATATTTCCCGCAAGTCCAGGAAGGCTATAGGCTCACCTGGTGGGACAGGCAGAGTTGACCTGGTTTAGCGCTGCTTCTCTGCGCTGGCTGTGGGTCTGGGGGGCACCGCGCCGGTCTGACTACCGACCAAAGATCCTATAGCGGAGGATCTTTGCTCCCGACCTCTCTGGCCACCCGCGGGGGGGGGGGGGGTGGGGGGGCACGCGGGACAGCGCCGGAGACCCGGCCGGGATCGATCCTGCCTGCGGATGAGGCGCAGGTCTGTGCCACGTCTCCCTCCTCCAATCGCCGCGCTCTATCCTCAGGCTAACCCCCCCCACTCCTCCCTCCTCCAATGATCGTGCTGAATTATCATGTCCCGCCCCCATTGCCTGCTGACCGACATCTCTCTCGTCCAATCGGCGCCCTCGATCAGCAGTCCCACCCCCACTGTCTCGCGGAATGCGGAGATTTCACCGGGTTTTAAAATCCGTATTATAAAAACTTGGGGGGGGGGGGATGTCCCCACCTCTCAAAACATGGAGGGGACGTGTCCCCTCTGGCCCCCCCCCCCGGGTTTTCCGCCCCTGTCCTCTTGGTAATCACTTCAAACAAAGAGCTCAGACTAGAGTGTTGTGGAGGGGTTTTGGTGCCAGAGATGCAAACAACGTGGTCTTCCCAAAGTAGCCAGACGTAACTGAACTGCAATGATTTGGAGGAGAGTCAGCTCTCTGAGGCACAGGAGCCTCCTCAAGATTCCATTCAATGAGGTCAAGGCTGATACACAGTACAATATTATTTACTGGCCTTTGTATTATATTCCCTGACACCCCTTACCTAATTGAAATCAATTAATCAAAGCCTTGAAAATTCCAAGTGTCCGTAACCTTTGGTAAAGTATTGCTGGATAGTTAAGTTAAGCCTGATGTACATCTTGATTCCACGCCTCTACGTTTAATATCAATGTCCAGATGAAGTTTCTGTGTAGCTGGCAGTTGCATGGAAAACTATCTCAGGCAGCACAGCACAAACTGAGCAGTGAATACCAATATCCCAGGAGGAGTGTCTGGATGCATTTCACACTGAATTGATTTATTTTACTGTATTAAGCAGTTTTCAATTATTTGCTTTTTTTTCATTCTAATGTTTTTCTCAATTATTTGAATGGGTTTTAAATGTCACTGTCCCTCAGAGATACTAATAAAACTGGCTCCAAAAGCCTCCAGCAGACATGAGCTGTCAAATGTAATCCCTGGCTTCTGGGAGCACCATCAGGATCCCACATGAGGCCTGCTTAAAATACAGAGTACGTTACACCTCAATGGATGCCATCAGATGCTGAGGATCAACTCAGCTGGTTGTCCATATCTGGAACAGTACAGTGCCGGCAAGACGCGGCCCTGGCAGCCACTTCAGAAGGATCTGAACGCTTGACAACTAGTTATTAATTCCCCCACAGGCGAAACAGTTTCTCCATACCTACCCTACTTAATCTTTGTGCCACTCTGTATATCTTAAACAGACTGCCTTTCAATTGCCTGTACTGACAAATATGCAAGGCAAGTTTATTTAGCCTGTGCTTAGAATTAGACCTTCCAAAGTCTCCTTCAAGTTTGGTTTAGTTTAGAGATACAGCGCAGAATCAGGCCCTTTGGTCCACTGAGTCCGCACCGACCAGTGATCACCGCACACTAATGCTATCCTACACACACTAAGGACAATTTTTAATATCTATACCAAGCCAATTAACCTACAAACCTGTACGTCTTTGGAGTGTGGGAGGAAACCGAAGATCTCGGAGAAAACCCACGCAGGTCACGGGGAGAACGTACAAACTCTGTACAGACAGCACTTGTAGTCAGGATCGAACCCCTGGTCTCTGGCGCTGTAAGGCAGCAACTCTACTGCTATGCCACCGTGCTTGTCACTTCAACAGGTTCTTTGAAAGGACTCCTGCAACATCATCAAATTTATGCAAGGATTCCATTTTCTACAGACTGTCAAATCATATTGCCTTTCAAAAATCAAAGTCAGACATAACGCAAACATAACTGATGTTCAAGGACACAATGCATGTACATATATTGATTTGATTCATGCTGATGCTCACACAATATGAATTAAAGTGAATGTGCAGTGCACTTAAAGGTTTAATAATTAAATCAGCTTTGGATGAATATTTCAGCTTTGCTTTAGATGTTAAGAGTGATGAGTTTGACAGAGTGACCTATCAAACTGGAGGGATCTGAAGGTAATATACTTATTTCCTTCTCGCTATTCTGTGATAAACCAGACATGTTGCCCCTCTTCTTAAAAAGAACATACATTTGCAATCTGTTAATGATTCAGTATAACATACTCACAATATATTTATTTATACATAAGATTTGAAAAGCTTAAAAATGTTGATATTCGTTTATTTGACGAATATTGCATAATTTGAATGTAGGGAAATTGGTTCCAGCCAAAGGTTGATGTTGAGATATATTTAATGGTGTGAAAATAAATAGGAGACCCAAGTGATGAGAGTTTGATGGTTATCTAAGTAATTATAAGGTAATCGGGCATTCAGAGCCATATAAGAAGTTCAGGTCTGGATTCAATGTGGCCATTTGGAAAGCAAGGAGACATTTTTGGTTGAAACTGGAGGATCGGATGGACGTTTGGTAGCTGTGGCACGGCTCGTACGCCATTATTTCCTCCAAAGTTAAACCAAACCGTGGCTCAAGTTAAGGGATGCATCACTCCCGGATGAGCTCAATGCTTTCTATACTCACTTTGAAAGAGAGAACATCGACCCCACAGCCTCTGATGGCACTGTAATCTCAATCAATATTCAATAGGCAATAATGCTTTTTATTGCCACATATATTGATTATTAACGCTGTGAAATACAGGAGGCCAGCTCGGCGACTTCCCCCTGCAGACCGCGATCGCTTGAGTTTTCTGTTCGGCCATGGGGGACTGAAGCTACAACCTACTGGACCTTCAGCCCGACCACGGGGACCGGCTCGACTGGCTGCCCCAGAAGCTGTGATCTCCGACCCCGAGTCCGGCCGCAGGGACACCTCTCCTGGCGTCTCAAGAGTTGTGGCCTCCTGGGAGCATCTGCCGCCCATGGCCTCTTGATAACGTCAGACCACTGAGATCTGAAGATGTGTAGGAAGGAATTTCAAATGCTGCTTTAAATTGAAGTTGTGTCTATCTTCGAGATCTGAAGATGTCAGAAGATCCTTTGTAGATGCAAATGGCTCGAGCACAAGTATTTTTGTAGAATCACAAGTGTTTGTCCAAACTTTGGAACTCTCCGATCAGTGATACTGCTTCACAGGTGTCAGGGGTTATGGGGAGAAGGCAGGAGAATGGGGCTAGGAGCAAGAGATAGATCAGCCATGATTGAATGGTGGAGTAGACTTGATGGTCCGAATGGCTTAATTCTGCTCCTATCACTTACGACTTTATGACCTTTACCCAATTTCGGGTGCAATACACCAGATGATATAGTGTGATCCAACACATTTTCCAGGCCATAACTTTAATCCCATCCATTAGTTTAATTAATAAGATAAACATTTAAATTGCTTAACAGACTGACAAGGTTACTTGAGTTCACTGTGCATACATTCAACTGGTTTTGTTTGTTAATGTTGTTATGCTTTACTTATGCGGGGAATGCTGAGGCAGTGCTGTGCCTTTTCTCATTTCAGCTGAGGTCAATTATCTGCTTGTGCTTCTTTCAATCTGATGTTGATTGGGTTCAATATCACCCACTAATAATGCAAGGGATAATTTAGAAATGCTCATGAAAATTGTGAAAATTCAATTCTGCATGAAGAATAGTTTATGCTGATGATAGAAACTTAGAAAACAGGTGCAGGAGTAGGCCATTCGGCCCATCATGCCAACGCCATTCAATATGATCGTGGCTGATTATCCAAAATCAGTACCCCGTTCCTGCATTCTCCCCACATCCCTTGATTCCTTTAGCCCTGAGCTACATCTAACCCTCTCTTGAAGACATCAGATAGAAATCTGGTCAATCATATTTAAGCAACTGATAAATCAGGAAACAATAATGTTCAAAACATAACAGCTGAATTGTAGAGACAAATGAATATTTAGTAATTTTATGAATACTTAAAATATGTGATTGCTATTTATTTCTTAAGATTTAATGAAAACGTCTTTGGATAAAGTATGCTAGCATCAAACATTATTAACATTTGCTCATAAGCAGAAATTAATCCTAATATAATACGATCAAACAAATTTGCCAAAAGCAGTAATTCTGACAAGGAATTGCTGAACACTCTCATTAACCAAAATGTAACTAAAGTTGTCCTTTTCAGAGGGATAATTATTTTTAGATACCCATAAATAATAAGTGAATTTGCATGCAACATATTAGTGCTTGTCCTTGCAGTAATGGAAGCATTTTTGTACATATTTGCATCTTGTGACGATGAACTTTAGTGATCAACACAAATTTTAGCTTTTTCGAGTAAGACGATGACATCTAGTTTATAGTGTTGTAGCGTGTGTAGAGGTCATAAGTGATAGGAGCAAAATTAGGCCATTTGGCCCATCAAGTCTACTCCCCATTCAATCATGGATGGTCTATCTCTCCCTCCTAACCCCATTCTCCTGCCTTCTCATAACCCCTGACACGCGTCCGGGTGGCTGATTTGATCTATCATGGCTTGTAAATTCTTTTCGCACAGCTTCTCCATTCTATCTTCATCATATGAGCAATGACCATTTTTTATGCAGATACACCAGACAGGATGATCCAACGGTTGTTTTTCCCGGTAGTGTGTGTCAATGTTTAAATGCTTCAGAGATGTTTCGGAAGAGTCTTTGAATCTCTTTTTCCGTCCACGATGTGATCATTTCCTCTCAGTCGGAAGAAGGGTCTCGACCCGAAACGTCACAATACACAATAGACAATGGGTGAACGAGTAGGCCATTCGACTGTTCGAGCCAGCACTGCCATTCAATGTGATCATGGCTGATTATCCCTAATCGGTATCCCGTTCCTGCCTTCTCCCCATATCCCCTGACTCCGCTATCTTTAAGAGACCTATCTAGCTTTCTCTTGAAGGTACCCAGAGAACCGGCCTCCACCGCCCTCCGAGGCAGAGAATTCCACAGACTCACAACTCTCTGTGAAAAAGTCTTTCCTCATCTCCGTTCTAAATGGCTTACCCCTTATTCTTAAACTGTGGCCCCTAGTTCTGGACTCCCCCGACATCGGGCACATGTTCCTTGCCTCTAGCGTGTCCAAACCCTTTATAATCTTATATGTTTCAATAAGATACCCTCTCATCCTTCTAAATTCCAGAGTCACCTATTCCTTTTCTCCAGAGATGTTGCCTGGCCTGCTGAGTTACTCCAGCATTTTGTGTCTACCTTCCTTGTAGGACAGCATCTGCAGTTCCATCCTACACATGTGATCATTTGCCTCCAGTCAGATCTCAATGAAGTAGCTGCTTTGGTATTTTATCATCATGTATGTGATTATTTCATCAATATGTAGCTGCTGTGGATATTTGCTGTGGATATTTGTTTGGGACACAATATGTGTGTCTGAAATCGTGTCGTGCCATTTGACGTGGAGTATTCTGCACACACAGGTCATGTGGAAGTATGTAAGCTGTCTGGCATGTCTGTTGTACACTGTCTATGCCTTGCACGCACAGGGTAAAATGGTCATGACAACTTCACGACACATCTTCAGCTCACTCGTCAAACTGATTTCTCTTCGTTCCCACACATTATTTCTCAGTTTTCCAAAAACAAAAGCAAGCTTTTTCTACCCTTTTGTAGAGACTTAATCATCAGTGTTGACGGATCCTGAGAGAGTCCAGTAGTGGACACACAAACAAAGATTCCAACCAATCACAAGGATGTTTGCTTCTGTGTGTGAAATGTTTGTTGCACGCTGGCGGATAACTTCTGTTTTTTTTTTTACTAATTAGGAGACTAAAACTGCCACACATATGGGAAATTGGTCAAGGCATATCTGCATATCAACATCTGATCTTACATTGAGTGCACATTATTGGCAATTAAGTCCCTAAACAGATGGCATTCACCTTAATGGAGGTGTACTTCCAGAATGCCAAATTTTATAGAGTATGGTAGAGCGCATATTGACTGGATGCAGCCAATCGTGTCGGGAACAAATTCACAAGAACAAAAGTTGGTTACAAAAAGTGGTGGACACTGCCTGGTCCATCACAGGTACTAACCTCCCAACCCGAGAAGGTATCTATAGGAGGCACTGATTTATAAAGAAAGCCAGCATCATCAAAGGCCCACAACACCCTGGTCACACACTCAATTATTGCCATTGAGAAGAAGGTATAGGAGTCTGAAAACCATGACCATCGGGTTCAAGAATAGGTTCTTCGCAATAAACATCAGACTTTAGAACACTACTCAATATTAACTGATGAACAATGGACTTTGGGCTTCTGTTGCAGTATACTGGGGTTATTAATTTATTGAACTTTTGATTATTATATGTTACCTATATGTATTGTGTTATAAGCCTGCTGCTACAAGAAAGAATGTTATTGTTCCATTGACAGTACATCTGACAATGAAACACCCTTGACTCTTGATATTCAAAATCACCTCACTGCATTATGTTTTATGTCGAGGAGGATGTCGAGGCTGAAGCATCTGATTCATATGTTTATATATTGTGCAGTTGGGCTACTTCATATATTTACCATTATTTGTTGCAGGGATTATAAAGGCAATGTACAGTATTTCCTATCCCGGGTGTTTGACCCCGTAGAAAGCCAAATTGCTACTTGTTAATGCTGAATTATTGAAATGTGGTTTCATTTTACTGAAGGCCTCAGATTTTATGAATTTAATCCCTTCATGACCTTTAACATCGATCAAAGTGAGAATAGTCTCGACACTGTCATCCCAGCTGAATACAAATACACATTCGCAAAGGAAGTGTGGTATTTTACTCTGCTGTGCCATATCTCAAACGTCACTGCTCTATAGCATTTACAGCTTTGGGATTTAAACTGGGAAAATATCAGGAACTGACAGCTTATTTCCCCTTTGTTAAGCTTCAGAGATGAGGTAAGACCCACACATTGAACTGAATGCTCAATTCGCAAACATTCACAGTACACTTTTGAGGTTTAACACATGTACCTTCATGTGCTTTTTAAATGCCAATTTGTTTTTCATCTTATGACAATTATGGATGTCAGTAATTATTGAACCCACCTTAGCACAACTATCCAAATTGATTCTAAAATCTTCCCACTGCAACAATCAATTGTTTTTTCAAGTAATTCTTGGATATTTGTTTCACTTTCCCCTTCTGAGAGCATGAAATAATTGATCATCTTTGCTGATACTTTAAAACTGTGATGTTCCTACTTTCTTATTTTTCAAAATAAATTCATTTTCAGGATACATCTTCATTACAGTTTTCTATGTCTCTCAAATGTCTTAGACATCTGACTTTGAAAATCCCAAGTTCTTCCATTCTTTCCAAGACAAGTGATTACCATGATGGTTCTTCATTGCATCAGCTCCATGGCATTGACGAGAACTCGATAGATTGTACAATATTTAGCACGGTGCAATTTGCTTATGTCTTCTTCTGATTCGTAGTCCATTGCTTTGATGACACAATTCAAAGCTTTATGAACTTTATGGAATGTAATATTGCATTGTAAGACATTATAAACCCAGGAGGAGTTCTGTCTTTCCTTAAACTTTGTCTTTAATTCATCCATTATCCTTCCTGAAGTGTGACAGAATTTTGGAGTAACTCAGCGGGTCAGGCGGCATTTCTGGAGTAAAGTAATAGGTGACGTTTCGAGTCGAGACCCTTACTCAAACTCTGAGTCTGACAGAGTCTGAGGAAGGGTCTCAACCTGAAACATAACCTATTCCTTTTTGGCAGAAATGCTGCCTGGCCCACTGAGTTAATCCAGCATTTTATGTCTATCTTCGGGGGTAAACCAGCATCTGCAATCCCTTCCTACACGTCCTTCCTGAAGTGTGTCTACTGTCTTTTTTTTGGGCCGTTTAATGTGCAGTATATTAGTCTTAATACATTTCATCTGCCACTGTTATGTACACATTGTTAACAAAAAATAATCCAAGTATCTTTTACTTATGATTCCATGTACACCTATACTCAGAAGCAATAATAAACTACCTGCAATTCTATCACCTGTGAGACACCCTTATATTAGCAATCACTGTTTACAAATAAGCAGTCACTCATTTAATACAGAATTGAGGTGAATTATTTTGTTTTGCAGAGAGTCATGGATCTTTGGAATTGTCCTGCTCAAAGGGGTAGGGGAGCAAAAACTATTAAATATTTTTAGGACCGAGTCAGGGTGGCACCTGATAACAAGGGAACATAAAATTACTGCAGATAGATGGATTATACAGAGTTAAAATTGCAGCCAGTTCAAGTATGATCTCAGTAAAGGACAAAGGAGGTTTGAGGGGCTGTGGCTGAATTAGTATGTTCAATAAGCTTTCTTCACTTATTTATAGTTATATTCCATTATTTCCTGAAGTGATTTATCATATCCAATACATTAAATTAGACTTACCCTGTTTTTTTAATTGACTGTGTGACCAAAGAAAATCATATCCATTGTCCCTTATTGTGAGGGCACCTCTGTACCCCACTGCATGTTATATGCATTTGAGCCAAAGGAGAACTAAATATCCAAAGCTCCAAAATATCCAAAGCGGTAGAGTTGCTGCCTTACAGCGCTAGAGTCACGGGTTCGATCCTGACTACAGGTACTGTCTGTACGGAGCTTGTACGTTCTCCCTGTTACCGCATGGATTTTTGCTCTGGGATCTCCGGTTTCCTCCCAGACGCCAAAGATGTACAGGTTTGTAGAATAATTGGCTTGGTGGGCCGAAGGGCCTGTTTCCACGCTGTATCTCTAAAATAAACTAAAAACTAAACAATGAACTCTCTGTGCTCACTGCAGACATACTTACTGAAGAGTACACCACAGTTGGAAAATTGCTCGCAGACTCTGCCCAGCAAAGTAAACACTCCAGATTTTATGCAGAAGTCCCCGACTTAAAGCCTTTAAATTCCAACGCAGAAATGTCAGCATTTCTCAGCAAGTTCCAACCCGTACAAATAATAAACAGATGTAAATAAATTAATAGACAATAGACAATAGACAATAGACAATAGGTGCAGGAGTAGGCCATTCGGCCCTTCGAGCCAGCACCACCATTCAATGTGATCATGGCTGATCATCCCCAATCAGTAACCCATTCCTGCCTTCTCCCCATATCCCCTGACTCCGCTATTTTTAAGAGCCCTATCTAGTTCTCTCTTGAAAGCATCCAGAGAACCTGCCTCCATCGCCCTCTGAGGCAGAGAATTCCACAGACTCACCACTCTCTGTGAGAAAAAGTGTTTCCTCGTCTCCGTTCTAAATGGCTTACTCCTTATTCTTAAACTGTAGCCCCTGGTTCTGAACTCCCCCAACATCGGGAACATGTTTCCTGCCTCTAGCGTGTCCAAACCCTTAACAATCTTATATGTTTCAATGAGATTCCCTCTCATCCTTCTAAACTCCAGAGTGTACAAGCCCAGCTGCTCCATTCTCTCAGCATATGACAGTCCCGCCATCCCGGGAATTAACCTTGTAAACCTACGCTGCACTCCCTCAATAGCAAGAATGTCCTTCCTCAAATTAGGGGACCAAAACTGCACACAATACTCCAAGTGTGGTCTCACTAGGGCTCTGTACAACTGCAGAAGGACTTCTTTGCTCCTATATTCGATTCCTCTTGTTATAAAGGCCAACATGCCATTTGCTTTCTTTACTGCCTGCTGTACCTGCATGCTTACTTTCATAGACTGATGTACAAGGACCCCCTGATCCCGTTGTACTTCCCCCTTTCCCAACTTGATCTATTAAACTATTAGTCTATTAGTCTATTAATTAGTCAAAAAATCTATTAATTTTCCTTCTTAGGTTCAAAGACTCAGAATGAAACTATGATAATGCAATGATCAACAAAGGAATCTGATGAGAAAAAAGGTGTTCTTCAAATTAGAATGTTCTCATTATTCAATTAAAATCTTACAAGTAACCCAAGATCAAAGAATTGTATTGATGATGTTGCAGAGGGGTTTAGTTGAACAATACGATCCCCGAGGTTCTTGATTATGAATTAAAATTCTTATTCTTGAAGTAAGGATCATGAATCCTTCACAAAATAATACCACCTTGACACATAGTTTGTTATAAATGAGTCTGAAAAACCCTATGGTGTTCCTGTGTTGTCAGACAGTATGTTTAATTAAGATTTAATATGACCTCTATTGATATTCAGTATTTATACACTGTTCATCTAAATTGGCTTTCTTTGTCTATTATCCTTTTAAGCCAATAATCTTACAATTAGGGAGTTCGATGTATTTAATTAAAGATTGAGATTGGGCCAAGGTCAGAATGTTAATATACTTCCAGTATCACGTGAAATTATCTACCATGAAAAGCCTTGATTGTACATCCAACCATATAAGCTAACTCCCGGGTATCCGCGCGTGCGGTGGGGTGTCCCGGGGAGCCGCGCAGGCCCAATCCACCCGCCGAACAACCGTGCCGCCGACCGGAATACACCCCGGTAGGCCCGACTCGCACCACAGGCCTCCCAGGAGACTGCGGTGAAGCCGGGTGGCAAGGCCTGTCTTGACAGAAACAGGAGCCCCGGCGGTGGTGGGAGCCTCGGTGGCCGCGGAAGCCTCGGCGGCGGCGGGGCATTAGGAATCTCGGCAGCAGTAGGGCCTCGTGATCGACTCGCGATGTGCGGTCGATGAGCGTGAGGGGGAATGGGGAAGACAATGGGGACCCAGCGCGGGGGGACCGCCGTGAAGAACAATGGAGGACTTGGCGTGGGGGGTACTGCCATGAGGGACGGTGGGAAAACAAAGGGGGACCCAGTGTGGGGGGCACTCTAGTTTAGCATCCTCTGCTCAGGGGATAAGTGTGTTCGTTTGTTCATTTGTTTCGGTGAAGGCGCTGTGCACTCGGCAGCCAGCCAACAGTCGCTTGTCTTTTACTTTTAGTTTTCACTTTTTTTGTGTACCTTGTGTGTTGTGACTGTTGACAGACCAATTTCCCTCTGGGGCTGTTTAAAGTTTTATCGTATTGTATTGTGCTCTAACCATGTTTACTATTTTCCAAGATTAAGTGTAAATGGTTGAACATTTTTCCTGGTCCTTGTGTTTGGATGGGGATGATAGACAGGAGACTTCAGCAGAAGCATGTTTATTGAGGGTTATTTAATTGCAATGATTTTTCCCATTTTATTTCTTCATGTAGTTTGTTTTTCTTTTCTCTTATTTGTATCTTTTCAATTTCAGATTACCTGAAGAACAGCATTAATGAGTATCGTGGAGTGATGGTCCAAAATGTACTGCATAGGGTTGTCTAACAATGATGAGGAATCTCCCAACACCTTGGTTAATTTCCCTTTTTCACAGCCATAATAGCTTCCCTACTTTGATAAAGCATTTGTGTATCCTAGTTAGAGAATATGTTCCAGATACTGTGCCTTGCATTATACCTTGTCCTTTGAATGGAGTTTTCAGTATCTTCTGATTAATTTAAACTGATTTCCCATGTTCTCTACCAGAATTACTCAATTGGAGAATTCAATGAATTCAAATCGAATCATAGAGTTATTTAGCATGGAACCTGGTCCTTCGGCCCAACTCATCAATGCCAACATATATACCCATCTATGCTAGCCCCATATGCCAGCATTTGACAATATCCCGTTAAACCTTCACAAATCATGTACCTGTCCAAATGTCTGTTAAAAATTGTTTTTGTACTGCCTCAACCATTTCCCCTGGCAGTTCACTCCATAGGAATGCAGGAATAATGTTGCCGATGTTGGGGGAGTCCAGAACCAGCGGTCACAATTTATGAATAAGGGGTAGGCCATTTAGGACTGATATGGTGAAAAACTTTTTCACCCAGAGAGTTGTGAATCTGTGGAATTCTCTGCCACAGAAGGCAGTGAAGGCTTATTCACTGCATGTTTTCAAGAGAGAATTAGATATAGCTCTTAGGGCGAATGGAATCAAGGGATATGGGGAGAAAGCAAGAATGGGGTACTGATTTTGGATGATCAGCCATGAGCATATTGAATGGCGGTGCTGGCTCAAAGAGGCGAATGGCCTACTCTTGCACCTTTTTTCTATGGTTCTATGTTTCTATATACAGACCAATGAAGCATAATTACTAAGATCACCTATATATATATATGATCTTTGTATTTATGCTTTCTTGTATATAAATAAATAAATAAATATGTGTGTGTGTGTGTGTGTGTGTGTGTGTGTGTGTGTGTGTGTGTGTGTGTGTGTGTGTGTGTGTGTGTGTGTGTATGTGTATATATATATGTGTGTGTGCGTGCGTGTGTGTGCGCATATACAATATATATAAATTTATACACACACACATATTTTGATATAAATGTGGAGTTTTGCTGACAGGAAGGAAAATTGTTAAGAATTGTTAATTGTTATTGCAATTTATGGAACCACTGGAACAATTGCATCCAGGTTATTAAAGATCTCACCATGTGAGACAGGCAGGTAGGCTTTTTGGAAATTAATTTGAAGTTTACAAAAGATTTACTCAATGATAAATTTGCAAGTAAAAGACTCTCTTAACATAAATCTACTGCCTATTTGAAGACCCAGGTCCACAAAAAATACATAAATGTGCAGCCCAAAAGCAGGCTATTTAGGCTAAGCAGTCTGGTTTTTTTTGGTTTAATTTTGTAATGCTCAGTATGCCACCTTCTTCACCTTCTTTACCTAAACATCCTGTCCCTTCCTCACTCAAATGGTTATCTACTTGCTTGCAGCTATGCTGTTTGTCACTGCTAACCCACTTGGCACCAACATTGCACAAAGTTATTCCTCCTCTTAAAACTGAAAATGGAAAAGCTGAAAGTTTTGATCTTCTGGATTTTTGTTATGCAATCACAAAGACCAAATCTCCACGAGCTATTCTGTAAATATATTGCAAAGGTTTAATATATATTTGAAATATTTAGGTAGCACTGTTTCATCAAGTGGAACTGCACCTGAAAAGTTTGAATAATTCTTCATTTGTATGCTGATTATACATAGCCAACACAATCTGGAAGCATTCTTGCATGTAATAATAACTTATGAATTACTTCAGAGTTATATTTTCATCAACAAATAAATTTAAAGGGCAATGTCAATACTCCGGAAGTGGAATTGCCAATGGCTTGGACCAATCAAATCTTTCAGGAAGAAAAACTGAACAAGGAATGGTATGACCTATCTGTAGATATGACTGAGTAAGGTTACTAAACAACCGATTCAACTACCTAAAAAGTCTATATTTCTATCTGCTTCTTAAATTATTCCAGTGCTCTTGCCTTGAACATATTAATTGGATATCTAATACTTATATTCATCACAATTTATTTATCAAGAAAAAACTTACTGAGTTCAGTACAAAATGTTTAAGAAGGAACTGCAGATGCTGAAAAATCGAAGGTCGACAAAAATGCTGGAGAAATTGAGCGGGTGAGGCAGCATCTATGGAGTGAAGGAAATAAGCAACGTTTCGGGTCGAGACCCTTCTTCAGACTTCAGACCTTCTTCAGTACAAAATGTTTCCTTTAACTAGCTTACCTAACATCGGTATTATATTTTGCCTTTTAAATGTTTAGAATGGATGTTGTAGTGGGAGCTACGTTACTGCGCAAAGCTGACACCAAGTCTAGGATATCAGCAAAGTGTGGTTTAATTGTAAAAATTCAAAAACTCCCGTCTTTATTTTAGCACAATACTGCAGGCTGTATGAACATTATTCAAATAATATAGTCAACATCAGCAATAAAGCATGAGCCTAGGTTAGGTTTTCACTACCTATGACACACCATAGATTTCACACTAATTTCAACAAAACATGGAAGCCTTTCACAAAATGGCTGAAGATTTTAAAAAAAACTTTTGAAAAACTTTATAGTGATAAATTTACAAAGACTAGTTTTGTTTTGTTTAGGTTAGAAATACAGTGCAGTAACAGGCCCTTTGGCCCAACGGGTCCACACCGACCAGCGATCCCTGTACACTAGCACTATCCTACACACTAGGGACAACTTACATTTTTTATCGAAGCTAATTAACCTACAAACCTGTACGTCTTTAGAGTGTGGGAGAAAACCGGCGTTCCTGGTGAAAACCCACTAGGTCACGGGGAGAACGTACAAACTGCATACAGACAGCACTCAGCACTTAAGAAAGAACTGCAGGTGCTAGTAAAATTGACGGTAGACACAAAATGCTGGAGAAACTCAGCGGGTGAGGCAGCATCTATGGAGAGAAGGAATTGGGGACGTCTCAGGTCGAGACCCTTCTTCAGACTGATGTCAAGGGAAGGGGTGGAACATAGAAAAAATGTAAGTGGAGACAGTGGGACTAGTGGGAGAACTGAGAAGGGGGAGGAATGAAGAGAGAGATTAATGGTTACCTTCTAACTTCAGGTAGCCCTTGCTCTCTCTCTTCATTCCCCCCCCCCCTTCCCAGTTCTCCCACTAATCAGTGGGACTACATTGTCTCCACCTACATTCTTTCTATAATAATAATAATAATAATGGATTTTATTTACGGGCGCCTTATACCGAGGTCTCAAGGACACCCCATCCCCTGAAATCAGTCTGAAGAAGGGTCTCGACCCGAAACGTCGCTAATTTCTTCTCTTCATAGATGCTACCTCACCCGCTGAGTTTCTCCAGCATTTATGTCTACCTGCACTCATAGTCAGGATCGAACTCAGGTCTCTGGCACTGTAAGGCAGCAACTCTACTGCTGCACCACTGTGCTTCCCAAAGCATTAAAGTATTGCACATTTTTAAAATGTTATGGGTTACGTTAGATTTGTTTTAAAAAATCTGTACGTTTTTAAAATTACTGAAGATGTTTCTAAAGTCAAATTTGGTCAAATTAGACCCAATATGCTCCAGACAACTTTGACTGACTCTGCTATTAGGGTCCAGACCTGACCACCTCACCAAATATAAACAGACACAAAATCAATGATTTAAATAAAGTAAAAAGAATCTTGCAACATTTTGTCCAAATTCGCGCCCTGGAGAAAACTTGATGTAAATGGAAAGCATAGAACATAGAACAGTATTTAGCGAGAATAAGCCCTTTGTGTGGCTGTGCCAAACATGATACCAAGACCCTCTTAAGTGATTGCACATAAACAATATGCCTCCATTCCCTGCAAAATTATATCCCTATCCAAAGTCTTTTAAATGCCACTGTCGTATCCGCCTCACCCATCACCCCTGGTAGCAGGTTCCAGCCACTCATGACCATCTGTGCAAAAGACGTCCTGCATATCTCCTTTAAGCTTTGCCCCTCTCATCTTAAAGTTATGCCCTCTAGTATTTGATTTTTTCATCCTGGGAAAAAGTTCTGACTATCTATCCTATCTACGCCTCTCATAATTTTATATACTTCAAGTCTCCACAACATCTGGCACCTCAGGGAAAACAATCCAATTCTGCCCAACCTCTCCTAGTAGCTGACACTCCCTAATCCTGGCATCATCCTGGTAATCCTCCTCTGCACTCTTCCCAAAGTCTCCATATCCTTCCTGCAATGGGGCATCCGGAACTGCATGCAATACTACAAATGTGGATTAACCAAAGTCCTACTAAACTGCTTCATACCTTCCTGACTTTTATACTCAATGACCTGACCTGTAAAAGCAAGCATACCATCTGACTTCATTAGCGCGCTATCTGTTGGGGTTGCCACTTTCAGGGAGTTATGGACTTGGAGTCCAAAATCCCTCTGTACATCAATGCTGCTGAGGGTCATGCCATTAATTGTATATGATCCCCATACATTCCACCTTCCAATGTGCAACACCTCACACCTACTTGGATTTGTGCACTATTGGTTCATCACTGAGGAGGAGACTGTGAGCTTTTACGTATTCCAGGGTTTATCATTTTCTGTTTTTTATGTCACATCACAGATGATCCTATTCTTGGCTTTGAAGCCAAATTTTCTCCTCCCTTTTCTCATTGTTCAAGTTCTTGATACTGCAAATAAGCAATTTTGCCCTCCAATATCTCCTGTACTTAGATGTGCATTGGTGGCTCTAGCTGGCAGTGGTCTGGTCCGATATTTGTATTGTTTTAACATGAGCTATCGGACTTCTATTCACTCTATTCATTGTCAATTAGTTTGACATTCTGCTAGCTTTGTCAGTTGTTGCTCTATTTTGATTGGATATGTTAAGACTTTGGGTTTCTTTCAACTATTTTATTCACAATTTTAACACCATGATTATAGTCAATGTCTGTAATTTTCCTCTATCTGTTGCCAGTATTTTATGTATTTCTCATTTCTTTGTATCAATACCTAACTTCGCCATTGCAATCCGATAGACTGTCATCTCTATCTAACATAAACATTCTTCATTTAATTATGGAAACAACTTTTATGTAATGAAGAGATTAAACCAACTGTCTTTCAAAATAATGGTTCAATAAGAACTCTTCACTACTCTTCAAAACCAATACCTTGCATATCATAAGATGCATACTTTGGTTGCTTAGATAAGCCACAGAGCTAAGATCAAATAAACTATCATCCTGAACGTGAAGATTCCCCCTGGGGGAAAAAAAAAGGTATTGTAAGACACCTTACCTAATCTGGACTTGAGAGATGAAGTAATTCTCCTGACAGTGTCCAGAAAATGTTTATGGAAATATTCCTGGGATATTCCTGACTGGAGCAGATTTTTGAGGTGCGTAAATCAAGAAATAAGTATGAACACCAGCAATATCTGGTTATTTTCTCTTATGATTGTAACTGTGGGCTTTTGCTTTTATTGATTCATCTTTTATAATTCATGATGATTTGGCATGTTATTTTGTTTCCTTTCATATTGCAAGTCATATATCTTGAAGAATGAAAGTACTAAAGACAGAGTATTGTCCATGATTAAATATTTAGCAGCAGAAACGTATTATAACATTCTTGTGGACATTGTGTCAATAGTTTATTTTCAATGGATTGTTGTGAACATTATACTTAGAGGTTTATTCACTTCCTACTACAGGATGAATGGCTATTTTTTTGTTCTTTCTCGTGATCACTTTCCTTTGCATTCTTTCCTGATTTTTTAAAACTATTCACCCTCCTGCACCACACTTTTATTCTTATACAACTTCTTGCAATTGCAGTTCACTTGGCAGGACCATTTTCTCTGAGTCAGTAGATTGGGGATTGAATTCCACTTCCAAAACTTAAGCACAAAAAAAATGTAAGCCGACAATGAGATTTATTACTGCTAATATTGCAAAAGTGCAGTAGAGCCAATCCTAGTGTCAGAGTCAATAAACATACCTCAATTGATATTACTAAAACAGATTACTAGCTCATTATCACATTACTGTTGGCATGGAAATTGGTTGCTGTGTGCCGTGTACAAATCACAAACTACTTGGAGTATCGCATGCATTTCTCTTTTTTCATTACAGGAAGAATGCAAGGGCGTAGCAAAATGTAAAGGGGATGTGCTGGGCAAGTTTGTTACACAGACGGTGGTGAGTGCCTGGAACGCACTGCTGGGTTTGTTGGTTGAGACATATATGATAGAGGCATGCAAGAGACGTTTGGATAGGCATGTGGCTATGCAGAGAATGGAGGGATATGGATTACGTGCAGGTAAATAAGAGATCGTTTATAGTGGGCCGAAAGCGGGCCGAAAGGTCTGTTTTTGTGCTGCACTGTTCCATATATTCCAATATGTTCTATATTCTACTTCACTGATTGCGAAAGATGCTATATAAATGCAAATCTTTGACAGGCAGAGATATTCCCCAGCTGTGTAGCAGGCATAACTTTAAACAACTACACTGTATGTATCCCAGCGTGAGTTGGTGATAGCTGCACAAAAAAGTTACATTACAAAAGGTCCCTTACCTCAAGCTTTAAATGAAAGTAATGGGAGTCTTGCAGCTAAGGGGATACTTCTTAATTTCAGAACAGCAATGTAAGCTCAAATTATTCTCTGCAGTTCTAATTATATCTTTGTGCTGTTATATTATTTGTACTGTAAGGCTGTAATTATATCAATTAAGTCTATGCATTATTAAAACAATTCACTGTTTAATCAAAAGGTCACATGCCTATTATTTTGCATTTTCTATGATATAAGTGATTTTTACATTTAACAAATTTATCCCAACTTGAACTCTTTTCTATGCTGATGAAGTCTTAATCTAAAATGTGAAATCCATGTTCTCAAAATTTTGGGACCTTAATAATTTCATAAACTGGTGCAAAGATTAAAATAAAGGACATTCTCAGAGGTTTGGAGACTGATTGTGCACTCTGTTCCTGCATTAACCTACAGAGATTAGTAAACCCATAGACACTTACTCATTTCTGTCATTGGCAGAAACATATTCTTTATTTCTGCAATGCCAGCATGGCTGCTGAAGAGATAAAAGTGAAACTCTATTTATATCTTCAGAACTTCCCAAAGTTCTGCACAACCATTGAAGATTAATCTAGAAATTGGTTCGTACATGGTAAGAGTCCATTAAACACTGTTGATGTAAATGAAGAGTTATTCAGTATTGCAGGGAGTGCTGGACAACTTCCTAGCTTTTCTTCAAAGAGTGCAATGGGACCTTTCCAAGGGTAGTTGGTGGTAGTGCCAATTATTGTGTAAAAAGGAACTGCAGGTGCTGGTTTACACTGAAGATAGACACAAAATGCTGGAGTAAATCACTGAGTCAGGCAGCATCTCTGGAGTAAAGAAATAGGTGACGTTTCAGGTCTGATGAAGTATCTCAACCTTTACCCTTGACCCACTGATTTACTCCAGTAATGGGGCAGACTGCAACCAGACCTCCATGAAGCACTGTGGGCCATTAGCAGCAGCAGGATAGTACGTAACAGCAATCTGCAACCTCATGGCCCGGTATATCTCCAGCTCTACCATTGCCATCACACTAGAAGATCACTCTTGGTTCATTGAAGAGTACAGGTCGGCAAGCCAGGAACAGCAGCTGGCGTACCTTACAATGAGGAATCAACGATGGCACAATGGTGCAGTGGTAGAGCTGCTGCTTCAAGGAGCCAGGGACCCAGGTTCCAACCTGACTATGGGTGCTGTCTGTGCAGAGTTTGTGCATTCTCATTTTGACTGCGTGGGGTTTTTTTTCGTGCTTCATTTTCCTCCCACATTCCAAAGACGTGCAGGTTTGAAAGTTAACTTGCTTCTATGAATAGCCCCTAGTGTGTAGGATGCAAAAGTGGGATAGCAGAGAACCTTTGATCGATGGATGGTATGAACTCAGTGGGCCAAAGGGCCTTTTTTCCATTTTGTATCTCCAAACTCTCTAATCTTTCTAAACCCTCAATCTGTTGAAGCTACAAGACAGGACTACTAGCATGCCAAACAATATAAACAGCATTAATAGACAGAGTTAAGCAATAGATCAAATTAAGGTCTGCAGTCCTGCAACATCCTGTCGTAAATGGTGGGTGGTCAATTAAACAACTCACTGGAGGACAAGACACCAAACATATCCCTATCCCCAATGATGAGGAAGCCGAGAGCATTAGTGCAAAATTGAATGTGTAAGTATATGCAAGAATCTTTAGCCAGAAGTGCCGAGTAGATGATTCATCTCAGCCAACTTGGTATAGTTTAGTTTAGAGATACAGTGCGGAAATAGGCCCTTCGGTCCACCGAGTCCACACCGACCAGTGATCCCTGCACACGAATGCTATCCTACACACACTACTGACAGTTTACAATTATACCATGCCAATTTGGCCACATACGTATATGTCTTTGGAATGTGGGAGGAAATTGAGATCCCGATTATGGCGGCATGGTGGTGCAGCGGTAGAGTTGCCTACAGCCTTACAGTGTCTACAGCGCCAGAGACCTGGATTCGATCCTGACTATGGGTGTTGTCTGTATGGAGTTTGTACATTCTCCCCATGCCCGGGGTTTTTCTCCCAGATCCCACACTCCAAAGACGTACAGGTTTTTAGGTTGATTGGCTTGGAATAAATGTAAAAATGAGAAACATAGAAAATAGGTGCAGGTGTAGGATAATTGTCCCTAGTGTGTGTAGGACAGTGTTAATGTGCGGGGATCGCTGATCGGTGTGGACTCGGTGGGCCAAAGGGCCTGATGACATTCCAGCAATAGTACTGATGACCTGTATTATGCCCTAGGCCAATGGTTCTTAACCTTTTTGGCACCAGTACGCGCATATGCAAATAAAATACTGTATGTGGTATGTAACTTTGTTAGGGTCCTAAACATGGGCTTAACAAATTGATATATTATTTGTGTCCCCTTCATGACCCCCGACAACGCCACAAATGACCCCCAATGCCACAAATGACCCCCAGGTTAAGAACCACTGCCCTAGGCCAAGCTGTTGTTTGACACTGGTTATACCCAACAATATGATAAAAAGCCTAGGTATTCCCCATCTACAAGCATCAGAACAAATCCAACCTGACCAATTATCACACATCGGTTTCTTCACAATCATCAGTAAGGTGACGGAATGGATAATCAATACTGTTGTCAAGTGGCACTTGCTTGCCAACAGTCTGCTCACAGAAGAAGAGCATCCGGAAGAGAATGAAGAGATCAGTTTAAATAAAGGTCCTGACCGGAAACGTCACCTATCCTTGTTCTCCAGGGATGCTGCCTGACCCGCTGAATTATTCCAGCACGTTGTGTCTTTCTCTGCACACAGAAGTTCAGTTCGTGTTCTACCAAAGTCACTCAGCTTATGACTTAATTCCAACCTTGGTCCCAACATAGACAAAACAGCTGAACATGTGCAGTAAATTGATAGAACTGCCCTTGACGTCATGGCTGCGTTTGATTGAGCATCCACTGCCTAAACTGGAGTCAATGGAAATCAAGAGGTTAACCCTCCGCTGGTTGGAATCATACCTAGAACAAAGGACGTTGACTGTGGTGCTTGGAATTATCTCAGCCATATCTTCAGAACATATCTGCAGAGGTTCCTCAGGTTAATAGACATGGTGCAACCATCTTCAGCTGCTTCTTCAATGACCTTCCTTCAATTATAAGGTGAGAAGTAGTGATGTTTGTTAATGACTGCACAATGTTCAGCACCTTTCATGACTCTTCAGATAACAAAGTCTATAATCAAGTGCTGCAAAACCTAAACAATCATAGAGTCTATGACTCTAATATCTACGCCTGCATGGCCAAGTGGTAAGTAACATGAGTGCCGCACAAGTGCCAGGCAGTGACGATATCCAGCAAAATAAACTTTAATTATCAACCCCTGATGTTCAATGGCAGTACCATAACTGAATCCTCCACTATCAATATCGTTGGGGTTACTATTGAACAAAAACTGAACTGGAGTGACCATATACACAACGTGCTGCAAGAGCAGATCAGAGGCGAGGAATCCTGTGGTGAATGACTCACCTGATAATTCCAGAAAGCATGTCAACCATCTACGTCTCAAGTCAGAAGTATGATGATATATTCTACAATTGCTTGGATAAGCGCAGATTCAGAACACTCAATAAGTTCAACACCATACAGGACATATCATCTGCTTGATTAGGCAATCCATCCACAATAAGTCCCTCGCTCTATTTAACCACCCATGCATTGTAACTGCAGTTTGTACCATCCACACGATCCACTGTTGCAACTCATCAAAATTCCTTAGTCAAGTTGGTCTGATGAAACTAATTTCTCTCGACAGATTTTACTAGCAGTTTCAAGTTACATCCATTTGGACGATATTTCATTGAACATAGCAAACCTTGTGTGGGCTGTGTACCATGCAAGACAAGTTGTGAAGTAGCACCTTTAATATCTTTTTTTGACTTATTCATTTACAGGATTTGGATGTGGCTGTCAAAGCCAGCATCTGTTGCTACCCCTAATTGTCCTTGAGTTGCTGGTGATGAGACACATGCAAGAACTGTGGTGGTTGTACTCCTGCGGGTTTCTCTTTTAACATGTACCTCATCAGAATGAGTATGTGCATATGGCCCAAAATGTCACCGACTAGTAAATTTGTAAAATGAATGATCAAATGTCTTCATCACTCTGTGTCAATGCAACACTCGATCAATACTTCATTAAGCTTAAAATTGCCATTCCAAGAATGGTGCTCATGGCCAATTTTCAAATTATTTTCTACATCAACTCATTGACAATGTATTTTTTCAAGGAAATACAAGCTATTGTGACATTCATATGGCAATGATTTATATTCTCCATTTCTTGAGAGTTAGATTGTGAGAAGGTTGTGCCTTCAGTGTAGAGTACATGGTATCAGCTAAATTAACCACATTTAGTTCACATTTTAAGCGACTGTTTTATTAAATTCCTCAACATTTAGGACTTTAGTTTATTTTAGTTTAGAGATACAGCATGTAAACAGGCCCTTCGGCCCACCAGAACCGCGCCGACCAGCGATCCCCGCACATTCACAATAGGGACAATTTACATTTATATTAATACCAAGCCAAATAAATTATAAACCTGTATATCTTTGGAATGTGGGAGGAAATCGAAGATCTCGGAGAAAACCCACGCAGGTCACGGGGAGAGCGTACAAACTCCGTACAAACAAGGACCCGTAGATAGGATCGAACCCGGGACCTGGGGCTCTGGCACTGCAAGGCAGCAACTCTACTGCTGTGCCACCATGCTGCCCTTTGGAGCAATCTAGATTTGAAGATAACGATAGGCATTTGGCAGAAATATCCACTCAACTGTGATTTTCAATGTTCATAAAAGACTGGATCTTCAGCATTCAGAAATAGCTGGTGAAGCCATGCTTTAAAATATAATCACATATTCAAGATATGGAATATTGGCAATGACTTGAATGTCACACTTAATTAACTCAGCTAACAAATAGCATTCTGTAGTAAAAACAGAAAATGGTAGATATGCTCAACAGGTCAGGCTGCATCCGTGGGAAGAGAGACCGAGATAATATTCATCAGATCCCTTGCTTGATGTTATTATTAGCATTCGATCCTCATAACACTTACTGAACATGTGTAAAGCATTGACTCTTATTTAACTACAACTGATGATTTCAATTGCATTTCTGAGAACACAAATATTCAATTTTTTCTATGTGATGATCTCATCTAGGATTCAAGTGCAATGTTGTTCATGTTTTATTCTTTTGATTTCTGCTTGCATTTAACATGAAAGTTTCAGAATAAGGGTGATTATCAGAAGCAAGTCACAAACTACAGGCCCATATAAGTCTTCAGTCACATCATTATTCTCGAATGGTGAAGGTTAATTAATGGGTCATGCATGGATTTGGGGTTGGCCTTAGTAGTGTAGATGTTGGTTTGGAAGAGGACACTGATGTTGGGTTACTCATCCTTCCATTTAGTAGATTTTGTGAAGTCAATATTGATGGTATCATTTCAGTGCATTGAGATGCATGCAGTCGGTAGGCCAGGTCTCAAAAGCATAGTGCAGAGCAAGGATCTTTGTCGTCAGGTAGGTCATGAGTGTCAAACCTGCTCTCGAATCTTGATCTTCAAATATCCCTTGTCTCAATAGGCCAAAGACTGGGATAAAAAGCTGTGGTGAATTTTTATCATCAATGTCTCCCTTGCTCACTGGGACTTGTCACTGCACCAGCACCTTTCTCAATATTTCCCCTGCAAAGTTGCACTCCCATTCAACAAATTCTCTGATGCTAATAACCATTGAAATTTAATACAGAGAAATGAGGTGTTGCATTTTGGGAAGTTTAACATGGGCATGACATACACAGCGAATGGTAGGGCTCTAGGGAGTGTTGTGGAGCAGATGGATCTAGGAGTGCAGGTGCAAGTTCCTTGAAGGTGGAGTCGCAGTTCGATAGGGTGGTCTAAAAGACGTTTGGCACATTGATCTTCATCAGTTAGTATTGTATAGATGATGGGAGGTCATGTTGTAGTTGTATAAGACGTTGGTAAGGCTGCATTTAGAGTATTGTGTTCAGTTTTGGGCACCAAGTTATAGGAAAGATTTTGTCAAGCTGGAAAGAGTACAGAGAAGATTTACACAGATGTTGCCAGGGCTAGAGGGTCTGAGCTATAGGGAGAGGTTGAGTAGGCTGGGACTCTATTCCTTGGAGTACAGGAGGATGAGGGGTGATCTTATAGAGATGTATAAAATCATAAGAGGAATAGATTGGGTAGATGCACAGAGTCTCTTGCCTAGAGTAGGTGAATCGAGGACCAGAGGACATAGGTTTAAGGTGAAGGGGAAAAGATTTAATAGGAATATGAGGGGTAACTTTTTCACACAAAGGGTAGTGGGTGTATGGAACAAGTGCCAGAGGAGGTAGCTGAGGCAAGGACTATCCCAACATTTAAGAAATAGTTAGACAGGTACATGGATAGGACAATTTTGGAGGGAAGTGGACTAAACTTGGGCAGGTGGGACTAGTGTAGCTGGGACATGTTGGCCGGGGTGGGCAAGTTGGGCCGAAGGGCCTGTTTCTACACTGTATCACTGTATGACTCTATGACTCTATAACCAACAGGAAATTGATCAACCTATGACCTACTGAATAAAAAGCTGGTCTAAATGTTAAAATTGTCAGGCACATCCCACACTAATGGTACTAAGCCATGCACCCACTCACTGACAAGTTCCAATATCAAAACCCATCCACATGATTTTTTTTCAAATAAGTGAAGTTAATTGGAAACATTTTTTTCTATTCATCAGAGCAGGTGATATGCATAATGGATCAAATGCAATTTTGTTCGCTCAAACACCTGCTGACTGGTACATTACACCACTCAGTAAGGACATCAGAATGAACTCTACTGATGCCAGCAAGCAGATATGTCAGTAAGCCATTACAGCAGCAGAGAAACTCCCAGATGTGGGTGGTGATCCAAGATGGCAGGTCATCATTAAAGAAAGGAAAATTAAAATATAAATAGTTCTTGGGAGATTCACAATTACTTATTTGAAGGTACACCTTTCCAGATATGTCCTAATATGTCATTTATATCTTTTTACGGTTATTATTAATGTTTTAATGGTTTTATTCTTATTATTACCATGTCAGTGGTGTAATTGGTTTTCTGAGTCACCATCATATTGAAACACCATCAGTGCCTTCATTGTATTCAAAAGTAAATCTGGAAACTATTGTGGGCTTCTATTTCTTTCGGGAAAAAAATAATTACAGTCAATATCTCCTTGCAATAGTTTTACAATGTAGTTAAGGTAGTCAAAATCCTTTGAACTTGCCCAATAACTCCTCGCTCACATTTTATGTTATTCCTGACTGCTTGCTAAATCTCTTCATTTTTGCTTCCTTATAGACACTTTACATCTAAAACATTTGCGCAGCGAAAAGAGGATGAATGGAAATCAAATTTACAGTATATGTTTCAATGGTTCTGGTGAAAACTTAGTAAGACTGCAAATTGTCATAGATATTTATTATTGCATTTCACTATTCTAAATTTTGGTCACTAAATTAATTATTATGAAAGTTATCACTGCATCAATATTGATTGTGGGTTGTTTTTTTTGCCAGGACTAAATGAAAGAATAACACTGAAACAAAAAAAAGTCATAAAATGTTGCAGTCACGGGAGCTTAATGATTTCTTTGTGCTGTTTATATATTCGGCTCAAATTTCATCGGAACCCACAAGACTTCAGGGTAATTGCAAGCCTGAATTTCCGCCTGCCATAATGCAACGAGCTCATTATTATAACAGTGGACAATCAAAGTCATATTTAATCTAACTAACATTATTAAAAAAGGAGGAATGGGTCATTTATCTTATTGATCTTTGACAGACACTGCTGTGCACAATTTGCCTGCTGCATATTCTTACATCACAATAATGACTACACGCAAACCTCTTTAATTGTCAAGAGCTTAGGGGCATTCCAATGTCAAGAAAGGTGGACTCTTTCTTAAAGTCTCAGTCACCGTGAAGGTTGAATTACCAGCAAATTGTTTCTATTCATTTTCTGTACTCAAAAGATCCATCAAAAGTGTACCATGTGTGGTATTTACTTCATAACCAACAGCTCTCACACAAGAAGATATAGACACAAAATGCTGGAGTAACTCAGCGGGACAGGCAACATCTCTGGATAGATGGAATGGGTTGACGTTTCGGGTCTAGACCCTTCTTCAGACTGAGAGTCGGGGAAGAGAGGGAGACATAGAGATAAGGAAGTTTAAGGTGTGAAAAACGAGACAACAAAGGGGATGAGAATCAAGGAAAATATAGAATAGATCATTGTTAGCTGGAAGAAGGTGACAATGAAGCATCAGCAGTCCCTTCCTACACAGCTCTCACCCAAAAGATGTTACTGTAGCTAAGTGCATACTCGATCAATAATTCAGTTTAGATTATACATTAACGATTCTCTTAACTTTGAGTTCTTACTCCCCCCAGCATTGCCTGATACTTCTATTAGATTCATTTCCCTTCAAAATTATTGGTGTTCGCCTTGGCATTGCTATAACGTCAAAACAAATAATGGAACATCTGGGGCAGTTTCTTCATGACATTATCCACCAGACTCCACCTTTGCACCCATGAAGTTGGCAGGACACAGTCGGACTGCAGCCATCATAGATATGCTATGGCTTAATTGCTTGATTTTAAAGGCACTATAGTGTGAAAGAATGATTCAGGGAAGATATTGAAAGATTTGTAAAGGATTTAAAATGCACATCAACTATGGGGTTGGGAGAGAAAAGAAGGAAGAATCTGGTTTGAATGCAGCAGGACTGAACCTCAGCAGACTGAAAATGAAATGCCAGAAGCTATCAGTCTGACAACTTCTGTCATTTTCCAACCCAGTATATTAAGTCGAGAAGAGTAATGACCCGTAACAGAGAATATTCAGTGTCAGTAATCACCGTGTGGATAGTTTCATGCCCTTTCACCAACATTTTAATTTCTTTAGCTTGTCGACTTTGACATTCAAAGATAAAATTGGATCAGACATGTTCCTTCACACTCACAATCATCAGCGATATCTTGACGCATTGTCTGTACTCAGATTTGGGTGGCTGAACAGTACACTTTAAGAATACCTTCGTCAACCAGCTCATATGGATTAGAATGAGTTACTTTACAAGTCATGCAAGGCAGGTTTCAGAGGGAACTCCTCTAATTCAACAACAACAAAATTCAACATATTCATAACCAGATGCCACTTGACAGCTCTTCAGAAATGTACACTTAAATTTACTCCATCATCTCTGGGGAAGTAATCTTGTGGACTGGGTTTCCTGCCCATGAAGGAAAGCACCGGCGGCACAGCGGTAGAGTTGCTGCCTTACAGCGCTTGCAGCGCCGGAGACCTGGGTTCGATCTCGACTATTGGGTGCTGTCTGTACGGAGTTTGTACGTTCTACCCATGACCGTGTGGGTTTTCTCCGAGATCTTCAGTTTCCTCCCGCACTCCAGATGTACAGGTATGTAGGTTAATTGGCTTGGTGTATGTGTAAATTGGCCCTAGTGTATGTAGGTTAGTTTTAATGTGCGGGGATCGCTGGTGCGGACTCGATGGTCGGAAGGACCTGTTTCCGCGCTGTATCTTTAAACTAAAACTAAACCTGAGTTTTTCTACCAAATGTTCACAATGCACTTGACTCACCATCATCACCATGGTGAGCACCTCTGCAAAGACCTATGAAAGAGGGAAAATGTAATTATTTCCCCTTCTCCTGATATCTTCCATCCTCTTTGCCATTTTCCTTACATCATCACCAGCAAGAGCACTCAACCCAACCAGCTTGGTGATGAAGGTACACAAAAATGCTGGAGAAACTCAGCGGGTGCAGCAGCATCTATGGAGCGAAGGAAATAGGCAATGTTTCGGGCCGAAACCCTTCTTCAGACTGATAGGGGGTGGGGAGAAGAAAGGAAAAAAGGAAAAAGGCGGAGGAGGAGCCCGAGGGCTGGGGGTGGGGAGGAGACAATCAGAGGGCTGATGAAAGGGAGGGGACAGCAAGGGCTAGCAGAATTGGGAGAATTCAATGTTCAAGCCCCCAGGATGTAGACTGCCCAAGAGGAATATGAGGTGCATTTCCTCCAATTTACGGTGTTGCTCGCTGTGGCCATGGAGGAGACCCAGGATAGAGAGGTCAGATACGGAATGGGAGGGGGAGTTGAAGTGCTGAGCCACCGGGAGGTCAAGTTGGTTATTGCGGACCGACCGGAGGTGTTCGGCGAAACGATCGCCAAGCCTCCGCTTGGTCTCACCGATGTAGATCAGCTGGCATCTAGAGCAGCGAATGCAATAGATGAGGTTGGAGGAGATGCAGGTGAACCTCTGTCGCACCTGGAACAACTGCTTGGGTCCTTGAATGGAGTCGAGGGGGGAGGTGAAGGGACAAGTGTTACATCTCTTGCGGTTGCAAGGGAAAGTACCAGGGGAGGGGGTGGTATGGGAGGGAAGGGAAGAATTGACAAGGGAGTTATGGAGGGAGCGGTCTTTGCGGAAGGCAGACATGGGGGGAGATGGGAAGATGTGGCGAGTGGTGGGGTCACGTTGGAGGTGGCGAAACTGACGGAGGATCACTTGTTGAATGTGACTGTTGCTCAGAAGGGTAAGGAAAAGAAGAGGAGGGCAATATTAATAGGGGACTCTATAGTTAGGGGGTCAGACAGGCGATTCTGTGGACGCAGTCAGGAGACCCCGATGGTAGTTTGCCTCCCTGGTGCCAGGGTCTGTGATGTGTCTCAACGTGTCCAAGACATCCTGAAAGGGCAGGGAGAGGAGCCCGAAGTCGTGATACATATAGGTACCAATGACATAGGTAAAAAAAGAGAAGAGGTCCTGAAAGGAGAATTTAGGGAGTTAGGAGGGGAGTTAAAGAGAAGGACAGCGAAGGTAACAATCTCGGGATTACTGCCTGTGCCACGCGACAGTGAGAGTAGGAATGGAGCGAGGTGGAGGATAAATGCGTGGCTGAAGGACTGGTGCAGAAGGCAGGGATTCAAATTTCTGGATCATTGGGACCTCTTTTGTGGAAGGTATGACCTGTACAAAAAGGATGGGTTGCACTTGAACCTGAGGGGGACCGATATCCTGGCGGGGAGATCTGCAAAGGCTACTGGGGAGACTTTAAACTAGAATGGTTGGGGGGAGGGACTCAAATAGAGAATGCTATTAGACAGTGTGTGAGGCAGGAGGCAGAGAAGGAAAGCACTCAGACCCAACATGTAGGGGGGAAAGAAGAAAACAATAATAAACAGAGAATAAGAGGTGGTGGGGTTCTTAAATGGGTGAGCAGAGAAACAGAGGGGTGCAAAATGCGGGCGGAAGCAATAGGTAGCAAGGTGAAAAGTAAAAGTGGCAGGCAGACAAATCCAGGGCAAAAATCAAAAAGAGCCACTTTCCAACATAATTGTATAAGGGGTAAGAGCGTTGTAAAAACAAGCCTGAAGGCTTTGTGTCTCAATGCAAGGAGCATTCGTAATAAGGTCGATGAGTTGAACGTGCAGATAGCAATTAATGATTATGATATAGTTGGGATCACGAAGACATGGCTCCAGGGTGACCAAGGCTGGGAGCTGAACATCCAGGGATATTCAATATTCAGGAGGGATAGAGAGAATGGAAAAGGAGGTGGGGTAGCGTTGCTGGTTAGAGAGGAGATTAACGCAGTGGAAAGGAAGGACATTAGCTTGGAGGATGTGGAATCGGTATGGGTAGAGCTACGAAATACTAAGGGGCAGAAAACGCTGGTGGGTGTTGTGTACAGGCCACCTAGCAGTAGTAGTGAAGTTGGGGATGGCATCAAACAGGAAATTAGAAATGCGTGCAACAAAGGCAAAACAGTTATAATGGGTGACTTCAATCTACATATAGATTGGGTGAATCAAATTGGCAGGGGTGCTGAGGAAGAGGATTTCTTGGAATGTATGAGGGATAGTTATCTAAACCAACATGTAGAGGAACCAACGAGAGAGCAGGCTATTCTAGACTGGGTATTGAGTAATGAGGAAGGGTTAGTTAGCAGACTTGTTGTGCGTGCCCCCTTGGGCAAGAGTGACCATAATATGGTTGAGTTCTTCATTAGGATGGAGAGTGACATTGTTAATTCAGAAACAACGGTTCTGAACTTAAAGAAAGGTAACTTTGAGGATATGAGACGTGAATTGGCCAAGATTGACTGGCAATTAGTTCTAAAAGGGTTGACGGTGGATATGCAATGGAAGGCATTTAAAGACTGCATGGATGAACTACAAAAAATGTTCATCCCAGTTTGGCAAAAGAATAAATCAGGGAAGGTAGTGCATCCGTGAATAACAAGGGAAATCAGGGATAATATCAAAGCAAAAGATGTTGTGTACAAATTAGCCAGAAAAAGCAGCATACCAGAGGACTGGGAGAAATTCAGAGACCTGCAGAGGAGGACAAAGGGCTTAATTAGGAAAGGGAAAATAGATTATGAAAGGAAACTGGCAGGGAACATAAAAACTGACTGCAAAAGTTTTTATAGATATGTGAAGAGAAAGAGATTAGTTAAAACAAATGTAGGTCCCTTGCAGTCAGAAACAGGTGAATTGATCATGGGGAACAAGGATATGGCGGACCAATTGAATAACTACTTTGGTTCCGTCTTCACTAAGGAAGACATAAATAATCTGCCGGAAATAGCAGGGGGCCGCGGGTCAAAGGAGATGGAGGAACTGAGTGAAATCCAGGTTAGTCGGGAAGTGGTGTTGGGTAAATTGAATGGATTAAAGGCCGATAAATCACCAGGGCCAGATAGACTGCATCCCAGAGTACTTAAGGAAGTAGCTCCAGATATAGTGGATGCATTAGTGATAATTTTTCAAAACTCTTTAGATTCTGGAGTAGTTCCTGAGGATTGGAGGGAAGCAAACGTAACCCCACTTTTTAAGAAGGGAGGGAGAGAGAAAACGGGGAATTACAGACCAGTTAGTCTAACATCGGTAGTGGGGAAACTGCTAGAGTCAGTTATTAAAGATGGGATAGCAGCACATTTGGAAAGTGCTGAAATCATTGGACAAAGTCAGCATGGATTTACGAAAGGTAAATCGTGTCTGACGAATCTTATAGAATTTTTCGAGGATGTAACTAGTAGAGTGGATAGGGAAGAACCAGTGGATGTGTTGTATCTGGACTTTCAGAAGGCTTTCGACAAGGTACCACATAAGAGATTAGGATACAAACTTAAATCACACGGTATTGGGGTTCAGTATTGATGTGGATAGAGAACTGGCTGGCAAACAGGAAGCAAAGAGTAGGAGTAAACGGGTCCTTTTCACAATGGCAGGCAGTGACTAGTGGGGTACCGCAAGGCTCAGTGCTGGGACCCCAGCTATTTACAATTTATATTAATGATCTGGACGAGGGAATTGAAAGCAACATCTCCAAGTTTGCGGATGACACTAAGCTGGGGGGCAGTGTTAGCTGTGAGGAGGATGCTAGGAGACTGCAAGGTGACTTGGATAGGCTGGGTGAGTGGGCAAATGTTTGGCAGATGCAGTATAATGTGGATAAATGTGAGGTTATCCACTTTGGTGGCAAAAACGGGAAGGCAGACTATTATCTAAATGGTGGCCGATTAGGAAATGGGGAGGTGCAGCGAGACCTGGGTGTCATGGTACACCAGTCATTGAAAGTAGGCATGCAGGTGCAGCAGGCAGTGAAGAAAGCGAATGGTATGTTGGCCTTCATAGCAAGAGGATTTGAGTATAGGAGCAGGGAGGTTCTACTGCAGTTGTACAGGGTCTTGGTGAGACCACACCTGGAGTATTGCGTACAGTTTTGGTCTCCAAATCTGAGGAAGGACATTATAGCCATAGAGGGAGTGCAGAGAAGGTTCACCAGACTGATTCCTGGGATGTCAGGACTTTCATATGAAGAAAGACTGGATAGACTTGGCTTATACTCGCTAGAATTTAGGAGATTGAGAGGGGATCTTATAGAAACGTACAAAATTCTTATGGGGTTGGACAGGCTAGATGCAGGAAGATTGTTCCCGATGTTGGGGAAGTCCAGGACAAGGGGTCACAGCTTAAGGATAAGGGGGAAATCCTTTAAGACCGAGATGAGGAAAAACTTTTTCACACAGAGAGTGGTGAATCTCTGGAACTCTCTGCCACAGAGGGTAGTTAACGCCAGTTCATTGGCTATATTTAAGAGGGAGTTAGATGTGGCCCTTGTGGCTAAAGGGATCAGGGGGTATGGAGAGAAGGCAGATACGGGATACTGAGTTGGATGATCAGCCATGATCATATTGAATGGCGGTGCAGGCTCGAAGGGCCGAATGGCCTACTCCTGCACCTATTTTCTATGTTTCTATGTTTCTATGTGACGGCTGGTGGGGTGAAAGGTGGGGAATAGGGGGACTCTGCCCTTGTTGTGAGTGGGGGGATGGGGAGAGAGAGCAGTGTTGCAGGGTATGGCAGAGACCCTGGTGCGATCCTCATCTATGGTGGAGGAGGGGAACCCCCGTTCCCTGAAGAATGAGGACATTTCAGATGCCCTGGTGTGGAACGCCTCATCCTGGGAGCAGATGCGGCGTAGACGGAGGAATTGGGAGTGGGGGATGGAGCCCTTACAGGAAGCAGGGTGGGAAGAAGTGTAGTCCAGATAGCCATGGGAGTCGGTGGGTTTGTATTGGTGATGACGTGGGAACCTGAGAGGAGAGTCTGGAAAGAGCGTCACCCATTCTTTCCCTCCAGAGATAGAAACATAGAAAATAGGTGCAGGAGTAGGCCATTTGGCCCTTTGAGCCAGCACCGCCATTCAATATGATCATGGCTGATCATCCATAATCAGTACCCAATTCCTGCTTTTTCCCCATATCCCTTGATTCCATTAGCCCAAAGAGCTAAATCTAACTCTCCCTTGACAACATCCAGTTACTTGGCCTCCATTGCCTTCTGTGGCAGAGATGCTGCCTGTCCCGCTGAGTTACTCCAGCATTTTGTGTCTATCTTCCTTGTAAACCAGCATCTGCAATTCCTTCCTACACAGGAATGAAACATTGCCTGAAAAGGAAGTTAGGAACATAATAAGGTAAATAAATATACGGTAGACACAAAGACAGGCACCAAATAGGGTCAGACTTGAGAAAGGCCAAACTTAAAGCCACCGTATCTAAATGCATACTGCATTTGCAATGAGTTGGATATTAATGGACAAACTGTCCAAAATTAATATGATCTGATTGCCATTGTAAAAATATGGCTCCACGATGAGCAAAGCTAGGGATCTCCATATTCTGGGTTATTCAACATGCAGGTACAACAGAGAAAAGAGAAAAGGAGGTGGGATAGTTTTG
Source organism: Malacoraja senta (assembly GCA_038087875.1). Lineage (NCBI taxonomy): Eukaryota > Metazoa > Chordata > Chondrichthyes > Rajiformes > Rajidae > Malacoraja > Malacoraja senta. The sequence continues at coordinate 14,809,420 of CM075979.1, read as the reverse complement.
TTAATAACATCAGTAAAGTAGTTAGGAGAGATCTTGACTCAGCAGTTCATGTTTGAGAATTAGTACAGGTTTAGATGGAGCTAAGAAACAACAGTGATTGGAAAACATTGTTGGGAGTTGGTTACAGGTCTCAAATATGGTAAGAATTAATGAAATATAATATTAATAAGACAATGAAATATGTTTTTAACAGAGATAATGTGGAAGTCAGAGGTAGTCAGAGTGGACGGCGCGGTGGTGCAGTGGTAGAGTTGCTGTCTTACAGCGCTAGAGACCCAGGTTTGATTCTGGCTATGGGTGTTTGTCTGCACAGGGTTTGTACATTCTCCCTATGACCTGCGTGGGTTTTCCCCGGGAGTTCCGGTTTCCTCCCACACTGCAAATAAGTACAGGTTTATAGGTTACTTGGCTTGGTAAAATTGCAAATTGTTCCGAGTGTGTAGGATAATGTTAATGTGCAGGGATCGTTGGGTGGTGCGAACTCGGTGGGCCGAAGGGCCTGTTTCCTTGCATGTAACTTTAAACTAAACTAAACTAAAACAAACCAACCTCAAAATATTGGTGCAAACTAAATTATTGTTAACAATGGAAAGAAAGTTTTCTCAGAAAGCATAGGAGATAGATTTTTTAAAACCACATATTGAAGAATTAAAGAGGGAACAGGCTATTTTAGATCTAGTGTTGTTCAATTAGCTAATGCTGCTGCAAAGGAGCCACTAGAAATTGTGACCATATTATGATCAAATTTCACATTGGATTTGACAGTGAATGGAAGTCAAAATACTGGTCACGCAAAATTTGCAAAAAAAGTAATGAATACTGGAAACACTCTGCGAGTCAGCCAGTTTTATTCTCTATCTCATTCCCACTCTGACCTATCTGTCAATGACCTATTGTACTGTTACAACAAGGCTGAACAGCAACTTGAAGAACAGCAGTTCATTTTTCATCTGGGGAAATTGCAACTCTCAGGACTCAATATTTAATTCTGCAACTTCAGGTAACGTGATTCCTCTGTCTGTATTGAAAGTGCCTGACCATCTATGATACTGGCTTAGTTTTTCCCTGTCCATTAGCAAAGCCTGATCTGCTGGACATATTTGACATATTTGCAATTCGCAACTTCGACTTTCTTTTAAAGGTGCTCCCTTGGTATGGTTCTATTCTTGAGAAAGTGGATGGGGCTCGGATAGGATAGAATATATGTGGATAAGCTGTTTCAACTAGTGGGAGAGTCTAGGGTCAGAGGCCATAGCCTCAGAATAACATAATGTATCTTTAGAAAGGAGATGAGGAGGAATTTACTTGGTCAGATAGTGGTGAAACTGTGGAACTTGGCTGTGGAGGGCAAGTCAATGGATATTTTTAAAGTGGAGATCAACAGATTCTTGATTAGTAAAGGCATCAGGGGTTATGCAGGGAAGGCAGGGGAATGGGGTTGAGAGGAAAAGATAGACACGCCATGATTGAATGGTGGAGTAGACTTGATGTGCTGAATGGCCTCATTCTGCTCCTAGAATCTATGAATTTATGAAGACAGTTTGTAACTCAGACAGCTTGCAAGTCACAATTGCAGCAGTGAACCAACTTCACACAGCAGAGGATGCCAACCATTTAAATAAATAAATACATAATAAACAAATAAATAAATAAATAAATAGATAAATAAATAGATAAATACATGATTTGTAAGAAATATATTTTGTTTAGTTTAGAGATACAGCTCTCGGAGTGTGGGAGGAAACCAAGGATCTCGGAAAAAGCCCACGCAGGTCACGGGGAGAAGGTACAAACTCCACACAAACAGCACCCGTAGTCAGAATCAAACCCGGGTCTCTAGCGCTGTAAGGCAGCCACACCACCGTGCCTGCCCATGTTCCTTTAAGGCACAGAGATACAGCAGGAAATGTGGTCTGCTGTATATTATAGAAGTTAAAGAATACATAAAATCTAAGGAAAAGATTTATAAAGTTTCTCAAAAATTCAATGGAGATTTCGGCAAAGAACAATCAAGAAATTAACAAACAAAAGGAAAATAGAACGTGGGAGTAAACTGGAAGAAGCATACATGTAGAGTGTAAGAGTTTCTATGAACTTAACATGGAAATGGCTACCAAGGGACATGTATTCCTTACAGACGAAGATAGGAAAACTCATAAAGGAAGATAAAGGAACGAATTGCAGAATTAAGTAAATAGTTTGTGTCTGTCTTAGACAATAGACAATAGGTGCAGGAGTAGGCCCTTCGGCCCTTCGAGCCAGCACCTTCGATTGTGTGTCTTCACAGAAGAATACACAATAAAACCTCCAGAAATACTAGAAAATTGTGAGTCCTCTGGAAACAAGAAACCAATAAAGTATCAGTATTCCACCAATGAGCTTGAAAGACCTAGATGAACTAGACCTAAAGACCTGATGATCAATGACACAGAATTTTGTAAGTGGTAGCTATAGAGTTTGTAGATCTTCCAAAATCCTGCAGATTATGAAATGATTCCTGCAGATTTGAACACTGAAATATAAATCCAGTTGTTGAACTTAATCTGCATTCAGTGGTTGGAGAATAAAACAAACTTCATATTGCTATAAGGTTTTGAATGACAGTTAACACATTTCCTTGTACTAAGTCCAATGCATTTCGAGCTAAAGGTGGAATTGTGGGTTTATGCCAGCATGTTTAACAGAGCGAAGACAAAGGGAACGTATAAACAGATCCGTCTTGAGCTTGCACGCTGAGATTAGAGTGATACTACACATAGCACAATTTAGACACCAATCATTCATAAACTATCAGCAATTTAGGAGGTTGAGTAGGCCAAATGGAGCATTTTCAAGTTTACTGATTGTACAAAACTAGGTATGAATGTTTGGAAGGTTTGGTATATCAAAAGTCTTCAAGTAATGTAGACCTTGAAGCCTTTTTACACATCTAAAAGACCTCAAGGCAAAAACATGGAGGAGATTGTGGAAAAATGTGAGGTTACCCACTCTGGTAGAAAAAAATGCTGATTTCTTTAAACGATGAGAGATTGAGAGGTATTGACCTTCAAAGGAATCTTGCTCCCCTTACCATATAAATCTCTGACATTCAATGCAGTAGGCAGTTAGGAAGGAAAATGTTGCATTGGTCATCATTGCAAAATAATCTGTACACTGTAAATGGCTTGATTGTAATCATGTATTGTCTTTACACTGACTGATTAGGATTAGCATGCAACAAAAGCCTTTCACTGTGCCTTGATACACGTGACAATAAACTAAACAGAAACAGATTTAAGTGCACAAGCAAAGATTCTTCACTGCAATTATACAGAACCTGTGAGGTCACACATGGAGTATTGCATCTAACTTTGGTCATCTTATTTAAAAGGGATTATTGAGGATGCACAGTGAAGGGTAATGAATGAATAAGTTTATTGGACAAGTATTCACATACAAGGAATTTGCCTTGGTGCTCCACCCGCAAGTGACAACATGACATACAGTGACAATTAGGAATTACACATAAAACATTAAACATTAATAATAAAACACTATTGATTAAACATGTGAATTAAATATCAGATGATTCTTGAGATGGCATGTGTTTCATATGAAGATAGACTGAATAGACTAGGCTCTATGCTGCAGAGTTTAGAAGAATTAGATAATTAGTATTTAGAAGCTTATATAAGTACGAGACTAAGTGGGACCCGTTGGGTCCCAAGTTCACACGGGAGTGCTGGTCCCCCAATGCAATATTCCACCTCTACACCAATTGCAATATTGGTGGCCAGTGGTGGGGGCTTTCTGGAGTGCTGGTATGGGCATTGTGGGCTGAACGGACTGGTCTACAGAGGGCTAGTATGGACATTGTGGGCCAAATGGATTCTTGGGGTGGCAGCTCGGTCACTCAAGCCTGATGTGCTGGCAGCTCACTCGCAGCTGGTGGGCTGGCAGTTGACTCACGGCTATTCCTTGAAATTCCATTTCAAGCAGGGTGCAAGGCCACCAAATTCAAATGCAGTTTCCTACTATTTCAATCAGGGTGCAAGGCCACCAAATTCAAGTGCAGTTTCTTACCACTTCAAGCAGGGTGCGAGGCCACCAAATTCAAGTGCAGTTTCATACCACTTCAAGCAGGGTGCAAGGCCACCAAATTCAGGTGCAGTTTCCTACCACTACAAGCAGGGTGCAAGGCCACCGAATTCAAGTGCAGTTTCCGACCACTTCAAGCAGGGTGCAAGGCCACCGAATTCAAGTGCAGCTTCCGACCACTTCAAGCAGGGTGCAAGGCCACCAAATTCAAATGCAGTTTCATACCACTTCAAGCAGGGAGCAAGGCAACCAAATTCGTGCAGTTTCATACCACTTCAAGCAGGGTGCAAGGCCACCAAATTCAAGTGCAGGGTGCAAGTCCACCAAATTCAAGTGCAGTTTCATACCACTTCAAGCAGGGTGCAAGGCCACCAAATTCAAGTGCAGTTTCATACCACTTCAAGCAGGGTGCAAGGCCACCAAATTCAAGTGCAGTTTCATACCACTTTAAGCAGGGTGCAAGTCCACCAAATTCAAGTGCAGTTTCATACCACTTCAAGCAGGATCCAAGTCCACCAAACTCAAGTGCAGTTTCATACCACTTCAAGCAGGGTGCAAGGCCACCAAATTCAAGTGCAGTTTCATACCACTTCAAGCAGGGTGTAAGGCCACCAAATTCAAGTGGTTTCATACCACTTCAAGCAGGGTGCAAGGCCACCAAGTTCAAGTGCAGTTTCATACCACTTCAAGCAGGGTGCAAGGCCACCAAATTCAAGTGCAGGGTGCAAGTCCACCGAATTCAAGTGCAGTTTCATACCACTTCAAGCAGGGTGCAAGGCCACCACATTCAAATGCAGTTTCATACCATTTCATGGAGGGTGCAAGGCCACCACATTCTAATGCAGTTTCGTACCGTTTCAAGCAGGGTGAAACCACCATAAAACCACCCTCACAGTTCAGTAGACATTCAGTGTGTTCAGTTGATTCACAGCTCAAACAGAGTCGTGACCTCTCCCTCCCCCATCATGCAGAGACTGAGCCACACCCACACTTCCAGGTTTTATAATCACTCCCCCCTCCCACCGGAAAATGTGTGGTCATGATTGACAGGAGAGAGATTCTCAACATTTTTAAAACACTATTAACACTTTTATTTTTCATTGATGGGAAGAATCCTCTGCACCTGATGAGCGGAGGGGGACTGAGTAAGATGGCCAAAAATCACAGCCATAAGTGGTAGCGTTTTTATCTAAAATCAATATACAGTGCAAACAGGAAGTTGTCAAGTTTAGACTTTTAATCATTTGCCACTTCAAACCTACAAACACCCACCAACCATTTGCAGTGCTTTTAATTCAAACCTACAAACCCGCACTAACCATTTGCAGTGCTTTTACTTCAAACCTACAAACCCCTCACCACCATTTGGAGTGCTTTTACTTCAAACCTACAAACCCGCACCAACCATTTGCAGTGCTTTTACTTCAAACCTACAAACCCCCCACCACCAACCATTTGCAGTGCTTTTACTTCAAACCTACAAACCCCTCACCACCATTTGGAGTGCTTTTACTTCAAACCTACAAACCCGCACCAACCATTTGCAGTGCTTTTACTTCAAACCTACAAACCCCCCACCACCAACCATTTGCAGTGCTTTTACTTCAAACTGAAGTAAGGGTTTGAAGAAGGGTTTCGGCCTGAAAAGTTGCCTATTTCCATCGCTCCATAGAAGCTGCTGCACCCGCTGAGTTTCTCCAGCATTTTTGTGTACCTGGGATTTTCCAGCATCTGCAGTTCCTTCTTAAACACCACCAACCATTTGCTGAGCTTTTACCTCAAACCAATCACCACCAACCATTTGCTGTGCTTTATTTCAAACCAACCACATTTTCATTTTCAAACCACATTAAGGCCACTCAAGGTCAGTAAAACCACACTCACAGTTTAGTAGACATGTGTTCAGTGTTATTCACAGCTCAGACTGAGAGACGTGACCCTCTCACTTCCCCCATCTTGCAGACACTAACTGAGGCACTCAACACTTCCGGGTTTTATAGTCCCTCCGGAAGGGGCGTGGCCTTCACGAGAGAGAATCTCAACATTTTAAAAACATTAATAACTCTTTTATTTTTAAGCAACGGGAAAAATCCTGTTGTCCTGTGCAGCGGAGGGGGGCTCTGAGTAAGATGGCCAAAAATCACAGTCGTAAGTGGCAGCGTTTTTTCTAAAATCAATATACAGAACAACAGGAAGTGGTCAAGATCAGACTTTCAGTAATATAGATAAGTGGAAGTATATAAGTGCTTATAAGTTCTTAGACAGCATGACTGTTGAGTTATAGCAAAGATGCCACTCCTAGATGAGGTGTTTAGGCACAGGGTTTGCAGTCTCTAATGAGGGGTAGTTATTCAAAACAATTCCTTCAGTCAGCCAGTCAGTAAATCTTTGGAATTCTCTATCCTGGAGGTCTGTGCAGGCTCAGTCATTGATTGCATTCAAAATAGAAATCAATTGTTTTTTGGTCATGAGAGGAAATAAAAAGATATGGGGAGAGGGCAGGAAAATTATGTTGAGTGAAAAGATCTGTCGTAATCTTGCTCAATGGTGGAGCAAGTTCACGGAGCCAAATTGTCTTTACCTGCTGCTATTGTAATGTTATTTTCCCTCATGGAGAGCAATCAATAGATAAATATTTTACTTAGGTGTCCAGGTAGAGGAAAAATCAAACTAATTGTGTGAGGCAGTTTTAGATGTAGCCCACAAACTGCACACAACAATTCAGCTTGCAAGGAAGACATCAATGGTTTAAATCCCTTGAAAATAGTTAACTGTAGCTCAAAATACTCTGCAGGAATAAGGGTTGACTTTTTTTCTTCAACAGCTGAAAGTCAGATAAAATTAAGCAGCCACATTTAAGTTGTGGTATTGATTTAATGAGAAATGAAACTGATTGGGGTTTTTGGGGAAGCTGGTTGTCTCTCGTCATAAAGTAAATGCTTTTGAATAAGATCAGTTACAACTTCAATGCTCTGATGGCAAAACCTCCCACATGCATAGCATATAAATATTCAAGAACACACTGAATTAACTTGCAGAAGTTAAGAGTCTTTAGATGGAATCATAAATGCACTGAGCGAATATTAAATCTGCATAGATTTGCTTCTTTGGAATTTAAATAAGTGAAACTGCTTCAAGGTGTTGTTGACTTTCCCTTTTGCTAGTAAAGGTCTTGTTAAGTCACCAAAATGTAATACAGGTGTTTATACTGCGGCCAATAAATCTAAGTTTGCAACTTTAAAATAATGATCATCCATGAATAATGAGTGATAATGTTCTTTCGTGTTGTGAACTGTGCTGATGATACAAAGAGTTTCTTTGCCATTAACTTTTCAAATCAAAAAGCATCCTCAGATGTAATTTTATGTCTGCCAGTGATCTTACATATTCTAGTAATTTCCTTATGAGTAGACATCTGTAGTGCGGTGTTAGCTGCAAATTAATAAGAATTGAAAATGTACAGACAAGAGAGCTCTGTGACATCTGTTACAAAGGACAGCTGTACAGGATTCAGCAGCACAAGAGACACTCCATTGAATCAGCCTTGCATTACACAAGGGAACTCCATGGGTATAACAGTGCATTGCACAAGCGACACACAGATTCGGTAGTGCATTATATAGCAGTCATCCAAAGTGGCATTCTGTCAATTAAACAAGGCATTCCAGACTGAGGCATGGGTGAATACTAAAAAAAACTAGAAGGAAGGGTATTAGATGCTGAAACATGGTGTAAAATAAAATGTTCTCCTATTCACTGCTCCTAATTCATCTCAACACATGCTCATGAAATATTCTTGTAAAAAAGTAATGAGATAACTTTGTCTTTGAAATTACTTTATTTTCTGTGATATTATGCATTAACTACGTAAACTTACTGCTTCATTATGAATTAGTTTTGCCTCCAACTCTAACAGAAAAATGAATTTGTAAGAAAATGTGTTAATAACTTGGTGGTAAAATAAACAGGGCCATTGCAGATAATGTTGTTTATGGGCCTTTGAATACATATGTTCCATCAATTTTTTGTTGTTTAGTTTAGTTTAGAGATACAGTGTGGAAACAGGCCCCTCGGCCCACTGGGTCCATGCTGGCCAGCGATCCCCACATATTAACACTATCCTACACACACTAGGGACAATTTGCCAAGCCATTTTACCAAATACCTGTATGTCTTTGGAGTGTGGGAGGAAACCGAAGATCTCAGAGAAAACACACGCAGGTCACGGGGAGAACGTACAAACTCCGTACAGACAGCACCCATCGGGATCGAACCCGGGTCTCCGGCACTGCAAGCGCTGTAAGGCAGCAACTCTACCACTACACCACCATTCCGCCCTGTCCCTCACTTTCAAGAAATGTTCTTACCCTGGGGTTCTACCTCTCCCAGATTCCATTTTCAATTCTGAGTGTGTGTTGAATCAAATCTATTTGTTTCTATAATTGTGCCCTCCATCTACCAGACCAACATATGGCCAGTGGTCATCTTCCCATTAGAGATTTTCTGGAAATAATGACCTCACATTAAGGTCATATTTTCCAAAATTTTCCAATACTATAAGTCACCATTTGTAAAGTATATCAATTGTCATGTGTGATTGCAACTTGAAACCAAATCTGATTTTGCTTGTCAAAATGAATCACACAGTTCTTCCATAACTATGCAGTGTGGATAGGCATAAGTGCTGGCGTTGGAGAGGGTCCAGAGGAGGTTTATGAGAATGATCCCAGGAATTAATCGGTTAATTTATGATGAGCATTTGACGGCACTGGGCCTGTATTCGTTGGAGTTTAGACGGATGTTGGGGGACTCTCATTGAAACTTCCCAAATAGTGAAAGGCCTGTTTAGAGTGAATGTGGAGAGGATGTTTCCACTCGTGGGAGAGTTTAAGAGCAGAGGCCATAGCAGTGGAATAAAAGGGCGTACCTTTAGAAAGGAGATGAGGAGAAAATGTATTGAGTCAGAGAGTGGTGAATCTGTGGAATTCATTGCCACAGTGGAGACCAAGTCAATGGGTACTTTTAAGGAAGAGATTGATAGATTCTTGATTAGTACGGGTGTCAGGGGTTATGGAGAGAAGGCAGGAGAATATGGTTGAGATGGAAAGATAGATCAACCATGATTGAATGGCGGTGTAGATTTGATTGGCCGAATGGCCTAATTCTCCTCCAATAACTTATGAATTTATATCTCAGTGCCCTATGTTAAGAACTTGTCAAGCTCACACAAATCCATTATAATCCTGTCATATTTCAGTCATCATGCCTAACCTACAGATAACTCTTTGCAGGCCAAAGAGGAACAATTGGGACAATTGTTCATCCCAGTTTGGCAAAAAATAAAAATAAATCAGGGAAGGTAGTGCATCCATGGATAACAAGGGAAACCAGGGATAGTATCAAAACAAAAGATGAAGCGTACAAATTAGCCAGAAAAAGCAGCCTACCAGAGGACTGGGAGAAATTCAGTCCAACAGAGGAGGCCAAAGGGCTTAATTAGGAAAGGGAAAATAGATTATGAAAGAAAACTGGCAGGGAACATAAAAACTGACTGCAAAAGCTTTTATAGATATGTGAAGAGAAAAAGATTAGTTAAAACAAATGTAGGTCCCTTGCAGTCAGAAACAGGTGAATTGATCATGGGGAACAAGGACATGGCAGACCAATTGAATAACTACTTTGGTTCTGTCTTCACTAAGGAAGACATAAATAATCTGCCGGAAATAGCAGGGGACCGGGGGTCAAATGAGATGGAGGAACTGAGTGAAATCCAGGTTAGCCGGGAAGTGGTGTTAGGTAAATTGAATGGATTAAAGGCCGATAAATCCCCAGGGCCAGATGGGCTGCATCCCAGAGTACTTAAGGAAGTAGCCCCAGAAATAGTGGATGCATTAGTGATAATTTTTCAAAACTCTTTAGATTCTGGAGTAGTTCCTGAGGATTGGAGGGTAGCTAATGTAACCCCACTTTTTAAAAAGAGAGAAAACGGGGAATTACAGACCAGTTAGTCTAACGTCGGTAGTGGGGAAACTGCTAGAATCAGTTATTAAAGATGGGATAGCAGCACATTTGGAAAGTGGTGAAATCATTGGACAAATTCAGCATGGATTTATGAAAGGTAAATCATGTCTGACGAATCTTATAGAATTTTTCGAGGATGTAACTAGTAGAGTGGATAAGGGAGAACCAGTGGATGTGTTATATCTGGACTTTCAGAAGGCTTTCGACAAGGTCCCACATAACAGATTAGTATACAAACTTAAAGCACACGGTATTGGGGGTTCAGTATTGATGTGGATAGAGATCTGGCTGGCAGACAGGAAGCAAAGAGTAGGAGTAAACGGGTCCTTTTCACAATGGCAGGCAGTGACTAGTGGGGTACCGCAAGGCTCAGTGCTGGGACCCCAGCTATTTACGATATATATTAATGATTTGGACGAGGGAATTGAATGCAACATCTCCAAGTTTGCGGATGACACGAAGCTGGGGGGCAGTGTTAGCTGTGAGGAGGATACTCGGAGGCTGCAAGGTGCCTTGGATAGGCTGGGTGAGTGGGCAAATGCATGGCAGATGCAGTATAATGTGGATAAATGTGAGGTTATCCACTTTGGTGGCAAAAACAGGAAAGGAGACTATTATCTGAATGGTGACCGATTAGGAAAAGGGGAGATGCAACGAGACCTGGGTGTCATGGTACACCAGTCAATAAAAGTAGGCATGCAGGTGCAGCAGGCAGTGAAGAAGGCGAATGGTATGTTAGCATTCATAGCAAAAGGATGTGAGTATAGGAGCAGGGAGGTTCTACTGCATTTGTACAGGGTCTTGGTGAGACCACAGCTGGAGTATTGCATACAGTTTTGGTCTCCTAATCTGAGGAAAGACATTCTTGCCATAGAGGGAGTACAGAGAAGGTTCACCAGACTGATTCCTGGGATGTCAGGACTTTCATATGAAGAAAGACTGGATAGATTTGGTTTGTACTCGCTAGAATTTAGAAGATTGAGGGGGGATCTTATAGAAACGTACAAAATTCTTAAGGGGTTGGACAGGCTAGATGCAGGAAGATTGTTCCCGATGTTGGGGAAGTCCAGAACAAGGGGTCACAGTTTAAGGATAAGGGGGAAATCTTTTAGGACCGAGATGAGGAAAACATTTTTCACACAGAGAGTGGTGAATCTCTGGAATTCTCTGCCACAGAAGGTAGTTGAGGCCAGTTCATTGGCTATATTTAAGAGGGAGTTAGATGTGGCCCTTGTGGCTAAAGGGATCAGGGGGTATGGAGAGAAAGCAGGTACAGGATACTGAGTTGGATGATCAGCCATGATCATATTGAATGGCGGTGCAGGCTCGAAGGGCCGAATGGCCTACTCCTGCACCTATTTTCTATGTTTCTATGTTTCTATGAAAGTGAAGGAAGAAAGTGACTTTTTGTCTTCTTAATCAATTGCCTTGGAGAGTTATAGGATTTAAGGATGCATATATAAGAGTAGGCAAGTACACTGCCTTATCAAATACAGACAGCAAAATGAGTGAAAGCAAGAAAAACTCAAGTGGGAAAGCAAAATAAACCTTTTGCATGAACTGGACTCCATATTAAGACTTTTAGTGTTGACTGACTGACAGTAATTAACATTATTATGTTGTTAAAATGTACTTGTATAGAAATTGGATAAGACTTACATTTCTTTGGCAAGTCTTGTTCATGTTCTACCAAATAATCACTGCAATTTCATGTCATTCGATGCAGTTCAATAGTAAACCCAGATTATTGTGCCAGTTTAAAGGAAGAACCTAGTGCAGTGGCTTCACCTAGCCACCGAAAGTTCAAGAACATTAAGTGCTTGAAGAGCCATAAATTAAAAGGTCAGTTGGAAAGAATAATTGACTTTAACAGTCCATTTTTTAAAGCATGGGCATGATGAGCTGAATGGTCTCATTTTGAGCCACAAATTTCTATGATTCAATAATCTTATTAAAAAAGTGAATAATTATTACAAAGTAATATACATTTTCCATTAACCAATTGTTCTACTATTGGACAAGAGATGGATTATTTGTTGAAGAAGAGTGAGTAAAGAAGACATATATTAATATGAATTAAAGCTGTTAAGAAGTTCCCAAATGACATGGAGACAGATTTCAGGTAAATTAATTCAGTTGAAAATTTCTCCACTTAGGGAATTGCTATGCATTGCCACTCCATGTAGACAATAGACAATAGGTGAAGGAGTAAGCCATTTGGCCCTTCGAGCCAGCATCGCCATTCACTGTGATCATGGCTGATCATCCACATTCAGTACTCCGTTCCTGCCTTCTCACCATATCCCCTGACTCCGCTATCTTTAAGAGCTCTATCTAACTCCCTGTACGATTAAACTCAGAAGTGTTTTGTGCAAACCTTTAATAATAATAATGCAATCATTTGCAAGTCGGAAAAGTTGCTCTGTAACATTATGGTCATTTTGATCAGATTGTGTCCAGGTATTTAAGGCTTTAACACAGTAAGCATAGACCTTGAAATTATATTGCACAGCATATCTTTTCTGTCCAATAAGTAAATTAATTTCAAGAAAAGAGGTTTGGTAAGTAAAATTGCAACTCAGCATAATAATACCGAGTGCCTCCTATAGCATAATAATTGCATAATAATACACAGCCTGGTCTATCATGGGTACTGATTTCCCCATCATGCAAAGGATCTATGCTGTTTCAAAATACAGCCAGCATCTTCAAGGGCCTGCAACATACATGCCATGCTCTAATTTCACTCCTGCCATAGGAAGGTCTAAAAACTGTAACGTCCAGGTTCAGGAACACCTTCTTCCCAATAACCATCATGTTATTGAACACTATAAACTCTAACTAAACCAAACTACAAACTACCTTGGTTGCACTATGGACTTTGGGCTTTCTTCTATTTTTTCCACTATATTGGGATTTTTATTTATTGATTTTTTTTTTTCTGTTGGTTTATGATATTATCTATTGTGTACTGTGTTTACACACCTATTGTGTTGCTGCAAGTAAAAACGTATCGTTCCGTTTCAGCACATATAACAATAAAGAGCTCTTGACTCTTGAGGTGCCTGGATATGCAAAATGGAGTCCAATGACAGATGGTACAGGCTACCCAAACAAAAGTAGATCAGTGCTGTATCTGAAACTCGGTTCTTCATAACTTAGAGGAGATTTGTCTGAAAGATCTCAGCTTGGGGATATTGTGCTAAAATCCATAATCTATGACCCTCAATCAATGATCTGCCGATTTTGCTATATGATATAAATGATATAATTTTTATCACTGTAAGAAGGCTAATGTTATTCCTTGCCATCTGACACACGATACCTTAGACCACCCCCCTCGCTTTTTAGAACCTCCAAAAACTCCTTGTTAGCCCACTCTGTGCCTGCAGTGTGCACCATTTTCAAAATGCCTCACAAACTCTGACAACACCACCAAACCTGAAACCCCTATCCCAAGAAAGACAAGAAGAACAGGCATCCTTTGCAAGGCCACACATCACCGTGACTTGGAAGTATGTCACTAGTCCTTATCCTCAATGAATCTAAATTCTGCAGGTCCGTACATAACAGCATTAAGTTAGTACCTTCACACAAGGCCTGTGGAACTTTAAGAAGGTGGCTCACTTTGACCATCTCAAGACCAATGGGCAATAAATGCTGACCTTGCACCACACACTTACTGTGCCTTTCCATGCAATGATATGCCCTGAGTCCCATATCTCCCTAAGAATGTTTTGTTTGAGGAACTTAAAAAAAAACTAAGCTAAAATACAATATATTGTTAGCGATATTTGTTTTATAGTCATATGTTTCATCATTAATATCCCTGTTTTATATCTTTTACCTAATCACCATGTTTCTGCTAATCTTTTCTCTCTCTCCACTTAGCCTTTTTTCCTCGTTTGGTTCAAATGTTTCTCTCCAGATCTAATCAGAACTCACTTGCCAAAAAAGTTATCCCTCTACCTAGCCTGCCTCCATCATTTTCAGTTGTAATCTCACACAGTATTTTGCAGTATTTTACTTTTCTATTAATTCTAACCCACATTTAACAGGTGTGGGCTGTCACACGCCCACCAGCAAATATTATTCCCACCCTTTGAATTACAGATTGATAAATTGACTTCATATAATACCCACTCTCATTTTCTGTTATCGCAAAAGAGTCATTTTCTTGTATATAATACCCTTCATTCCTCAATGCCATTAAATGTCATAAGATAGAGAGGATCAAGTCTTTTACTGAAATGCTGAAAGGAGATCATAATTGGCAGCACTGAATAATTCAAGGAGGAGGATATCTTCAATACCATCTTTCTTCCACTCTTTCCACTGCCACATCAAATACTACCAAGATTAGACATAGTTTTTTTATATTCTACATACTCTCTCTGGGGCACTCGACTCAACAGCATTAATTAGTTCATTTATCCTCGAAGCTCAGTTCAGTGCCACTGAGCACTTAAATATTAATGCCACATTAAAGCAACATAATAAATACAGAAAATATTAAAAATATTGCTGAGCAAGACCTACTGGTAATGAATTACAGGTAAATAAATGTGAAACTAGCAACCAGTTGGATGTGATTATGCTGACCAAATGTTATCAAGGCGCAGGTAATAAATTATTTAAAAATTGAATCAAATAACCTTTGTTAAACCGCTCAAGGTGTCACCCATTTTACTGTATTACTAGGATTTAAAGAGGTGACAACAATGAATTGGTGATTTTGCTGAGCATTCTTTGTTCATGCCTGAAGCAAGGCATTGTGAAAATGTAATATTGATCAGTGGAATTATGTTATAGTGGAACTGGAATTGATATTCATCCTCTATTGTATGTACTATTAACATGTACATACTGAGATTCCCTTCTGAACCCAGTCAACTTATGTACATTACTACTGCACATCATCTGCATAGTACACATGGTGGAGGATTACGTTCCACTGTAATACATTTCTAAATGTAAATGTGTTTTTAATTAAATCAAAATTATGTTTTTCCATTGAACATCTCAGTATCATAATGGCATCTCAAGGCTAATTAAGTTTATTATATCTTCCCCTGTTTAATCATAATTATAAATTATCCTTTTTTAAATAAAAATGCTTTGCTCCCTGGGCTTCCAGCAAAAAAATAAAACTGTTGCTGACATCTCTTAAAGTTTTATGTCCTGTAATTAGCACCACTAACTTCAGAGCAATGCAGAGTGTCAGCATTGGAACATAGCAAGTGGTTTGTATAGAAACATTTTGCATGATAGAGCCCTTTCACCTCTCGAAACCTGCAAATAGTAACATATATTGATTTTGTTTTCTTAATTTTCTCAATGCACAATTTCCCATGGTATAAGCTGCGTAAGTAATATCTCCGAGCTTGTCACAATTTTTCACAAACAGTGAACTTATTATTACTTTGTACTACTGACTTTATTGTTGTGAATGTTATAAAGCAAGGTCTATGGTTGTCATTCGCTCTATCGGCCTGGTATCTTTATTCCATTTAAAT
The DNA here is from genome assembly GCA_038087875.1 of Malacoraja senta. Lineage (NCBI taxonomy): Eukaryota > Metazoa > Chordata > Chondrichthyes > Rajiformes > Rajidae > Malacoraja > Malacoraja senta. The sequence continues at coordinate 14,793,806 of CM075979.1, read as the reverse complement.
AATGGAAGATTCCTTGGATGTGGATTCTGAGTTGCTGAGAGTATGTTACAGCTTTTACATCATTCCCAGCTAGAAGTTAGTGTTTTTGAAAATGTAATTGCATTATTTATCACAACCAACTCCTTGTCACATTTGAAGGCCAATAGATTCTAAATAAAACCCCAGGGAAAATGTAAAACAAACCTCCGCAACCAATCTGCAGGCTATTTCTGATAGCTAGAAATAGCCATCATTTCAAATTAATGTCATCACTATAATATTACAGCAAACATGCTTGAGACAAATGATTTCAGTATGTAAGCAAGAATTCACTAGCATTTCACTGAGAAGCTTTTGCGTAGCTATGTTCCTGATTTGAAATGACACGATAAAACTTGATAAACATCACGAGTTGAGAACTGATCTATGCTTCAAGGAATACAGTTTCTCATAATTGATCTCATCTAAGGAGCCTTAACTGACACTCAGTATGTCCAAAACGCACTCGGTATAATTCAATGAGATTCATACCTTTCTCCTTGTGTTTTCAGTCCCTTCACAATGTGTAACAGCTGCTTCCTTGAAGTGTGGGTGGGAACTCCAGATTTTCAATGGAAGGCACTACCACAACATCTTAAAATAACAGCAACACTGAATACATCCTCTGCCAGTTGAAAGACCTAAGTGTAAAGAATAAAGACTCCAATATTATGTCAATCCAATGTCTTTCACTCAACAATACCTCAACAAAGCAGAAAATATTTCATTACTGAGTTTAAGTCATTAAAAAGAATGGGTTAGCTCTGTAGCCAAAATGGAAGCTACATCACCTCTGTCACCTTATAATGAAGTTTGGAGAACTGCAAATGACTGAAGCCAATGATATATATTTTTAGATTTGCCGTTCCCATGGAAATGGTCCTTTTTTCTGTGAAGCTGCAATTTAAATTTATTTAACCACCTTTCGCAAGTTGGATCCTAAGCCAGCTTCATTAGTTGAAAGTGGGTCAAACTAATCTAAACCTGTGCAATGCAATTTTGCCACAACAATTGTACATTTATCTAACTTGTATACACAATGACCGCAAGTTACTGCTGTTGAAAGCCAGACTTTTCAGTGACGGTTCTTTACTGCTGGGAATGCATGGTCACAATACAATTTTCCTTATATGAAGAAAATGCAACAAGAATTAGCCTTCACAGAGTTGAGAAAAACAATGTACAATAAATAATACATTTTAAACTGCAGAGGAACTTAATAAAGATGTAACTACAGTACCTCTGCTGCCATATTATTCAGACATACAACCAAAGGGGAACTCTGAATTTCTGCTACTGAGCCCTTGTGGGAATTTGCTGCTTCCTTCACTTATCTAAATATTAATGTTCATTCTATCATTACTAGTCCCCATCTCTCCTTCAATAATACTCACAAGCATTTGGTCACTTATCCTAATACCTGTTGATATACCCAGGTTTTTTTTGTCTGATATTGCCCTTGAATGATTTATTACGTTCAAACTTGTTATCTAAATGCAAGTTGTTATTATTATAACCTAGTTAATGTTTTAGAAAGATAAAAGGAAATTGAAATACTCAGTAAGTCAGGCAGTATGTGTGGAAAGAGAAAAAGGAGAAAAAAAACAAAAGATGTTAGTCTTAAATTGGGAGTGAATGCATAGGGTAAGGGGAATATCTGTGAGAAGAGAGTGCAAGGTTGTTCTGGGGATAAAAATTAGAGGTCAACCAGTTGATTGGTTAATGGGGCCAGTTAGATAGTCGGAATGACAACAAAGCGGCAGACAAGTTGTAAACTGAAGGGTTGTGGACATATCCACCAGATATGTAAACTGGAGGGTTGTGGACATATCCAGCAGATAGCATTGTGTTATGGTAAGAGAAAAACTGATGCAATATCACAAACCTTGCATTTCTTATACAGAGAGGAAAAGTGAGTTGATTGAGGTCACAGAATCAATAGAAAAAGGTGATGTAAACAGAAGATCTGCTGTTGTGTAGGCCCTTGTTTTAACCATGCAGGAGGCAACAAACAGATTGATTAGAGTGGAGAATTAAGGAGGTAGGCAGCCGGAAGTTCAGTGTTGCTCATAAGAAGGAACAAAGAAGGACCCGGCATGGGGGAACCGCCATGAAGGAGGGCGAAGAACAATGGAGGACCTGGCATGAGGGGACCGCTGTGAAGGAGGGGGGGGGGGAGAGGGGGAGAGCAGAGGGGGAGGGGGGAAAAACAAAGGAGGATCCGGCATGGGATACTTGATAACTGTCAGCGCTCTTTATGCGGCGGCTATTTGGGTATGCAAGCAAAGAATTTCACTGTGACTTGTCACATGTGACAATAACATATTCATTCATTCATTCATTCAACTGAATTCAGGTGGTTTGCAACACAATCGTTAATGTGTGTTAGTTTTCTTCAGTCTAGAGGAATCCTTGTGAATACCCAATGCAGTACACTAGATTGGAAGAAGTGAAAGTGAATTACAGCTTCGCTGAAAGGAATCTTTGGGTCACTGGGTAGTGGGAAGGGACTAGGTGAATGAACAGGTGTTGCATCCTTTGTCATTTCATAGCAGGGATGCTGTGATGCAGGAGGGCATGATTAATGGAGACGGAAGAGCAGGGCAGGGAGTCATGAAGTCAGGTGACAGAATCTAACTAAAGTCGGGAGTTTAATTTTTAGTTTTTTTAGTTTTAGAGATACAGCGCGGAAACAGGCCCTTCGGCCCACTGAGTCTGCGCCGACCAGCGATCCCCGCACACTAACACTATCCTACACACACTAGGAACAATTTACATATACACCAAACCAATAAACCTACAAACCCGTACGTCTTTGGAGTGGGGAGGTCACTGAAGATCTCGGAGAAAACCAACGCGGGTCACGGAGAGAACGTACAAACTTCGTATAGACAACACCCGTAGTTGGGTCTCCGGCACTGCAAGTGCTGTAAGGCAGCAACTCTACCGCTGCGCCACCATGCCACCCTAGAAACAGCAAAATGCAGAGGGTCGATGGTGGAAGGTGAGGATCAGGGAAACTCTAACCTTACTCTGTTCTGGGGGAGAAAGCTTGGAAAAAGATGAGGTGTGGCCAAGGGTAGTATAGGGGTAGGTGGGCGTGTTGGGGGGTGGGAGGGAAGGAGGGGGAGATAACATGAGAGACGGAAAATAAGTAGGTGAATGCAATTGGAGGGAATGAGAGCCAGCATTAATTCAATAGGCCAAATGGACTCCTTCTGTGGTGTGAGGATATTTTAGAGAAATATTAAATGGCACACATATTCAATTTATCCACAGACAAATAGCCAACTATTATCTTTGTGAAATGAATTCTACACAGTTTAAATAAAAGTACTTGTTGTCATATCCACAAAGCAGTTTGGAAACAATTCTCAACGTTGGTACGGGACCAAAGTATTACAAATGCTAGACATTTGAGATGCAAGCAGAAAACACGGGAGATGTGCGAAGGGCTAAAAGAACTAACATATCAGCTTTTATCTGAAAACAGGTTACACATAAAGCACCATGCAGAGAAAGGTGGGGAGAGGAAGAAAGAACAACAGGGAAGGTGGAAGGCTGAGGAGCTTAATGAGCTAAGAGGATGCTGAAAGCAGTGGACAAACTAAAAAAAACACACTGGAAGACCCATTGGAATGAAGGCATCTGCAACAAACTGCCCCAGTCTGGCAGCTCCTCACCAGTGTCAGCATGACTTTACAGGAGTACCAGTCTCTGGAGTGGGAGGTGAATCCATAAATATCTGACTCAGAGGTGAGAAACCTCCCACTGAGGCAAGGCTGGCATTCACCACACACCCGGGGTGAAGTCAGTGGTGTGTTAAATAAAACTGTATGTAACACTGCTTAGTAGTCTGCTGATTGGTTGGTAAGCAAAATGAATATAAATCCAGATTATGAAACAAATAATAACATGGCATAACATGGCAAAGAAAAATGCAATCATAAGCTGATTTATATATTTTGCGATGTCAAATATAGTGCTTCCTAATATAGGGCGGCATGGTGGCCCAGCGGCAGAGTTGCTGCCTTACAGCTCCAGAGACCCGGGTTCGATCCTGACTACGAGTGCTTGTCTGTGCGGAGTTTGGATGTTCTGCCCTAGACCAGCGTGGGCTTTCTCTGGGTACACCGATTTCTTTAAGTATAATTATAAATTGTCCCTCGTCTGTGTAGGATGGTGTAAGTATGCAGGGATCACTGATCAGGGCGGACTCGGTGGGCAGAAGGTTCTGTTTTACGTGCTGTATCTCCAAACTAAATTAAACAAAATCTGCTCATATGTAAAGAATGGAATGCAACATTGTAAACATGACTTTCAACCACAGTGATGTGACTGCTCTTAATATCAGATTGGCATTTAAGTGAGTGTGGTATTGAGTCAAGTCAAGATAAGTCAAATCAAGCTGGGCTTATTGTCATATGCATAAGTAGATGATTTATGGGTACAATGAAAATCTTGCTTGGAGTAGCATCACAGGCATATTGATTCAGACAATACAAAAACATAAATTACACATAAATTGTATAGAAATTACAGCTAATGCCAAAAAGATAGTGAAAAGATTGCACAAAAAAACAAGGCAGTAGTGCAAAAAACATAATTAGAAAACCAGTTCATGGTGGTGCAAGAGTTCGTCCACAGTGTTGCGTTGCTCAGGTAATATTGGGGGGGTGTGAATCTGTTCAAGAACTTGATGGTTGTGCTAAAATAGTTGCTCCTGAATCGGGTGGTATTGGACTCCAGGCTCGTGTATCTTGTGCTGGATGGTAGCAGTGAGAAGAAAGCATGGTGGAGATATGATAAATGCCGCCTTCTTGAGACAGCACCTCATGTAGATGCTTTCAATGATGACGAGGCTTGTGGCCACGGTGGACTGAGCTGAGTCCACCACCCTCTGCAGTCTCCCCTGTCCCTGTGTGTTAGAAGTGCCACACCAGGCCATGATGCAACCAGTTAGGATACTTTCTATCATGCATCTGTAGAAGCTTGCCACAGTATTTGGTAACATGCCAAAACTTTTAAGCTCTAAGAATGTAAAGGTACTGGCATGTCTTCTTCGTGATTACATCTATGTACTGAACCCGGGAAAGGTCATCGACCATGATAACGCCCAGGAACTGAAGCTGCTAACTCTCTCTGACACACCAATGAAAACGAGCACTTCGGCTCCCAAAATGAAGCCTATGGGTTTGCAAGTGGAATTTTATTTTATTTCAAAAATAAATGTTATTCTGAATAAAAAATAGATACAAACAAAAACTGTGCAAAATCTCTTGAAACTTTACAATAGTTATACGTCCAATAGTATCATATCTTGCCACTCAAGTGCCCCCCTTTCAAGATATACCTATCCTTGTTTGAGGGGTGTCCCCACCAGACTCTGCCCCTCAATGTCCAGTAGTGGAAGGACTGTGGTCCTCTCTCATTGTGTTGGCTGCACCAAGCTTCAGTGCATTCCTAAGCACTTACTCCTGCAGTCTGGAATGGGACAGTCAGCAACATTCCCTGACTAAACACCTCATTTAGAGTTAGCTGTTGGAGATCAATCTACTCAACCCAATAATATCACTTCAGGAGTTCCTTAGGTCCAACCATCTTTGGCTTAGGCTTAGGTTTATTATTGTTAGGTTAATTGAACAGCCCCCTAGCTCAGGGAAGGACAGTCCAAATGCTTAATAACAGAGTAGTAGAAACTGTTTCTAAATCTGCTGGTGTGTGCGTTCAAGCTTCTGTATCTTCTGCCCATTGGGAGCAAGGAGAAGTAAGTGGTTCAAGACTTGTGATTATGTTGGCTGCTTTTCCAAGGTAGTATGAAGTGTAGATGGAGTCAATGGTAGGGAGTCTGGTCTCTGTGATGGACTGGGCTACATCCACAACTCTGCAATGTCTTGGGCAGAGCTGTCCCCAAACCTGGTTGTGATGCAACTCGACAATATGTTTTCTTAGTGAATGATCATTGCATCATGATCACTGTAATATTCAAGATGATTGGATGATGAAGAAATTAAAGGAAATGGGAATCACACTGTTGAGATGTTATAGGGTAAGGTCTCCTCTTGCTCCTCTGTCTTAGGTTCTTGAAACATTTGTAGCTTTTTACATTTTATTTGAAAAAACCATTGACCATTTAGTGAGGATAAAAATCTTGAAAATGTTGTGCCTTCCAAATGTAACTGCCTGGTGAAACAGGAGAGCTGAAATGGGATCGGTGAGGGGAAGGAAGTCTTGAGCAGATTTTGTTATGTTGCAAGTCTCACTAAGTTTAATGGGCATCCGAGGTCAAGAACATAATTGTACTTCAAAGGGAAATGAGACAAATCATCACATTTTTGAGTGTAATGGTGTGAGAGTTTATAGGTAAGATTCAGAGGCATGAAATTAGTATTTCTTACCTCAGGCCACATGTTAGCGAGGCATAGATTCTGTTCAAACTCAGAAAGCCCACGAGCATAGTTTGGGATAGAAAAACAAAAAATACATCTATCTACACATAACTAAAACTCTGATCATGTGCTCTTCCGGTTTGCGTGGTTTTTCTATTTTAGTAAAAAACGGTGCCAGATAGGGCTACAATTTTTCGCCTGCCTACTCACCGTTCTCCTGTGCTGCGAGTGCAACAAGTTTCATCGATGGTAGCTTGGGAAAGTTATTAAGGTTTAAAAATCATTAAAACTGCGCATGCGCAGATTGCTGTCAGTCACCGCCACGCAGTTTGGTCTCCTCTCCTGTCAGTCAGCAAGGGGAGTCGCCGGGACCATCCTGGCACCATCGCCGCACTGATTGGCCGCGTCCGCTGTCAAATCAATCGGCTGGATGTCACCATGGTGAAGGAGTGGCGGCAGCGCCGGCTCCCGACGAGCTGTGGCTGCGCAGTACCTGGTGGGGAGGGGGTGCCGCGGGCCAAGCCTGGGCTGGAAACAAGGACGAGCCTGGGTGTGGGGTCAGGGTCAAGTCAGAGCCTGGACTGGAGCCCAGGCAGAGGCCGAGTTGAGGGCGGGACTCATGCCCAAGCCCGGGGCCTGTGTCAAGGCCACGGCCAAGCCTGGGGATGGAGTCGGGGCCGAGCCCGGAGTTACAGCCTAGGCCGCAGCCATGCCGGGGTCTGGAGTTATGCCCGAGCCTGAGCCCTGGCCCCTCGTCCACGACTTTGTGATGGACCGGCTGCGCAGCGTCCGCTAGGACATGGTGTCCCAGCGCCTCGGGGGCCGTCCGACCACAGCCATTCTGCAGCATAGCCTCCGCCTCCTGCTCTGCAGGCAGCTCTGTCTCGGCCGCCCGCCACCCTCACCCCGCCCCCAGCACAGCGAGCCCGGCTCCGTCGAGACCCAGTTCCGCAACTGCTGGCCGCCTACAGCTAGGGCCGGGCCGAGTGTGAGAACCAGGCCGAGTTCCAGGCCCTGGCGCTGCTCTTCGACCTGAGTATGTGCTGGGCAGGGAATGGGAGTGAGGGGAGGAGGATGAGGGAAATGGGGAGGAGGGAGATTGGGTGGGGAGTGGGGTGGTAGAGGAAGATGGGGGGGGGTGAAGGAGGGAGATGGGGATGGGTGGAGGAGGGAGATGGGGAGGGGTGGAGGAGGGAGATGGGGTGGGGAGTGGGGTGGGAGAGGGAGATGGGGGGGTGGAGGAGAGAGATGGGGTGGAGGAGTGAGATGGGGAATATTGGAATATTGCATTGTGGGAACCGGTGAGTGGTGGAATATTGCGTTGGGGAATGGGTTGTGTTGGGGGACCAGGCCTCCCGTGTGACAGGGACCCGACGTGCCCCACTTAGTCTAGTTTTGAATAAAAGCCTCAACAAATAGTTAAGGGTAACCATGCCTCCTGCCAACAGGCTCATGACTTGACCCCTTTCGGAAAGAGGGTGCATGAGAATCAGATTTGTCTTAATTAGCACTTTGAAGTTATAAATCTCACCTTCCACTAGTTCATTCTCCACTCATCTTGCAGGGTGGCAAAGTGGCGCTGCAGTAAAGTTGCTGCCTCATGGCACCAGGGACCCGGGTTCGATCCTGACTATGTGGAGTTGTCTGGGTGCTGTCTGTGTGGAGTTTGTATGTACTCCCTGTGACCTCTTGGGTTTTCTCCAGGTGTTTCAGTTTCCTCCCACATTCCAAAGACGTGCTGGTTAATTGAATTAAAATTGTCCCTATGTGTGAGGATAGAACTAGTCTATGGGTGACCACTAATCTGTGTAGACTCAATGGGCCGAAGGACCTGTTTCCACCCTGAATCTCCAAACTAAGCTCTCCCTTCAAGTACAAATTGCTTCAAACTGTTCGAATTAAACCATCTTTTTTTTTTAACTAGCTCAATTCACATGAATTTCTATCTTATAATTTAATTCGACTCACTGTGTATAGATAGCTCATGTTGGGATCAAGCTGGTTTCTTAAATAAACAGAATGTGTTTTTTTTAATTGGGATAATGGGGGTGGCTTGTTAAAGTTGTCAGTCTGTGTGTGAGCGTGTATGCTGGGGAGGGGGCTCAATGCATGTCTTTCCAATATACCAGCCTCTTCCCTGACAGCATCATTATATTTAATTAGTCTGACTTCAGACAGAGGAAAGCCACCGACCCAAAAAGAGCAGGAGCCTGGATTAAAAGGCAAACATGCTTTCCAATTACATTGTTAAAGTCACTGACAAGGAGAAACAGTTTTATTTTGGTTCTGTACCTTCATACCAAATAAAACAAAACAATGGAATGCATTAAATCAGCGCCACTATCCCGTGTTGCTTGTGCTGATGCACAAATAGAGCTTACGTTTGATCTCGGATGCCTTTTGTGTACAGATTCATGGAGACAATTTTCTGCAGAGATGCCCGCTGACTGGTTGAGTTACTCCAGCATTTGTGTCTATCTAAAAATATAATTTGTTGGTTTTGATAAATTTCAGTACTCCTGAAACCACCAGTGATGAGCCAGAAACACATGTGTGGCTATCAGTCTTAGGCTTGTAAATTTGCGTTTCTCACTCTTGTCATGATTTGGACCACTGGACTCATTGCCAGCTGGAACTCAATTGACACACTTTTTGCCTCCGAGTCAAAAGATTTGGTCAAAAGAATGGAAAGAGGGGGGATGATAGTTGAAGAGTTGGTATGTCCAATTTGCGTAATGCTCATAAAAATATTTGTTTCTCTCTTTTTCCTCTTTCTCTTTTTCTTTTTTTCCTAGGGTCTATTTCTTAAATCTTTTTCTTTTGTTTTTAATTTTGCTCTTATAGGGTCTTTGTCCTTTTTTGTTGTCACATTTCCTACACTTCCACTTTTTCCTTCACTTTCTTCTTTCTTTCAAACTTTTCCTTTTCTAGTGTAAAAAATAAATGGAGTACATTAATTGTAAGAAGATATAAATGACAAGTACTAATGAATGTGGTTGTAATGTAATGTACTTCTAATAAAATACAAATTTAAAAAAAAAGAAAAAAGAATGGAAAGAGTCTTGATTAGTGTGGGTGTCAGGGGTTATGGGGGGAAGGCAGGAGAATGGGGTTGAGAGGGAAAGATGGGTCACTCCGTGATTGAATGGCGGAGTAGACTTGATGGGTCGAATGGCCTAATTCTGCTTCTATAACTTATGAACTTATGAACTTACTAAGATTGTGAATTTCTTCAGATGGGATATAAAATGGCCAGTCTGAAGGCTGTTGAACACACCTTATTGCACATGAAACACAAAAGTGATATCTGCCATGGTAGGTGGACATAAAGGACCCCGAGCAATCTTTCAAAGAGGTGCTGAGGAGGTATCTATAGTCACTCAGTTACAATCACTAGGACTCCGGCTGCTGCATCTCTTTATATGACTTCAAAAACTATTCCATTGGCTGTAAAACTTGAGATATCCTGAAGTAATGACTGGTATGAAGGGCTTTAGTCTTAGTTTTTTTACACAAATTGTGACACAGTAATTGTGGCATGGTGGTGCAGTGGTAGAGCTGCTGCCTTACAGCGTCAGCGACCCGGGTTCAATCCTGACTATGGGAGCTGTCTGTACAGAGTTTTTACCTTCTCCCGCTGACCTGCGTGGGTTTTCTCCGGGAGCTCCGGTTTCCTCCCACACTCGAAAGACGAACTGGTATGTAGGTTAATTGGCTTGGTGTAATTGTAAATTGCCGCTGGGGCGACACAAAATGCTGGAGTAAAGGGCCTGTCCCACCAGCATGCGACTGCATGCGGCGAGCGCGACCAAACGTGGTGGCTTGAGGCGTACGGCCTCGCGGGGCCGGTCCCACTTCCAACCGCGGAGCCGTATGGAGCTGGTCCCGACATCATACTCACCAATCAGCTGGGCAGGAGGCGGGGCGACTGAATTTGGACGTCGCACGGCGTCGGGCGGTTATGTCATCACGCAACGGCACGCCGGGCGGTGACGTCATCGCGCAATGCCACGCGCTAGGCGTACACCGTCAAGATGCTGCGTATGGCGTCAAGACGCTGCGTTCGGTGTCGATGCGCTGCATGCAGCGTCGAGGCGGTGAGTGCGGCGTCGAGGCGGAGCGTGCGGCCTCCATGCGACAGCAGGCCGGCAGGCCTTTGCCGCGCGGAATTTTTGAACTGTCAGTTTTTCGAAGACCCGCGCGATGTCGGGACCAGCTCCGCACAACTCCATGCGGCCCCGGCGATCGAAGTGGGACCGGACCCGCGAGGCCGCACGGCTAGCGCGACCACGTTAGATCGCGCTAGCCGCATGCAGTCGCATGCTCGTGGGACAGGCCCTTAACTCAGCGGGACAGGCAGCATCTCTGGAGGAAATAAATGGGTGTCGTTTCGGGTTGACATCCTTCTTCAGTCTGAAGAAGGGTCTTGACCTGAAACATTACCCATTCCTTCTCTCCAGAGATGCTGCCTGTACCGCTGAGACTCCAGCATTTTGTGTCTACCTTTGATTTGAACCAGCATTTGCTGTTCCTTCCTACGCTGTAAATTGTCGCTAGTGTGTGCAGCATAGTGTTAGTGTGCGGGGATCGCTGGTGGACGCAGACTCGGTGGGCCGAAGGGCCTGTTCCCGCACTGTATCTCCAAACTAAATTAAACAAAGCTCTATGCCTCTTAGTCTGGTCCTGAGTGAGGTTGGAAATGTAATCTCACAGTTTCCAGAAGCTGGTCATGCACCAGATGACAGGGCTCTAGATAAGAACTCCCTCTGCATTTATTGCTGTGAAATAGTTCCTGCTGCCAGATATCTGCTCAGTCTACAATTGCACACTTCTTCCTCAGAGTGCCCCCAATCCAACCTTTCAACATGATTCGCACCCAATATTCTGCACAGATTACTACTGTTTCTGGTGTTGGTGTTGCGTGGCATCTCAGGAGATGACGCACGGTTTGCTCCTTCTGATGTACATAATAGTTGATTACACTGAGAATCTGCATATGTCAAGTCCTATTCTCAATCTGTTCACCCTCTGCCTAGTGTGCTGACACCAACTATTGCTCAGTTTTTCAGATTTGCTGTTAGAAATGGGTTGCTAAGAAATACATTCCTGGTTGGTAACACTAAATGCATTATACAATTGCGTAGCACAATGCAATTTATCTCTAGAATACAGTTCCATTGATTGGAACTGGATTACTCTATAGCATATATAACATTACTAGTCTGAAGAGCGGTCTCGACACGAAACATCATCCATTCCTTCTCTCCAGAGATGCTGCCTGTGCCGCTGAGTTACTCCAGCATTTTGTGTCTATCTTCGGTGTAAACCACCATCTGCAATTCCTTCCTCGACCCGATGCCAAGTTAAACTGATCTCATCTGTGTGTGCATGATCCACATCCCTTTATTCCCTGCACTTCCATGTGCCTATCTAAAAGCCTCTTAAATGCCACTATTGTATCTGCCTCCACAACCACCTCTGGCAATGTGTTCCAGGCCCCAGTTCTCTCTATGTAAAAAACGTGCACCTCAAATCTCCATTTCCCCTCTCAATAGAAATTGAAAATGTGTTACAATGGATTACCGGGCAGACCGTGGTTCTACGCGGCAGACCATGGTGCCGTGCCATCCCCCGTGCCATCGCCAGCCGCTACAGAGCCGATAAACCCACTCCCAAGAGGCAAATCGCCGAACCCTGCTCATACCCGAGGGTCGGAGAGGAGGGTGAAGAAACAACAGTGGCCGACAGCATGTCTATGGATCCGGTCAACCACAAATATTTTGTCAAAAAGGCGGCGCAGGGAAGCAAAGGTGCCCCATAAATGGATTGGGGTCTTACCTATGAGGACTGAGTGGTGGTTGGGTGAGTTGAGGGACGACAGTTCGCTGGTCGACGTGTCTGGATTGAGGAGTCGGTTGAGTGGGCCGCTGGAGGCACTGCAGTAGCCCGGACTATCTGACGCGGCCTGCGGTGGCACTGAGCGGTGGAGCAGCGATGGAGGACACCTCCAACTTCACTTGGCCACCGCCACTTTGCGGCCAAGTCAGGAAGTCTACATTGGTAACAACCTAAGGGCCTGTCCTACTTTCGCGACCTTTACAGGCGACTGCCGACACCCGTGATAGATCGCTGAAATTTTCAACATGTTGAAAATTCAGCGGAGACCAGAAAGACGCTACGACTCTTTGGAGACCTCTCGCGACCATAGGAGACCTCTCACGACCAAACAGGCCACCACTGGCAACATGTCGTGGGTGACCTCTCCTGACCATAGGAGACCTCTCACGACCATACAGCCTGGTCGTGAGAGGTCTCCTATGGTCTTGAGAGGTCTCCAAAGAGTCGTAGCATCTTTCTGGTCGCCGCTGAATTTTCAACATGTTGTAAATTTCAGCGATCTATCATGGGTGCCGGCAGTCGCATGTAAAGGTCGCGAAAGTGGGACAGGCCCTTAAGTTGTTACCAATGTAGACTTCCTGACTTGGCCGCAAAGTGGCGGTGGCGGTGCCCGTGAAGTTGGAGGTGTCCTCCATCGCTGGGTCGCGAATGTGGGACAAGCCCTTAAGGTCAACACAAAATGCTGAAGTAAAACAGCGGGTCAGGCAGTATTTCTGGAGAAAAGGAATAACTGACGTTTCGGGTCGAGACCCTTCTTTCTTGAAAAATTGAGCCAAAACACGGCGACACTCGTATACCATCTCTGATACACTTCTGATGCACTTGTACCTAACTAAGATTGTGCTTATGTATAGTAATAGTTTACTGTATGCAAAAAAATAATTTCACTGTTCCTCCGTATATGCGACAATATCATTACCATTGAACCATTGTACCCGTTAGAGGAAAGGTTGTCTGGATTTCCCGTTGGAGCAACAGCTATAAACAATACATCTTATATTCAAATAAATCGTGGCAAATGTTCTTTGGGAAAACTAGATTCCTTGTGTTGAAGGACAGATTATATAGGTAGGCCACACGGCTCTCACAATTCTTATGACAGAATAACTTCCATTTCCATATTTATCTTAATCAAAGATTTATCTCAATCAAAATCCAGAGCATATGGAAATTTGTTGTTCTGTTATCCGAAACACTAAGGATTGCTGTAGGAAGGAACTGCAGATGCTAGTTTACAGCAAAGATAGACACAAAATACTGGAGTAACTCAGAGGGAGAGGCAGCATCTCTGGATAGAAGGAATGGGAGAATTTTGGGTCGAGACCCTTCTTCCAAATGGTCTTCATCATAGAAATGGTATTCATTAATGAAGGTCTGAAGAAGGGTCTCGACCCAAAACGATAACCCATTTCATCTATCCAGAGATGCTGCCTGTCCCACTGAGTTACTCCAGCATTTTGTATCTATCTTCGCTATAAACCAGTAACTGCAGTTCCTTCCTACAGCAATCCTTAGTGTCTCGGATAACAGAACATCAAATTTCCATATGCTCTGGATTTTGATTAAGATAAATTTTGATTAAGATAAATAAGGAAATGGAATGAATGAAGTTTGAATCGCTTGAAGTACTTTTCGAGGAATTTGCTTCGATGAATTTGCATCACAGAAATGCTATTCATTAATGAATATTATCAAAAAGATTATTAAAAAATGATTTATTCAATTAAATGTTGATTGAGTTTTAATCTACTGCAGGCCCATCTTGTAAATGTGTCATTTAAAGTACAAAATTGATGTTGCCTTTATTCTTAAATGAACCATACACTCAAACAGATTTTTGTAAGATAAAGACTGACCTTGTGAGTTGATAAAAGAAATCATCATTAACACAGCATCTGAATAATCCCTCTGTCCTCTACTAAACTATTGAAACTTCACTCTGCATAGACTAAACCCATGTGAATTATCTATCCAGAGAATAATTTGATCTCTGACTCAATTGGGTATTGCCCCACCACATAGACAGAGTTGAAGCAAACAAAATTGTTCTAATTTAATGGAAAGTAGATAAGTACATGAAGGAGAAATAAACAGGTTATAGAGTCAGAGTCATACAGCGTGGAAACAGGTACTTTGGCCCAACTTGCCCACATTGGCCAACATGTCCCAGTACACTCGTCCCACCTGCCTGCGTTTGGCCGATATCCCTACAAACCTGTCCTATCCATGTACCTGTCTAATTGTTTCTTAAACTTTGGTATAGTCCCTGCCTCAACTACCTCCTCTGGTAGCTCGTTCCATATGTGAAAAAGCAACCGTTCAGATTTCTATTAAATCTTTTCCCCTTCACCTTAAACTTATGTCTTCTGGTCCTCGATTCCCCCACTCTGGGCAAGAGGCTCTGTGCATCTACCCAATCTACTCCTCATTATGTGATTCTCATTATGTAAAAATGTTTAAATAATGTAGGAATGGGTAAAGGGGTTAGTGTAGTATAAATATTGCACAGGCCAGTTGGGATAAATGGTTTCATTTTGTGTTGTGAGTTCAACATAATTCTAGGTAAAATATTTCAGGGCTGAAGTAATAATATCTCCGATTGGAATCACATTCACATATTTAGTAAAACCAGGAGTAAAAGTGTTCATTACCAGGCATAACTTTGCACATCATTAGACAAAACACGATTTTAACAAGACTTACAAGACAATTATTAAATTCAGACACACATCTACAGTAGCACAGTACCCTTTGATCCAAATGGTTATGCTAAGTTATATTTATGTTGTTAAGCAGAGGTTTCTTAAGAGGAAAACCATTCTTCTCATTTCATCAGTCAATTCTCTGAAGGTTCAAGCTGTTCCTAATAACTCTTATCCCTCCTGCATTTTCCTGTGATGTTTTTACTTTATATTTATTTTCAATTATTTACTCAAATCCTTCAATAAAGGCTGAAAGGCACCTTGCTTTAACTATCAGTTCAGGTGAAAAATTCCATGTCCTAATAGATGGCCATAATATAAATAGTTGCGACTCATCTCTTCATTCAATTTGATCTTGAAATGTAAACCTTTTATTAGACATTAGACTTCAGACTTGAGAGATGCAGTGCGGAGACAGGTCATTCGATCCACCAAGTTCGCGCCGAGCAGCGATCACCCCGTACACTAGCAATATCCCACATACTAGGGATAATTTACAATTTTACCGAAGCCAATCAACCTGCAAACCTGTGCTTCTTTGGAGTGTGGGAGGAAAACAGAGCACCTGGAGAAAACCCACGCGGTCACCGGGAGAAGTATAAACTCCATATAGACAACACCCATAGGCAGGATTGAATCCAGATCTCTGGCACTGTAAAGCAGTAACTCTACTACTGTGCCAATGTGCAACCCCTCAATTCACTCATTCAACAACTGGTGCAAATAATGAAATTCCTCGTATGTTGCAAAACATACTTGGCTAATAAAGAAGTATTGTATTGTATTGTAAATATTATTTAATTCCTGATTTTATGAAGATTGTGTTTCATTTTGAGAATCACAATCGTATTGTAGCCTAAATTAAATGTCTGAATTATTTGCCTTGGATGACAATGTGCAAGGCACGATTAGTAAGTTGTGGAATGGCAAATGGAGTTTCATTCAGATAAATGTGAAGTGCTGCCTTTTGGGACAAAACCAGGACAGCATCTACACAGTGAAAAGTAGGACCTTGGAGAGCGTTGTCGAACAGAGGGATCTAGGAATACAAGTACGTAGTTCCCTGAAAGTGGTGCTGCTGGTAAATAAGGTGGTGAATTGAGTAGACGTCTCATATTATTAGATGAATATCTCTTAGGGATAAACCCCGTCTGATCTGGGTTTATTAGTTGACGAATATATTTACTTAATCTAGCTAATGTTTTTGCTAATATTTTTTGATCTGTATTTAACAATGCTATAGCTCTATATGAACCCGGTTCTTCTATATCTTTGTCTTTTTTAAGTATTAGTGTGATCGTTGATTCAGCTAATGTATCAGGTAATATTTGTTTTTTAAAAGCATATCAATATAAAGCTACTCAATATAATGCACACACAAAATTGAAGAACAAGAATTATCAATTATTTCGCTGGACGCTGAAAAAGCATTTGACCAAGTAGAATGGAATTATATGGATAAAGTATTACAAAAATTCCTAGGAGAGAATTCTATTTTATGGATTAAACTATTATATAATAAACCTACAGCTAGAATATTAACTAATAACATATTATCCTCGAAAATTTCAACTATCAAGGGGAAATAGACAAGGATGCTCATTATCACCACAGTTGTTTGCTCTCATAATTGAACCGTTAGCAGAAAAAATTAGAACACATCCAGATATCCATGGGTATAATACTAAATATTCAAATAATAAAATATCTTTATACGCGGATGATATATTATTGTACATTACAAAACCTCAAATTACTATACCAAACATATTAAATTGAATTGAGGACTTTGGATCTTTTTCTGGATACAGGATAAATTGGAATAAAAGTGAAATTATGTCAATAAAACCGAAAGACTCAACACATCTTTTAAAATTCCCTTTTAAAATAGCTACAGAAAAATTTAAATACTTGGGTATTGAAATCACTGGAACATATCAAGGCATGTTTAAAGCAAATTTTGATCCTTTACTTAATAAATTAAATACACTAATTAAATTTTGGAAAACGCTCCCGATGTCTTTAATAGGCCGAATAAATGCAATAAAAATTATCTTCTTACCACAAATTTTATACCTATTTCAATCGATTCCTATATACCTACGAAATTTAAAAAAATTTAAACTGGATTCAGACATTACTAATTTTATATGGGACTATAAATCACATAGAATACAAAGAACACACTTGAACAAAGTATTAGGGGGCTTAGCACTCCCTAACTTCATGTATTATTATTGGTCAGTAAATATTAAAAATACGATTCAACTGATGGACAAATCTGCCCAACAAGTGGACTGGATTGTAATGGAGAGAGAGGACTGCTCCTCTGGAAACATTGGAGCGATCCTCCTCTCACCAATGAAACTGAATAACATAAATTATAACAAAAACCCAATTATACATAGTACAATCAGAACTTGGAAACAAATGAAACAAAATTTAAAATTAAGAAATCTATCGCTGCTATCTCCAATAGTTAATAACCTCTCGTTTAATCCCTCTATTACAGACAAATCTTTTATACAATGGGATAGACTAGGAATTAAAACGTTCAGTGACTTGTACAAAACTGGAAAATTATTATCATTCCAACAATTACATATAAAATATAAACTGGGAAATAATCAATATTTTAAATATTTTCAAATATGTGACTATTTGAAAAAATATACAAAAGATCATTATAATATCCCAGCAGATGTACTGGATGAAGCAATGCAGATAAAAGCTGAATCAGCAAACTTAATATCATATTTGCATAATATTATCTTAAATGTAGAAATACCATCTACGGAAGGTATTAGAAGAGACTGGGAACAAGAATTAGCCATTAAAATATCAAAGGAAAGGTGGAATGAACATTTACTAAACGTGCATAAATGTCCGATTAATGTAAGACACACTTTAATACAATTTAAAATTTTACATAGATTATATTATTCCAAAACTAAAATTAATAAAATTTTCCCAAATGTATCATCCATTTGTGATAAATGTCAATCTCAAGAAGCTACTACAGTGCATTCATTTGTTTTCTGTACAAAAATTCAAAAATGTTGGATTGAAATTTTTGAAATCTTTAAAATAAAACTGATACCTAAAGCAGAATGGATTATCTTCGGAACAACGGAAGATAGTCCAGAACTAAATGTGTTTCAAAAGAAATTAATAGACTATGGGTTAATAACTGGAAAAAAGTTAATCCTAAAATTCTGGAAAAACGCTCCAATACCAACTATAAACATGTGGATTTCAAATATGTTCGAAACATTACACCTAGAAGAGATAAGACTCCTCCTGGCAGGTAAACCAGATCACTTCCACCTGACGTGGTCTGCATTTATAGAATTATTACAAGTATAGGGTGCAAAAGTACTTAAAAAAAAACTGAGGTCAGGTAAGGGGGGATGAAAGCTGGAGAGTTGGTATGTCCCATTTGCGTGATGCTTATAATAAAGTATTTGTTTTTCTCTTTTCCCTCTTTCTCTTTCTTCTTCTTCTTTAGGGTCTATCTCTTAATTCTTTTTTTTAATTTCTTTCTTACAGGGTCTTTGTTCTTTCTTGTTGTCACGTTTTTACACCTTCACTATTTTCCTTCACTTTCTCCTTTCTCTCAATCTCATCCTTTCCCTTCTATTAGTGTAAAAAATGACGGAGTACATTAATTGTAATAAGATATACGTGACGAGTACTAATGTAATTGGTTGTAATGTAATGTACTTCTAATAAATAAAAATAAAAAATAAAAATAAAAATAAAAATAAGGTGGTGTAGAAGGCTTTTGGCACACTGGCCTTCAGCAGTAAGGGAATTCAGAATAAAAAGTTGCTACATTATGTTACAGTTGTACATGACATTGGTGAGACCACACTTGGAGTATTGTGTTCAATTTTGGGTACCCAGCTGTGAAGAGATGCCACTAAGCGGGGAAAAAGTGCAAAGAAGATTAACGAGAAATTTGTCAGGCCTGAGCTGTCGGGAGAGGTTGGCCAATTAGGACTTCATTCTATAGAATCCAGGAGGCTGAGGGATGATCTTATATAGGTAGTATAAAGTGGCTGTCCCACTGTACGAGCTAATTCAAGAGCTCTCCCGAGTTTAAAAAAAAATCAAACTCGTGGTAAGCACGTAGAATGTACATAGCGGGTACGTCGGAGCTCGGGACGTCTCTTAGTGGCTCGTAACGTTAACGGCTGGTACTCGGGAAACGCGGTAAGCTCGTGAAGACTCGTGAAGATTTTTCAACATGTTGAAAAATGTCCACGAGAGCCCCGAGTACCGGCTATTACCGTAATTCTCCGAGTTCGAATCAGGGGAAACTCGGGAGAACTTGAATTAGCTCGTACCGTGAGACAGCCCCTTTAGTATTTCAATGTATAAAGTAAAATTATTATAAAATGGCTTTGCCTGTTTTTGAAGGATTTACTTGCAGATTCAACCATGGATCTAACACTAAAGAAATGATTTGTATTATGTATGTATATATATATATATTAATAAGTTGAAATTAGCACAACCAAATATTTCAGAACTCTATTAGCACAATGACATTCCTAAGAAACATCACAAGACTTTTGTTAAACAAAATCTGTGTATATAAACTCATACAGTGCTTTCAGGTTTTTGGGAGGGAAGTGTATTTCACATAGTATCCGAAATAAACGTCATTGAAGGCAGTTTAATGAAATTTGGGTGCAGAATTGATTGTACTGATATCATTACCAGCACTATTGACCAGGGTTGAATTTTATAGCATTTTAGTTTAGTTTAATTTAGAGATACAGCATGGAAACAGGCCCTGCGGCCCACCGAGTCTGCGCCGACCAGTGATCCCCGCACATTAGCATTATCCTACACACACCAGGGACAATTTACATTTATACCGAGCCAATTAACCTACAAACCTGTACGTCTTTGGAGTGGGGGAGGAAAACGAAGATCTTGGAGAAAACCCACGCGGTCACGGGGAGAACGTACAAACTCTGAACAGACAAGCACCCGTGGTTGGGATCGAACCCTCATGTCTGCCGCTAAAAGCGCTGTAAGGCAGCAACTCAACCACTGCGCCACCGTGCCACCCTTTGATTTTGTTCTGTTTACAATAAATACATAATTTATATCATACCGTGTGCATGCATTTTACAACAGTGTATCAACATGATGTACAAGACAGATGCATGTTGGCTTCTGATCCATCAGTAGAGCTTATCCTGTATGTGGAAGTCAGCTTCATGGTGAGTTTACAGTTTGCCAAATGTATAACTGGAGTTAAAATTGCAAATACCCCCATTCAATCTAATCCAGATTGAGGCAAACAGTCTCTAGTTCTTTGTAGTTATCACAGACATTGTTACTGAAATCGCATTTATGTACACATGAAAGAAGAAATAAATTGGAAGATGGTGATTTGAAAGGAGAATCGCTGTTGATATCCTTTTTGCAGCCCAGCGCATGTCTGACATTCTCACCTATGTAAAGACAGAGGACTGTACTCCCCACTTTACCATTGGACTCTGCACTGAGAGCAGGGTGAGTGACTTCCTCACTCTCAGACCACAGTCTGTTCGTATTGGTGGAAATGTGTCAGACTCGATAACAATCTGCACCGGAGCACCTCAAGGCTGCGTGCTCAGCCCCCTGCTGTACTCACTCTATACTCATGACTGCGTAGCCGGACATAGTGCGAACTCCATCATCAAGTTCGCTGACGACACCTCTGTTGTGGGACGTATCACTGATGGGGATGAGTCAGAGTATAGAAGAGAGATCGAGCAACTGTCCATATGGTGCCAGCACAATAACCTGGCCCTCAACACCAGCAAAACCAAGGAACTGATTGTGGACTTTGGAAGGAGTAGGATGGGGACCCACAGTCCCGTTTATATCAACGGGTCGATGGTTGAAAGGGTCAAGAGCTTCAAATTCCTGGGCGTGCACATCTCTGAAGTTCTTTCCTGGTCCGAGAACACTGATGCCATTATTAAGAAAGCACATCAGCGCCTCTACTTCCTGAGAAGATTACAGTGAGTCAGTTTGTCAAGGAGGACTCTCTCTAACTACTACAGGTGCACAGTAGTGCATCGTGGCTTGGTTTGGCAACTTGAGCGCCCTGGAGAGGAAAAGACTACAAAAAGTAGTAAACACTGCCCAGTCCATCATCGGCTCTGACCTCCCTTCCATCGAGGGGATCTATCACAGTCGCTGCCTCAAAAAGGCTGTCAGTATCATCAAGGACCCACACCATCCTGTCCACACACTCATCTCCCTACTACCTTCAGGTAGAAGGTACATGAGCCTGAAGACTGCAACGACCGGGTTCAGGAAAAGCTACTTCCCCACAGCCATCAGGCTATTAAACCTGGCTCGGACAAAACACTGAACTTTATTAGCCAATTAACTGCTATTTGCACTTTATCAGTATATTGATTCATGTGTGTATATATTTATAGAATGCCTTGTAGTCAATGCCTACTATGTTCTGTTGTGCTGAAGCAAAGCAAGAATTTCATTGTCCTATCAGAGACACATGACAATAAACTCACTTGACTTGACTTGAGTGCTCCATTGTGCGGAGCTGTGGGACTGGATGAAGTTGGCGCATGGTTACTGAACTTTATGCAAACCACAGTCTCATACATTCAAGCTCATAAGTTACAGGAGCAGAATTAGGCCATTTGGCCCATCATCTTTCCCTCTCAGCCCCATTTTCCTGCGTTTTCCCCACAACCCCTGACACCTGTACTAATCAAGAATCTATCAATCTCTGCCTTAAATAAATCCATTGACTTGGCTTCAACAGCTTTCTGTGGCAATGAATTCCACAGTCACAACCATCTGACCAAATAAATTCCTCCTCATCTCCTTTCTAAAGGTACATCCTTTTATTCTGAGGTTATGGCCTCTGCTCCGAGACTCTCCCACGTGGAAACATCCTCTTCACATCCCCACTCACACTGACCTGGATTGTAAAGGTAATTGTAAGGTAAAGATTTTTTTTCAGTTTAATTAATATTATTATTAAATAATATGTAGTGGGTAAATATTATTTTATTTTCTAAAATATTTTTATGCTTTTTATATTATTTACATTTATTTGTATTTCAAATCTGATCACCACAGTTATTCTGAAACAGTTCAGAAGATTTGACAGAATGAATTGTCAAAAGGGCTCACAAGTTCATATTCATAAGTGATAGGAGCAGAATTAGGCTATTCGGTCCATCAAGTCTACTCCGCCATTCATTCATAGCTGAACTATCTCTCCCTCCTCATCTCCTTCCCAAAGGAACGTCCTTTAAATCTGAGACTTTGTGAGTCCTAGACTCTCCCACCAGTGGAAACATCCTCTCCACATCCACTCTATCCAGGCCAGTAGTCTAGGGGCGGAGCCTAAGGAACTGCCATCTGAGGCCTAGTGTGTGGCAAGACAGCCATAGCAACAGGGCCTGGGGGTCAGCAGGATTTACAGGGCCTCAAAACTTTAATACGGCTAATGTTTGCAAAACATTGGGGCAGCATGGTGGCGCAGTGGTAGAGTTGCATGAGAGACCCGTGTTTGACCCTGACGATGGGTGCTGTCTGTACAGAGTTAGAATGTTCTCCCTGTGACCGTGTGGGTTTTCTCCGGGTGCTCTGAATTCCTCCCACACTTTAAATTGGGGATGATCAGCCATGATCTTATAGAATTTTTCGAGGATATAACTAGTAGAGTGGATAAGGGAGAACCAGTGGATGTGTTATATCTGGACTTTCAGAAGGCATTCAACAAGGTCCCACATAAGAGATCAGTATGCAAACTTAAAGCACACGGTATTGGGGGTTCAGTATTGATGTGGATAGAGAACTGGCTGGCAGACAGGAAGCAAAGAGTAGGAGTAAACGGGTCCTTTTCACAATGGCAGGCAGTGACTAGTGGGGTACCGCAAGGCTCGGTGCTGGGACCCCAGCTATTTACAATATATATTAATGATATGGACGAAGAAATTGAATGCAACATCTCCAAGTTTGCGGATGACACGAAGCTGGGGAGCAGTGTTAGCTGTGAGGAGGATGCTAGGAGGCTGCAAGGTGACTTGGATAGGCTGGGTGAGTGGGCAAATGCATGGCAGATGCAGTATAATGTGGATAAATGTGAGGTTATCCACTTTGGTGGCAAAAACAGGAAAGTAGACTATTATCTGAATGGTGGCCGATTAGGAAAAGGGGAGATGCAACGAGACCTGGGTGTCATGGTACACCAGTCATTGAAAGTAGGCATGCGGGTGCAGCAGGCAGTGAAGAAAGCGAATGGTATGTTAGCATTCATAGCAAAAGGATTTGAGTATAAGAGCAGGGAGGTTCTACTACAGTTGTACAGGATCTTGGTGAGACCACACCTGGAGTATTGCGTACAGTTTTGGTCTCCTAATCTGAGGAAAGACATTCTTGTCATAGAGGGAGTACAGAGAAGGTTCACCAGACTGATTCCGGGGATGGCAGGACTTTCATATGAAGAAAGACTGGATAGACTCGGCTTGTACTCGCTAGAATTTAGAAGATTGAGGGGGGATCTTATAGAAACTTACAAAATTCTTAAGGGGTTGGACAGGCTAGATGCAGGAAGATTGTTCCCGATGTTGGGGAAGTCCAGAACAAGGGGTCACAGTTCAAGGATAAGGGGGAAGACTTTTAGGACCGAGATGAGAAAAACATTTTTCACACAGAGAGTAGTGAATCTGTGGAATTCTCTGCCACAGAAGGTAGTTGAGGCCAGTTCATTGGCTATATTTAAGAGGGAGTTAGATGTGGCCCTTGTGGCTAAAGGGATCAGGGGTATGGAGAGAAGGCAGGTACAGGATACTGAGTTGGATGATCAGCCATGATCATATTGAATGGCGGTGCAGGCTTGAAGGGCCGAATGGCCTTCTCCTGCACCTATTTTCTATGTTTCTATGATCACATTGAATGGCGGTGCTGTCTCGAAGGGCCGAATGGCCTACTCCTGCACCTATTGTCTATTGTCCAAAGACATAGAGGTTTGTAGGTTAATTGGCTGCTTGGAATTGTAAATTATCCCTAGTGTATAGGATAGTGCTAATGTGTGGGGTGATTGCTGGTCGGCACAGACTCTGCGGGGTGGATGGGCCTGTTTCTGCACTGTATTTCATTGGACGGTCTGGGACAAGAGAAAAACATGAGCTGATACTTAATTCATATTAGTGGGTGGACAAAATGGGCCCCTATAAATCAAGGCCCAGGGACCGTTGCAGGAGGAGGAACCAAAAACTGCAACGTTCCATTCAAGTTTCCTATAAGTGAGGAAGCCGCTGATTGGTGGAAGAGGACTAAGAGGAAGCAGCTGATTGGGAGTCAGGTCCCTGCTGATTTCCTCCACCAGTTTGTATTGTATCCAGGGTAAGGCTTTGTATTGTATCCAGGGTAAGGGGGGAGAATGAGGGCCAGGGCAGTTTACTGTTCTGGATGTCAGATGTGGGAGGTCATGGAGTCTGATACCCCTCCAGATGTCCATATCTGTGCCAGGTGCGTCGAGATGGGGTTCCTAAGGGACCGTGTTAGGAACCTGGAGCAGCAGCTCGATGACCTCTGTCTGATCAGGGAGAGTGAGGAGGTCATAGAAAGGAGTTATAGGGAGGTGGCCACTCCAAGACCACGGGAGGCGGACAAGTGGGTCACGGTTAGGAAGGGCAAGGGGCAGAGGCAGGGACTAGTGAGTACCCCGGTGGCTGTACACCTTGAAAATAAGTACTCCTGTTTGAGTACTGTTGGGGGGGACAGCCTTCCTGGGGGTAGCGACAGGGGCCGGGCCTCCGGCACAGAGACCGGCCCTATTGCTCAGAAGGGTAGGGAAAAGAAGAGGAGGGCAATAGTAATAGGGGACTCTATAGTTAGGGGGTCGGATAGGCGATTCTGTGGACGCAGTCAGGAGACCCAGATGGTAGTTTGCCTCCCTGGTGCCAGGGTCAGGGATGTGTCTGAACGCGTCCAAGATATCCTGAAATCGGAGGGAGAGGAGCCTGATGTTGTGGTACATATAGGTACCAATGACATAGGCAGAAAAAGAGAAGAGGTCCTGAAAGGAGAATTTAGGGAGTTGGGAGGAGAGTTAAGGAGAAGGACCACAAAGGTAACAATCTCAGGATTACTACCTGTGCCACGCGACAGTGAGAGTAGGAATGGAATGAGGTGGAGGATAAATGCGTGGCTGAGGAACTGGTGCAGCGGACAGGAATTAAAATTTCTGGATCATTGGGACCTCTTTTGGGGAAGGTGTGACCTGTACAGAAAGGACTGGTTGCACTTCAACCCGAGGGGGACCAATATCCTGGCGGGGAGTTTTGCAAAGGCTACTGGGGAGACTGTAAACTAGAACGGTTGGGGGGAGGGACTCAAATAGAGAAAGCTAGTGGAAAATGTGGGAGGCAGGAGGCAGAGAAGGGAAGCACTCGGACCCAAAATGTAGGGGAGAAAGAAGAAAAAGATAATAAACAGAGAATAAGTGGTGGTGGGTTTCTTAAATGTGTATATTTTAAAGCTAGGAGCATTGTAAGAAAGGCGGGTGAGCTTAGAGCCTGGATTGACACCTGGAAGTATGATGTTGTGGCGATCAGTGAAACATGGTTGCAGGAGGGCTGTGATTGGAAACTAAATATTCCAGGATTTCGTTGCTTCAGGGGTGATAGAATTAGAGGGGCAAGAGGTGGGGGTGTTGCATTGCTTGTCAAGGAAGATATTACAGCAGTGCTTTGGCAGGATAGATTAGAGGGCTCATCTAGGGAGGCTATTTGGGTGGAACTGAGAAATGGGAAAGGTGTAGCAACACTTATAGGGGTGTATTATAGGCCGCCAAATGGGGAGCGAGAATTGGAAGAGCAAATATGTAAGGAGATAGCAGATATTAGTAGTAAGCACAAGGTAGTGATTGTGGGAGATTTCAATTTTCCACACATAGACTGGGAAACACATTCTGTAAAAGGGCTGGATGGTTTGGAGTTTGTAAAATGTGTGCAGGATAGTTTTTTGCAGCAATACATAGAGGTACCTACTAGAGAAGGGGCAGTGCTGGACCTCCTGTTAGGAAATGAGACAGGGCAGGTGGCGGAGGTATGCGTCGGGGAGCACTTCGGGTCCAGTGATCACAATACCATTAGTTTCAATATAATTATGGAGAGGGTCAGAACTGGACCTAGGGTTGAGATTTTTGATTGGAGAAAGGCTAACTTTGAGGAGATGCGAAAGGATTTAAAAGGAGTGAATTGGGACATGTTGTTTTATGGGAAGGATGTAGAAGAGAAATGGAGGACATTTAAGGGTGACATTTTAAGAGTACAGAATCTTTATGTCCCTGTTCGGTTGAAAAGAAATAGTAAAAATTGGAAAGAGCCATGGTTTTCAAAGGAAATTGGACACTTGGTTCGGAAAAAGTGAGATATCTACAATAATTATAGGCAGCATGGAGTAAATGAGGTGCTTGAGGAGTATAAAGAATGTAAAAAGAATATTAAGAAAGAAATTAGAAAAGCTAAAAGAAGATATGAGGTTGCTTTGGCAAGTAAGGTGAAAGTAAATCCAAAGGGTTTCTACAGCTATATTAATAGCAAAAGGATAATAAGGAATAAAATTGGTCCATTAGTCAGAGTGGACAGCTATCTGCAGAGCCAAAAGAGATGGGGGAGATATTGAACAATTTATTTTCTTCGGTATTCACCAAGGAGAAGGATATGGAATTATGTGAGGTAAGGGAAACAAGCAGAGTAGCAATGGAAACTGTGAGATTCAAAGAAGAGAAGGTGCGGACACTTTTGAAAAATATGAAAACGGATAAGTCTCCAGGTCCTGACAGGATATTCCCTAGGACATTGAGGGAAGTTAGGGTAGAAATAGCAGGGGCTATGACAGAAATATTTCAAATGTCATTAGAAACGGGAATAGTGTCGGAGGATTGGTGTACTGCGCATGTTGTTCCGTTGTTTAAAAAGGGTTCTAAGAGTAAACCTAGCAATAATAGACCTGTTAGTTTGACGTCAGTGGTGGGCAAATTAATGGAAAGGATATGTAAAGATAATATATATAAGCATCTGGATAAGCAGGGTCTGATTAGGAACAGTCAACATGGATTTGTGCCTGGAAGGTCATGCTTGACTAATCTTCTTGAATTTTTCGAAGAGGTTACTAGAGAAATTGATGAGGGTAAAGCAGTGGATGTTGTCTATATGGACTTCAGTAAGGCCTTTGACAAGGTTCCTCATGGAAGGTTGGTTAAGAAGATTAAATTGTTGGGTATTAATGGTGGAGTAGCAACAGTGGCTGAATGGGAGATGCCAGAGAGTATTGGTGGATGGCTGTTTGTCAGGTTGGAGACCGGTGACTAGTGGGGTGCCTCAGGGGTCTGTGTTGGGTCCACTGTTGTTTATCATGTACATCAATGATCTGGATGATGGTGTGGAAAATTGGATTAGTAAATATGCAGATGATACTAAGATAGGTGGTGTTGTGGATAATGAAGTAGATTTTCAAAGTCTACAGAGAGATTTAGGCCATTTGGAAGAGTGGGCTGAAAGATGGCAGATGGAGTTTAATGCTGACAAATGTGAGGTGCTACATCTCGGCAGGACAAATCAAAATAGGACGTACATGGTAAATGGTAGCGAATTGAGGAATGCAGTTGAACAGAGGGATTTAGGAATAACTGTGCATAGTTCCCTGAAGGTGGAATCTCATGTAGATAGGGTGGTAAAGAAAGCTTTTGGTGTGCTGGCCTTTATAAATCAGAGCATTGAATATAGAAGTTGGGATGTAATGTTAAAATTGTACAAGGCATTGGTGAGGCCAATTCTGGAGTATGGAGTACAATTTTGGTCGCTTAATTATAGGAAGGATGTCAACAAAATAGAGAGAGTACAGAGGAGATTTACTAGAATGTTGCCTGGGTTTCAGCAACTAAGTTACAGAGAAAGGTTGAACAAGTTAGGTCTTTATTCTTTGGAGCGCAGAAGGTTAAGAGGGGACTTGATAGAGGTCTTTAAAATGATGAGCGGGTTAGAAAGTGGACGTGGATAAGCTTTTCCCATTGAGAGTAGGGAAGATTCAAACAAGGGGACATGACTTGAGAATTAAGGGACAGAAGTTTAGGGGTAACATTAGGGGGAACTTCTTTACTCAGAGAGTGGTAGCTGTGTGGAATGAGCTTCCAGTGGAAGTGGTGGAGGCAGGTTCGATGTTATCCTTTAAAAATAGATTGGATGGGTATATGGACGGGAAAGGAATGGAGGGTTATGGTCTGAGTGCAGGTAGATGGGACTAGGGGGAAGTAAGAAAAAAAAAGAAAAAAAAAAGGGAAAAAAAAGCTTTCGGCACGGACTTGAAGGGCCGAGATGGCCTGTTTCTGTGCTGTTATGTTTATATATGGTTATACTGTATATATATAAGGATTTAATTTAACTATTCTGTCAAAGATTTTGACTTTGCGATGAGAATTTTGAACTTGGTTACTCATACCAAACACATGCAAGAGTATCATCAGCCAATTCTACTCACCTCCTGCATATTCAGTACAAATGACTTCAACAGAGCTGAATATCTGAATATACAAAAGCAAGTGGAACTACAGCTGACACTCTTGCACACATTTAGTAATTGTGGCCAAAGGCAAATTTGTTCCTCTTTGCACGATTCTGAGAAGTCAATTTTCAGAAGGAATCTAATGTACAAAGATGCAATTGCAATCTAAATAAAATAATTGCCTCATATGAGCCATATTTAATTTTAATGTTTCTTAGGATTTTTTACATCCGCAATAGAGCTTGCAGATTTGGCTAAAGTTCTGCTCATTTACCAATAAATTAATAAGATGGTTGTACTCTTATATTCTTAAAGACAAAAAATGGTGGGAAAACTCAACATTTAGGACAGGACAGTGATGCAGCAGGTAGAGCTGCTGCCTCACAGTGCCAGAGACACGGGTTTGATTCTGACCCCAGGTGCTGTCTGCGTAGAGTTTTCACGTTCTCCCTCTGACCATGTGAATTTTCCCCACATGCTTCCTAGAAAAAAATCCACATCCCAAAGACGTGTGGATTTATTTATAGGACGTGGCTTCCGTAAAATTGCCCTTAATGTGCAGGGAGTGAATGAGAAAGTTGGATAACATTGGTGTGTGAAAGTTCAGCATAGACTCAGTGGCCTGTTTCCATGCTGTATCTCTAAACTAAATTAAATTAAGCTAAACATGTCAGAGAGCAATGGTTGAAATCGATCATCTTTCAACAGATACGCTATGACAATCAATGTAAAATAACTGCCAACACAGAGATGCACATTTATTTTTTGGTCAATATTTTTATTCTATGTATTAACATATTTTCTTTCATTCTATAAGTGGTGGGAAATGTTTAAAGAAAAAAAACTACTTTTGTAAAGATAAAATATTCAAGGGTCATCATCAAAAGGTGTTAACCGTTCCCTCTCCACAGATGCTGGCAGAGCTACTGAGTATTTCCACCATATTTTGTTTTTATTTGAAGGCCAAAAACATAAGTGGACAACAACATGAATGTCAACTAAGTGCTCTGCATTCCAAAACTAGCAATATTTCACACTCCAGGATGCATCATGGCTTCCTGCAGAAAAATCAATACAGAACTCAGGCAACTGGGGTTACCTATTTGATTTGCGCCCTTTGTAATGTTAAGCTACTGGTTGATATCAAGGGGAAGTATTACAAATATCTGTGCATTTACATCTACCTTGATGATTTCCATTGTTTTCAGGTCAAACCCATCAAGCCTGCAGAGAAGCAGCAAACAGTAATGCAAGAATACTACATGCCAATGACAAGGACAGTTCCTTGCATCTTTTCTATTAGTGATACAGATGATCAATGGCAGCTGTAAGTAACCTGCATCCATCCCTCCCCTCCCCCTCCCATTCCCTGCACCACATTGTCCTCTGACAAGGGAGACACGGGAAATTGTCGCCCCTTTCCCATGTCTTGGGAAACAGCAAAGACAGAGAATGTTTTTTTGCTGTTTTTGAGTACGAGATGATAATAAATCGATACCAGGATGAAATTCATCACCATATTCAATGTGCAGCACAGTGTTTGATTAATTGAAGAAAACGATTTTTAACGATCATACAAGAAGTCACAAAATTAGAAGTGTAAATGACAGCAGAGATCGCTTCTGAAGCCAAGATTACCTGCACCAGATGTCTCATGATACGAGAAAGGGGCAGCAACAGAGATCCAGGTTCGATCCTGACTACAGGTAGTGTCTGTATGGAGTTTATACTTTCGCCCCATGACCGCGTGGGTTTTCTCCACATTTACCAGTTTCCTCAAACACAGGTTTGCAGGTTAATTGACTTCGATAAAAATTGAAATTTTCCCTAGTATGTTGGATAGTGTTAGTGTACAGGGATCAGTGGTCAGCGAGGACTCCGTGGGCCAAAGGATCTGTTTCCACGTTGTATCGCTAAACTAAATTAAACCAAAAAGACTAGCAGTGCTGTTAAAGTCACAGAGTTGTCAAGCTCTGAAATAGGCCCTCTGGCCCACCATGTCCACGCCAAACCTTATGCCTATTCTTCACTCATTCTACTTGTCTTTATTATATTTCTATGCCTTGCCTATTCAAGGCCCTTTCAACAGGTCTCTTAAACATACTGATTGTATTTAATTCCACCACTTCCTCTGGCAATGCATTTTAGATATTAATAACTCACTGTGTCAAAAAATGTTTCCGTCAGTGCAAAATTATCCAAATTAACTGGAGGGAGAGGCAAGCTAACATCAATGTCCTCCCTGAAGATAGACACAAAATGCTGGAATAACTCAGTGGGACAGGCAGCATCTCTGGATAGAAGAAATGGGTGACGTTTCGGGTCGGGACCCTTCTTCGATCGTCATCCGTTCCTTCTATCCAGAGATGCTGCCTGACCCACTGAGTTACTCCAATATTTTGTGTCTATCTTCAGTGTAAACCGGCAACTGCAGTTCCTTCATACACGCCAATGCCCTCCTTCAATATCTCCAGTACTAAGGCCCATTTACACTCATTTTGCAAGGATGGTGTTTAGTATTATTATTATTTGAGCAATGTGTTGTCGCCTGCATTTCCCTAACCACAGTACCATAGCAACACCTAGACCATAAAATCTGCAGTAATTCAGGAACCTTGAGAGGTGATTCATGCACCATTAACATCCTAGGAGCTATTAGGAATGGGCAATAATTGCTGGCAAATGCTGCCCAACTCCCATATGCTTTTATTATATCTAAAAAACACCATTTCTAGAAGTTGAATTCAGTTAAATGGATTAATCACTGATCCTTTCGTTATGTTTGTCACACCTTTCAAACGTCATCCTTTAGGATTCTTGCATCATTGTATTCAATTTATGTTCTGCCAAGCTAGAGGTATACAGCAAATAGATAATGCAAAAGTCATTTCATGGCAATTATAATGACAGATCTTTGATTTTGTTCGAGCTGTTCATCCAAGCGGCCACTGGCAACAATAGCAGCGCGATTTAATGAAGCAGCCAGGTCCACCTCTACTTGAAGTTCAAGAATCTTTCTTCTCTTATTGAGATCTCCATAAATTTTTAAATCATACCCTGCAAATGAAGGAATATTGGCCTAGAAATTCAGTCCGATGACAGTTTGTTTCATTGACACTCAATTTGGACCAAGTAAAAACTATTCCCATGAAAAATGTACTCAACTCTGAACATTTAATGCATCATTTCCCAGTATGAATTATGCTTTTGCCTCTGATGAGATTTCAGCATTGAGGCAAATATATGGATACTTCATGCAGGAAGGAACTGCAAATGCTGGTTTAGACCAAATATAGACACAAAATGCTGCAGTAACTCAGCAGGTCAGGCAGCATCTCTGGAAAAAAGGAATAGGTGACATTTCGGCTCGAGACCCTTCATCAGACCTTTGGTTAAAATTTGATATGGGAATACAACAATAAGCCACCCTTTTTAAAATCCAGTCATACCTTGATTATATTTAAAAAGTATACTGAGAGCCAAATCTACCATTAATTATAGACAATAGACAATAGGTGCAGGAGTAAGCCATTCGGCCCTTCGAGCCAGCACCGCTATTCACTGTGATCATGGCTGATCATCCCCAATCAGCACCCCGTTCCTGCTTCTCCCCATATCCCCTGACTCGGGTATCTTTAAGAGACCTATCTAGCTCTCTCTTGAAAGTATCCAGAGAACCGGCCTCCACCACCCTCTGAGGCAGAGAATTCCACAGACTCACAACTCTCTATGATAAAAAGTGTTTCTTCGTCTCCGTTCTAAATGGCTTACCCCTTATTATTAAACTGTGGCCCCTGATTCTGGACACCCCCAACATCGGGAACATGTTTCCTGCCTCTAGCGTGTCCAAACCCTTAATAATGTTATATGTTTCAATAAGATTCCCTCTCATCCTTCTAAACTACAGAGTATAAAAGTCCAGCCGCTCCATTCTCTCAGCATTTGACAATCCCGCCATCCCGGGAATTAACTTTGTAAACTTACGCTGCACTCCCTCAATAGCAAGAATGTCCTTCCTCAAATTAGGGGATCAAAACTGCACACAATACTCCAGGTGTGGTCTCACTAGATACAACTGCATCTCTTTGCTCCTATACTCAACTCCTCTTGTTATAAAGGCCAACATGCCATTTGCTTTCTTCACTGCCTGCTGTACCTGCATGCTTACTTTCATTGACTGATGAACAAGGACCCCCAGGTCCTGTTGTACTTCCCCTTTTCCCAACTTGACACCATTAAGATAGTAATCTGCCTTCCTGTTTTTGCTACCAAAGTGAATAACCTCACATTTATCCACATTAAACTGCATCTGCCATGCATCTTCCCACTCACCCAACCTGTCCAAGTCACCCTGCATTCTCATAGTTGTTGTTGTCTCATTAGTGTTGTTTATTTGTCAGTTATCGTGAATTGTATAGAAAAAATATTCCCAAGCCAAAAAATAAACTTGTAATTGAACATTTTTTCAAAGCTTTGCATGAATTCACATAGAATTCTTTGAACCATCAAAAACTAATCAATATTAGCGTAACAAAACGAAACAAGAAATAAAAGGTCGACCCAAAACGTCACCCGTTCCTTCTCTCCAGAGATGCTGCCTGTCCCACGGAGTTACTCCAGCATTGTTTGTCTATCTCTGGTTTAAACCAGCATCTACAGTTCCTTCATACACAAAACAATACCTGTTCTTTTCCCTCCTAATTTATAAGTTTGAACCCCCATTCGAAAGAATCCTTTGGCAGGGCTGACTGGTGGATATTGAAGTAGAGAGTAAGATTCCCCAGTATTTGTCTAGCGAATCTTAATATGATCAGGTACTGCTGTGGATTCCACAGGGAACCAAGTGACAGATGCTGAATCTCATCAATGTCTGATTAAACCATTGGCCAAAGGCAGCACGATTTGATAATGCCCATTTGCGATCGAAAAAAAGTATTTTAATATTGAAGTTTTCCCATTAGTTTTGATTTCCATCCAATAACACAGTGACATTTTGCAGATATTTTTTTATTCGGAGTGGAAGTTCCATCAAGAGTAATTACTACATGGGTCATCCAACCCGGCCAAGCTGTGATGGTATTAATCCTTCATGCGGGAAAAGGTCTTAATCCCGAGTGTACACAAGGCTCCAATACCAGTTGTATGACCCTTGCCTTCACATACCTATCTGACCTTCACTCAATGCTTGACATTATCTCTGCTTCACTCATGCCCACTGTTATGTATTCTACATCTTACCATCCTATGTGACAAAATTGTTACATTGTCCCAAGTAGAAAGAGTGAAAATGGATGAGTCAGCATTTCCACTGAAACTCTTGATCATTACTGATTCTACTCAAAATAACTTGACAGTTTTGCAACATGCATCTATTATTATTTCTCTTGTACCTATTGTACTGTATTTGCTTATATATATATATATTGACATGATCTATTTTGTTTTAAAGCCCTTGCAGTTATTACAGAACATGTCTGTTACATCTGTACATCGGCGAGACCAAGCGCAGGCTCGGTGATTGTTTCGCTGAACACCTCTGCTCAGTCCTCCTTAACCTACCTGATCTCCCGGTTGGTCAGCACTTTAACTCCCCCTCCCATTCCCAATCTGACCTTTCTGTCCTGTATGTCTCCATTGTCAGAGTGAGGCCCAGCACAAATTGGAGGAACAGCACCTCATATTTCGCTTGTGTAGCTTACACCCTAACGGTATGAACATTGACTTCTCGTACTTCAAATAGCCCTTGCTTTCCCTCTCTCTCCATCCCCTCCCCTTCCCAGTTCTTCCACCAGTCATACTGTCTCCAACTACATTCTATCTTTGTACCGCCCACTCCCCTGACATCAGCCTGAAGAAGGATCTCGACCCGAAATGTCACCTATTCCTTCTCTCCGGAGATGCTGCCTGTCCCGCTGAGTTACTCCAACCTTCAATTTAAACCAGCATCCGCAGTTCTTCCCAACACATGGCTGTTACATATGTTTACCCTATTTCCAGACCAGAATTTCTGCAAACTGTATTTCCAATATCTCTGAATTTCTCATCTTCCAGCAGTTACAAATTAAGTGATACATTTGAGATGCTTATCTATATTAGTGTAATGCTGTTTACAAATCAGAAAAACAAAAGTATTACAAAGACATACAGGTGTATAGGTTAATTGGCTTGGTAAATGTAAAAATTCTCCCTGGTGGGTGTAGGATAGTGTTAATGTGCGGGGATCACTGGTCGGCGCTGACCCGGTGGGCTGAAGGGTCTGTTTCTGCGCTGTATCTAAACTAAACTAAAAATTAAGTATTCATGCTACCAGTCATATAGAATAAACATACGACCAAAATGATGGGTAAACAACATATTTGGCAAAGTCTCTATGAATTGAGTTAATGACAAATCTATTTGTTGACCTAAAAGATTTTAAAAGATTTCAGCCGATGAAACATTTTTTTTATCATTGTGATCAATAAACATTCGATTGTTTGACAACTAACCCGTGTGTTCCCATGACAACCAAAGCTGTAACTTTAATGATACCAGGCCCTCTCGAGAACTTTTATTTTTCTTTATTTCATCCATCACCAACATGCAGTTGCTTTTGAAAAATAAAATCTAGGCTAGCAGATTACAAAGTAAACAGGGACATCTTTCAAACCGTTTCTACCAGATTTATAGTCGGGAGCATGTAGGGAGAAAATGTTGGCTGGGAAATGAATTTCCTGTGCTAAACTCCATCCTGACATCCATACTACATTTTGAAACTTTTTTTCCTTGCCTCCAGTTCCCTCCCCTATACTTTCAGTCTGAAGAAGAGTCCTGACCTGAAACGTCAGCCATCTTTTTTCTCCAGAGATGCTGACTGACCCTCTGAATTACTCCAGCACTTTGTGCTTATCTTCAGTATATACCAGCATCTGCAGTTCATTTCTACACATTGAATTCAACTGATCTCATTATTCCCTTCCTTAACCCTGGAGTATTGAACCTTGTGTAGTACTCTGATTACTTCCCCGGTTGAGGTCAGAAAACTCAGCAACATATTTGACATCAAAAATTAGCCTTTTAGACACTGGCTCCCAATTCTGAAGGACTGAGCGATTTCTAATTCTTGTACAAAAACGTAATGCTTATAAATTATATATTTTTTAGCCGTTTCATTCACAACCGTGTTTTTTTTCTGCAGCTGAAGCTAGTTGATGTCATTTAATCCAGCTCAGCCGCACACAAAAAAGCCAAATAAATGTATGACACAATATAAACGCTCAAATATTTTGATCAAAGTCATAACATAATGCAATAAATGCTGGCCGTAGAATTTCCCATTAATCAGCTGCAGTTTTTTTGTAATATCTCCAGCACCAACATCACCATCATTAATCATGGAGGACAAATGTCATCATGCATCAACAGCATGGAGCAGAGCGGCTGTCACATGATATTGATGGCCTCAACCTGAAAAAAAGTGCTTGCAAAATTTACAGCGCATCATAAAAAAAAAAAAACATACCCCAGAGTAGTTTCTTTCCGTTTTGGTTGCCGAAACCCTCAATAAGATTATCACCATTCCATTATTCTTAGGATGCATATTGTATTTTGTTACACACACGCAAGAAAAGTTGCCTTCGTTCCAACATAAGTTTTATCCTTGCACTAACGATTAGGCTTCCACTGGGAATAAATGTTCACACATTTTTCCTGGAGTTAAGGTAACTGTGGCAACTATTTCTATTTATTTTCATACACTTTCGTTGTTGCGTCCCTTGCCTATTTATCATTTCCTTGCTCTATTTATCCTGCAATGTACTGTTGATTGTTCTCTTGTTCATCCATTGCAGTTGATTCTTTTGTTCTCTTCACCTTTGTCTTACTGCATATCTCCTATCCCTTTGTTTCCTGTTCTTCCTCTCTCTGTCTGCCTCCATGGACTTACGTAGTTCAAATATATTTTGTTACTGAGCTCCTATTGTTTCTTGTAGCTCATCTTCATTTATGTTTCCCATTTTTTCTTAATTTTCCATTCCTTTTTGCACCTCTGTCTTTGCTCTTTCTCCAGCCACATTCAACAGCAACTAAGGGTGAAAACCCAGAGCACAATGCACCACTGCAGTATAAATTAAAGAACCCATCAAAAGGACTCTTGAGATTCTCTGATTCTGGAGACTGTTCAAGAAATAGTGCTTCTCCTTTGCTGCCCCAGTCCTTGAATGTTGTTTCACCATTCACTTTACTTTGCTTTCTTTCTGCTTGTGCATTTCCCATTAATGAGGAAGGAGCCTGCCATTCATATGGGCTGCTGGATAGGATTGAGAATGGGGAAGTGCCATTCTCTTCCACAGTCCTTTCAGGTTAGACAGAGGTTCACATGTACCTCCTCTAACACCATCTACTACATCTGGTGTTCCCAATGTGGGCTCCTGTACATCAGCATGGCCAAACATAGATTCGGCGACCATTTAACCGAACACTAATGCTCGGTCCGCTTACAGGATCTCCCGGTTGACAACAATTTCAACTCCCCTTCCCATTCTCGTACTGACCTTTCTGTCTTGGGCCTCCTCCATTGCCAGAGGAACATTGATTCTCTAATTTTAAGTAGCTTCTACTTACACACCCCTCCCCCCTCCTCTTTATTTAAAATACGAGTGGGAGAAAATAAGTGATCTGTTAGTCTAATGTCTACTTCTGCAAAAATATAAGGATCCGTTTTTTGTTAAGGGGGTCATTGGAGAAAACTTATAATGTCATAATATGATCAAACAGTTTTGGCACAACATTTTTGGGGGATGTTGTTGCCAGAGTAGACGGAAAGAAACCAGTAGATGCAAGGAAAATTTTAAAGGTGTTTACGAAATGTTAGTTTACAGAATAAGACAACATTATGTTGAGGGCAATTTATTAGCGTGGGTACAGAGAGGATTGGCTAATAACAGGAAACATCCGGTTCAGAAAAGTGGGCCATTTTTAGGTTGGCAATCTGTGGGCTGTTGCAAGCATTAATGATCACTGCTTGGATTGCAACTGTTTACAACATATATTAATGATTTAGAGGAACAAAGAGAATATACTACAGACAAATTTGCAAATGTTACAAAAATAGCTGGGAAGACAAGCGCATAGAAGGATATAAAGTGTTTACAGTGCATTTGACAAATGGAGTATAACATGGTAAATTGAAAAGTTGGTCATTTTGGAAGATAAAAAAGATTATCGTTTACACAGTAAAACACTGCAGAAAGCTGCAGCACAAAGAAGTCCTGTTATGTGCAGCAGATAATCAAGAAGGCAATTGCCACCTAGTAACTTTTGCTTAAAGACCGGAGCATTAAAGGGGACTATAGAAGGCTCTAATGAAGCCACATGCAGAGTATTGTGGATGTTCTTGTTTCATTATTTAAAGAAAGTTTAATCACCAGTGGATGCAGAACAGGGCAGGTTCACAACGATGAACCCAGGAATGAAGGGTTCATCGAATGAACACACAAGAACACAAGTAAATAAGAGCAGGCGGAGGCCACCAGACCCCTCAAGCCCACTCCGCCATTCAACATGTTTAAGAAGGAACTGCAGATGCTGGAAAAATCGAAGGTAGATAAAAATGCTGGAGAAACTCACCCGCTGAGTTTCTCCAGCATTTTTTATCTACCCACCACTCAACATGATCACAGTTGCTTTATGCTGGCCTCAATTATTATTTTATGCCAGTTCCCAATTGCCTTCAATTCACAGATCATTCTAAACTGTATTTAACTCCACCTTAAATCTAGACTCCACAACTGTCTGGGGTAGAGAATTAGCAGGGATTCATCACCCTCTGCAAAAATAAAATTCTGTACACTTCCATTTTAAATGACCGACCCCTTATCTTGTAACTATGTCCCCTCGTTTATGTGTCTTTTTTACACATGCAAACATCTCAACATTTACCCTATCACCCCCCCTTAAGATCTTATATTTATTTCTCAATAAGGTCAGCCCTCACTCAAACTTTTCAGCCTGTTCAGATAATTCAACCCTCAGATACTGGAATGTTATTATACTCTAATGTTATTATATCCCTTTTGGGTATGTGGAACAAAATTGTGTAGCCTCGCCATTAACCTGTAATGAAACCCCTTTATTATTAAGACTCCAAATCCTTTGCAATAAAGGTAAAAATGCTCTTTGCCTTCTTTACTACTTGTTGAACCTTGCTTGCCAACTTTTTGAGTTCTAGAATACTTTTGCATTTCACTCATTTGCAGTCTCTCTCTTTTCCTCTCATT
The DNA here is from genome assembly GCA_038087875.1 of Malacoraja senta. Taxonomy (NCBI): domain Eukaryota; kingdom Metazoa; phylum Chordata; class Chondrichthyes; order Rajiformes; family Rajidae; genus Malacoraja; species Malacoraja senta. The sequence continues at coordinate 14,754,983 of CM075979.1, read as the reverse complement.
GAAATGCATGGCCTCACACTTTCCCACATTGGACTATATTTGCCTTTTTCTGATCACTCTGTCCACTCAAAATACTGTTGCATGGACATAATATCCTCAACGTGCTCTAACACTTATTTTGCTATCATCAGCAAACTTGGATATGTTACATTTCACCTCCTCCTCTATGTCATTCATATACATAGTCAAACTAAAAAATACGTGAAGACAGGTTGATCAGATTAGGTCTATACTGACTGGATTTAAGAAATGAAAAAGACAATCTTATTGAAACATATAAGATTCTTTGGGCGATCTGACAAGTTCTCGATGATGTTCCCCTCATGGAAGAATCTGGGATTAGAGGCATTATCTTAGAACATGGGGCAAACATTTAAGACTAAAAGGAGTGAATATTTATTCTCTGAAGATTTGAGAGTCTTTGGAATTCCTTATCACACGCCCCTAGTGGAGACTCCATGAAAAATGTCAAAGCTGAGAAAGATGGGTTTGTAACCAGTAAAGGGAATCATTTATTATGGAACTAGGGCACAAAAATGGATTCAAGAACATTTGAATTGGCCACAATCCTATTGAATGGCATAGCAGGCTTGAGATACTAAACAGTATATGCCTGTTTCCGTTTCCTCTGGTTTTCTGATCAAATTTGTGTATATCACATCTGTATCTTTGTCGTATAGACTGCTACCGAAAATATATTTCTTACAGCAGTATGACGGCCATTTGTGTAGTGGTTGAGGATCCCAGCTGCAATACCTCAATAACAATTTAGTTCCATCATTTGTATAGTTTAACAATTTTATGCTCAAAATGAAGACAGAGGGGACTGCAGATGCTGGAATCTTGAGCAAAAACAAACTCAGAGGATCAGGCAACACCTGAAGAGGAATTATACAAGAGGCTGGAATGATGCTGCCTGATCTGTTTCATTCTTACAATGTTGCCCTGGTGCCTCTGCTTTCAAATCAGCAAATCACACTGAATTCCACCGGCTGGTTCCTTTTGGAAAGAATGAAATTGAACCCAGATAGCACAATGGCGCAGCAGGTCCAGCTGCTCTTGCCACAGCCTCAGTGACCCAGGTTCAATCCTGAGCTTTGATGTTGTTAGTGTGGGGCTTGTACATTCTCATTGTGAGAATCCCTTGGGTGTTCTGGTTGCCTGCTGCAGCCCAAATACATGCTGTTTTGCTAGGTTAATCATCTGCTGTAAATTACCTCCACCATGAGTGAATGATTGAAACCGATGGACATGAGAGACCGAAGATAGACACAAAAAGCTGGAGTAACTCAGCGGGGCGGCAGCATCACTGGAGAGAAGGATCGGGTGACATTTCAGGTCGAGACACCTCTTTGGTCTGAAGAAGGGTCTCGACCCGAAATGTCACCCATTCCTTCTCTCCAGAGATGCTGCCTGTTACTGAGATGCTGAGTTACTCCAGCATTTTGTGTCTATCTTCAGTTTAAACCAGCATCTGCAGTTCCTTCCTACACATGAGAGATAGAAGTTGTCATGGGAAATAAGATGAGAAAATGGGACTGTTCAATTGCTTGTAAACCTGGCCTGGACTTGATAGGCTGAATAGCCTCTTTCTGTATCATAGGAGAATGTGAAAATTGCCTGGAATTAACAGATTGTTCTGGAAAAACACAGTCAACTTTCAGCACAATTTTAATAAACAACATATGAATGCATGTAGAAATAAAATGCTGGAGTAACTCAGCAGAGCAGGCAGCATTTCTGGAGAGAAGAAATGGGTGACGTTTCGGGTCGAGACCCTTCTTCAGACTTAATGCATGTGCTGTGTCAATCTGCCTGTACACTTCAAATATGAAGCATAAAGTGCCTTGCTGTCCAGATCAGGGAAAGCTATGGGAAAGCTATTTTAACAAGTACATATTTACCATCACATTGGGTGCGCCCAATATATCAGAGCAAGACAGATCAAGATTGCTGTTGTAAGACATGAGTTCAATTGTGACTTGAGAGAGGAAATGCCAACTGATACAAAATGGTTCCCCGCATCCATGTACCAAAAATCACTTTAGCTCCATTTGCAGCAGATACAATTCAACTGAGACAAGTGATTGCAACAGTATAATCTATCGCCAGGGCAGAAAAGAAGAAATGACTTCAAAGATTGTGTGCTGGATATGTGTAGGGGGATTGTGATAAGTGAAGGTTTGATGTAATGAGCAAAACCTGAGTTGCCATGACAAGGTTTAAAATGGCATCACTGTACCTGTGAGAGAGGGTATTTCACAAACATGTCCTCTTTAAAAAAACTACAATCATTAAAATTTGTGGGGGGGGGGAAATCAGATAACTGTTTTGAGGCAATTATTGGTAACACTATGATGAAAAATGCAAGTACATGCTGAACGCAACAACACTGATGTCTGAAATGCCCTGGTTTGAATCTCATTGGGCTTATTCTCTTATTAAGCAGTTAGAAAGCCACATGACCAGTGAGAACGAGAGAGATCTTCACCTACTTTTCATTTCTCCTAGCCCCTAATTTACATTGATATTTACCTACAAAATGAATGGCTGCCATGTGAGGTAGTTGAGGCAGGTACTATTACAACGTTTAAGAAACATTTAGACAGGTACATGGATAGGATAGGTTTAGAGGGATATGGGCCAAATGCAGGTAGGTGGGATTAGTGTAGATGGATGGGACATATTAGTCGGTGTGGGCAAGTTGGGCCGAAGGGCCTGTTTCCACAGTGTATGACTCTATGACTTTAATAGCACATTTCACAACTGAATTCTGACTTGATTTCAACAAGATTTAATCCTCTTTTGGTTTTTCCTAGTTTGAGGGTGTTGCAGATAGACAGGAGCAGTAATTTTGGTGAAATGCTTGTTTACAGAACCAGCATCTTCTCGCCTGCATGACAGCAGGTACTAACTATATCTGCCTCTGTCTGAGTGGGAGTATTCAAATGACAAATTAACCATTACATTTTTGCCACCCAGTCATTGAGATGCTTTGTCTGGTGCAAGAAGAAACAAATATACAGTTCTTTTGTTTTTGAAGAAGCCAAAGATCATGAATAAGTGAACTTCTCAGGAATCGAAAACTTGCTTTGGGAAAGGGATGCACAATTAACCTCTATCATCATTACTTTTTTGCATATCTTTCATTCGTTTGTTCCATATCTCTCTACATCACCATCTATATTTCTCATTTCCCTCTCCCCTGACTCTCAGTCTGAAGAAGGGTCTCGACCCAAAACATCACCTATTCCTTTTCTCCAGCGATGCTGTCTGATCCGCTGAGTTACTCCAGCTTTTTGTGCCTATCTTCACACTTCCCTCCCCCTGACTGCCCCTCATTTGTAGTTTGGCATGCTGTTGAATATGTTTAAATTTATTCCACTTTAGTGAGATAATCCAGGCAGAACAACACCATGAAGTTCTTTATTTGTATGTGGCGAGCATCCACTGACACTAGTTGGCACATAACAAGACCACTGAAATAACACTCTCTCATTTGCGGATACAGAAATATATTGTCGTTCCCCCTAATTATCGAGCCTCCTATCATCTGACATCACCCTTCCCTGCTGAGCCTCAAATGAGATGCCAGGATGATATGTAGGAGAGAACTGCAGATGCAGGTTTACACTGAAGATAGGCACAAAAAGCTGGAGTAACTCAGCGGGTCAGGCAGCATCTCTGGAGAAATGGAACAGATGACGTTTTGGGTCGAGACAGAGTCAGGGGAGAGGGACTCGACCAGGAGCACTGCAATGAAAGAGGCGGGTTAAACTACATTCATTTCAATGCAAGAGGCTTGACAGGTTAGGCAGATGTACTCCGGGCCTGAATTGGCTTAGGGGACTAGGATATTACAGTCATAACAGAAGCATGGTAGAGAGAAGGGTAGAACTAGCAGCTCGATGTTCCAGGGTACAGATGCTGCAGATGTGGATCAGTGCTGGGCATCATTGTTCATCATTTATTTAAATGATTTGTGTCAGAATGTACAAGAAATGGTTACAAATTCTGCAGATTACTCTAAAATCAAGGTATCATAGACAGGGAAGTAGGGTTTAAAAAATTATAGTAGGATCTTGACAACTAAGTGAGTGGGCTGAGAAATGGGAAATGGCTTTCAATTCAGATAAGCGTGAGGAGTTACATTTTGCGAACACAGTGAATGATAGGGCTCTGGAGAGTGTTACAAATCAGTGGGACAAAGGTGCAAGCATATACTTCTCTGAAGTAGTCACCACAGACAGTGCACTTGAGAATATGTAGAATTGGGGATACTTTAGGACTAGGGTTTAAGTATTCTGAGCTAAGTTTCAACTTCTTTATTTTGACATCATTTAGTTAAATTTCATTATCCTTGCTGTGATATCATTTTTCCTGGAAAACATGTGATGTTTATGTGATGTTTAATGCTATTGTAATTGGCTAAGATGTATTATGCTGTGTATGATTGTAATTGGGTGGAAAGATCGTCCCCACCTATATAACCATGTGATACTGTAGATATTGGTCTAGAATCACCATCCTTTGTAAATTACCTCCCACTGTATCAACCATATATATATATATATATATATATATATATATATATATATATATATATATATGCTGATTCCTTTGTTTGAGCAAATGTGTTTCCCAGAGCTGCCCAGGGTGGTACAGAGAAACCTGGTCACCATGGTGAAATAAAGTATTCTAGTCTGTGTTTTCACTGAACGGACTAAGGAATATAAATACCTGAATGATCACACTGACAAACTCATTGGGCATGCTGGCCTTCATTATTCAGGGTACGTTTAGGTTTAGATTCTGATTTAGTATTGCCACATATGCTGAGGCATAGTAAAAATGTTTTGGTTTGCATGCTAGCCAATCCAATCAAATCGGATAATACTATCAATCAACAGAATCAAGTCAAATGCCAGTAAAATAGATAAAGCAAATAGGAAGATATAGAGTATGGAATATAATTCTCAACATTGTTACGCACCAGAGTTCACTCTTGAGATCACACCTTCCCGATCCAACCATGGGCTTACCGGGGCACCAACTTGCCTGAGGTCATTTGTTTCTGGCCCTGATTGGTCCTGGTCATTTCTAGCCTCAACCCCACCTACTTTCAGTCTGAAGAAGGATTCCAACCCGAAACGTCACCTATCCTTTTTCTCCAAAGATGCTGCTTGACCTGCTGAGTTACTCCAGCACTTTGACAATAGACAATAGGTGCAGGAGTAGGCCAATCGGCCCTTTGAGCCAGCACCGCCATTCAATGTGATCATGGCTGATCATCCCCAATCAGTACCCCGTTCCTGCCTTCTCCCCATATCCCCTGACTCCGCTATCTTTAACAGACCTAACTAGCTCTCTCTTGAAAGTATCCAGAGAAACGGCCTCCACCGTCCTCTGAGGCAGAGAATTCCACAGACTCACAACTGTGAGAAAAAGTGTTTCCTCGTCTCTGTTCTAAATGGCTTACCCCTTATTCTTAAACTGTGGGACCTGGTCCTGGACTCCCTCAACATCGGGAACATGTTTCCTGCCTCTAGCGTGTCCAAACCCTTAACAATCTTATATGTTTCAATAAGATATCCTCTCATCCTTCTAAACTCCAGAGTGTACAAGCCCAGCCGCTCCAATTTCTCAGCATACGACAGTCCCGCCATCCCGGGAATTAACCTTGTAAACCTACGCTGCACTCCCTCAATAGCAAGAATGTCCTTCCTCAAATTAGGGGACCAAAACTGCACACAATACTCCAGGTGTGGTCTCACTAGGGCACTGTACAACTGCAGAAGGACCTCTTTGCTCATATATTTGACTCTTCTTGTTAGAAAGGCCAACATGCCATTCGCTTTCTTCACTGCCTGCTGTACCTACATGCTTACTTTCATAGACTGATGAACAAGGACCCCCAGATCCCATTGTACTTCCCCTTTTCCCAACTTGATGCCATTTAGACAGTAATCTGCCTTCCTGTTTTTGATACCAAAGTGGATAACCTCACATTTCTCCACATTAAACTTCATCTGCCATGCATCTGCACACTCCCCCAACCTGTCCAAGTCAACCTGCATTCTCATAGCATCCTCCTCACAGTTCACACTGCCATCCAGCTTTGTGTCATCTGCAAATTTGCTGATGTTACTTTGAATCCCTTCATCCAAATCATTGATGTATATTGTAAATAGCTGCGGTCCCAGCACCGAGCCTTGCGGTACCCCACTAGTCACTGCCTGCCATTCTGAAAGGGACCCGTTAATCTCTACTCTTTGTTTCCTGTCTGCCAACCAATTTTCTATCCATGTCAGCACTCTACCCCCAATACCATGTGCCCTAATTTTGCCCACTAATCTCCTATGTGGGACCTTATCAAATGCTTTCTGAAAGTCCAGGTACACTACATCCACTGGCTCTCCCTTGTCCATTTTCCTAGTTACATCCTCAAAAAATTGCAGAAGATTATTCAAGCTTGATTTCCCCTTCGTAAATCCATGCTGACTCGGACCGATCCTGTTATTGCTATTTCATCTTTTATAATTGACTCCAGCATCTTCCCCACCACCGATGTCAGACTAACTGGTCTATAATTCCCTGTTTTCTCTCTCCCGCCTTTCTTTAAAAAGTGGGATAACATTAGCTACCCTCCAATCCACAGGAACTGATCCTGAGTCTATAGATCATTCGAAAATTGCGTCTATCTTTGTTCCCAACCCAAGTTGTAATGCAAACTGGCAGTATGCTGTCTATGGTGCATTGCAGAAGTTTGTAAGACTCACTGGAGACATGCCAAATTTTCTCAGTATGCTAAGGAAGTAGAGGCATTGGCATGCCTTCTTGGCTGTCGCATCAATGTAGCTGGTCCACAGCAGACCATTAGTGATATTAACTCCAAGGAACCTGAAGCTCTCAACCATTTCCACTTTGGCACCATTGACGCTGCTTAGGGATGTACTCCACCACACCTCCTCAAGTCGACAATTGGCTCCTTTGTCTTGCTGACATTGAGGAAGAGTTTATTATTCCAACACCATGTTATTAAGTTATCCGTCCCCTTCCTGTACTCTGTCCCATCTTTGTTCATGTTCCAGTCCACCACGGTGATGTCATCTGCAAACTTACAGATGGAGTTAGAGCCAAATATGGATGTACAAATCTAAGTGTGTAGAGAGTGTACTAGAGCTCTGAGAATGAATGTTATAAACATTATAATGCGTAATTGTTGGTGAACATTCTTACTGTCCCTGAACAATTAATTTTATGAATATCTGCGTTGTAACTAAGAAAAATTGTGTTGCAGATTATATATGAATGTGTTTTTTTTGCTTTTATTGCCTACTTTTATCGTTTAATCCATTTATGTATCTCAATGTTCATCTTGGTTCATCTGCTTGATTATATTTTGTACTTTATATTCTGTGTTGTAGTCTGCATGCCTCATTGAAGACATTTTATGATATTGGATGAAGAGTGCTATAATGACTGGTCCTGTTTTACAAAATACGATGGAGCCCACAGAAGTGATATTATGCTGAAACAGATGTCAAATTGTTGCTCTCCACGGTTAGGCACATAAAATGTCTCTGGGAAAGTAAATATTAGGTGAACAGTGAAAAGCATGTTGTTTGATGAGAACAAAATCTATGTCATTGTCTGTAATTCCATTTAACTGATCATGGTATCCTTTTACTGAGGAACTGTCCCTTACAAGTTCATACATTTTAGGAGCAGAATTAGACCATTCGGCCCATCAAGTCTACTCTGCCATTCAATCATGGCTGATCTATCCTTCCCTCTCAACCCCATTCTCCTACCTTCGCTCCATACCCCAAGTGCTAATGGCCTCTTGCGGTCATTAACAACACAACCCCCACACATTCCCACCAGCCTGGGTGCAGTCCACGTCTACTGTTGTGCAGTGGCCCTAGCTCCTCTTAATGGACATTGACAACTTGAGTGAGCATGATCGGTATATGCATCATGATGACCAGGTCAGATTGCTCATACGTATCAGTCTGTGAAGTGACTTAATCTGAGTATCCAAACGTAAATGGCAGGGAATTGTCAATCGCGGACGGCAACAGAATTATCAAGCTCATCAGGAAGGCTGGGGGTGGAGTTGGATTCACTGGAGGTGGTCTTGGAGGCGAAGATGCTCCTCAAACAGTGAAGCATCTTGGACAATACAGCTCTCCCCCTCCACGGCACACTGGTCAACCTGAGGAGCATCTTCAGCAATAGATTGGTTCCACCAAGATGCAGCATAGAATGCCACAGGAAATCCTCTTCCCCTGTGGCTATTAAATTGTACAACTCCTCCCTTTTCTGTCATGGGGTAGACTGACTCCACCCCCCTCCCCCCCTCCCCAACCTTTGCATGTCCCCAATTTTGAGCTTTCCACTCGTCACTTTAATTTCATTTTCTGTGTATCTTGATGTGTTTTTATGACTGTTGGCAGATCAATTTCCCTCCTGTGATAAATATAGTTCTATTGCATCGTATCGTATCGTAACTAGACTCTATTTTTGTGATAATTCAAACCTTCTGCGTCTGACTAAGAAATAGCAACAAATGAGTGAAATAAAAAATAAAAGAGTTCACAATCTGCAGAGATAAAACAGCAACAATGAGCCTCTTTAAGCACCAGAATTACGCATCACATTTGTAAACAGGAATGAATGTGCCAAGAGCCAGATTCACTGGATTAAAGATCGGTTTCCTAATTGCTTTCTGCAAAAGTTGACTCAATTAGTATGCATCACACATTTTGGACACTTTCCAGTTGCTAAACTTTTAATTATAGCAGTAGATTGGATCTTTTTTCACTCATGACATAAAATGGTCTCTTTTCTGCTTTGCGATGCTGCAAAAAGGATTAAAAATCCTTGGTTCACTATTTATTTATTATTTACTCGAACAAAGAAATCTGCTTAACAAATACTGATGCATGTACAAAGTTCATGCCATTTGTAAATGGAGCTTGCACATCTTTATGAATAGAGCATTCGTTTGAAACTACTTTGGATATCCTTCTTGAAAATGTTAACAGCAAGACATTTGGCGACGTTAATTGAAGATAAAAATAGCCCACCCTTTATAGACAATGGACAATAGACAATAGGTGCAGGAGTAGGTCATTTGGCCCTTTGAGCCAGCACCACCATTCACTGTGATCATGGCTGATTGTCACCTTTTAAATATTGTCACCTTTTGTTTATGTCGATGACAATATTTAAGTAGACTTGTGGCTTTTTAATTAACAACAACATTTTTGAGATCATAGACATCTATGGCACAAGAGGAGGCCACTTGATCAACTGTACTTGGTGGCTGAAAAGGAACAATCTAGTTCATTCCCACTTTGCAATTCTTGGTCATTTGTTGACACAGCACTACAAGTGCCGATCCTATTATTTTAAAATGTGATATGGCATCTGTGTAGAGAGAAAGAGAATTGAACTTTCAGGTCAATGACCCTTTATCAGAACCCTGCTAATCTTTCCTTATTATTAAAAATGTTCATACTTGCCAGCACCTCGTAAATCTCTCTGTAGATCTTTGAGTTTTGTCAGTTTCTGTCCAACACTTCATATAAAGTGGAGGCAGAACTGTATGCGGTATGCAAGCCATAGACCAAAGCAGATTTCGTCAAGCCATTTCAGCCAAGGTAGGTAAACTGGATTTTCTGCAGTCTGGAATCTTCACTCTTGGTCCATCTTTTGGAAAGCTGCACAGCGATTGTTTTGCATTTGTTTTCCTATTAAGCCCATATGACCTCTCATCATTCAAACACATCATCTGATCGGCCAGTTGTATTTGTTTTTATAACCAATATTTTTATCTCTCCACCTTGTTACACTCGCACCTAATTCATCAAAAAAACCTTCACCACAAATGCTGAGTTACCATTCCTGCACTTACATATCATGTCCCATTAATCGCCATGACAATGTATCCTCGTGTCTAACTATGACTTAAACTTATGGGCTTTGTGTTCGAGCATGGCCTGTTAATTAATTGCCAAATTCCTTTGTTGCCTCTTTTCTACTCTTTTGCATCCTCTGCTGGTTTCAGCTCTCCACATTAGCACCAGCAAACTTCCACACCATGACACCAGCCGCAGCCTAGTTGAGATACATCCTCCCCCTTGTTCTTCTATTGCCGAATGTTAACATTGATCCCATGTCAGGCAACATACTCTGAAATCCAAGTGCTGGAGGAATTCAGTGGGTCAGCTGGATCCATGAAGGGAACGTCAGACGACTTTTTGAGTTGGGCACTTCTTCTGGATAAGTACAGGTCTAACAACATGAAAATGTTTGACATTATCCAGGTGAAAGCACCGCTTGATTGGGCAAACCTGCATCTGCAATTCCGTCTCCAAAGCACCACTAGATTGGTATTGCATCTTCATACATTCTCTTTACTGCCATCTGCAGTGTGCACCATCTATCAAATGCACAGGATTTACTCAACCAGACTACACCAACAGCACCACACAAACCTGATCTCTTAACGGTGAAAGCACAAGGGCGTTGAGAATACAACAAGCTGCAGGTTTCCCTCCAAGTTGCACACTAGTCTGAAGAAGAGTCCCGACCCAAATCATCATCTATCCAGAGATGCTACCTCACCCACTGAGTTACTCTGGCATTTTGTGCCTTTAGTGAGTTTTAGAGAAATACTAGACCAAGTGCAGACCCGTTGGGTCTGTCTCCGCAACGCGCGTTTGCGGGGGAGGTGGGGGGGGGGGGGCTGCGGCGTCTGTTCCTCCAAAGCACGGTTGCGGGGTTGGAATCTTGCACCCACAAACACACACACTCATCACACCCCTTGATATTATCTTAATTTTATTAATTGGCTTCTTTTATCCCATCTCCACCCTATCCACTGACGAATAGCCCTCACCTCTCAGGTGCGTCTAGAGGGGGGGGGGCAGAGAGAGTGTGCACAGACAGAGTGGAAGAGAGAGAGAGAGGGCAGAGAAAAAGATAAAGATCAAAGAGAGAGAGAGCAGAGAGATAGCGGCTGACAGGCGCTGCAAGTGGAAAAGTGATTTATTAAATCTTAAAATGTAAATTACTTAAAATACAACAATTTAAATGTTAAAGATAAAATGTATTCAGTAATGTTCATTTTTGTTGTGTCTCTTGCCTCCATGTTTTTTGTTCTTTCTCGTTGATCCTCGACATATTCAGTTATTTCTTCTTGGGTCTCTCCTCTTTCTCCCTCCACAGGCTCCCCCTCCCTCCACACTCTTCCTACACCCTCCCCTACCCCATCTCCCTAATCATCCCCCCCTCCCCCACACCTCTCTCCCCCTCCCCCCATCCAAGGGGTATGGGAGAGAGGGGAGGGAAGGGGAAGGGAGGAGGAGAGAGAGAGGGGTAGGGTAAGAGGGAGAGAAGTGGAAGAGTGGGGAGGGAGGGGTAGGGGAGTGTTGGATGAAGGACAAAGGGGCAGGGGGAAGGGGGCGGGGGAGAGAGGGGAAGGGGGACAGGAGGAGAGAGGGATGGGGGGAGTGGGAGAGAGGTGTGGGGGAGGGGGGGAGGGATGGGGAGGGAGGGGATTAGGAGATGGGGTTGGGGAGGGAGTGGGAAGAGTGTGGAGGGAGGAGGAAGAGTGTGGAGGGAGAAGGGGGGTGGGGGAGAGAGGGATGGGGGTGGGAGGAGGAGGGGAGGGAGGGATAGGGGTGAGGAGATGGAGATGGAGAGGGGGAGTAGAGAGGGATGGGGGACGGAGGAGAGAGGAGTAGAGGGGAGGGGGAGAAAGGTGTGGGGGAGGGGTGAGGGATGGTGGAGGGAGGGGAGGAGGGAGATGGGGTAGGGGAGGGAGGAAGAAGAGTGTTGAGGGAGGAGAGAGGGGTGGGGGGAGAGAGAGTGGAAAGAGTGGGGAGGGAGAGTGGGAGGGGGGAGAGAAGTGGAAGTGGGGAGGGAGGGAGGGGAGAGGGGTAGGGAGAGTGGTGGAAGAGGGACAGGAGGAGTGGTGGAAGAGGGACAGAGGGGTAGGGGAAGGGGTGGGAAAGAGAGGGGAGGGAGAGAGAGGTGTGGGGGGGAGGGGGTAGGGAGGCAAGGATGGAGATGGGGTAGTGGGTAGAGGGGAAGAGTGTGGATGGAGGGGGAAGAGTGGGGAGGGGAAGGGGGTGGGGGGGTGGGGGAGAGAGGGAAGGGGTGGGGGAGGGAAGGGGGTGGGGGGAGAGAGGGAAGGGGGTGTGGGAGGGAAGGGGGAGAGGGAAGGGGGGTGGGGGAGAGAGGGATGGGTTGGGAGGAGGAGAGGGAGAGCGTGAGGAGAGGGAGATGGAGAGGGGGAGGAGAGAGGGATGGGGAGGGGGAGAGAGGGATGGGGAGGGGGAGAGAGGTGTGGGGGAGGGGGGGGGTTGGGGAGGGAGGGGAGGAGGGAGATGGGGTAGGGGAGGGAGGGGGAAGAGTGTGGAGGGAGGGGGAGAGGGGTGGGGGAGAGAGGGGAAAGAGTGTGATGGAGGGGGAAGAGTGGGAGGGGGAAGGGGGTGGGGGAGAGAGGGAAGGGGGAGAGAGGGAAGGGGTGGGGGAGGGAAGGGGGTTGGGGAGAGAGGGAAGGGTGTGGGGGAGGGAATGGGGAGAGGAAAGGGGGGTGGGGGAGAGGGGATGGAGTGGGAGGAGGAGAGGGAGGAGCGGAGGGAGGGAGAGGAGAGGGAGATGGAGAGGGGGAGGAGAGAGGATGGGGAGGGGGAGAGAGGGATGGGGAGTGGAGAGAGCTGTTGGGGAGGGGGGAGGGATGGGGGAGGGAGGGTAGGAGGGAGATGGGGTAGGGGAGGGAGGGGGAAGAGTGTGGAGGGAGGGGAGAGGGGTGGGGGGAGAGAGGGGAAATAGTGGGGAGGGAGAGTGGAAGGGGGAGGGGTAGGACAGTCCATCTGTTCCCCATTTCCTATTCACCCCCAATCCTCTTTCTCTATTCCCACACACGTGATGATGCGCTTCAACACAGGCTGCGGGGGTGGGGGGGAGGGGCTGGGGCTGGGGCTGCTGCAAAGGCATATGTAAATGGATCCATTCCGATTGGACATCTGTGAGCATTGGCATTGTGACATCACACAACAGAACCTTCACTAACATTCTATGGCTGAGAGCTGTTTTTTTTAACATTTTGAAATTTTTGGGGTGGGGGGGGTGGGAGAATGATTTTATTTTAAAAAGTGTACATAAACACGACGAAATTTAATCAGGAGTGGCTACTCGTAAAGAAAAAATGAAATCACTACCGAAATGGAAAAAATCTCGGTGTTTTCTGCGTGCAGTGTTGGCGTAGCGCGGTTTCAAAGGGGCTGGCTGGCACAAGTCAAGGCAGGCACACACACACACACACACACACACACACACACACACACACACACACAGAGTTTTAAATATAGACTAGACCAAGTGCAGACCCGTTGGGTCTGTCTCCCCAACGCTTGTTTGTGGGGGGGGGGGGGGGGGGGGGCGCTGCGGCATCACACTATCCACCCGTTGGGTCTGTTCCACCAAAGCACGGTTGCGGGGTGGGAATCTGGCACCCACAAACACACACACTCATCACACCCCTTGAAATTATCGAGAGAGGGGAGGGGGAGGGGAGGAGAGAGGGATGGGGGAGGGGGAGATGGTGTGTGGGAGGGAGGGGAGGAGGGAAATGGGGTAGGGGGGTGGGGGGAGAGGGAAGGGGGAGGGGAGAGGGGGATGGGGGTGGGGGTAGGGAGGGAGGGGGAAGAGTGTGGAGGGAGAGGGAAGGGAGGGAGATGGGGAAGAGTGTGGCGGGAGGGGGAGAGGGATAGGGGGTGAGAGGGGGAGAGTGGGGAGGGAGAGGGAAGGGAGGGGGGAGAGAGGTGTGGGGGAGGGAGATAGGGAGGGGATGGGTGGTGGGGGGAGATAAGTGGAAGAATGGGGAGGGAGGGGGAGAGATGTAGGGGGAGTGGTGGAAATGGGGAGAGAGGAACAGGGAGAGGGGTAGGAGGAGTGGTGGAAGAGGGACAGAGAGGTAGATGAAGGGTGGGGGGGAAGAAGGGAGGGATGGGAGAGGGAGGGGAGAGAGAGGATTGGGGAGGGAGGGGGAGAGAGAGGGATTGGGAGGGAGGGAGAGAGAGAGGGTGGGGTAAGGGAGAGAGAAGTGAAAGAGTGCGGAGGGAGGTAGATGGGGTAGGGGGGTGGGGGAGAGGGAAGGGGGGTGGTGGAGAGAGGGTTGGGGGTGGGGGCAGGGGAGGGAGGGGGAAGAGTGTGGAGGGAGAGGGAAGGGAGGGGGGAGAGGGGTGGGGGAGGGAGATGGGGAAGAGTGTGGAGGGAGGGGAGGGGTAGGGGGGAGAGAGGGGAAAGAGTGGGAGGGAGAGGGCAGGGAGGGGCGGGAGAGGTGTGGGGGAGGGAGATGGAGAGGGGTGGGGGATGGGGGGTGGGGGGAGATAAGTGGAATAATTGGGAGGGAGGGGAGACGTGTGGGGGGGTGGTGGAAGTGGAGAGAGGGAGGGGGAAAGGGGTAGGGGGAGTGGTGGAAGAGGACAGAGGGGTAGGGGAAGGGGTGGGGGGAAGAGGGGAGGGAGGAGGAAGGGAGGGGAGAGGAGAGGGATTGGGGAGGGAGAGAGAGAGGGGTGGGGTAAAGGGGAGAGAAGTGGAAGAGTGGGATGGAGGGGTAGGGGGAGTGGTGGATGAGGGACAGAGGGCAGGGGAAGGGGCGGGGGTGAGAGAGGGAAGGGGGACGGGAGGAGAGGGATGGGGAGGGGGAGAGAGGTGTGGGGGACGGGGAGAGGGATGGGGAGGGAGGGGATTTAGGAAGATGGGGTAGGGTAGGGAGAGGAAGAGTCTGGAGGGAGAAGAGGGTGGGGGAGAGAGGGATGGAGGGTGGGAGGAGGGGAGGAGAGGGAGAGGGACGAGGAGAGGGAGATGGAGAGGGAGAGGGGAGGAGAGGAGAGAAGGGAGGGAGAGAGAGGTGTGGGGGAGGGGGAGGGAGGCGAGGAGGGAGATGGGGTAGGGCGTAGAGGGGGAGGAGTGGATGGAGGGGGAAGAGTGGGGAGGGGAAGGGGTGGGGGAGAGAGGAAGGGGGTGGGGGAGGGAAGGGGGGTTGGGGAGTGAGGGAAGGGGTGGGGGAGGGAAGGGGGGGAGAGGAAGGGGGTGAGGGAGAGGGGGATGGGGTGGGATGAGGAGGGGGAGGAGAGGGAGATGGTGAGGAGAGGGAGATGGAGAGGGGGAAGAGAGAGGGATGGGGAGGGGGAGAGAGGGGATGGGGAGGGAGAGAGAGGTATGGGGGAGGGGGGGAGGATGGGGAGGGATGGGGGAGGGAGGGGAGGAGGAGATGGGTTAGGGAAGGGAGGGGGAAGAGTGTGGAGGGAGGTGGAGAGGTGTGGGGTGAGAGGGGTGGGGGGAGGGAGGGGAAATAGTGGGGAGGGAGAGTGAAGGGGGAGGGGTAGGGACAGTTCATCTGTTCCCCATTCCCTATCAGCCCAAATCCTCTTTCTCTATTCCCACACACGTGATGACGCGCTTCGACACAGGCCGCACAGGGTGGGGGGGGAGGGGCTGGGGCTGGGGCTGCTGCAAAGGCATATTTAAATGGATCCATTCCGATTGGACATCTGTAAGCATTGGGCATTGTGACATCACACAATGGATCCTTCACCAACATTCTATTGCTGAGAGATGTTTTTTAAAACATTTTGAAATTTTGGGGTGGGGTGGGGGGGGGAAGAGGGATTTTATTTAAAACGTGTACATACACACGACGAAATTTAATCAGGAGTGGCTACTCGTAAAGAAAAGTGAAATCTCTACCGAAATGGAAAAAAGCTCGGCGTTTCTGCGTGCGGTGTTGGCGTAGCGCGGTATCAAAGGCTGGCTGGCACAAGTCAAGCAGACACCCACACGCACACACACACACACAGACACACACACGCACGCACGCACGCACGCACGCACGCACGCACGCACGCACGCACGCACACACACACACAGAGTTTTATATATAGATAGATCGCGTGTAAACAGGCCCCTTTGGTCCACCGACCAGCCGACCAGCGATCACCCATGCACTACCATTTACTACACACTAGGGATAATTTACTACTGAAGCCAATTAACTGAAGCCAATAGCCAATTAGCCAAAGCCTGTACGGCTTTGGAGTGTGGGAGGAACCAGAGCGCCCAGAGAAAACCAACGTCACAGGGCTAACGTACAAACTCGGTACAGACAGCACCTGTGGTCAGGATTGAACCCGAGTCTCTGGCGCTGTAAAGCAGCAACTCTACCGCTGCGCCAGAGTGTCGCACTACTGTGTATTGCCACTGAGCCATCTTTCTTTAATCAAATGGTGTTTCCTTTGTTATTGCTATCACACACTGGAAGCCTCGTGAGAAAGTTCAGGAGCATTAATAAAATCACATCTGACGTTATGAAATCAGCATATCACGGCCATGGAAAAGTGATGGAGCAGCAAAAAAAAATGTAACTTTCCAGTGAATTTATATGACAAAGAATCCAGCCTCTATGCAATGTTTAGAAGGAGGGAGCTGTCGGAATTCGATTAGCTGGTCTAATGGCAGAGTAATGAAAAATGAAATATTGGCAGGATGAGGTGATTCATGTCCTGCTCTCCCTGAACCACGACCTTGAGAAATTGAGAAATCTGTATCAGAAGGATAATAGAAGTTTGCAAACA
Source organism: Malacoraja senta (assembly GCA_038087875.1). Taxonomy (NCBI): domain Eukaryota; kingdom Metazoa; phylum Chordata; class Chondrichthyes; order Rajiformes; family Rajidae; genus Malacoraja; species Malacoraja senta. The sequence goes on along the minus strand of CM075979.1, from coordinate 14,738,328 downwards.
CCACTGCTTATGATGTTGTATCTGGTGTTTGAGAGCTGCCTATTTATTACACGTGGTCGCACTTATGACATACCAAATCTGAACATGATTTTAACGTGCGGTTTATGATCCAGCGGGGTTGGAATTAAAATGCACTGAAACATAAATACAGAAATGAAATGCCAGCACTGAATATCTGATAATTTATATCAATTTTAACTTCTTTCCATCTAAGCAATGAAACAAATATTGAATTAAATATTGCAAGCGATATACCATCATTAGATAGCGGAGTACAGCTTTGCAACTCATGCTAAATGCAAGCACAAAACGTTTTGTACTTGTTTTCTCGTGCCTTCCTCATTTAAATTTGACGGTCAAACTGTCACCATTAGTCATACTGGTAACTGAGCAGAATGAGGTGCTGAGTGGACCTAACAACAATTCCCGGCACAAAAGCCAAGTATTGTGGATGGTTGAAATGAGAAGTAGAATTAACAAAAGAATGCTGGAGTTACTCGGAAGTCAGGCAGCGACTGTGGAGGGAGCAGTAGAGTTAATTTTTCTGGTTGATGGCTTTGAATGAGACCACTCGCAAAAGCCTATCTTTCCTAACAAGAGAGGTCATTCCAATTGTGTAGCTCAATTCGAAAACAATATTGCCACCAAAGCATACTGTGCAGTGGTGTTAACACAGAAATACATATTAACTTGTCAGGTACTGAAGAAATATTAAACAATTTTAATAACCTGTTCAGGTTCGCAAAAGGAAAACTTTTAACCACTTTTACGTTGTCATTGTGTACATGGTTCGGTTTCAGCTTGTGCCATTAAAATTCCCGCTGATGTTTTTCTTTACTTCTTTAGTCCACATTCCTTGTAAAGGTCTCAAGAGGACCTGAGCTTTCAAGCCATTCCGTACTTTGCCACCACTGTACAAAACGGATAGCCAAGTAAATATTCATACCCTCACGCCCTGATAGATAGATAGATAGATAGATGGTCACGTTTTCTATCGCAGGGTAAAGCAGTCTAAAACTGGAGGGCTTAGGTTTAAGGTGAGCAGTGAACAATTTAAAAGGGAGAGGCAAGTATTTCACACAGAGGGTGGTTGGGATATGACCTGAGCTGTCTGAGGAGG
>CM075979.1:14667144-14737008 GCA_038087875.1 Malacoraja senta | reverse complement strand
GCCTGTTTCCACACTGCATCTAAAAATTATAAACTAAATCATTTGTTTTAATCCAAACATGAATTTGATTATAATTTAGATTCAAATTAGAAACTCCTTTTGCTTTCTTAAAGAAATATGTTATGAATAACGGAGAATATTGTGAGTAACTGAAAGAAGGTAACTATTTCACATTTTCTAGTTTTTCCACGATTACTGGGCAAAAAAAGGAACTCTTGTGGCCCAAAAGCAGAAAACCACAAGGAATAGAAAAAGGATTAGGCCATTTGCCTTGAACCTGCTTTCCATTCAGCAAGATCATGACTGTTTCAAATTTACTCAGGTCCATTTTCCTGCCCTCTCCCTGTAACCCTTGACTCGCCTCTTGATTAAAATCTATCTATCTCAGATGTAATATATTCAAGAATTTAGTCTTGACAGCTTTATGGGTTAGGAATTGCAAAGATTCACAACCCTTTGAGAGAAGAAATTCTCACTCATCTTGGTAGTAAATGGGCATCATTCTTATTCCGAGACCATGCCTTCTAGTGCTGGACTATCCCACAAGGGGGGTCATTCCTTACAAATTCACTCTCTCAAGATCACTAAGAATGTTATATATACCAATGAGATGGTCTTTCATTTTTTTTAAACTCCAATATACAGACCCAAATTGTGACCTCTACCTATAAGATAATCTCTCTTTAAATAGGATTGAGTGTGGCACAGTGATGCCGTTAATGGAGCCGCTGCCTCACAGTGCCAGAGACCTGGGTTTGATCTTGACCTCGGATATTTCCCACTTGTGGTTTACATGTTCTTCCCGTGACCAACGTGGATTTTCTTCGGGTACACCAGTTTCCTGCCATATGCCATATGGTCTCCGTAAATTGGCTCTAGTGTGTAGGGAATGGGTGAGAAAGTGGGATAATAAGAACAAATGTGAAAGAGCAATCAATGGTTGGTGTGGCTTCCATGCTGTATCTCTAAACTAACCTAAACTAAACTAAACTAAATGAAGCTTCCCTTAAATGCCTCCAAAAATAGCAAATCTTGCCTTAAATTAGGAACTCTACACAGTATTCTGGGGGTAGTCTATCTAGAGCCTGGTGCACTTGCTGTAACACTTCCTTACTCCAACCCCTTATATTTTAAGCCAGCATTCCATACGTTTCCCTATCATGTATACTGGCTTTCTGTGTTGCCCATTTATGTTGTTGCATTCTGCAATCTATCTTCATTTAAATATAAATTGTGCTTCCTTCCAGCATGACTTCCCCTGCCACTGAAAAGGGAGCTGAAGATGTTTAAATCATTCAAAAAGTTTAAATAGTTAATAACGATGAAAAACTGCATTCGCATTTGCATTAAGGTAGCTATTTGTTCCCACACCAGGGAAAGAGTCATAGAGTCATACAACATGGAAACAGGAACTTTGTCCCAACTCATCCATGCTGACCAAGATGCCCTTTCTAAGATCTTCCTATTTGCCTACTTCCTATTTGTCCATTTTTCCTCTGTCTTTCCTATCTGTGTTCCTGTCTAAGTGTCTTTTAAATGCTTTTACTGGCAGCTCATTCCATGTACCCATTACAATGATACAATGATACAATTTATTTGTTGTCATTTGAACCTCATTGAGGTTCAAACGAAATTTGGTTTCTGCAGTCATACAAACAAGTAGAAGAACCAAGACACAACACAATTTACACAAACATCCATCACAGTGAATCTCCTCCTCGCTGTGATGGAAAGGCAAAGTCTTATCTCTCCCCTGCACTCTCCATTCTCCTCCCGATGTCAGAGTCAAAGCCCCCGGCGGGCGATGGTAAATAAGTCTCGCGGCCATTAAAGCCGCGCCGGGCGATGCAAGGCCACGCTCCGGGTCTTGATGTTGGAGCCCCTGGCGGGCGCTAGCAAGTCCTGCGGCCATTTAAAGCCGCGCCGGGCGATGTTAGGCCCCGCTCCAGGTCATTTTCAACCCCGGAACTCGGGCGGGAGAAGTCGCCGTTGCAGAAGCCCCGAAAAGCGGTCTCCCACCAGGGACCCGCGAGCTCCTGATGTCACCGTCCACCAGACCTGCGGCTGGAGCCTCCGAATCTCCGGGGTCGGGCCGCAGCAGCGCGCCACCACAGCTCCTCCCACTCCGAACTCGGCCAGCTCCGCGATGGTGAGTAGTCCGCGACTGGAGCCCCAGGTCGTTCCGGTTGGAGGCCGCTCCACGGTGCTAGGCCCCAACGACAACGGAGACCCGACAGAGAAAGGTTGTGTCCTCCGTACAGGGAAAAGATTTTAAAAGTTTCCCCACACACACATACCCAGTTTAAACCCCCCCCCCCCACTATAACTACACTCAAACGAGACAAAAAATAAAAAAAGACAGACGGACTGCAGAGGCCACTGCGACGTGAGTCGTGCCGCCCACCCATTACACTCAGTGTGAAATGGTTGCCCTTCAGGTTCCTTCTTAATTTTTTCCCCTCTCACCTTAAAACTATGCCACTTGTCCTCGATCTCCCTAATCTTGGAAAAAGGCTCTGCACACTCACTCTATTTATTCTGCTCATGATTTAATAAACCTCTGTAAGATCACCCATCAGCTTCCTGTGCTTCTAGAATAAAGTCTGCCCAACCTATCCCTATAGGTCAAGCCCTTTAGTCCAGGCAACATCCTTATTAGTATTCTCTGCACTCTCCAGATTAACTGCAACTTTCCTGTAGCTGGGTGACCAAAGCTGAGCACAATACTCAAAGTGCAGACTCACCAACATCTTGTACAACTGTAACATAACGTCCCAATTCCTATACTCTATTCCCTGACTGATGATGCCAAACATGCCAAAAGCCATCTTCACCACTATCAACCTGTGATTCCACTTTCAGGGAACTATGTACAGGTCCACCATCTATTTTCTGGCACCCTTTATAGCAGAGCCTTGTTGGACTATCCATTTTGCCGGACCAACAGTGGCAAGAGGGGACAAAGGGTACCGGAATGGACCGCCTATGCCACTGGAGGGTTGAGATACTGTCCCACATAGCTTGCCACGGAAGTCGGCTATGGGAGCAGACTTGCTTGCTCCGGCCGGGTCAGAGTTCCAGAGCCCGTCTGCAGGGGGCAAATTCGACCCGCCAATGGGCCTCGGAGGTCCCGATCAGGTTGAGACCGGCCGCCTCATCTGCCCTAGGTGCTACATTTTTCAGGCGGGGGGTTCTTTACTCTTTGTTGCCTTGCCCTTCATTCTAACAGGAACATGCATACCTTGAAGTCTCACTGTCACATTTTTAAAAGCATACCACACTTCCGAATGTTCCTTTGCACGCAAACAACCTACTCCAATCAACTTTTGAAAGTTCCTGTCTAATACCATCAAATGTTGGCTTTGGACCAATTTAGATCTTTGACTTGTGGACCAGCTCTGCCCTTCTCCATAACTATTTTAAAGCTAATAGAACTGTGTGTCAAAAGGCTCATCTGCTGACACTTCAGTCACTTGCCCTTCCCAATTTCCTAAGAGTAGCTCAAGCTTTGCTCCCTCCTTTGTAGGGTCCTCTGCATAATGCATGAACACATTTGATAAACTCCACCCCATCTGAGCACTTGACATTTTGGCAGTCTTCGTCTACATTGGGGAGAGTTAAAATTTTCCACTATGATAACCTTATTAGTTTTGCAGCAGTCTGAAATCTTGCAGCATATCTGTTCCTCTAAATCTCATTGTCTGTTTGGGGGCCCATAGAACAATCCCAAAAAGGTGATCATCCCAGTTCCACCACAGTTCAGTGGAGCATCCTTCATTAATGTAATCTTGGACAATAACACTGATGTTCTCCATAATCAATAAAACAACTCCCTGTCCTCTTTTACCCCCACTTTTATCTCACCCGTAGTGCCTGTACTATGCGACCAGTCCTGTCCTTCACTTGTGCAGGTTTGCATAATTATGACTTAACTTTCGATTAAACTGGCCAAATGTTTCCCAGTGAAACGCAAACGCAGATTTCCATTTTTCGTAGGCTTCTAATACAAGTCCTGCTGATCTTATTTCTTTCTAAATTTGATTTCAACAAGAAGGTTTTATATTAAAATCTCAATTTATTGCACCGAGGCTTTTCATTGAGTTAAATGAGTATGAAATCAGAGATCCAAGACTGTCATCAGGCAGTTCTATGGTTCTGTTTGAGATCACAGAAAGTGTCCCAATACCACCAATGGGAAAGTATTATTATTGAATCTGATGAATAAATCTGATACATTGCCATTAATCTAATGGCAGCAGACGGAACCTTTATCTCAGATGTTTCATTAACCACAGTTCACTTTCAATAAAACAACTGAGAAAATTAAGTCGAGGGGTATAAATGGATCATCTCAAGAATATCTGGTAGATTTCAGTTAACTCACATATGTACTGATTCAAAGATTTGTGGCTGTTCCGTCCTCCACCCTCAACTTCAATCATATTAATGCAATGTCCAATATCAATCGCATAGATGATGGCTTTATTGGTTTCATTCTTTGATCTTCAGCAATGAAACTCATCATGCTGCCATGATATATTTTCCTGCCAAGTCCCCTTGCTAAACCTTCACTCTGTGAACTAAATACAGAAATGGTTGAATAATTTGAATAGAATACCACACAGAAATTGAGGGCAAACAGCAGGCATCTCAGCCTTTCAAGCCCGCTCTCCCATTTAATGTCATTACTGATCTGACTGCTTTTATCGGGATGCATCACAGCATGGTTTGGGAACAGATCCGTACAAGTCTGCAAGAAATTACTCACAGTTGTGGACATAGCCCAGTCCATCATGCAAACCAATGTCTCACCCCAACTACACCACGCTGCCTCGGCAAGACCGCCATCATAATCAAGGGCCAGTCTCACCCCGGTTACTCCCTTTTCTCCCTTCTCCCATCAGGCACGAGGTACAGAAGTTTGAAAATATATACCTCTAGATTAAGGGACAGTTTGTTCCCAGCTGTTGTCAGGCAACTGAACCATCCTCTCACCAATGAGAGAGTGGTCCTGACCTCCCATCTACCTCATTGGAGACCTTCAAACTATTTATAATCAGACTTTACTGGACTTTATCTTGCACTAAATGATATTCTCTTTATCCTGTATCTGTACACTGTGGACAGTTTGATTGGAATCATTTATAGTTTTTTCGGTGTCTGGATAGCACACAAATAAAAAGCTTTCCATTGTACCTCGGTACACATAACAATAATAAACTAAACTAAACCTCAACACCACATTTCAGTCTACCTGCAGAAACTTTCATCTCTTGGTACCCATCACTGCCTTAAAAATATTCAGACTCATGATCCTCTGAGAGAGCAAAATAAAATGCCTCATCTTCATCGTAAATGCACAATCCCCTTTTTTTTTTAAAACAATGAATCCTAACTTTGATTCTTTCACATGTGGAAACATCCTCTCCACATCCACCCAGTCAAGACTCCTCAGATTTACATATGCTTTCATCAAGTCAATGGGGTGGGAGATTGCAATATTCACGTGGTCCACCCTGTTTCGACTAATGCAATCAACTCGTTGTGCACAAACAAGAGCAATTAGAACAAGTTGACCTACAATTTTAGGCTGTGCATGCCATATGCAAGAAAAGGATCAAGTCAATTCTCTTTCTTCTAAATTATTTCTTAATTAATGGAGACCAATACTGTACATTATGCTCCAAGATATGGTCTCAACAAAGTCCTTTTAAACTAGATTGTAGAGTCATAGTCATAGAGTGATACAGTGTGGAAACAGACCCTTCGGCCCAACTTGCCCTCACCTGCCAACATGTCCCAGCTACATTAGTCCCTCCTGCCTGTGCTTGGTCCATATCCCTCCAAACCTGTCCTATCCATGTACCTATCTAACTGTTTCTTAAACGTTGGGATAGTCCCAACCTCAACTGCCTCCCCTGGCAGATTGTTCCATACACCCTCCACCCATTGTGTGAAAAAATTGCCCCTCAGATTCCTATTAAATCTTTTCCCCTTCACCTTTGTCCTCTGGTCCTCGATTCCCCTACTCTAGGCAAGAGATTCTGTACATCTACCCGATTTATTCCTCTCATGATTTTATACACCTCTATAAGATCACCTCTATAAGATATGTAACTTCCTTAATTATCAGAGAATTTAACCACGACATCTTTTAGTTTTTATAATACTTGCTGTACTTGTAAATGGGCTTTTTGTAAACCGTACACGAGGGCACCCAAAATGCCTCTGCGTCTTAGAGTCCACAATCTCTCTTCATAATTGTTTTCAATTATCTCTGCCAAAATGGATAGTTTCAACTTCTCTGTCTCTTTGTTAACCACTCTTTGTCCTCGTCACATTTCATTATCCTACCTTTCTTTGTATCAACTTCTTTGATGAAAGATCATGAGCTCAATTATCCCCAATCAAGTATCAAATCTTGGGCATGCCACAAACTTCTATTCTCAAAGATGTTTCATTGGTGATGAATTTTACGCAATGAAAAAGGTCACCTGCAATTGAATCCAAAATTTTAATCAAATAATGTAAGGAAGCAAAGATTTAAAAAAAATTATACTCTTTTGCCATAAGTAGCTATACAATAGTCTTCCTATGAATTAAAATACAGAATGGAATACATAATGGCTGGGTTGTTCAGACAAAATACTGATTCTTAGTGACAGCTTTACACTGTAGCAACATGTGTAGGAAATAACTTAAACAGTCTGAAGAAGGGTTTCGATCCAAAACATCACCCATTCCTTCTCTCCAGAGATGCTGCCTGTCCCGCCGAGTTAATCCAGCAATTTGTGTCTACCACTGTAGAAACATCCTTGGTTAAGCTATACAAGCCCTATCTTCCGGAAATCAATGTTAATTGCATTACATGGAACATAGAACATCGAGCAGTACAGCACTAGAACAGGCTCTTCGTCCCACAATGTACGTGCTGAACACAATGCCAACGTAACGCCAAGGGCGGCATGGTGGCGCAGCGGTAGAGTTGCTGCCTTACAGTGCCAGAGACCCATGTTTCATCCTGACGATGGGTGCTTGTCTGTACGGAGTTTGTACATTCTCCCCGTGACCTGCGTGGGTTTTCTCCGACAGTGGATAGTGTTAGTGTGCGGGGATTGATGGTCAGACGGACTCGTGGGCCGTAGGGCCTGCTTCCGCGCTGTATTTCTGAACTAAACTAAATTAAACTAAACTAACCTCTGCCTGCAGCTGATCGATATCCCTCCCCTCCCTGCATTGCCAAGAATGTGCCTCTCTCTTAAATGTCACCATCGTATTTGCCTGCACCTAATGCACCATTTTCAGGGAACCGTGCACCTACACTCCCAGATCTCTCTGCTTTATAATACTCTCCAGGACTCTCCACCATTTACTGTGTAAGTCCTGCCCTAACTTGACATGCCAAAGTGCAACACCTTGCATTTATCAGAGTTAAATTCCATTTGCCATTCCTTGGCCCATCTTCCCAACTGCTCTAGATCTTGTTGTAAACTCGATATCCATCCTCACTGTTCACTCTCACACCAATTTTGGTGTTAACTGCAAATTTACTAACAATGTTACCTACATTTCCATCCAATTTTTAAATGTTACATACAGATTACAATGGACCCAGGACCAACACCTGTGGCACACCACTGGTCGCAGATCACCATTCAGAAAAAAACAACCCTCCACAACTACTCTTGGAGTACTTCCTTCAGGTCAATTTTGAATCCAATTGGTTGGCTAATTTCTGGACTCCAGACTTTATACTTTAGAGATACAGTGTGGAAACAGGCCCTTAGGCCAACCGAGTCCACGTTGACCAGGGATCACCCTGTACACCAGCACTACCTTGCACACTAGGGACAATTTACAATTTTACCGAAGCCAATTGGTACAAACCTGTATGTCTTGTGGAGTGTGGGAGGAAAGTGGAGCACCCGGAGAAAACCCATGCAATGCCAGGGAGAACGTACCAACTCCATATAGACAGCCCCCCATAGTCAGGATGGAACCCGGGTTCCTGGCACTGTAAGGCAGCAACTGTACCACTGCGCCCCTTGGATTCCACGCAACGTAACCTTCCAGATGAGTCAATCATGCCGGACAGAGAACACTGAACAGTACAGCACCGGTTCAGCCCACAATGTTTGTGATGAACATGATGCCAAGTTAAAGCTTTGTGACCTTGTTACACATGCGCACGTGCAAAATAAGATTATTTCATTGAAGAGGTCCCTGTGTTGATTAATTTTATGCAGACCACATGACACACTTCCCACATTGGGCTAAAATATAGGCCTGTCAGCAGATGTGTCTTTTTAAAATATATATTTACCTCAATTTTAACAGTTTATAAATATCACTGAATGTTTGAGATGTTTAAAAACCATCAAATTACTTCACGACTCAGACAGAAGTTAAGCCCCCACCGCAGTTTCCGTCATTTACGGTCAATTGATTCCTGTGGTGGTACCTTAGTTGTGTTGCCAAACGCTTATCTTACACTCTGCAATGCTCCACTCTGTGCATCCAGACCAGTGATTACTGGTATGTAGCAGTCTATTTCTGGGGGGGGGGGGGGACAAGCTAATGGATTCATCCAAAGGATAGGTGGATCACACAGGGAACACCTTATTCTCTTGAGTCAGGGTTGCTAATGTACATGGCAATGGTCTTCATGCTTTTAAGATACAGCACCAAAATAGTTTCCCTCAGTACAATGCTGTCGGGAGGTAGATCATGTTTCATCAACACCCCAAACAATTAAATAAATCCAATGCCTCCCCGTTGGACGAGGTAGATGATAATATTCATGAAATATTATCAGTAACTGACAACATGCAGTTACAAAATGCTTGCTCAGCAAAAATCGTTCAGGTTTGCAAGATTTTTAAAAATAGTAATGTCATTATTAGTGTAGTTTACAAGGGACACGATCCAACAGTTCATCATGAAGTTTGCATTGAATTGAAGATGTATTGCATTCAAGGGCACAATTTTTTAGTATGGTTTGACATGGCTGCCAAACGCACCAGTCACTGGGGGAAAAAGTTTCCATCGATGAATAAGATGTATTGTTGCTGACGGGTGTGAGAATTGTACAAGCTTGAGAAATCAACCAGTAAGAAATTCATCAGGAGTTTGCTTGGGTATTTTAGGAATCTACAAGAACAGCTGAATATATGATTTTCAGACTGCAAAGACAAATTAAGAATTGAGTCATTTTGCTTCTAACTTTGATACCTGTCCTTAAGATAATAATGCTAAATGTTGATGGTTGTGCTCGAATGGTCTGTTTGTGTGGGGGCATTTGTTTGAAAATGATGATAGTAGAGGAGGGGATGTGGATGTCAAATAGAGATAACATTGTTTATTTTGCTGAAAAAGACGTAAAATAGATTTCACTCTTTTCAGTCAGTTGGGAAAGATGTGGGAGTTCTTCTGATAAGTGGACCAGCCGTATAAAAAGATAACTCTGCCAAGTTTTCTGTCAGATTTGACCTACAATTAGGAACTAATTTAGCAACTGAGTCAGCACAGGGAAGGCAAGACTAATATTATTGCTCAACAAATTGGTGTAGATTTAGGAGTTGCTCAGTAAAAAGAAACACAGATCCTATGATCAGGAGATACAATTCTGACTGCAAGATGAGGAGATGCAGTTTAATGGACAGAATATGTCCTCTTTCTCAGACATACACAACACACCAAAATTTGAAGAGACGCTTTAAAATGAGCAACATTTTTGCAGCCATTTCATGCTTGAATTGCAATTACAGATAAATCCTGTGTTAACTTTCAATTGAACTGAAGCATAAAATGTAAAATCAGTGGATACCTTCATGGAGCTGGCAATGTGATTCCTATGCAGTATCTCCTCCTGAAGCCAATAATGATGATGATTGGCTCAATTCATTCTCATAGGCTTAAAGGTAGCCTAAAACTTAAGGGGGGCATTGTCAGTGGATATTGAGATCCCACTTATTTTGTTTTCAGTGTTGCAGGCATAATCAAATGCATATGTGATGATGTGAAGCCAAACACTTTAACTACCCATCTCATTCCCATACTGACCTTTCTGTCCTGAGCCTCCTCTGCTGTCAGACTGAGGCCAAACACAAATTGGAGGAACAGCACCTCATGTTTCATTTAGGCAGCTTGCAATCCAGCAGTATAAATATTGATTTCTATGACGTTTCCCATATTGATTTCCCAGTATGAATGAATGAATGAATGAATACTTTATTGTCACATGTGACAGGTCACAGTGACATTCTTTGCTTGCATACCCAAAGTATGCAAATAGTCGCCAATAAAGGGAACTTACAAAGTTCCGTCCCTTGCATCCCCTCTCCTTTGTTTCTCCTCCACCCTAGTCATCGTGGTAGTTTCACTGTCATCCTGCTGAGTTTCACTGTTTGTATCACTCGTTATCAACTTCTCCACAGTCAACAATGGACCATTGTGGGCTCCACCTTTCCTCGTTGCTGGCTTTGATTTGCCCTTTTGCATACCTTTTCATTCATTCATTCATTCTATTTTCCTTTTATATCTCTCGATAGAAAAATAGAAAAAGAAACACGTACATCTGAAGTTTTGGAAGATAAGGTAGCACTACCAAGATAGCCTAAAAACTTCCTGTAGATGTGTTTTGGAAAGTAAACTGAAGAGTCCGTTGAAACGAAAGGAAGCAGACTCCTGAGCTAGAACTAGAGGGCAAAGGTATGGATGCTGTGTTATATAAAAACAGGAAGGAAATTGTGTTATATTGAAAAATCTCATTTGAAGTATTGTGTCCAAAACTGGCACCATACTGTAGTGTTGAAGCCTTAGAAAGAGTACTGAAGAGATTTACGTGAAACAAGCAACTTCAGTCATGTTGAGAGATTGTTCTCCTCGACAGCAGAGACAGCAGAGCAGTACTAAGATATAAAGTACTGGTATTTAATTCATGAGGTGTTTAGAAAGAGTAAATAAGACAACAACGTTTCTACTGGCAGATAATTAATATTAAAGTCAGCGGTGGAGATAATAAACCTATGAATCTAAGTGAATGAAGATAATCACTGTGGCGCAGCGGTAGAGTTGCTGCCTTAGAGACCCGGGTTCGATCCTGACTATGGGTGCTGTCTGTACGGAGTTTGTACGTTCTCCCCATGACCGTGTGGGTTTTCTCCGGGATCTCCGGTTTCCTCCCACACTGCAAAGACATACAGGTTTGTAGGTTAATTGGCTTTGATAAAAATAAAAAAAATTGTTCCCAGTGTGTGTAGGACAGTGTTAATGTTCAAGGACTGGTGATCGACGCAGACTCGGTAGGCCGAAGGGCCTGTATCTCTAAAAACTAAACTAAATCAAAAATCATCCTTCCGAGAAGTACCAGGTATTAGATAAAGTTGTTGAACAAAAAGTTGTGGGAAAACCCACAGCAAATTTATTTTATACAACAAATTTCTATGATTTGGAATCTGCTGCCAAAAGGGAGGAGAAGCATATTAAGTCACAGTTTTCTAAAAGGGGAGGAATTTATGGATGAAAATTCAAAATCAATTATAGGGCTGCAGGTGGAACAAAAGCAGTCCCCTGAATATTTCTTGCAAAGTCTGAGCAGAACCAAAAGCAGCTGATTGGCTCCTTCTTTGCACAATGATCCTATAATTTTTCCAGTGAGCTACAAAGTGCAATAGTTGTACCTGCTTATACATTATATTGTCTCTTGGTATACAATAGATTTTTCTCACAACATTTTTTACGGTGATTATTGCAAATTTTATAACAGTGCAGGATGTGCTTTTTATTTTATTTACTATCTGAAAAATAGCCACCTTAAGTATGTCTGTTAATCTGGCCTCCACCACCCTTGATTGTATATCATTCCAGAGAGTCATTGCACCTCAGTTTTTAAAGACTGGCCTATTAGTTTGAAGCTACTGTATGTACTCTTGTTTGCGACTCTCCCACGAATGAAAGCGTCTCGACACAGATACATAGATACATAGACAATAGGTGCAGGAGTAGGCCATCCGGCCCTTCGAGCCAGCACCGCCACTCAATGTGATCATGGCTGATCATCCACAATCAGTATCCCGTTCCTGCCTTCTGTCCATATCCCTTGATTCCGCTGTATTTAACACACTTTTGAATTCATCCAGTGAATTGGCCTCTACTGCCTTGGGTGGCATTAAATTTCACAAATTCACAACTCTCTGTGTTTTCGGTACCCCAGTAGTCACTGCCTGCCGTTAATCCCTACTCTTTGTTTCCTGTCTGCCAACCAATTTTCTATCCATGTCAATACCCTACCCCCAATACCATGTTCTCTAATTTTGCCGAATAATCTCCTGTGTGGGACCTTATCAAAGGCTTTCTGAAAGTCCGGGTACACTATATCCACTGGCTCTCCCTTGTCCATTTTACTTGTTACATTCTCAAAAAATTCCAGAGAATTTGTCAAGCTTGATTTCCCCTTCATAAATCCATGCTGACTCGGACCGATCCTGTTACTGCTATCCAAATGTGCCGCTATTTCATCTTTTATAATTGCCTCCAGCATCTTCCCCACCACCGATGTCAGGCTTTTTATACTGTCCTTGACTTCTCTTGTCAGCCACGGTTGCCGCTTACTCCCCTTAGAACCTTTCTTCCTCTTTAGAATGAAATGATTCAGCATCTATCCTGTGATTCCCCATCGGATCATTTCTGTTTGAATGAGGTGGATTTTACCTCCGAAATCTAAACACTTACATGCTGGAAAAAAAGACACAACGTGCTGGATGGAGCATCTCAGCAGGTTGGGCAGCATGCTGGAGGAGATGAATAAGCTACATTTTGCTTTGGGATCCTTCTTCAGACTGATTGTAATGGGACGGAGAAAGCTGAAAGGGAAGTTGGGCCAGGACAAAGCTAGGCGAGTGATGGGTGGATACAATAGCAATGTTACAACATTTTGAGATTTTAAAAATCAAGTCTGTAATTTATACCATCAGATAAAGCATAAAAAGACGTTTAATTTGACACCTAATTCACTTTCATATCTTCAGTATTAAAAAAGGTATGGCCATTTTCATACTCGGAAATTAGCATCTTGTTCCCTATTGCTTTTCCATTGACTTAACACAAAAGCTGTGATCGAGGACAGTCAAAAGCCCATAACTTTCTTAAAAATTAAGAGAACTGAAAGAAATGTTCAGTTATTATAGATTGAAGAATTCTGAAACAAATATGAAACAATCTTACTTAGATGACATGAAATTAAAGCATATAATTAGTTAGTTACCTAATTGTAGCTAATTACAAAATTCAATTACTAGATCTAACATCTATCAATTTCTTAAGAATAGATTAACATTTTTAAATAGCCTAAGTGTCCAAATAACATTCACACAATAATTCACAATATAACATAATTTTTAAATCTCATTGTCATGGATTTATAGGCCAAATGGAAGGAATTTAATGTTTAATACTTGTAAATTAATGGCCATTTAAATCATCTTGCGAGTGGGTTTTTCTGGAACGCGATCAATTGGAACGTTGATTTGCGGTGAATTTAACCCCGTATCGGCATGAAAAATACTGCCGGTTCGTTCGGGGAATAAAATCAACATTTCGCAATTTAAAATGTGAATTAAAGGCCTCTTAAGAAGCACTTTTATACATAAAATAAACTGCTTTCGTTTACCTGTCCCGTGCGTGAAATCCGTCCCCGTTGACGGCTTTAGAAGCTGATTTTAAAATAACTCCAGTACTGATATTGTCGGGCGAATAAAAATTAAAAATACACAAAACGCCCGTCGGAACGATTCTTCAGCAAAAGCTTGCACTCCAACGAAATATAATTCAGGACAAGGTAGGAGAAACCCGCGTTTTAACCCCGCCCCCCCCCCTCAAATGCGCCAAAATCGCGCACATGGCCAGTGGCAGAATTGCAGCGCCGCTGAAGGTAAGTATTGTAACATACCTAGATACAGGTGAGGAGGTTTTCATTGACAGATGGTTGGACAAAGGCGAGAGATGAAAAGACAAAGGGCTGTGAGATAGAGATGAAGCATTAACTGTGAAGCCAGAGGAAGGGATTTAGGTAGAAGGGGAAAGTGGGGTTGGGGATAGGGTGGTGGGAGCAAAGAGGAAAGGGGGACAAGATTGTGGGAGAAATGTGTGTGCATCTGGGTGGGGTACAGGGAAGAGGGGGGAGGGGTGGAGCAGTGGGGTATTTGTTAGATAGGTACCTAAGAAAAACCGTAGACGGTCATTGTTAAAGTATTTATTTAGTTATTATGGGAAGTAGATGGTTCCAGCTTTTCTAGCTTTTAGGCTCCATACCTATATGTTCTCGAACTCAGGAGGTATAAACCCATAGCTACAAACGCTCAAGTCTTTGGGATGTGGGAAGAAGCTGGAGCACCAGGAGGAAACCCACGTGATCACAGGGAGAACGTGCACACAGAGAGCACCCAAAGTCAGGATTAAACCCGGGTCTATGGAACTGTAAGGCAGCAGCTCTACCAGCTGCGCTACTGTGATGCCCTTTACACACACAGTAAGTTCGTAATGGATTGAACTTATTCCCCAATAGAATTATCATCTGTTATAAATAGTGCAAGTACTGGAACTAAAGCAGTTTTGGTACTTTACCATCAATGCCCAGATACATTTAGAAATTTTGTAACGTGGTTGCTTTCATTGTAGTTATATGAAGTTATTTACCTTAATATCTCATAAGCCCAAATGTTCACAGAATTTTAAATACAAATTTAATTCCTGGGACTATATTTTCTGTTTATTTTAAAAATGTTACGTTGGAAGCAGATCCCACACATGAAATCAGCCACATTCCCTAGACGAGTTGATCACCAAAGCAAATACCTGCTAATTGTTAATTTGCAGGTTTACATAAAAGCCCTTACAATAAAGCAGCTTCTCTTGGCTGCAATAGCACTAATAGACATATTTTAAAGGCATCTGGCTTTTTAATCCAGTTATTGTTAGCTGATTTGCAAGAGTTTGAGGGAAAACAAAAGGAAACTGCTTTTGAGAAAACACGTGCCATTTGCAATCCAAGGAGAAATCAATATTGACATTAATATTGACATCAATATTAATATTGTACATTTGAATTAATAAAATGCTATTTCAGAGTTCAAATAAAGAAACAAAAAAAAGTTATGTTTACTAGCAATATAGTGACCAGTCAGTAAAAAAGGAAAATTGTGTGGAATTGTCAAATAATCGTCTTCATGCTTGATGCATGATTTCTGTAGGTCTTGTCCTGTCCTAATGCTGTTACAAAATCTCACTCCAATGTTCAGCAGAATTGCGGTTGAAAATCTGCATTCTTTCAGTGGATGAGACGCCAAATATATTAATTGTTTTAGGAGGTAATGTTGTTGAATCTTGCTTAAGTTTTGGCATTTTCCAGGGAGAATCTTAGTTAACTAGCCACATACTGTGGAAGAGGTTGACTGATTGACTTCAGACATAAAGCATTATTTACAAGCATTATTGATGTTTGTCGGCACTGGGCCTGTACTCGCTGGCGTTTAGAAGAATGAAGGGGGACCTAAATGAAAATACAGAATAGTGAGAGGATTGGATAGAGTGGATGTGGAGAGGATGTTTCCACTAGTGGGAGAGTCTAGGACTCGAGGTCACAGCCTCAGAATTAAAGGACCTTCTTTTAGGAAGGAGATGGGACAAAATGTCTTTAGTCAGAAGGTGGTGAATCTGTGGAATTATTTGCCACAGAGGGTTGTGGAGGCCAAGTCAGTGGATATTTTTAAGGCAGAGATAGATAGACTCTTGATTAGTACAGGTGTCTGATGTTATGTGGAGAAGGCAGGAGAATGGGGTTAGGAGGGAGAGATAGATCAGCCACGATTGAATGGAGTAGACTTGATGGGACCTTATAATGTTAAATCATTCTTTGTAACTGAGCAAAGCTAATTCATGTTGCTCATATACAAGATGTAAGCGTACCTGTAGTTTGGGATGGCATGTGTTGCAGTCTTTGAAGTAAACCGCACCTTTCAATTTTTTGCATCTAAAGCCAACCTGGAATCACAATATATTTGCCTGGGGATTGCAAATTGCAGTGCAAAAGGGATAGAAATTTCTAAAGGTTTGGAAATTGCGCACATGGATTGTAACATTGAAATTAGTGGGGCAATGATTAAGAATAGGAGGGCATGAAGAGGCAAATGCAAACATGTTAAACCCCATTAATTGTTGTG
Source organism: Malacoraja senta (assembly GCA_038087875.1). Taxonomy (NCBI): domain Eukaryota; kingdom Metazoa; phylum Chordata; class Chondrichthyes; order Rajiformes; family Rajidae; genus Malacoraja; species Malacoraja senta. The sequence goes on along the minus strand of CM075979.1, from coordinate 14,720,791 downwards.
AAATTAATGCAATCTATCATAGTGATGAAGGAACCATTCACACGAACAGCTCCTAGTTGGCCCGAGCAAGTCAGCATGGAATTTTGAAGAGTAGAGTTTTAGTTAAAAATATCATGTGGAAGATTTCTCAACAATGTGAGAGGAGTATCTTTGGTTGTTATTTTTCAAATGTACCTATCTGGTATTTGATAATTCTACACATCATTGTTGTCTCATGAATTACAACATTTGTAATTAATGATAAGCTTGTGACGTCTTGCCAACTGAGAGTTAAGGTAAAAAGTGGGATATATCGATTGGTGGGATATAACATGCGATCTTTGCAAAATTCTGTCCTGGTTGCTCAGCTTTTCACGATAGAAACTTATGACCTGCATAAAAGAATAAAGACTTGTACGTCCATGTATGCACATAATACTTGGATAATACATAGATGACTTTAGACATATAGCGTGGAAACAGGCCAAGCGAGTCTGCGCCGACCAGTAATCACCCCACGCACTAGCACTGTCCGACACGCTTGGGCCAATTTTACAATTTTACCAAAGCCAATTAACCTACAAACATGTACGTCTTTGGGATGTGGGAGGAAACTGGAGAACCCAGAGAAAATCCATGCGGTCACAGGGAGAACATACAAATCTGTACAGACGGGACCCGTAGTCGGGATCGAACCCAGTCCTCTGGCGATGCAAGGCAGCAACTCTACCGCTGTGCCACCGTGCTGCTTTAAGATGGCAATGGAAAGTTATGCAATTATTACACGGCATTGTTTGAGACCATCAGTCTGCACATGGAAGCTGTCCTGTTTCTTAAGAAGGCAGCGGTAAGCTGAAGACAAGCTATGTCAAATTATATGGTATATTCAAGTTAGGTCACAGACTCTCATCACAATGTACAGCACAGACCAACCCCTAGATTGCTGAGGCAGTTATGCCAACTCACATCAGATTTTTACCATCACCTGACCACAGTGACTGAATGTCAAGCTGCAATGTAATTTTATTGTGCAATTCAGCAATACATAAGAGGGATTTTTTTTAATGTGTATATTTATACCTTGTATATTAGGAGCTGGAATTGGTCAGCATTGATTTGTGAGTTTAAAATTCCAATGAAATAACAAACTCATTCATTAATGGGACCATTTGCTTGAACACACAACTATCCCATATACCAGTTAATTCAGTTACCTCAAGTACCGTGTATTTCTTTAGTCCAACGGTTTGGATGAAGAATTAATTTTACTTCGGAGTCACGTGAGCGACTACGTGAAGAACCCCGCCAGTGCGCCTGCGCGTCATTACGTCAGACGCCTTGACGCAAACGGACGTGAGGAGCAGAGCTCCTACAGTGGTTTGTAGTTTTTCAACTACAAGGTAAGTAGAAACTTTTTTCATGTTTTCCAGGTCCGTTTACTGTGGGTCTATGGGGATTTTTTCCACAGACGCCATGGAAAAAACGGACAGGGGGAAGAGGCGAGCGACACAGCCGACAGAAGTCGGGAAAGTCGGGAGTCTGCGGTTAGAGACCAACCGCCTCTAAACCCCGGTACAGTCGCCAGCGGTGAGCATAGCGACTGTGGACCTGGGGCTGGTGAAAACACAGTCAGCGCCTGTCGGGCAAAAGACAAAGTTTAAATCCCAACGGCCCACGGAGGGAGTCCCAGGCAATGGAAGTAGCTCCAGGGCTAGATACTGCTTTCGAGCGTATTGCCCAAATAGAAAGCCTTTTACATAGGCTGTTGGAGCAAAGTTCACTCAGGGAGGAGTGTACTGAAAGCCAAGCTGCTGGAAACAGCTCAAACAGCTACTGGTACAGGGCTAGATACTGCTTTCGAGCGTATTGCCCAAATATAAAGCCTTTTTCATAGGCTGTTGGAGCAAAGTTCACTCAGGAAGGAGTGTACTGTAATCCAAGCTGCAGGAGCAGCTTAACAGCACCTGGCTCAGGGCTGATGGAATGCACCCTCAGGAATGAGGAGCGTGCTACGGGTCATGAGATTTCAGATCCCGACTCTGACGGTGAGGCTGTACAAGGCGATGAACAGCAGGAGATGGATGAGACTGCAAGAATAACTGTGGGTTGCTGAAAGCAGCAGCAGTGAACCAAATTATCTGGAATCAGTTGCAGAGAATATTAAAGCTGCTGGGTTCTGGAATAACTGCTTTTACCAGAATAGCAGGGAACAGCCAAAAGATGACGAAGTTGCATCAGCAAGCACTGGGGTTGCTATGCAGCACCCACTTCGAGATCAATTATCTGAGGAAAGTGCTATACGGCCTAATATGAATCCAAAATTCGCAGCACTCTGCAAACCAAGTAATATACAATTACCCAACTTACTCTTTGGAGAGATCTCGGGAGACGTATTAAAGAGTTGGAAGATGAAGCGAAAACAGGATTGATAAAAACATCAATGGTTGCAAAGTCTGTAAAGATGAAGTATCCTTTCAGACGTCATACGGATCCTAGACCAGGACCAAGTCGCTCATCAACGCAGGGACGTAGCTGGCGGCCTGCAGCGGGAGTAAGGACCAGTGGTGCTGCTTCCGGGAGAATCCAGGGATCTCAGAATACTCAAATGACTCAAGAGGTAGGTGGACCTGGTTCTCAGGGGAACATACTAACTGGATTAAGTCCAAAGGTTGGAGGCAGATTACGTCTCTTCTATAAACATTGGAAGAAGATTACTTCAGATGTGGTAATACTGAATAATATAAAAAGGATTTCGAATTGAATTCAATGCAAATTATGATTTGCCTGTCCAGCATGTTCCTAGCAGAACTCTCCACTTTGCGAAGTAATGGAGGTTCAAGTTGCGCTTCAAAACCCTATATATAAAAGGTGTTATTAAAGAATCAGTCTACCAAATTCACCAATTTGGGTCAAATATATTCCCTCGATCAAAAAAGGATGGAGGATGTAGGATTATTATAGACTTGACAAGTCTGAATCCTTTTGTTCAGTGTCTGTTCACTTGCAAGATATGAAGTATTTTAAATTTACATGGATGAACCAATTAGGGCAGTTCAAAGCTATGCCTAAAGGGTTAACGTTCCCTCCCAGAATATTCATAAAATTGTTAAAATCAATTCTGGGGTTGCTGAGAGCCAGGGGCATGTACTAATGGCATACCTGGATGATGTCCTGATTATAGGAAGGACAAAACAGTCAACAGAAGCATCGGTTGCAGTAATAAAATCAAACTTTAGAAAGTTTGGGGATTTTCTAAATTCATCCAAAAAATCAAGGTTAAAAACATGTACCTCGATTAATTATTTGGGGTTCACAATTGATTTAGCCCAAATGCAACTTACTTTGCCCAGTGAAAAAAGGGTGGAGTTGATTAAAGATTGCAGTAATCTGTTAAACGAGCAAAAACCTCTAATCAGACAGGTGGCTCGAGTACTGGGAAAATTAGTAGATTCCCAGCAGTCCAGTATGGACCATGACATTATCAACAGCTGCAGAGAATTAAAGAACAGGCACTGAGAGTAAATGCTGGTCATTTTGATAAAACCATGCAAGTAACAACAAATGCTGTTTCTAAGCTGCAGTGGTGGATTCTACATGTCTCAAGCAGTTCAGGCAAAGTGCTGATTGAACAACCTTCCATGATATTACAAACTGATGCCAGTGCACTAGGATGGGGTGCAACTGACTTAACATGGACCTGCGGAGGCAGATGGAATCAGGAAAAGTTAGTGTTACTGCAGACATGGGGAATTACCTATTTGGAGCTTTTAGGAGGTTTCTATGGACTCCAAGCTTATGGTTCTAACACAACTAAAAGGAAGGTTCAAGTTCAAATTAATAAACACAACAGTAGTTGCCTATATTAATGATATGGGTGGAATTAAGTCGGTTTCATGTGACAAAATGGTTAAATCAACTTGGGTCTTGGTGTATTGAAAAGAACATTTGGATTTCAGCTACCTATCTACCAGGTAGAATGAACACGATAGCAGACACCAGGTCACGAAAAGTTCCATGATAATAAAGAATGTATGTTGAATCAAGAGGTATTCAATGATATAGTGATCAGATTTGGAATAACCGACATCGACTTGAATCATCAGCTATCGAGATATGTCTCATGGAAACCAGATCCAGCAGCAGTGGCGATTGATGCTTTCTCGCTACATTGGGGTGGTATGTTTTCATATATATTTCCACCTTTCTGCCTCATAAGCCAATGTTTGCTTAAAATCAGGCAAGATGCTGCTTCAAGGGTATTGGTAGTACCAGATTGGCCTATACAGCCATGGTATCTGTTGATATTAGAATTAACAACACAAATGTTGATGAAAGTCCCAAAAAGGAGTAATTTATTGCTGCACCCTGTAACAGGGTAACAACATCCATTATATCATCGTTTGGATTTGTTGATTTGCAGGTTTTAAGAATGACTTTTCTGGGACGAGGACTGTCTGAGCATACTGTGGACATGCTTACGGCAGCCGGGAGGAAGAGCACTCAAAAACAGTATCTTTCTTATATTAAGAAATGGGAAGAGTTCTGTGTACAAAAGAATGTGCAATAAACTACTGCAGATATTTCAAATGTTTAGAATTTCTGTCAAAACTTTATTATGATGAAGGTCTGAATTGTAGTGCAATTAATTCAGCCAGAAGTGCATTGTCCTCATATTTGGTTCTGGATTCAGAAAGAAATTCAATTGGGTCACACCCAATTGTTTCCAGACTAATGAAAGGAATCTTTAATTCCAAACCACCGAAACCTAGGTACGTGACAATCTGGGATGTACGTGTGGTACTGAAACTACTTCGTGAATGGTCATCAAGTGTGTCTTTACCTTTGGTCAAGCTCAGTATGAAAGTATTCATGCTTATGGCATGAGTGACAGCACAACGAGTGCAAACACTTGGAAAATTACAAATAGACAGTATGGAAGTAACTGAAGACAAGGTTACATTCTATATCTATGACCTACTAAAGTAAATTAGGCCAGGTGTGACAGGATTTAAAATTATGCTAGCAGCATATCCAAATGATCCATGTCTCTGTATTAAGACATATTTATTACAATACATTGAGGTCACAAAGAATTTGAGAATACAGAAACTGGGTTGTTGATCACACACAAGAAACCACACAAGAGAGTTTCAATACAGACTATTTCCAGATGGATAAAAGAAGTCTTAACAGCTGCTGGTATTAACACTTATGTTTTTACGTCTCACTCGACTAGGGCAGCAGAAACGTCGGCGGCCAGGGCAAAAGACGTCCCCGTCGACCATATCCTCGCAGCCGCCGGGTGGTCCAATGAGTTGATGTTTCAACATTTTTACCATCGGCCTATTGTTAATGCGGGGTTGTTTGCAGAAACTATTTTAAGTTCTGTGTAAATTCCTCTGGTTTAAAGGGGATCTGATTCATTTCATTATTGAAATGAATTACTGCATTTGTGGTACAAATGTTATTATGAATGCATGATTGATTATTCTCGTTCCGAGTCAATCTATGCAGTGAGAAGCCGGGATTGATCCACGGCATGAAATCACAAAGCTTTAAAATCTTCACGTTGTCACTCACGTGACTCCGAAGTAAAATAGTAAGATTAAACGAGAACTTACCTAAGTTTGAAGTTTGATCTTTATTTTATGAGGAGTTACGTAGGTGATTACGTGCCCACCACGACCCTACCCTCTATCATAAAGGTCAGATGGAAGTTGTTGTATTACTCGTTTTATTATGAGACTATATTACTTCGGTTGTTGTTTTTTGTGATTTCACACCGCTGCTTTGAAGATTGACGCGCAGGCGCACTGGCGGGGTTCTTCACGTAATCACCTACGTAACTCCTCATAAAATAAAGATCAAACTTCAAACTTAGGTAAGTTCTCGTTTAATCTTACTATTTTCTTTCATTAGACTTTTGTCAAAATGGAAAGTATCTCATTACTGATATTTCTTTCTATTGTTCTTTGTATAAGGGATTTGCACATACAAGATTTTTTTTTGTTTTTGTTTTTGAGATACTGCTCGGAAACAGGTCCTCTGGCCCACCGAGCCCGTGCCAACCAGTGACCCCCCCACACTAACACCATCCTACATACACGAGGGCCAATTTACAATTATACCAAAGCCAATTAGCCTACACACCTTTGGAGTTTGGGAGGAGACTGGAGTACCCGGAGAAAACTCACATGGGTTGTGGGGAGAACATACAAACTCCGTGCAGACGGCACCCTTAGTCAGGATCGAACCCGGGTCTCTGGCACTGTAAGACAGCAGCTCTACCGCTGCGCCACCGTGCCGCCTGAACATTGCAGAGCAAAATGGATAATATGGCAAGGCTCTGGAACCAAGGGTGCTGGAAAATCGGTGGTGGACCTGTACTAATTATTGAGCTAGGAAATGGTTAGAAAGTAGGGCTGCGTTCAATCACGTCATGGTGAAAAGTAAAGCTGAGTGCAATAGAGATGTCAAATGAACATTGTTACTCAGCTGTGTGTTCATAATTTGAAATTATAAAAGCATATCCCATTCTGGTTTATAATATAATATTGTGCTGCCACAGGTAACTCCTAACCAGTTTATTTTACAAATGGACAAAAAAAAAATACTGATACCATCCACAAGTGAAAGCTTGGATTGAATTTATTTGTTAAGCACTAGACAAAGGTAAGGAAGAATATAGGTAAGGCAGCAACTCCACCGCTGTGCAACCAATCTGCCCCATTGCCATTAAATAAATCCATCACATATCTCATTACACCTAAGCAAATGAGTGACATATCAATTCCCTTGGTTAGTCAAGTAAAGATTACCATGTCCTTCATTCTTTTGAATTTCCTGTGGCCATTAAACAGGAAACATCAAAGTATCAGTAGTTTGATCAAAACCAGACTATCAACCAGCGAGTTATTCAAATCAATAAATATCTTGTCAGATCCTTGCAATACCATTTTCCTTTGCAAAAGTGCAGATGATAGTGTTTTGATAAATAAACTGCAGAAAGTTTAAGGTAACCCCCTATATGTGAAATCCCAATGGGGGCATAGAATCTGAAAATATCACAGTGCTACGTGATCCTTAAATCTCTCCCACGATTCAAAGACGGTTCTGCCACAACTATCTGCGGGCTGTGCGGAGAATATCTTCGAGCAGATTCTTAAATTTAGTGTCATGAAGTTGAAATGGGTCAACAGCTGCATTTCTTACATTTGAGAATAGTTTGACCTTTACACAGATGATAGGTTTCAACATGAATCTGAAACACTGCCTTGACTGATCCTTAATTGGCAAAGCAGCCGAATACTTGGATCTGGAGAAGGTACATGTTCAGAAATGATAAAGGCTGTCTGGCCGTTGAATAAAAGCCAAAGACAAATAAATCAGTCAGTAAATTTCTCTTTATCATCAGCAATAGGTGATGCCTGAAGGAAATACAATGCTACCTCTTGTTAGTGCTTCTCCTACAGTTATATTACTTGGATGAATTTCCAGTTTATTACTGTACCAGCACACAAAAATACCTCAATGAATTATCCCATAGGAAATCTACAACAGCAACATAACATGTTCTATACTGGTCCTCGCCTGCAGAATGCGTACATCGAGTAAGCGGGGAAAAAAATGATGCCAAGCAGTGGAAAATAAAATACTAAAATTAAATTGAACACAACTGCAGACAAAGAGAAACATTGCAATGATTTTCATTTAAATAGGCTGCTTGGAACGTTCACATCTACCTTTCTGGAGTCCGATCACTGCATGGTGATGTTAGTGCAGTAAAACTCTGATAATCCATTACCTGACCAGTTGGATATCTCAAGGAGTTGCCATTTCCACTCACTAGGGGCCTGGTTCCTGCACTTCCTTTCTACCGCCTGGGTCTTTGGTTCCCATGTTCCCAAAGAATGGTTAAGGTTTGGGTTGCGGCAGTATCTGATTGCTTGCTGAGGTACCAGTTCCTGTACTCCTTACCACTCATCAGACCCCCAGTTCCTTTGCTCCACAATCACTTGCTGGGGCCCCAATTCCCCTGCTCTCAGCCCACTCACCAAGTCTGCAGTTCCCATGTTCCACACTCACTCGATGGGGGTCCCAATTCGGAACCCGCTCCCTCTCATCTAGTTCTGTTTATATCATTCCCTTTGAAACTTCCATGTTCAGATTTCCAATTCTCCTGCACTGTTTAAATCTACCAGCTTATTTTAAATGTAATATCTTTAAAAAAAAATAGTGAATTAAAACTGTGAAGGAGTATTATGAAAGCTCACAAATCCGGCAAAGTCCTAATCTTGTTAGATTGGTGGAGTATTTTCGTAACAGCAGGACAGCGTCTAGAATGTTGCAAGACGAGAGGGTCATCATTTTTGACATTCTTCCACTCAATATTGTTAGGGCAAAACAATTGGACAATTTGTTTTGGCTAGGCTTTATTGGCCACATACACTGAAGGAATTGCCTTTAGAGAGCGAGATACAGTAGGAAACAGACCCTTCGGTCCACAGAGTCCACACCGGCCAGCGATCACATCGTACACTGATTTACACACTAGGGACAATTTTACAATGTTAACAGAACTAATTAACCTATAAACCTGTACATCTTTGAAGTGGAGGAGGAAACCGGAACACCCGGAGAAAACCCATGTGGTCACAGGAAGAACATACAAACTACGGACAAACAGTGCCCATAGTCAGAATCGAACCCTGGTCTCTGACGCTGCAAGGCAGCAACTCTACTGCTGTGCAACCGTTCCGCCTCATTTCCATTAAATAAATCCATCACATATCTCATTATACCTAAGCAAATGATTGTGTCATATCAATTCCATTGGTTAGTCAAGTAAACATTACCATGTCCTTCATTCTTTTGAATTTCCTGTGGCCATTAAACTGGAAACATCAAAATATCAGTGCAAGTCTCTGGCAATAATATTTAAGATTTTATGACAATCATTCGCAAAGTCAGGGCTGGCTAAAATTCAAAAGCTTCATGCATAACTTTCTGTCACTTCACTAAATTCCCTTCATGTATGTGACATGTTGTCAAGGTCACAATGGATACACAGATTGAGGACTGATTCTTTGTTGTAATTGTACAGTACCTAATTACAATCTGTCAAGTCACTTGCTAACAGGACATTGTCATTTGCTTGGATGTTTCTCTGGCAGGCTCAGTTCCAGTTCCAGAAGTAAGGCAGATTAATACCATTTCAGCACAGCCAACAGGAGATGTGCAGATAGACACAAAATGTTGGAGTAACTCAGCGGGATAGGCAGCATCTCTGGATAGAAGGAATGGGTGACGTTCCTTCGGGTCGAGACCCTGCTTCAGACTGAGAGTCAGGGAAGAGAGAGACAGGGATATGAAAGGGCAAGGTGCGAAAACAAGAGATCAAAGAGGACAAAGGTCAAGGAAATGGCGAATAGGTTATTGTTAGCTGGGGAAGCTGACAACAAGGCATATAAAGTAAAATTTAATCAGAAGGGCAGTTGGAGAATAAGGATGGGTGGAGATAAGGACATTTGGAGAATAAGGAGGGATGAAGAGAGAGGGAATGCAAGGAATACTTGAAGTTAGAGAAGTCAGTATGCATACCGCTGGGTTGTAAGCTAACCAAGCGAAATATGTATGAGGTGCTGTTCCTCCAATTTGCATTGGGCCTCACTCTGACAATGGAAGAGGCACAGGACAGAAAAGTCAATATGGGAATGTGAGGGGGAGTTAAAGTGTTTAGCAACTGAGGGATCATATACTGTAGGTCTGGGTGGACTGAGCAGAGTATGCATCTCCTACCATTGTCTGCCCTTTGTGCTGGAATGTTCTCCACTTAAGGAATCAATGCAAGTACAAATTCACAAATTAAAAATGAAAGGAATTAATTTCAATCAAGCAAATCAGGACCTAGTCTATAAAAGCAGGGAGATACATAGTTAACAAGTTGGACGGAAACAAGGTCTTCCTACATTCTGTCGTCCATATTCAATTTCAATGAGGTTGAACCTGCAGTTCCTTCCTATTCATTTTCAGCTGCAAGGTTGACGGAAAGTTATTAAACTGTTCTGACACACCTTGCTCAGTGTGACTCTGAGGCATTATGGAGGGTGGGGAGGGTGAAGGTGGGGTGGGGAATGTGGGAGTGTGGTTGGTGATGGTGTGCAGGAAGATAATATTTCAACAATGAACAGCAAGTCAAATGAGGCATTATGGAGGGTGTGGGAGGGGGGGGGTGAAGGTGGGGTGGGGAAGGTGGGAGTGTGGTTGGTGATGGTGTGCAGGAAGATAATATTTCAACAATCAACTGCAATTTACAATTTATTTCTACCGTTCCAGACCAATAAACATTATTTTTCATTTTTGGGATTAAGCAAAATGGCAAATAAGATAAACTGAATATTGCCCATAAATCTATGAATATTATTACCTCATCACTGGATACATTCTCACAGGGCAATGTGTTGATTTGCAAACTGAGGGAGCCAAGGGAACTGCAAAGATGCACTGTGGGTGTGGATTATATCCAGTATTACATGTTCTAAGACTCAAATGGTTACAATAAAATCATGGAAATTGCATCATAAAATACTTTTGATCCAAATCTACTTCCATTTAGTGAGAAAATGGCAGCTCAGGAGGGAGCTGGTAACCAGGGTAATAAGAATGACAGTTAATTGAAAATAATGAGCAGTAAAGTTCAAGGAGGCATGTGGACCTATCTTTTATAAAGTTTGTGAAATCTGTTCTTGGTTGTGGAGCTGAGAATAGATGTTTCTAATCTTAATGGAAACTGTTGGAAGTCAAAGGTGATAAGCCCAATGCAAATTGGAGGAACAGCACCTCATATTTTGCTTAGGCAGCTGACAACCCAGCGGTATGAATATTGATTTCGCGAACATCAAGTAACCCTTGCTTTCTCTCTTGGGTGAGAGAGGGATGGAATCTCTCCCACCCTAGTTCTCCGACTAGTTGCACTGTCCTTCTGTGTGATTTTACTGATTGTATGCCTTCTTGTCACCTAACAATGAACATAGAAACATAGAAACATAGAAAATAGGTGCAGGAGTAGGCTGATCGTTCCCAATCAATAACCCGTGCCTGCCTTCTCCCCATATCCCTTGATTCCACTAGCCCCTAGAGCTCTATCTAACTCTCTCTTAAATCCAATCCTTAAATTCCAACAGCGTGATCAAGGGACCAATTGAGGTTACTCGGCTGTCGGAATTTAAGGATTTGCGGGAAGCGGCTGATAAGAGCGAAGCTGGCGAGCGGCAGGTGAGAGATGTTCAGACAGAGAGCACTGCCAGAGGTGAGCGGGCCGGCAGAAAGCGCTGAAGTCCCGGCTGCCGCTCGCAGCCACCCGAGCTAATTCCCTCCCCAGCACGGAGCGCCGCGGCAGCGGTGAGTGAGTGAGTTACTGGCATGATCCCCGACCCCCTCCTCTCAACACTCCTGCCCTCCCCACAACTTTACCCCTGGCACAGACTCCCCACATGCTGTGAAAGGAACTCTCCCCTAATTGCTCCCTTGAACTAGTATTGTCATTCAATAAGATGGCAACTTATTCAACTTGTCCCGGTGTGCTACCGTTTTTCCCACCATCTCTCCACCTGCCGTCATCCTCCACCCCCCACCCATTCAGTAATTCAGAATGAAGGAGATTTGGAAGCCTTGGGCAAATTGAATTGTTACTTATTTTTATTTTTTATTTTTAGGGAGAGGAGAACAATTTGCGCAAGCGCGGTTTAAGATTTTTTTTTTAAAGCCGACTGACTGCCTACCCTGAGTAATTACTCGTGGCACGTGCCTGCTCTGGACTCACTCTCCCTTGACTCTGAGTCTGAAGAAGGGTCTCCCATTCCTTCTCTCCAGAGATGCAGACTGACCCGCTGAGTTACTCCTGCATTTTCTGTCTATCTTTGGCGTAAATCAGCATCTGCAGTTCCTCTTCCTACACATAAATTCAAACTCTTCCTGGTTCGCATAGTCTCACAGATAGTGCAACCTTGTTATTCTCTGCAAGCGACGGTTAAATCTTTTCAGATTCTACCATAAATTATTTACATATTTGGGACAGTGGCTTTTGTCTTCTTTTTTCCTGCATACATGTAAAACTCTGTGAGGGAAGCCTAACTTTACCAACAGCTTATTTTCAACTGAATTTCATACAGGTGCAAGTCCGTAAATCTCATTTACCAATTAAACTTGGATACCTGTGCCAAAATGAATCTACTTCACCCTCTCACCTCATCACAATCCATTTCCATTAACAAAAAAAAATTGGATGTGGAGGTTTTAATATGCCATATTTCATATATATATAATATATATCCATGGGAATATCAACTTTAAATGTTGGCCGACTCTTGTGACTGATCTGCAGGGACAAGCAAGCAATCAAAATGAATATATTAGAGGAAATCTCAATACACAGATGTACAATTTAGTGGGACTAGCTGGGACATGTTGGCCAGTGTGGGCAAGTTGGGCCGAAGGGCCTATTTCCACCCTGTATCTCTCTATGATACTCTATCTACCTGCACACAAAAACCAAGTGGCGAATACATTCACACAAATTATAAACAGATATCCCTTTACTGAAAACCCACTGCCTCTCAGAAGTAAAATGGCTTCTTTGAACTTAAATTATTTCTGGTCACCTCCGAAACCTACAACCTTTAACATCAATTTATGGAACTGATGCACTGCAATGCTGAGATTTACATTCCACACTCTGTATCTCACCTTTTCACACTTTATTGTATTTGTGTTTGACTTGATTACATTTCTGTATAGTATAGCTGCTCTGTTTGGATAACATGCAAAATGTTTTTCACTGTACCTCGATATACATGACAATAATATACCAAACGTAAACCTTAATCCACCCAGAATAACAAGGGCATTGGGTATAATGGAAATCACCACCTACAGTGATTTCCCTCCAAATTACAAATTTCCCCAATACTGACTTCACCTCCTCAATGAGTTTTATGTTTCATTGTGGTTTGCATAGAATAACGAACACAAAGCATTTTAGGATTTACAAGTCTCTTCCTGAATTCTAAAATATGGATTTCTAGTTTGTCCATTAAGCATAACAAACAGTGTTCAAACCAGAGTAGCAAAATGCCCATAGAGTCTTAAAGTCATATAGCACGGAAACAGGCCCTGCAGTCCAACTTGCCCATGTTTGGCCCATGTCCCTCTAAACCTCTAGACTAAAACTGATATCTGTAATGTTCTACTGTCAGTAAAATGTGGCAGTTTCATGACTTGGTGGATGTCAGCTGTACTGGCACCTCACCTAGTGTTACAATGCGGGGTGCATATTTTTGCATATCTGACTGCACCTTAAAAACATTTCTCAAGCTGCATGTTGTTGTACCAGTAAACATAGAAACATAGAAACATAGAAAATAGGTGCAGGAGTAGGCCATTCGGCCCTTCGAGCCTGCACCGCCATTCAATATGATCATGGCTGATCATCCAACTCAGTATCCTGTACCTGCTTTCTCTCCATACCCCCTGATCCCTTTAGCCACAAGGGCCACATCTAACTCCCTCTTAAATATAGCCAATGAACTGGCCTCAACTACCTTCTGTGCCAGAGAATTCCAGAGATTCACCACTGGTGCGAATCCCATCCTCCTCTACCACTTTGCTGCATAGCTTGGTACAGATACGCTTGCTGGTGTGGGGTGTATCAGGGTGAACAAAGCACCCCTTGCAGCTGAGATGTTCATCATTGCTGGGACTAGTGGTGGACTCACTGTGTATGAACAGACAGCCTGGATTGTACTGTCTCTCTCATTGTGATGGATGCTGCTGTCTCCTCCTCTCTTGTTTGCCTGCACAGTCCTCCCCAATCCAGAAATGTATCTGTAGTAATAAGCTTAGTAGTGGTTTACAACCTTTGAGCTTGTTCCAATTGAGAAATTTCTGGACTGATAAGAATTGTGCAGTCAAACAAAGAAGAAGGAAGAAAACAGGAGGTTATGAGAGCAGATGATGAGAGAAACGGTGGGATCCAGGCGGTCTTTTAGCATATGGAGCAGATACTTTTAGCATATGGAGCAGATACTGATGGTCCCAGCAATGACTCACACTCACCATCCAAGCTTCGACACAGGCCTGAGCTACACACCTCTATGAGTTCCCACACTCCTCGCCCCAGATCACGCTACACCAGCCCTTGCCAGCATCACATCCTTACTGAACAGTGGTGTAATACATTGCTGGTTTCGCACCAGGTTTCTGGAAAAGCAGCATAGTCAGCAAAGCATCTCCCCTCTTCATAACTAATGCTGTTATGATCTTTTTTAGAACAGATTCCACCCTCTCATTCTTAGCAACTTGCAACTTGTTTTAGACTTTAGAGATACAGTGCAGAAACAGGCCCTTCGGCCCACCGAGTCCGCGCCGACCAGCGATCAGCCTGTACATTAGCACTATCCTACACACTAGGGACAGTTTATAATTTTTACCAAAGCCAATTAACCTACAAACCTGGAATGTGGGGGAAACCGGAACACCTGGAGAAAACCCATGCAGTCACAGGGAGAACATACAAACATCCATGATGACAGCACCCGTAGTCAGAATGGAACCCGGTCTCTGGCACTGTAAGGCACCAACTCTACCACTGTGCCGCCCAAGTCCAATAGAGAGTCCAAAATGACTTTTTAAGCCCACTTGTGTGCTCGGTGAGATAGCAGTGTTTATGAATACAACAACGCAGAGCACTTAACATCTCATACACATGCTACATTAGGGCTCAGCATCTATACACTTATGAGGTCTGTAAAAGATTTGGATGTTTATTTTATTTCACACAAGCTTATGCATCTTTTCAATAAAAGGGAGTGGAGAATAATTACAGTTGCTATATTTGTGTACTCTCCAGAAGTCATTGAGTAAATAATGTATCATGGCTATACGACATCTTCAAGCTTTTCCAATCCCAGTGAAAATGGAAAAGAGAGGGTGGATGAGATTGGCTCTCCACGGGATTTGTTTACTGCTTCTGTTGAAAATCGATGATAAAGATAAAATTTAAATATGAGGCACATTAAATGAATAGAATTTTGTTTAGAGAATTGTTGTTTTTATGGTGCCTAGAAAATTATTTGCAAATGGTGCTGTTTGAAATATTTATTTTTATAATGAATTTCACCCATTATCAATGCAATTTTTTTGACCAAAGAATACGATGATGGTGAACCCACCTAAGATGCATATAAGCTCTAGAATCCATGGGATAATAACAAAACGGAATTTATTCAGCTATTGAACTTCAGTGCTCCACATGCACTTTTTTTTTAAAAGCTGTTGCTCCAAAATATTCTAAACCAAGAAATTTGGTTTTGCTTATAATTTGCATTGAGCCTCGATCTGTTTGCTAATAAAACAACATTATAAGGAACATATATTTTTCTATGCATAACGATGGAGTCATAGCATTCTGTTCCCTAGGGAGATTCCAACAAGTTCATCTCAAATCAAATCATATCATGTTAAAAAACAAATTAAGATGTGGATATATAAAATAAATATATATATATATATATATATATATATATATATATATATATATATATATATATATATATATATATATATATATATATATATATATATATATATATATATATATAAAATGTACCATTGTACATTTCCTTGATTATAGTCTGCTTTGATCTGTCCTTTTCACACCTTACATGCTCTTTGTACCCTTCCATATCTCTAGTTTTCCTCCCTGACTGTCAGTCTGAAGAAGGTTCTTAACCCAAAACATCACCCATTCCTTCTCTCCAGAGATGCTGCCTGTCCCACTGAGTTACCCCAGCATTTTGTGTCTATGTTCTATATTAAATTTAAATAATCTGCCTATATGGTATAACTTCTAGGAATAAAGCATGCTTTGCAAGCCAATGGCTACATTTTATGGCTAAAATGACCAACTATTTATCACAGTGCAATGAAGTCAGCCTTTCTTGCTTTGACTTTAATCTACCAGTCAATATCTGCCACCTTAGATCTAAATAAGTCTGACAGAGAATCCATAAAGACCTTTCGGGCCATAGGATGAAATGCTATGGGGGTGATACATGAGGTAAAAGCACAAAAATGTTTTAAAAGGGTAGGTTGATGAGGTGACCCTAGCACAGTGATTTAAAGGCAAGCTCTAAACATTCAAAAGTGTAGCCTATATGCCTTAAATTATAGAGACATGAGGAACTGAAGATGCATCAACAAAAAGGAGGCACAAAGAACAACTAATGAGTCAGGCAGCATCTCTGGAGACCATGGATAGTTGATGTTTTGGGTCAGTCTGAAGAAGGATCCAGACAAAAGAAGGGTTCTGACCCGAAACGTCATTTATCCATGTTCTCCAAAGATACTGCCTGACCTGCTGAGTTACTCCAGCACTCTGCGAAACATCATGTATCCATGTTCTCCAGAGATGCTGTCTGACCTGCTGAGTTACTCCAGCAATTTGCTTTTTTTGCCTTCAATGCCCTAAACCTGCACTAGAAATTAACAATGTTGCTGTCTAGGAGGAGAAAAACACAAAGGAAACAATCCATCTTTCTTTATAAATCTTCTAGTTTAATATAAGTTTGTTGGTTTAATTATTAAAAAGGCATAAAGTGCTGGAGTAACTTAGTGGGTCAGGCAGCATCTCCGGAGAACATGGGTAGACAACATTCTGGATTGGAACCCTTCTTTAGACTGATAGTAGTGGGGGAGAAAGCTGGAAGAGAGGTGGGAGCGGGACAAATCCTGGCGAGTGATAGGTGGATATATGTGAGATAGTGGGGTTGATGGGCAGATGGTTAGACACATTTAATTTACTAGGTATCCTTTTGTATCTTAAAAAGTGATATTAATATGGGTTGGCAGAATAGCCAGTTAATAAGACTCTAAAGTTATGGCACTGAATCTGGAACCTGAGATAACATGTGGATATATTATCGATGCTTCATGTGATTCAAGTAAAATATTATAGGCTGAAACAAATAAAGAGCCACTGGATTTCCAGTACAGAAACCTGTAGAAAGAATGAAAACAGAGAAGAGACAACTTTGCTCTATTTATTGAGAGGGCCAAGATGAACCAGTGAAAGATCTCAATGGGCATGTGGGCAGAGAATTGTACTATACGGTAGAGTCTTCACATAAGTCCTGCAAGAATGCATTTGATGCATTGATAATTCTCAATTACATTATCATCAATGTGACCATTGACCACTCACAGCTGCCATTAACATCATAATTATTGATGCAAATGGTATTAAAATTTCAAGATAATTTTGATAAGATGTAAAGCATTTTGATATTTTGAACTATTCATCTGCGCTATAATCATCATGTCAGTGTTACAATTTAGGTGTGAATTGTAGGTTGAAGTGGTCGAGTCAAGCAGACAGACTAAGATTGACCAGCTATGAGATACTTTGTTCTGTTTCCACTTATGCACTTGGAGCATAGAACTCGATGGAACATAAAATATCCTTGCAGGATGTTTATAGGTTGCAATCCAGAACAGTTCCAGGAGAATAGATTAAAAGTAAATAAGAATAAAATATAAAACAGTATCAGAAGAAATGGAGAGAGACGCAAAGGATGGCAGGATAAACTTTTCAGAGAGAAAGGGTGAACACAATCTATGCTTGAAGCCTCTATTATAAAATTATATTTTGCTAAGACATTTCCAAATTTATTCTCAAGTATGAACCTGGCACAGGACAAATTAATTGAAACACGTACTTTCACAAACTCAGTATTACTAATAATTACAAAATGTATAGTTTGTTTAATTCATATTCGTATGAATATTAATATTAAACATTCATATTAATGTTTACTCAAGAAATGCCTCCATGGTGCATTTGTTACCCTTATTTTACCTCTCTTTTAGGATACTGACAACCAAGCAACAAATCCAGATCATGGAGAGAAAGGCATACTGAGCATTCTGTGGGAGTTGTGTAGGACTATACTTGCTACATGACTGAAAATTAATATTGAGTGCATGGCATCAGAAGTGAAATGAGCATGAAATCTGATGGAGAAAATGAGCTTTGTTCATTGAATAATAGATTTATCCCTTATTCTTTGTTGATGTGCTTCATTTATCTCCGATAACACAGCTGTTTCAAAATCCCCATCTGGCTCCATGCAGATGTGAACTAAGCAGAGGTCATATATTCCTACCAGGAGAATTAAACTTTCAGTTTAGCTTTTAATGTGTCGGAAAATAATTGCATTGATACACACTGAGTAAGCCAGAAGTCCACGCAGCTCTATCCTAATGTCAAGGAAAATTACTTTCATGATAAAGGGAAATAAACACCTGCACAATAAAGGATGATATTACCCAGTGAAATGGTTTGTAGAATATCATCTTTGGAAAGTTCCTTCCTGCTAAGTTCCTGCTGCCAGGTATTCAATGCATTCTGTGTTACTACACCTCTGCGACCCTCTGTGCAACTCTTCATTTGTGTGATTCTCAGCAATAATCGTCCAAAGCAACACGGAGAAAAGCAGCAAGACTGATTATAAGTAAGTATAAGGGTATGAACCGTGGGGGATAGAAGCAACGACTTGTAGGCACACACATATAGCCCTCACATAAAAGTGAATAATGTATGCCCATTATTACATCTCTGCCTGGCTGCGTATGCGAATTGCTAGATATAGTTATACCTCCTGCCCATGTCTGGGACTTAAACATTCCCTTTGTCTCTATTGCTGCAACTGCCAGGTTCAATCATTTATAATTTCACCCAGGTGATTCACCAGCTATCCATCCAACTTCACAAAGCATCTGGTAGCCAACAGCCATCTCCCACTACACTAAGAGAGACATTGTTTCTTAATAAATAGTCTAGCCATTGATTATATGTATAGTAGCCTCCAACATTAATGGTTGGTATAAAGTTGGGAGAGATGTAAGGAGAATAGCGTAACACCTTGAATTTCAGCTGTCCACTGTCCTCCTGTCATGTCTCAATATTAACCTGTCTTAATGTCATCCCTCCTGCACAGGGGAGATGGGCAGCTGCAGGTTTTAAATTTCAAGGTGCAACATTAAATCTGCAAATTCAACCTCAGAGGAAAGAATGCAACCAAAATAAAGAACGCAATCAAATCTCGTGATTTTTGAATTTCTTTTTCACCCCTGGTGTCATTTCTTTCTCATGAGAATGAATAATTCCGTATACTGTACCAGTCTACAGGTATAATGTTCAATGCTTCCAAAAGGAGGTGTCACAGGTTATGGGGAGAAGGCAGGAGAATGAGGTTAGGAGGGAGAGATAGAATAGCTATGATTGAATGGCGGTGGAGACTAAATGTGCCAAATGGCCTAATTCTACTCCTATCACTTATGATCTTATGATCTAAAAGGGAGCACAACCAGTTGGCTTTGAATATTAAAGATTCAAACTAAATAAGTTAAAATTTCTCATTGTGAAATGTAGGACAATGATGCCCAAATATCTTTGTCCCTGTCAGCTTAATACATTTTCTGAACATCAAGTAAAAATACCACCATTGTGTAATCTTTTCTCGCGTTCTCTTGCAATAATATACAGGCCTTGAAGTTCATGCTACACGGACAGACCGTCAATGCCTAAGATAAACTTTCCATCAAATTGGCAAGGATACAGCAGGAGAGGTCAGGGGCCTACAACAGTAACAGAGATTGGCTTTTTTACCAGCACATATATTTGCTGGAAGATCTCTCTCCAAATTTTCTTGGCCACCGATTGCATTTTGATTCATACATATGTACTTAAAGCTGCTCAGGGATTTATTTGCTACATGTTTCAGACAGACCTGTAAATCAAGAACACCGAGCAATATAGCTCTAGGCATGGAACACTCTATATCCATATGGCATAAAAACATTTCTGTGGAGGAGAAGCAATTCAAAATATTCAGCATTAACAAAAGCACCGTGATTCTACTTCCAACTTTAACAGATATTACTGACAAAATCTGCATGCAGATGATTACATACATAATTAATCATTGCCTAAGACCTGTGTATTATCTGGAATTTCAGAGCTGAAGGTCCTCAATGCCTGCATTATAGCCTGTGAATAATATGGTTCTTGAATGCAAGAGCAGGTCTTACCGAGACTGTCAATGCACATTCGTGCATTACTTATAGATATTGAATTGGGAGATATTGCAGTGGCGATTTAAACAGGACAGCTCATTTTCCATTGAGGCAGATTGTTGTTTACTAGCCAGCCTGTTTAGCTTAATTTAGATTAGTTTAGAGATATAGCGTTGAAGCAGGCTCTTCGGCCCACCGTGTCTGCGCCGACTAGCGATCCCTGCACACTTACACTATCCTACACACACTAGGAACAATTTACGATTTTACCAAGCCAATAACCTACAAACCTGTTTGCCTTTTGAGTGTGGGAGGAAACTGGAGATCCTGGAGAAACCCCAAGCAGGTCACGGGGGGAACGTACAAACTCCATACAGACAAGCACCCGTAGTCAGGATCAAACCCGGGTCTCTTGCGCTGTAAGGCAGCAACTCTAAGGCAGCAAATGAAGTTCAAACGAAATTTGGTTTCTGCAGTCATACAAACAAGTAAAAAGAACCAAGACACAACACAATTTACACAAACATCCATCACAGTGAATCTCCTCCTCACTGTGATGGAAGGCAAAGTCTTGTCTCTCCCCTGCACTCCACATTCTCCTCCCAATGTCAAAGTCAAAGCCCCCGGCGGGCGATGGTAAATATGTCCCGCGGCCATTAAAGCCGCGCCGAGCGATGTAAGGCCCCGCTCCAGGTCATCTTCAACCCCGCAACTCGGGCGGGAGAAGTCACCGTTGCGGGAGCCCCAAAACGCGGTCTCCCACCAGGGACCCGCGAGCTCCCGATGTCACCGTCCACCGGGCCGGCAGCTGGAGCCTCCGAATCTCCGGGGTCGGGCCACAGCAGCGCGCCACCACAGCTCCTCCCGTTCCGAACTCGGCCAGCTCCACGATGGTGAGTAAGTCCGCCGGCTCCGGGACTGGAGCCCCAGGTCGTTCTGGTTGGAGGCCGCTCCACGGTGCTAGGCCCCAACGACAACGGAGACCCGACTGAGAAAGGTCTGGTCTCCCGTGCAGGGAAAAGATTTTAAACGTTTCCCCCCCCTACTCCCCCCCCCCGCCCCCCCACACATACCCAGTTAAAAAAACACTATAAACAAAACTCAAACGAAACAAAAAAAAAAAAAAGACAGACGGACTGCAGAGGCCGCTGCGACGTGAGTCACGCTGCCCACCCAAATCATCTGCACATCTCGAATAGAATCATCCTTAATGCTCATCCCAGCTCCCTCGATCTTACTCAATAACACTATACCCTTACTGTCCTTTCATATTACCCTTACTGTCCCCTCAGATTACTCACAACCCCAAACCTTGCCATCCCCTACTTTCCTTCGCCCCATCGATTATTTTCCCTGCCTGTTCCCAAAGGTCTTCTCACTGATAACACCATATTTGTCTCTAGTCCACGATCTCCTTCCTACTTCCACCCTGATCTTCCCCTTGGCCTCCTGTCAACAATCACCAATATCCTGCCATCCCACCCCAACCTTCTCCACATCAAGTCCATTTTTCACTGGTATCCCAATTGCTGCCTTACTGCTTGATATCCTATCCTACATTGTGATCTTTATCATTGCCCAATTTCACCCATGATCACCAGATCTATTGTCTCATACATAATAATGAGCTTTTAATTTTTTTTGGCTGGGCATGTTATATCTTGTGAAGGAAGTCATCAATCTTTTGATTAAACTGCAAGACGACTTTGATGATATATATTTCTATTTTTCCTTTTGTGTTTATATTTTATTAATTAACAAAATTAAAATATGTTATCAAGTTTTTTTTCCTATTAAAATGTAAAATGAAGCTCCCTTCTGTCACAACTGACTTCTGATGTAACTATAAGCAAAAAGACAAATGTTCATATTCTAATATGACTATTAGGAATGATTGGGTTTATTTATCTGCTGAAAATGTTTTTTTTTATTAGTTAATACATCTCTAAACAAAAAAAAACATTGATGCTTCTATCCCTGTATTCACCATCATGAGAAGCATGGTGCTCAATCCATGACCAAGTTCGTATTGGTAACGTTAGAACTGACAGGCTTCATGTTTGCCAAAGATGTTCTTTTTTCTGAATTCAAGACCAATAATTCTCACAAATAAAAAGTGAAAGTCTATTGAAAATTGCAAAATAAACATCTCATACATGTCAAGGCAGATCATGAAACATTTCCAATACAATAATAGCTTTATTATAAATGTTCCTGTACCCTCAATACATGTGATGGTCAATTAGAGTTGATGGTCAGCATTAAAAAATTACTGTTCCCACGCGTAGAGACTGGAAAACTATAAATAAATTAATTGTTGGAAATGGAACATTTGGTAAAGGACCAAGCTTAATTATTACTTTATAATCATCAAAATGACAGGCCTTATCAGTTATAAATATAAATGATATCCTCAGGCAGGCAACACACACAGAATTAAACACATCACTTCAGGAAAATTGTTTTAACATTCTAGATTTCACAGAATACAACATATCAGCTCCCATAGACAGTGGGATAAACTCATTGCAGTCTGGGCATTATTATAGGTTGCCTGAGGTAAAATTAAAATGCAAACTTAATTAAACTTAATGCTGCAACACGGCAATGCTGCAATAAATTCTGAAAGGATAAGTAATATTGCACATTTACATTGATTTTTCTTTCTATAATTTATAGAACATTTCCAATGGGGCACAAATCAGAGGCAAATCATGCGCAGGATAAATGTACAGCTCCCCTGTGGTGGAACATGATTTAAGGTGATTGATATTTAAGAGTTCATTGGTAAGCTCAGTATTAGATGGGAAAATAATAAAACACTTTGCTGAAATTCAATTGCATATTTGAAAAAAGCGAGACTTGTTTGCCCTGCTAAGATGTATCAACCTAAGCAGCTATCTTGGTGAGATCGGTGCGCTTCTGTAGCAATTTTCAGTCTATTGCACGCACAGATTTTATTGACCCTTTAGGAAAATGTGCAGTTCGTATGATGAATATCAATGTAATGTGGAGCATGCTGCCATTATCCAATATCAGACTTAGTGAATGTTGTGCTGAAGCAAAGCAAGAATTTAATTGTCCTATCAGGGACGCATGACAATAAACTCTCTTGAATCTTGAATCTAATCACAAATCATAGACCTGTTATGTATGTTTTCTATCTACGTTGAAAGACAACATTAATTTGTTTTTCATTTTCCTATAAAAAATTACAGTGGCTATGGGTGTATTGATCATTTTCAAAACGTTTTTAAAGTAGTCATCTGTGTAACATTCCATTAGGGTGCTCATCAAACTTAAAGAAAAATGCACAGGAGTTTACAGGTATATCTCTGAATCTGCAATATTAAACCAGGCATGGAAAGGCAAAATAAAACCTGAAACATGACAGATTGGGTAGCATCTATGGAGTGAACCTTGAAGTCAATGACCTATGATTAGAACACAAAAAGACCCAAAGATGCAGCAAGTTTAAGGTGCAGTGAAAATGGAAGGGAGAGCAAAGCCGAATATGGAGGAAAGTGTAACAAAAAAGGATGGAGATGTAACGCTGGTAACAGGATGTGAATGAACAAGGGCAAGATCCTTAGATGTTCTGAATAGAAAGGGCAGCATCATTACGGAGTCATATAGTCATACAGTGTTGAATTAGGCCCGTTGGCCCAACTTGCCCATACCAACCAACATGTCCCATCTACAATAATCCCACCTGTCCTATACATGTGTAAGAAGATACTGAAGATGCTGGTTTAAACCGAAGATAGACACAAAAAGCTGGAGTAACTCAGCGGGACCAGCAGCATCTCTGAAGAGAAGGAATGGGTGATGTTTCATGTCAGTCTGAAGAAGGGTCTCGTCCCGAAATGTCACCCATTCCTTCTCTCCAGAGATATTGCCAGTTCCTCTGAGTTCTTCCAGCTTTTTGTGTCCTATCCATGTTCCTGTCTAATTGCTTCTTAAACGTTGCGATAGTCCCTGCCTCACCTACCTCCTCTTGGTGGCGCCGGTGTTGGATTAACAGACGTGCACCTAGCTCCTCTCCCGAAAAGTTTCACGATTTATCGTGTAAAACGGGTCCATAAATCGGGATTGGATTTTAAAACCTTACCGGAGCTTCTGGTCGCCGCGCCGATGACGTCATCATTAAGCGCAATGTTTTAAACGGTGGTTTAAAGCCCTTTAAATGAGTAAACTGTCTCCAGCTGTGAGCCCTCAGAGAACAGTGAAAAAGCTGCTGAGAGACCAGAAGAAGTCTGAAGCAGAAGTTACCTCTGAAGTCTCTGAAGTCTCTGAAGTCTCTGAAGTGGCTGCAGAAATGGATACAAGAGCTAAGAAAGAGTTTGATGACTTGAAGAAATCAGTGAAAAATATGAAAGATGAGATTTTGGATGAAAATAAAGTTATGATGGAAAATATGAAGGAAAATATGGGAAATATGATGGAAAAAATGGAAAAGATGTTGAAGGATTTAAATGCTGGTAATCAGAAGGCTATGGATGCTGGCAATCAGAAGGTGATTGATTCACTGGACATTATGAATAAACGAATTGAGGATGTGAAAGATGGACTATCGGAGAGAATGGACAAGATGGATGAAACTACTACGGACAAGTTCACGGCTGTGCTTGAAACAGTAGCTGTAAGTATGCGCACAATTACGGAATTGGAGAAAAACACGGCTCGAGTGGTTGAAGACATGGCGAAAATGAGGGAAGAACATGAGCAAATGAGGCAAGAAAATGAACAAACTTCACTACAGATGGTGATTCAACTGGGTAAAGTCTCAGAAAAATGCCTGGACCTGGAAGCTCGCTCTAGACGTCAGAATTTGAGAATACTTGGAGTCTCAGAGGGAGCCGAGGAGGAGGATGTGCGTGAGTTTGCCATAGGCTTGCTTAAACAACTGCTTAATCTTTCCAAAGAACCGAAAATCGAAGTGGCTCATCGTGTCCCAAGATTTAAACAAACATCTGGTGCGGGAAAAACTTATCCACGACATATTATTGTGAAATTTCGGGATATTTTAGAACTGGAAGATGTTATGAGCAAAATCAAACACGGTGTGCAACTGCGGCTGGACAATGACACTATCAAGATATTCAGGGACTACCCGTATGAAATTGTGCAAAAAAGAAACAAATTCGAGAAGGTTAAGAATCTTTTAAGAGGGAAAGAAGGGATCAGATATGGAGTTTTTTATCCAGCGAAAATGCGTATTTCCTTCAAGGGTTCTGAAAAGTCATTTGTTAAGCCTGAAGATGCGTTCAAATATGCCCAAACTATCGTTGAAAAATAGAAATCAAATGGGGGTTTGGCAGAGCTGAACCATTCTAAGCAATGCCTTGTCTGGGGATAGCTAGACTGTTATCTTTGGAATGTTGAATCAAGGACACTTTCTGTTCAAAATGAGTAAACAGCTGAACAGACAGGAATGGTATATACCAGAAGCATTTACTTGTTTATTAGATTATAATATTAAAACCAATTGTAAGAATTTATCCTATTAATAACTTAATAAGTTATTCATGTTAGATTAGAATACTAACAAAAATAAAAATAAAAAATAACGAACTAACATACTAATATGAATTTTTAATAAATTGAAACCTTATCTATAAGTGGGAGGAGGGGATGAGAAACGAGCACCTGGCTTAGGTCCAGGGGCACGTCTCGTTAACCCCTTCAACCAACAGTTGATTCTTATTGAAGTCAAAAGTATCGGTTTAATAATTAGTAGCTAAAATTGCGATATATATATGATATGTTATAATGAAATATATAGGGTAAAATTGTATTATATATCTGAATGTGAGGCCGCGTTTTAATATTTTAATATGTTATGATTAACCAAGAGAGCGGAGCTATTTGTTTAACATCACAATGGAAGTCGAAACAAGGTTTTTTCCCACCTACAGGTGGGACACTCGCTACAGTGCCGACTATATTAGACACTGTATTTTCACTTTTTTAGTTTTTTCTTTATTACCACATAAACTCACATGTTTGTGTTTTGTATTTAGTGATAAGCGTAAAATGGATATACCAACAAAACTTAAAAATTCAAAAGTTCCCCCAATACCCAAAGACCTGGGATATGGATGCACCACAAGATTTAAAGGTACTATAATTATTCAAAATGCATGACACTAAACAAAAGAACCTAGGAGGAATCTCATTTTGTAGTTGGAATATAAGAGGTATTAACGAACCTATTAAAAGGGGTAAGATACTAGCTCAGCTGAAACTGCACAACTCTGACATTATCTTCTTACAAGAAACACACTTAAAATCTCAGGATCAAGTTAGGTTGAGGGCGAAATGGATAGGTCAAACATACCATTCTTCATTCACTTCGAAATCTAGAGGCACGTCAATCATTATAAGAAAAGGTATACCATTTAAAGCAAAGAATATCATAACAGATATAGAAGGGAGATATGTAATAGTTAATGGAGAAATTCATGATACTCCACTTACCTTGGTAAATATATACGCCCCTAACTTTGACAACCCCCACTTTTTCAATAAAATTTTCAACATAATTGCAGAGTTTAACTATCAAAATGTTATAATAGGAGGAGACTTTAACTGTGTTTTAGATCCGTACTTAGATAAATCAAGTCAAAAACAGAGAGGGAATATGAAATCGAAAACCGGGGAACTTCTCAATACTTATATAAATAATACTAATATAGCAGATGTTTGGAGAATTGTTAATCCAACTGGCAGGGAATACTCGTTTTATTCAATGGTACATAAGACATACTCATGTATAGATTACTTCCTGCTGGATACAAAATTAATCCCTCAAACATTTAACCCAACATACCACACAAATTCGATTTCAGACCATTCTCCACTAACTTTCTTTTTAAAACTGGAAGGAATGTTTAAGAATAAATCGTTTTGGAGATTTAATTCTCAAATTCTAAAAGATCCACAAGCGAGTATATATTTAAAAGAACAAATGGAGGCCTTTTTTCAAATAAATGATACTCCAGATATATCGTCTACTGTATTATGGGAATCTTTCAAAGCATACATTAGGGGTATTATAATTTCATATCAAGCTTTTCAAAATAAAAAGAATAAGAATGAACAAAGACAGTTAGAAGAACTTATTAGACAAATGGATATAGATAATGCTAAAGATCCATCAATAGATAAACATAATAAAATAATAATTTTGAAATTTAAATTAAATAAATTATTATCTGCCAAACTTATAAGACTTTTTCAAATTACAAAACAAGAGCACTTTGAATTTGGGGATAAACCGCATAAACTCTTGGCTCGCCAGCTAAAAAAACGAGAAAAGGAACATACTATCCCAAAGATTAAATCAGATAAAGGGGAATTATTAACAACACCGAAGGATATTAATAAAAGATTTGCGCAATTTTATGAGAATTTGTATACATCTAAAACGACAATTGATTCCAATAATATCACAAAGTTTTTGGATAATTGTAATCTTCCAAAGTTAGAGCTGAAGGAACAAGAGGAATTGGGTGCACAAATTTCAATTAAGGAATTAGAAGATACAATAAACTCACTAAAGAATGGAAAAACACCATGTCCTGATGGATTTACTAATGAATTTTATAAAAGCTTTTGTGATAAAATAATACCAAGATTACAAAAAATGTACCAATATGCTTTTAAAAAACAAATACTACCTGATACATTAGCGGAATCAACGATTACACTAATACTTAAGAAAGACAAAGATTTAGAAGAACCGGGTTCATACAGAGCTATAGCATTGTTAAACACAGATCAAAAAATATTAGCGAAAACATTAGCTAGAAGATTAAGTAAATACATTAGTAAATTAATAAATCCAGATCAGACGGGGTTTATCCCTAAGAGATACTCATCTAACAATATGAGACGTTTACTCAACATAATGCACTCACACAAATCTGAAGATCAAGAATTATCAATTATTTCGCTGGATGCTGAAAAAGCATTTCACCAAGTAGAATGGAATTATATGGATAAAGTATTACAAAAATTCCAACTGGGAGAGAATTTTATTCTATGGATCAAATTACTCCGGAAGTGGCGGCGCTGTCGAACAGCAGCGGCTCGCCTGCAGTCCGTCTGTTTTTACTTTTTTTGTTGTTTTCTTTTGTCATGTTTTAGTTAAATTTTAGTTTATTGGGTTGTGTATGTGTGGGGTGGGGGGTGAAACATGACTTTTGTCTCTTCCTTCGGGGGAATGCGACTTTTTTTTGTCGTATCCCCCTTCTCTGCCTCCGTCTGCGCCGAGGCCAAAATGGCGGAGCTGCCAGCCTCCAACTCCAACTGCGACCGACCGACCTCGAGGCTCCGGAGGCAGAGCCAGGACTTACCAGCGCGGGGCTGGCCAACTTCGGGGCTGCAGTGGTGTTCCGGCGGTGGCGACCGAGGATACTGGTGGTGACCTGAATCCGATGGTTCGGCCGCGGGCCAGGTGGACGACATCGTCGGGAGCGCGCAGGTCACAGGTTGGTGACCTGTTTTTCTGGAGCTCCCGCAACTACAGCTGCGTCCGCTGGACTGGAGGGCGGGAGCTTCGGCAGCTTCGACCACCCCGGGCCGCGGAGTTTGAACCGGCCCGTCGCGGACGGAGCACGGATTCAGCCGTGGGACTGACTTACCATCACCCGGCGGGGTCACAGCGTCAGAAGCCTGGATCGCCTCAGCGCAGAGGGAGAACAAAGAGGGAAGAGACAGAGACTTTAAGACTTTTGCCTCCATCACAGTGAGGAGGTGCCTGGTGAACTCACTGTGGTAGATGTTAATTTGTGTTTATTGTGTGTTTTGTTATTTATTATTATATGTATGACTGCAGGCAACGAAATTTCGTTCAGACCGAAAGGTCTGAATGACAAATAAAGGAATCTTTAATCTCTAATCTCTATATAATAAACCTACAGCTAGAATACTAACTAATAACATATTATCCTCGAAATTCCAACTATCAAAGGGAAATAGACAAGGATGCTCATTATCACCACAGCTGTTTGCTCTCATTATTGAACCGCTAGCAGAAAAAATTAGAATACACCCTGATATCCATGGATATAATACTAAAGACTCATATAATAAAATATCTTTATACGCGGATGATATATTACTGTACATTACAAAACCTCAAATCACTATACCAAATATATTAAATTTAATTGAAGACTTTGGATCTTTTTCTGGATATAGAATAAATTGGAATAAAAGTGAAATTATGTCAATAAAACCGAAAGATTCAACACATCTTTTAAAATTCCCTTTTAAAATAGCTACAGAAAAATTTAAATACTTGGGAATCGAAATTACTAGAACATACCAAGGTATGTTTAAGGCAAATTTTGATCCCCTACTTAATAAATTAAACACACTAATTAAATTCTGGAAAACGCTCCCGATGTCTTTAATAGGCCGAATAAATGCAATAAAAATGATCTTTCTACCACAAATTTTATACCTATTTCAATCGATTCCTATATACTTACCAAAGAAGTTTAAAAAAAAACTCGACTCAGATATCACTAATTTTATATGGGACTATAAATCACATAGAATACAAAAAACTCATCTGAATAAACCTAAAGTATTAGGGGGTTTAGCACTACCTAATTTTATGTATTATTATTGGTCAGTAAATATTAAAAATATGATTCAACTGATGGATAACTCCGCCCAGCAAGTGGACTGGATTGTAATGGAGAAAGAGGATTGCTCCTCTGGAAACATTGGAGCGATCCTCCTCTCTCCAATGAAACTGAATAATATAAATTATAATAAGAACCCAATTATTCATAGCACAATCCGAATTTGGAAACAAATAAAACAAAATTTAAAATTAAGAAATTTATCACTTTTATTACCCATAGTTAATAACCCTTCGTTTAATCCCTCTATTATAGATAAAGCTTTTACACACTGGGATAGACTAGGAATTAAAACGTTCAGTGACTTGTATGAAACTGGAAAATTACTTGCATTTCAACAATTACAAATAAAATATAAACTCGGAAATAATCAATATTTTAAATATTTTCAAATATGCGACTATTTGAAAAAATATACAAAAGATCATTATAATAACCCAGCAGATGTATTGGATGAGATAATGCAGATAAAAGCTGAATCAGCAAACTTAATATCATATTTGTATAATATTATCTTAAATGTAGAAATACCATCTACGGAGGGTATCAGAAGAGACTGGGAACAAGAGTTAGCTATTAAAATTTCAAAGGAAAGTTGGAATGAACACTTATTAAACGTGCATAAATGTTCGATTAATGTAATACACACTTTAATACAATTTAAAATTTTACATATATTATATTATTCCAAAACTAAAATCCATAAAATGTTCCCAAATGTATCATCTATTAGTGATAAATGTCAATTCCAAGAAGCTACTATAGCACACTCATTTGTTTTCTGTACAAATATTCAAAAATCTTGGAATGAAATTTTCGAAATCTTTACAAAATTATTTAAAATAAAACTGATACCCAAAGCAGAATGGATTATCTTCGGAATAACGGAAGATGGTCCAGAACTAAATGTGTTTCAAAAGAGACTAATAGACTATGGGTTAATAACTGGAAAAAAGCTAATCCTAAAATTTTGGAAGAAAGCTCCAATACCAACTATAAACATGTGGATTTCAAATATGTTCGAAACATTACACCTAGAAGAGATAAGACTCCTCCTAGCAGGTAAACCAGATCACTTCCACCTGACGTGGTCTGCATTTATAGAATTATTACAAATATAGGGTGCAAAAGTACCTTAAAAAAAACTGAGGTCAGGTAATGGGGGATGATAGTTGAAGAGTTGGTATGTCCCATTTGCGTAATGCTCATAAAAAATATTTGTTTCTCTCTTTTTCCTCTTTCTCTTTCTCCTTCTTTTCTAGGGTCTATTTCTTAACTCTTTTTCTTTTGTTTTTAATTTTGTTCTTATAGGGTCTTCGTCCTTTTTTGTTGTCACATTTTCTACACTCTCACTTTTTCCTTCACTTTCTTCTTTCTTTCAATCTTATCCTTTCCTTTTACTAGTGTAAAAAACAAATGGAGTACATTAATTGTAAGAAGACATAAGTGACGAGTACTAATATATGTGGTTGTAATGTAATGTACTTCTAATAAATAAAAAATAAAAAATAAAAATAAAAAATGGAAGGGAGAGCAAAGCCGAATATGGAGGAAAGTGTAACAAAAAAGGATGGAGATGTAACGCTGGTAACGGGATGTGAATGAACAAGGGCAAGATCCTTAGATGTCCTGAATAGAAAGGGCAGCATCATTACGGAGTCATATAGTCATACAGTGTTGAATTAGGCCCGTTGGCCCAACTTGCCCATACCAACCAACATGTCCCATCTACAATAATCCCACCTGTCCTATACATGTGTAAGAAGATACTGAAGATGCTGGTTTAAACCGAAGATAGACACAAAAAGCTGGAGTAACTCAGCGGGACAGGCAGCATCTCTGAAGAGAAGGAATAGGTGATGTTTCATGTCAGTCTGAAGAAGGGTCTCGTCCCGAAATGTCACCCATTCCTTCTCTCCAGAGATATTGCCAGTCCCTCTGAGTTATTCCAGCTTTTTGTGTCCTATCCATGTTCCTGTCTAATTGCTTCTTAAACGTTGCTATAGTCCCTGCCTCACCTACCTCCTCTGGCAGCTTGTTCCATACAACCACCATACTTTGTGTGAAAACGTTACCCCCAGATTCATATAAAATGTTTCCCCCATCACCTTAAACCTATGTCCTCTTGTTCTCGATTCCCCCACTCTGGGCAAGAGACTCTATGGGTCTACCCGATCTATTCCTCGCATGATTCTATACACCTCTATATGACCACTCTTCATCCTCCTGTGCTCCAGGGAATAGAGTCCCAGCTCAACCTTACTAATTTATAACAGAGCTAAGTTTTGAATGCAGAAGGCTGTAAAAAGTCTCATCCGAAGATACAGTGAGGGTCACTTTACTTGTCCTGACCTTCCTGATGAGAAGACAGAAAAGATCTTAAAGTCATTGGTGACTGGAAGCCCGGGATTATTCGAGTGAATGGAAATGAAGTGAAATGAGCATGCAGCAAGTGTTAGGACAGTTGTCTACACTAGCTCCAATAAGTGTTCGTTAATCACACATCATGAATCATAGTTTCAGGGATCGTCCAACGAAGCATCATGTGGAACTATGAAAAGTAATCTGAAATATCAGGGCACTTTGAACTCAATGTCAAACTATTTTATTTTAGCTTGTAGTTTAGTTTAGAGATACAGAGCGGAAACAGGCCCTTCGGCCCACCGGGTCCGCGCCGACCAGCGATCCTGCACGTTAACACTATCCTATCATGAGGGGCAATTTTCTAAAACATTTACCAAGCCAATTAACCTACAAATCTTTGGAATCTGGGAGGAAACCGAAGATCTCAGTCACAGGGAGAAGGTACAAACTCCGTACAGACTGTACCTGTAAGTTATTGGGGAAAATCCTCAAATTATGGAAGAACTTGGGGATAAGGACCTGGACATTTTAAAACGGACATGCTGGCTGCAAAAGGAAAACCCCCAAGGGATCACAGAAGAACAAGTTTAAAACCTGTCTGTGGGCCTGGGCAGCCACATGACTAGGCGAATGGTGAGAACAGGAACGGCTGGGACGGAGATAACAAGATTATCTTGGAAAGACAAAGGAAGTTACCGAGCCCAGCAGACGGGGGTAAATAGCCCAGCAGCAAGACAATCACCATCGTAAATGGCCCATCCATCAGGACAATGGGAGCCCATCCAGGTGATGGGATAACGATTAAGCTGATGCATCGTGACATCAGCAAACCCATTATCATCGGAAGCCTATTGTTCATGCCAGATCGAAACTGGGAATCATCGAAAGACCCTTTTGTCCAGAGGACCACCTGGGAGGTTTCAAGGGAGAAACTCGGGTATAAAATGGACAGGCAAGCAAGAGCTCGCTCTCCTTTTCTGCTGTTGGACGACTCCTGAACCTGCATCGATCTAGCTGTAAGTATCCCAGACGACCTGGTGAAGTTCCCGAAAATAGGATAGAGGTTGAGAGAAGAAGGGGAAAGGGGGTGTATTTGTAAAATTGTTTAAAGTAAGTTTTACGACGTGCCCGATAATTTTCTTTCCATAGTCTTAGTTTAAAGCATAAGTTTAGTCACGTATTATGTAGTGTTGGTGAGATTCGATTTCTCATTGTTTAATAAAGCCTGTAAATTTTAGACTTGCTTTGAGTCCGTCTTGGATTCTGTTTTCTCTCATCAGCACACTCTGGTCAAGTCGACCTTTTATCATATCCCACCATAATTCCGAGGTCTAGAACCCAGGGGAACCCCTTTTTTTGTATTCTCTCTTGGGAACCGCTCGAGTGGAGTGGTGGCCGTTTGACCCACTGACAAGGGAGAGAATCACTCGGGCAGTTGGGCCCGAAGTGGAGTAAAGGGAACTTAAACCCCTACACACCCATAGTCGGGATCAAACCTGAGTCTCCGGCGCTGTAAGGAAGCAACTCTACCGCTGCGCCACCATGTTCCTAAATCTTTGCAATTTTATACACAACATTTCATAGAAACATAGAAAATAGGTGCAGGAGGAGGCCATTTGGCCATTCGAGCCAGCACCGCCATTCATTGTGATCATGGCTGATTGTCCCCAATCAATAACCCGTGCCTGCCTTCTCCCCATATCCCTTGATTCCATTAGCCCTTAGAGCTCTATCTAACTCTCTAATTTCAGGAAGAAAATTGTCAAAGAGAAAATAGAGCTAACAATCATTCAGACTAATTGTAGGCATCAATAATAAGGAAAGAAACTGTTGAAGACAAGGGTGAGCTTCAACCTCTCGCCTTATCTACACGCAGTGTGGAAATAAAATAAATAGCCTGGCGTATCATAATAGTAACCACACTGAAAAAGGTTCAGTGAGCTGTAAAGCACTTAGGATGTCCTGGAGTAATGAAAGGTGCCATGGAAATGTATATTTCTGTTTCGTAAAATTTGTGCCTGTTGTAGTAATCACGGCAGTAAGAATTACACGATCTGTGTGTTTATTAACGAGTACTTTAAACAATAATTAAATTAAGTGTCAGTCTTGTTTCAGTAATGGCACTTTATTGATCAGAATGCCATGAGTCTCAGATCCAATGCATTGCTGAGAGGTTGTTCAATTGTGGACGTGATGTATTTCACAATTAAATCGTGGTCTAATTTGCCCTCTTGGATATATGAGATTAACATGACATTATTGAAAGGAACTAGGGTGGCCACGGTGGCGCAGCGGTAGTGTTGCTGCCTTACAACGCTTGCAGCGCTGGAGACCCGGGTTCGATCCTGACTATGGGTGCTGTTCTGTACGGAGTTTGTATGTTCTCCCAGTGACCGCGTGGGTTTTCTCCGAGATCTTCGGTTTCCTCCCGCACTCCAAAGATGTACAGGTATGTAGGTTAATTGGCTTGGTATATGTGTAAATTGTCCTGTATGTGTGTAGGATAGTGTAAATGTGTGCGGGGATCGTTATTCGCTGCTGACACAGTGGGCCGAAGGGCCTGTTTCCGCGCTGTATCTCTAAACTAAACTAACTAAAAGAATGCAAACTAATATTTATTCTTCAGACACCGTATTTAAAATATCCGGATATTTCGATTCAGTTAAGGCATTTTGCTGCATTTATCTGTGTGATTACACATGGAAATTTACTTTGTTGCCTGTTTTTGTATTTGGAGAAGCTCTGAAGTCAAATTGGCATTTATATATATTTTTCTATTTCGAAAAATTTTGCATTTTTCAATGTGTAGATTATGTAATCTGTTTGAATATCTAAAATGACAGGAAACAGATGCTTCTAATCTAGAGAGATCTTCATCATGTAAATAACTTATTCTGAATATTAGATGGCATTTTTAGTCCCATTTTACAAATAAGCAAGAGAAAACACATAACCTTTCTGCCCCGTGCTGGCAAACAACTTCAGAAATGAGATGACGCCAACAAAATATAATTTGATGCCAAGAAGCACATATTTTCATCTAAGTTACTGTCCCCAGCCACACATGTTGGCTCAACTACTGTATTTATGATGGGGGCAATTAAGATGAACTGGCAGGGAGTGCACACAGTGGAATAATTTGTGCCTTGCTGAATTTTACATGATTTGAATGGCACAAAATTCTATGCATTGAGAGGCCGTCCTGAAATTGCGACTTCAATGATTTTCGAATTAATACCAGTTTCAATTTCATTTCATATAGGGATACATTTCTCCAATCGTGCACAGATTCATTCTCTCTGCCCCCGTATCATTTTGCCACTTTGCAATTACTGGAAGAAGTGAGAGCACGAAGGCGAAATGGCAAAGCATGTACAGCTGTTTTGTGAATTCTTCTGCACCTACCTATTTTCCTGTTATATTTACATGACACTCAACACCAACACTCTGCTAGAATGCAAATGGGAAATAAGGAAGCACTTCATGGATATTTAATAAGCTATTCTCTGCACTGCAGGTTCTGCCCAGATCACCGTGAACAAGGTTGCAGGGGCAGGACAGCACACCTTTCATCGGGGGTGATACAATGTAAAGCAAGAGAACATCAAAAAGGGTTGTGAGAGTTGCCAATGGGACAAGGGTTATTCTGTTAACCAGCAATTTTGATTATAAGAATAAGGGAAAGCACATTTATGCAAGCTCGTCTTTTCTAGACATCCCTTCCGCTCTTGCAAATTGCAACATATAAGCAAAGCAGGATTCACTCACTGTGTTTATTTCGCCAGACAAATTGTGCGGTCCTGTGGAATCTGGACAAACGATAATCTGCAAGGAAAATCAAAACCGACATTAATAAAAAATTCAATCCCTCTTTCTTCCGCAAAATAAAATTGTGCAATCCTACGTATATCTCATCTTCCATGTCTATCAAAATACAATCTTCTACACTCTTAAGTTGGCACTGCTCTTAATATTTATGTTGCAACAACTCCAAATTATGAAAGAGGACCATGCCTTTCTTAAAAAGGTTATAGACAACATGCAATAATTTTAGCAATTGCCCAAACACATTCATGGTCAGAATCATGATCTATATATTGTTGGAGCATTTATGTATATACTTGTATTTGTAAATATAGAGTTTATGTTATGGGATAGAAACCAAGAAACTGATACATGTAGATCTAGATACATGAATTCAAATTTCTCCACCGTAGTCAAGGCATTTAAAGTCAATGAATTAAATAAATACAGAATAAGAAACAGATAATGGTGACCATGAAACTACATGACTGTTTTAAAATATGATTTGGCTCAATCATGTCACTTCAGTGAAGACCATTTTCCTCCCTCACTCAGTCTGATAAAAATGCGATACCAGACCCACAGCAATGTATTTATACCATAACTGCATTGTAAAGTGACCAGGCAAGACACACATTTGATCAAATACCATTAGTGGTCCTTCCACTGCTGGACATTGAGGGGCAGAGTCATGTTGGGTGTATCCCTCAAGAAAGGGAAGGTATATCACTCCATGGGGGCACATGAGGGGCAACAGTGTTTTGTGTAAAGATGAGGTACAAACGCTCCTGTGTATGACTCTATCCAATATATAGACACTGAGATATATATATTATTCAGAATAAAGGCTATTTGGGGGGTGGGTGGGTGAGGGGAGAGCAGCTCACGGTGCATCTCAACCATGAATTCCAGCCACTGATGATAGGCATTATACGCTTGACGTTTTTCCTTATCTTTTTATTTGCACTATTAATTTCAAGTTTTTGTGTACCTTGTGTGTTGTGACAGTTGGCAGACCAATTTCCCTTGGGGTATCGTATTATCGTTTTATCGTATCGCATCGTAGTGTTATCGTATCGTATATCATATACTGGTTTTGTTAAGAACTTGAAAGTTGAGAATGAATAAAATAACAGACAGCGGATGCTGGAAAAGGGAATAAACAATCTGCTGCAGAAACTCAGCGGCTCAGGCGGCATCTGTGGAGAAAAATGGATAATTGATGCTTTGGGTTGAGACCCATCATGTGGATTTTTGTTTTCTCCCCTCTCAATCTTGGAAAGGCAAAAGTAAAGAT
This sequence comes from Malacoraja senta, assembly GCA_038087875.1. Lineage (NCBI taxonomy): Eukaryota > Metazoa > Chordata > Chondrichthyes > Rajiformes > Rajidae > Malacoraja > Malacoraja senta. The sequence goes on along the minus strand of CM075979.1, from coordinate 14,683,558 downwards.
GTTATTAGAAAGTCAGAATACTTGCACCATCTGCTCAGTTTTGGCATGATTTCAGGCCACTTATTGACATCTGGGACCCTGTCCTGAAGTCTGGTGCTCCTTCTGCATGAATTCAGCAACCCATTTCCTACAGTGCTAATTAACTGCACATTTGTTCTGGCATTAATGATGACAAGCTATTACTGGAATTGGTTGTCAGGACAAACAGAATTCAAAGTGGTCTCAAGGCACAATGGAAATTAGATAAGATGGTGGTCTCTTGGGAATTGAGCACGCGGAAACAAAAAGTGGTATAAATATTTAAGAACGAACTGCAGATGTTGGTAAAATCGAGGGTAGACGTAAAAAGCTGGAGTAACTCAGTGGGTGATGCAGCATCTATGGAGAGAAGGAATTGGCGATGTTTCGGGTCGAGACCTTTCTTCAGACTGATGTCAGGGGAGGGGGGGGGGGAGAATGTAGGCGGATAGAGTAAGACTAGTGGGAGAACTAGGAAGGGGGAGGGGATGGAGAGAGAAAGCAAGGGCTATTTGAAGTTAGAGAAATCAATGTTCATACCACTGGGTTGTAAACTACCCAAACGAAATATGAGGTGCTGTTCCTCCAATTTGCGCTGGGCCTCACTCGGACAATGGAGGAGGCCCAGGACAGAAAGGTCAGATTGGGAATGGGAGGGGGAGTTGAAGTGCTGGGCCACCAGGAGATCAGGTAGGTTAAGATGGACTGAGCGGAGTTGTTCAGCGAAACGATCGCTGAGCCTGCGCTTGGTCTCGCCGATGTAGAGAAGTTGACACCTGGAACAGGAGATGCAGTAGATGATGTTGGAGGAGGTGCAAGTGAACCTCTCCTCACCTGGAAAGACTGTTTGGGTCCTTGAATGGAGTCGAGAAGGTAGGTATAGAGACAGGTGTTGCATCTCCTGTGGTTGCAGGGGAAAGTACCTGGGGAGGGGGTGGTTTGGGTGGTAAGAGACGAGTTGACCAGGGAGTTACGGAGGGAACGGTCTCTGCGGAAAGCAGAAAGGGGTGGAGATGGGAAGGTGTGGCCAGTAGTGGGATCACTTTGGAGGTTGCAAAAATGTTGGAGGATTATATGCTGTATGCGATGGCTGATGGGGTGGAAGGTGAGGACAAGGGGGACTCTGTCCTTGTTATGAGTGGGGGGGATGGGGAGTAAGAGCGGAGCTGCGGGATATCGAGGAGACCCTAGTGTGAGTCTCATCTATAATGGAAGAGGTAAACCCCCGTTCCCTAAAAAATGAGGACATCTCCGATGCCCTGGTATGGAAAACGTCATCCTGGGTACAGATGCGGCTTAGACTGAGGAATTGGGAGTAGGGATAGAGTCTTTACAAGAACCAGGGTGGGAAGAAGTGTAGTCAAGATAGCTATGGGGGTCAGTAGGTTTGTTGTAGATGTCGGGCAACAATCTGTTTCCTGTGATGGAGACGGCAAGATCTACAAACGGTAAGGAGATGTCGGAGATGGTCCAAGTGAATTTGAGTGCAGGATGGAAATTAGTGGTGAAGTTGATGAAGTCTGTGAGTTCTGCATGGGTGCAGGAGGTAGCACCAATGCAGTCATCAGTGTAGCGGAGGTAGATTTCGGGGATAGGGCCAGTGTACGCCTGGAACAGTGATTGTTCGACGTACCCTACAAAAAGGCAGGCATAGCTAGGGCCTATGCGAGTGCCCATAGCTACACCTTGGATCTGGAGGAAGTGGGAGGAGTCGAAGGAGAAGTTGTTGAGTGTAAGGACCAGCTCTGCTTGGCAGAGGATAGTATGGTGGACAGAAATTGGCTGGTTCTGTGATCGAGGAAGAAACGGAGGGCTTTAAGACCCTCCTGGTGGGGGATGGAGGTGTAGAGTGACAGGACATCCATAGTAAAGATGAGGGAATGGGGGCCTGGAAAACGGAAGCCATTGAAGAGACGTTGAGCGTGTGAGGTGTTTTAGACGTAGGTAGGGAGGGATTGGACCAGGGGGGATAGGAGGTATGTGGAAATTAATTCGGTGGGGCATGAACAAGTAGATACAATGGGTCTGCCAGGACAGTTTTGTTTGTGGATTTTGGGGAGAAGATAAAATCGGACCGTGCGGGGCTGGGGAACGATAAGGTTGGAGGCTTTAGGGGGCAGAGAGCCGGAAGTGATGAAGTCAGTAATGGTGCTTGTGATGAAGGCCTGGTGCTTGTCTGGGGAGTCATGGACCAAGGATAAGTAAGGGGGAGGTGTCTGAGAGTTGTCGCCTGGCCTCAGTCCGGTAGAGGTCAGCATGCCAGACTACCACGGCACCTCCCTTGTTGGCGGGTTTGATTATCAAGTCAGGTTCTGGATGGCATGGTTCTGGGAACCATGTTATAGGAATGATGTTGTCAAGCTGGAAAGAATGCAGAGACGATTTACGAGGATGTTGCCAGGATTCGAGGATGTAAGCTATAGGGAGACGTTGAGGAGGCTAGGACTATTCCTTGGAGTGCAGGAGGATGAGAGGTGATCTTATAGAGGTGTACAAAATCATGAGAGGAATATATCAGGTAGACGCTCAGAGTAGGGGAATCAAGAACCAGAGGACATAGTTTAAGGTGAGGGGGGAAAGATTTTATAGGAACCTGAGGGCTAACATCTTCACACAAAGGGTGGTGGGTGTATGGATCGAGCTGCCAGAGGAGGTAGTTGAGGCAGGTACTATTGCACCATTTAAGAAACATTTAGACAAGTACATGGACAGGACGGGTTTGGAGGGATCCGGGCCAAACACAGGCAGGTGGAACCACTGTAGATGAGACATGTTAGTTGGTGTGGGTAGGTTGGGCCAAAGGGCCTGTTTCCACGCTGTATGACTCTATGTGAGAGAAAAAAGAAGTAATGTTTCTGTTTGAAGCTCCTTCAAGAGCTCCCTGCCGCATCACATCATAGACTAATGCTGTTAATCCCAGAGTCATTGTTAAAGAAGGATAATTAGCTTGTCACTGTACAGATCTGACTTTAGCCACAGAAGGTTTGAAGCTGTCTCTGTGATTCTTTTGTTTTAGTAATGCACATCTGCTATGTTCTATGCCAGGAGTTCCCAACCTTTTTCGTCCCGTTTACCCCCAGGCAACTTTAATAGCACATAACAATGTTATTTCACTTAATTAAGAACAACTAATGATGAACAGGTACCAGTATATCAGAACCAAAGACAGTCAGTCAATGAGAAAAAAAGATGTACAAATGCAGAATCAACAAATTTATCCCCTGGGTAGGCAAAATGTACCTCCTGGGGGTAAATTTACCCCCGGTTGGGAACCCTTGTTCTATGCCATAACACATCATTCAGGAATAAGTGACAGATGTGCAAACCTCCAACTGACCCAGCCTCACACTAAAGTTAATAACTGATACCTTGCACATCTGTTGTACATTCCAGGTGATTTTGTGTAAGAAGGAACTGAAGATGCTGGTTTAAACCAAAGGTAGACACAAAATGCTGGAGTTACTCGGCAGGAAGGGAGCATCTCTGGAAAGAAGGAATGGGTGACGTTTTGGGTCGAGACCCTTGATCGGCCGGGCATTGCTGCTCTCCTGCACCCAAGGTTCATGTTAGTTCTTCCAGCACATTCCAAGCCATTGGCTCTTCCCGGCAACCCAGTCACAGGCCTGACCCAGTGGCTAAGTAAGTGGCTGGATATGCTGATAGGCAATTCAGTCACTAACATTGACAATCGCTCAAGGGCTGTTAAATAGTAAATATAATGCATTAAAAAAAAATAACATTACTAGAATAATCTAAAAATCATGCTTGCGCACAAAAGTAGTTACGAACATTGAAATTGAACCAAATTAAAAAAACAAAACATGTTTCTCTCTGCTGCTGATTTCCCCCATTCATTTTAACCGTCTTCCTGAATACTTGTAGGGTTAAGCTGACAAGGGCACAGCAGGCAGGTTTCCCAGCCTGAGAGCTCTCCGAGCCCAGATCTAAATGAGTCTGTCCCAGCCTAACTGTTGGGAAATCTGCAGCAGTTTGCATTGCCTTGTTGAATCGAGGAGGAGTCCACTGGTTCAGTTCCATTGCCCCTGGCCAGCTTTCTTCACTACTGCCTCCATTCAGGAATACCCAATGATGGACATAACTGCTAGTCGATCCATGTAGATCACACAGGAATATTGGCCCAAGCATATATTGTGAGGGAGAATTTGCACAAAATCACATTTGTTTTTCCCAGTGCGATTCATTGCATTTGGCCAAACCAGTGGAAAAGATCAAGGACTTTTGAAAACAAGTTTTGTCTGTCATAAAATGAGTATCTAATCCATTATAGTCATAACATATTGTTCTGCAAGCCAGCCTTACCCAGGGCATTGTCCATGTCTCCACAGCAAATTAGCTTCTGCTAATTGCTGTGCAGTTACACTGCCTTAGGGAAGATTTTACATTTGCCATTTTGCAATCTACATTTGAGCCTGAACTTGAACAATGACTTGAGTTTTCATATGAAAGGTTTTCCACCTGAAATTGCTTCTCTTTCCACAAAGATAACCTGATCTTGGGGTATATCCCACATTTGTTGTTTTGTACATTACTTTGAAAAAACTAACACAATAATGAGTTCAATTTGTAGCCACCAAGTCATTTAAATACGGAGCAAAAATCTACTTAAGTAGCGCTAAAGTTTATTTTTCATTGGCAGTTTAAGATTTCAGGATAATGATAAACTATAGAACTGCAGATGCTGGAATCTGGCGCAGAACACAAATGCTGGAGTGTTCTAATGATAAACTGTATTTGGCACTCATTAGAGTTTGGAAGAATGAGAAGTCATCTCATTAAGACACACTGTTTAAGAAGGAACTGCAGATGCTGGAAAATCAAAGGTACACAAAAATGCTGGAGAAACTCAGCAGGTGCAGCAGCATCTAAGGAGCGAAGGAAATAGGCAACGTTTCGGCCCAAAACGTTGCCTATTTCCTTCGCTCCATAGATGCTGCTGCACCCGCTGAGTTTCTCCAGCATTTTTGTATACCTTCATTAAGACACACTTTGGGGCTTGAAACAGTAAATACTGAGATGATAGTTTCTTTCATGAGAAAGCCCATACTCAGGGGAAATAATCTCAGAAAAGGGGGCACCCATTTACCACTGAGACAAGGAATAATATTGTCATTTAAGAGGGTTATGTGTCTTTACCTAGACACCTAGGGAAAGACGCATAACATTTTACCTAGGCATTGCCTAGACAGTCTGGGAGCAGACTCCCTATGGATTTTTGAGGCTGAAATAGATTTCTAATCAAGGATGAAATCAAGGGTAATGGGAAAAGTAGACGAGGATTATCAGATCAGCCGTGATCCTAATGAATATCAGGGTAGGCTCGAGGAGTTGAATCATGCTTTCTTGTTATCTCTTTTTGTGGTCTTATAAGGTTATTTTGTTATGTCAAATGTTGGTCTCTAAAGCCGACAGTTTATATCGAAATGCTTTCACAAATGTAGTCCTTAGCCTTTGTGTAACCTTGTACAGACATCCCATTTTTCATGTTCATAAGTAATAGGCCCAGAATTAGGCCATTCACCCATCTACACCATTCAATCATGGCTGATCTACCTCTCTCTCTCAACCCTATTCTCCAGCCTTCTCCCTATAACCCCTGACACCCACACTAATCAGGAAGCTGTCAATTTCCGCCTTAGAGATATCCATTGCCTTGGCCTCCACAGCCATCTGTGGCAATGAATTCAACAGATTCACCACCCCCTGACTAAAGAAATTCCTCCCCATCTCCTTTCTAAAGCTACATCCTTTTATTCTGATGCTATAGCCACTGGTCCTAGCCTCTCCCACTAGTGGATTCATCCTCTCCACATCAACTCTATCCAGACATTTTTAATTACCTAAAACGTTTATCAATCTGACAATTAATTAGTTAAGAATGAGGTAATATAATTTTTCTGAAGGCACTATGGACAAAAAGGTTTACCTATATTATCACTGCTAAACAGAACTAAATTTGAACAGAAACATGAATAATAAGAACAGCAAAACAGTGCTACAAATTGTTTGTCACGGTTAAATCCTGTAGTTGCTGCACAGGATCATTATTTGTAGTGAGTAGTCCTATGCAACAATAAGATAAGGTCAGCAAAATTAGTTCAATGTTTTGACCAGAGTAAATGATAAGGGTAACAGAAAACAATGCGGTTGGCATTAAACTGCCTCTTTGATTCAGGGGGTAGTTAAGCATGGGCAATAAATGCTGGCAATGCCACGATAATCATATCCTCTGAACACATAAATAATAAAAAGAAGGAAAAAAATGCTCTGATTATTAAAAATGGTCATCTGCTTTCATATCTGATATTATGATCAATTTCAGTAGTTTGCTTAATGGAACCAGTGGGGCCGTGGGGGGCATTGGTTTAGTCCAGTAAATAACATAATTTTGATACTTCAAGTCCAACTTGTGATATGGGAGGTGCTGCCTTAGATATCAAGCGGTAGTCTCGCCTGATAATTAGATGACAGTCTTAATTGAGTGGTAGCCATAACATATCACCATTAGAAAATGATGAGTTTCAAGTATTACAATCCAGATAAGCACTTCAGTGCAATATTGAAAGGATTCCGAATTACCAACTGCCTAATGACTCCATATTGTTTTTCTGAAGGCACATTTCAAGCTTAAACAAAATATATGATGGTGCTGGAAATCTGAAACAAAAATATATTGATACAAATTCCAAGCAAGAATAGTCAGCATCTATGAAGCGAATATTAGAACACATTATCGTTTGTCTCCATTGATGCTTACTGAATTGGTGTGATTTTGTAGGAAATTTTGCTTTAGATATTGCTGATGTTTTATTGTCGAATCAGTAGCTCGATGTCGGATTGTGGGTATGTATCCAAATAAATGTTGGTAGGTTCAGGAAAACTTGTAGAGTCATAGAGAGTCACAGAGACATGTAGCCTGGAAACAAGCCATTTGGTCCATGCTGACCAACATGCCCCAACTACACTAGTCCCACCTGCCTATATTTGGCCCATATCCCTCTAAACTTATCCTTTCCATGAATTTGTCCAAATGGTTTTTTTTTAATGGGGACGCATTGTTGTTATCTTACTGCATCCTTTGGAAATACTCTTGGTAGGTTAAACCAGGGTAGATTTATACTTTAAACAGTATAGCTCTGGAGATTATTGCAGATCAGAGAGACCTAGGGATACAGATACATCATTTCTTGAAAGTGGCAACATAGCCAGACAGGGTGGTGAAGAAGGCATTTGGCACACTTGCCTTCGTCAGTTAGGGCACTGAGTACAGACGTAATGCCATCATGTTACAACTTGGGGTATTATATGCAGTTCCAGTCGCCCAGCAATAAGAAAGGTCATTTAGCTGGAAAGGTGTGCAGAAAAGGTTCATGAGCATGTTATAGGGATTTGGAGGGCTGGAGTTATGTAATGCTAGATAAACAATAGACAATAGACAATAGGTGCAGGAGTAGGCTATTCGGCCCATCGAGCCAGCACCGCCATTCAATGTGATCATGGCTGATCATCCACAATCAGTACCCCGTTCCTGCCTTCTCCCCATATCCCCTAACTCCGCTATCTTTAAGAGCCCTATCTAGTAAGAATTCCATTGTTCTGTTTGGGACATATGACAATAAAAACACTCTTGACTCTTGACGTGCAGGCAGAGGAGATTAGGTTATCTTTGCATCTTCGGCACAGACATTGTGGGCTGAAGGGCCTGTTCCCGTGCTGTACTCTTTACTTTAGACGACAGAAACGGCACAGAAACAGGCCCTTCGGCCCACCGTGTTTACCCCGACCAGCGATACTGACCAGTGATAGTACACGAGCACTATCCCACACAGTAGGAACAATTTATAGTTTTACAGAAGCTAAGTAACCTACAAACTTGCATGTCTTTGGAGTGTGTGATGAACCTGGAGCACCCGGCGTGGTCACAGGGAGAACGTACAAACTCCATACAGACAGCACCCATAGTCAGGATCGAACCTGGGCCTTTTCCCCGGCTGGGATTTTCCCCTGGAGCATAGGAGTTTGAGGGGTAATCCTATAGAGATATCATCATCTATCATGATGATCATTGGAGACACAGCTAAGGTCTTAGGTCTCAACTTTGGAATTAGAGGGGTTGAAGGTCAACTTGGGAGTCAATGGTTCACTGGGGTTTCAGAGCTTTTATCCAATCTGGAAATTGTAGCAAATGCGGAATCAAGAGTCAAAACCCAGGCCACTCTAGGGGTCAGGCATGAGTTGAGAAGTGGAAAAGACTGGTACCAAGTGAGGGAGAACTGAATCTTTCTTACATGAGATCTTGTCCGAATAAATGTTCAGATATAATTAAATGTGTCGATGAGGGTAATGCGATTGATTTTGTCTGCAGGTAATTTAGTAAGACTTCTGGCAAAGTTTGACATGGGAGGTTGGTCCAAAAGATAAGAGCCCATAGCTCTTAGAGCAAATTGTCAAATTGATCCAAACATAATGTGGTGATCGGAGCCAGAGGAGTATACTCCTGGAAAATGTAAAAATGAACAGATACAAATGGTGGAATTCTGAATTTAAAACAGAATATGCTTTAAACACTCAGCAGGTTCAGTCATACAAGTCTGGAATGAGAACTGAGTTAACATTTCCTGAACCATAGCTTCTGGGCGCATGTCTATTCTCCCCCACAGATGCTCCCTGACCAGCTGAGCTACTCCAGTACTTTGTGTTTTGCTCAGGATTCCAGCATCTGTTGTTCCTTGTATCACTATCAGGTCATGTTACAACCTTTCTCTGACTTTACGTTACCCACTTCCCCCTCACTGTATTACAATTGGCCTTTTCTGCTGTAAGTCCTCCATCTGTGATTTTGGCTCAGTTTACTCCCTCCATTTGTTCAGTCTGACTTAGTGGGCATATCCCAGAGCTCTGCTACACACCACACATTACACAGAAAAATAATGTAATCCCTCTCTAACTGCTCCTTTAATCTATTTGAACTAGTCTCAAACTATTACACAACATTTCCCTTTATCTTATTCATTCCACCCACCTGCTTCTTTGCAACATAAAACTATCTTTTTAACTCTCTTTTATCTGTCTCAGTGTGAGTCATGTGGTCTACATGGACTTCATTAAGGCCTTTTACAAAGCTCCACATGGAATGCTGGTCAACGTCTAAAGCCCAAAGAATCCAAGGAAAGTTGGTAAATTGGGTGCAAATTTGGCTTGGTCATGGGAGACCGAGGGTGATGGTGGAGGATGGCCTTTATATTTGCAAGCCTGTGACGGATGGTGTACAGTGCTGGGACCCTTGCTATTTCTCATTTGCATTAACAATCCGGTTGTGAATGTAGGAGGCATGATTTGTAAATTTGCAGATGACACATGTTAATGATAGGAAGGTAGCTTTGATCTACTTTTGGAAAGGTGCAAAGGATTTAGCTCAGACGCAGTAGAAATCCATGGGGATCATTCCAGGGACGAAGGATATACCTTTACTGTCAGGTTGAGAAAGCTGAAAGTTGTATTTGTTTGGAGCAATGACGGTTGCAAGGGGATCTAACAGAGGCATTCACAATCATAAGGGAGCAGATGGAGAGAATCAGTTCCCATTGGTAAAGAGTCTATAGCCAGGGGAAACACCGAGTAAGAATGATTGAGAAAAAAACCAAAAATGAAAAGAGTAAAAGCTTGTATTTGCAACTCGTAATTAGGGTCTGGAATGTGCCGCCAAGGGCAGAAGTGGATGCAGATACACTTGTATCAAAAAGGAAGATAGAAGAAGGTCTGAAGAAAGATCTCGACCTGACGCGTCACCTATTTATTTTCTCCAAAAATGCCGTCTGAACCACCGAGTTACTCCAGCTTTTTGTGCTGTCATTGGTTTAAACCAGCCTCTGCAGTTGCTTCTTACACATTGTATCAAAAATGAGTTGGATAAGTATTTACAATTTGCAGGACTAGAGGAAGAGGGCAGAGCTGAGGGAGTAGGTAGATTCTGTCTTACATTGAGCCAGGATTGATGATAGCCTGCATGGTTTCTTTCTGCATTGTTACTATTCTGTGATTCTGAAAAAGTTCCTAAGTTCTACGTACATAGTAGCAGAATTAGGCCACTCTGCCAATCGAGTCTGCTCTGCCATTCAATCATGGCTGATCTATCTTTCCCTTCCAACACCATTCTGCTGCCATAACCTTTGACACCTTTACAAATCAAGAACCTATCAATCTCCGCTTTAAAAATACCCAATGACTTGGCCTCCACAGTCGGCTGTGCCAATAAATCCCACAGATTCACCACCCTCCGGCTAAATAAATTCCTGTTCATCTTCTTTCTGAAGGTACATCCTTTTATTCTGAGGCTGTGCCCTCTGGTGCTAGACTCTCCCACTAGTGGAAATATCCTCGCCACATCCACTCTATTCAGGCCAAAAGTAACACCTCTCCATCCAATTTCTAGGTGGCAGAGGTGCAGGTTGTTTTTTTAAGAAGTGGTAGTGTGAGGAAGTGATACTCAACAGAAAAATAATGGACCAGATTGCCCCTGGTGCAATCATGGACATTGATTGCAAGGTCAGGCCAGGAAGATAGAAGAAGGTCTGAAGAAAGATCTCGACTTGACGTGGCCTGACCTTGCAATCAATGTCCATGATTGCACCAGGGGGCAAACTTCATTCTCTGCAGCGTTACTAGATCCTACCAAATCAGGCCCACAGACAATGGAGAATAAACCCCAGCCTTGGACTATCCTGATGGACTTCCCACAGCTCGTGCCATCAGCAGTCCCTGTCACTGTTTCCAAATGTCATTAAAGTAAGATATTGTTTAAAAAATATAAATTAAAAAAGATTATGATAAATGTATTTTAAAGTAGATGAACCTGCTGCTAATTAATAAAAAAATAAAAAAACACAATGCATTACAACTTCATCTTATTTTTTTTTAACATAAGTTATAAACACAAAACATAGAAACAGAAAATAGGTGCAGGATTAGGCCATTCGGCCCTTTCAGCCAGCACCGCCATTCAATATGATCATGGCTGATCATCCAAAATCAATACCTCGTTCCTGCTTATTCCCCATATCCCTCGATTCCGTTATCACTAAGAACTATATCTGAGTTGGCAACTGAGTTCAAATGAATTGTCCCACTAGATGTGCCAACAACAATTGGCATAAAGCTGAGGAGCCGGATACAAAATGCATTTGGACCTCAGCCCAGCAACATACAGACTGCCCATACTCAATGATGAGTCTAGGGAGAGTGACTGATACATATACATTAGAACTCCAGCATGTTCTTTACTGCACTGCACTGCACTGCACAGACGTGAATGGCTGCATGCTCTGCAAAAAATGTCACTGTATCTCGCTACACCTGATAAATTGCAAGAAATTGCAAGTAATAAACGCCAATAAATTGCAGTGAAATGTGGACGCAGCCTAGACCATCACACAAACCAACCTCCCTTCTATTGACTCAATTTAAACTTCATGTAGCCTTGGCAAGGTCAGCAGCATAATCAAGGACGTGTTGCACCCTGGCCACTCTCTCTTCTCCCCTCTCTCATCAGGTAAAGTTTATAGACGAGTGAAAACGCACACCTCCAGATTCAGAAGCAGTTTCTTTCCAGCTGTTATCAGGCAACTGAATCATCCTACCACAACTAGAGAGCAGTGCTGAACTACTATCTACCTCATTGGTGACCCTCAGACAATCCTTGATTGGGCTTCGCTGGCTTTACCTTGCACTAAATGTTATTCCCTTTTCATGTATCTATACATTGTAAATGGCTCGATTGTAATCATGTTTTGCCTTTGTGCTGACTGGTTAGCACGCTTTCTATTCACTAGTTAGCTTTTCACTGTACCTCGACACGTGACAATAAACTAAACTGAAACTGATAATAATAAACCAATACCAATACTAATGCCAACTAACTAGTGATTACCTGCACACAAACCAGATGGCCTTCAGTGCAATCTGGCCCATTATTTTAGGTAGCAATAGTCTGGTTTGTCATGAATGAGGTATCACATCTATATAATAAATGGTACACTAATTGTTTTTATCCCCTAATCATCAGCTTTTAACCAAAGAGTAGGATAAAAGTTTTTTAAAAGCCACATTGATAGACTAAGTTTCAAAATTTCTTGCATGATATACTTACATTAATTTTAATTACAGTAAGGACATCAGTGAGCATATTAAATTACCTTTAAGGGCTGTAAAATGCCCTTGGGAAGGACCAGTACTCTGCTCCCAGTGCACAAAATAGCTAATCTTGTTGGATAATTAGGCAAGCTAAAGGCATGTCTTTCTAATGCTCCAGACACATTAGTCCCACCGTGAAAATATCAGGAGTCAACAGCCGGAAAAGTGCAGTCGACTCCCTGATGAGTTAGACATTAGACTTTAGAGACTCAGCACGGAAACAGGCCTCTGTGGCCCACCGAGTCCGCACCAACCAGTGATCACCCTGCACAATAACATATTCCTACACATGAGGGACAATTTACAGAAGCCATTTAACCAACAAACCTGTATGTCTTTGGACTGTGTGAGGAAACCAGAGCACAAGGAGAAAGCCCACATGGTTTTCAGGGAGAACACACAAACCCCCAACTGATAGCACCCATGGTCAGGATCAAACCCCATTCTCTGGCGCTGAAAGGCAGCAACTCTACCGCTGCGCCGCTTCCCCGCCCCCAGTTCTCTGTGAAATGCAGAGAAGCGTGCAATAGCACGCAGTGAGATAAATCTGCCACTATGGGTGTAGTGCTGTGAAGGACACTGAGCAGTGGCGGCTGAAAGCTTTGCCGAATATTAAAACATCCCTTGCAAGTGACCATTTAATATCACTTAGACTTTCATAAAGGACCAATACTGAGTGAGATCATCCTACCACATGATAACTCAGTTATGTATAACCATACTTGGAATATCTTGTACAGTTTCGGCCATCACGATGCACAAATTATTGCAACAATTAGGGCGGGGGGGGGGGGGGGGGGAATTAGATGGAGAAAAGTTCAATTTGGAAAGTTCAGGAAATGGAGGGATTGGATTAGAAGCAACCCACACAGGCATAGATGATTAATAATAGAAAAGACAAGGTTCAGAGATGATTAGTATTTAGACATTTCGAAGGAGCCTCAATAAAGTGAATGATGAGACTCCGTTTCATCATGCACAAAGCAGCAAATCCAGAGGGCATCACTTGTGCTCAAAGGAAGTTCAATTCAAAACTAATCTCTGGAAATATTATTTCACCGAGCAAGTGACAAATCAATGCGACTTAGTCCATAGGGATCCAGGAAGTATGGATTTATTTAAATGTAAATTAAAAATTACTCCCAGGAAATCTTTTTCAAGGATGCATTACATGAATAATCTGAGATATGAAATCTGGTAAGGACAGCAGACCAGAATTTGGATTGCCCATTTTTTAAATGTCAACCATGCATGGAAACAGGCCCTTTGGTCCAAATTGTCCATGCTGGCCATGCTGGTACTCTGGGTAGTACCCCCTTGTCTCCATCCAAGACTCTGCCAGCTTTTCCAGGTGAAACAGATGTTCACATGCACTTCCTCTAACCTCATCTACTGCATCCAGCGTTCCCAAAGTGACTCCTGTATATTGGCGAGCCCAAGCGTATACTTGGCGACCTTTTCGTTTAATACTTATGCTCAGTCCGCCAAGGCCTACTGGATCACCCGGTTGCTAACCATTTTAACTCCCCTTCCCATTCCCATACTAACCTTTCTGTCATGGGCCTCTTCAATTGCCAGACAGAGGCCACAAGTAAATTGGAGGAACAGCATCTCATATTTCACTTGGGTAGATTACAACCCAGCGGTATGAACATTGAATTCTCTAATTTTAGGTAACTTCTACAACCAACTCTCTTCATATTCTAATGGTCTCAACAATACATTACAACAATAACTAGGCAGGGAACCCGAGATACTGCATCACAATCCTTCATGTACTGATAACAATAAATAAATCTTTCTTTCAATTATTTCAATCGATTGCTACACTATTTCTATATTCCTTGACTCATTCCTTGACTTTCACAGTAAATACATTTCCTATTTAAATCACCAAGCAATTGTAAATAATGACTTGCATATCACCTTGATATCCCACGAGAATGTGAGATCTTCCTTTGTGCTTCAGGTCAGATTAACACGCATCCGTCATCATTCCTTGTTACTGGACTCATTATTTTCTGCTCAACTTTACTTATGATGAACCTGGTGGGTGTTTAAGGTCTTACCTTCCGATACATATCTCTTTGACCAGCACTTTTGTGTCTCCAAGATTCTGTGTGTCCTCTGTTAAAAGCATATTGTGTGTTGCCATGGGAGGTGCCCCATTAATAACTGATATCCGTTTCTGATTGTTGTGGAGCAAAGTCTCAGGAGCTGTGTTGAAATGAGTGTGGTTCTGTCAGGAATCACAAACGTGCTGTTTCAGGATGTAAACCACCCTCACGCTGTCCAACATTGGGTCTAGCATTAGCACAAAATACTATCATGTTTTAATGTGCCAAACATAAGTGAATTCTAAACTCTTAGCTGAGAAACCTGTGAGGAACTAACTTTCACGACGAGTCAGCTGCCCTCACCCTGGAACGTTGTGCATTGTGTACTAATTGTTAAAGATTGATTGTAGTGATTAGCTATTAACTCCATTACTGTTTTAGCAGCAACTGTCAAGATAGAGGAAGGGTCTTGTTTAGTTTTTATCCATCATTTGCATTGTGACTATGTTCCCAATGTGTCTGGATCACTTCATGGATATTACGGCCGCATTATGGCAAAGTCAACTAATTTAAATGAAAATTTGTCCCCAAACAACCTTACTTTGTGCCTGCTTTGGATCACATTGGACAATGGGAAAATATATTACAATTCAGTCACTGAATCAGGCATTTGAAAAGCCTGGATAGAATGGATGTGGAGAGGATGTTTCCACGAGTGGGAGAGTCTACGACCAGAGGCCATAGCCTCAGAATAAAAGTACGTATCTTCAGGGCTGCCAACTCTCACGCTTTCAGTGTGAGAATCACGCCTTGGAGCAAATTCTCACGCCCTCACGCTCATGACTGAGTTCTCACGCTGAGTTCAGTCCCTGCACAGTTTGTCCATTTGCGCCGCGTTCCAGGGATCTGCACGGTCTGGCGAAGCGCGTCGGTTGCCGGCTGTGAGTGATGTCGCGTCTCTTCTCTCTTGGTTGGATGAGCAGCCACCGGGTGTCAGCAGCTCTATGTGCCGGCTGTGAGCGCTGCGCTGCCGGCCGCCACTGCAGCCTCGCTCCCTCCCTCCCTCCCTCCTGCCCTTCAACTCACACGGCAGCGCCAGCGCCGCCAATCCACGCTGCACCGTGCCTGCCAGACTCCCCATTGGGCGGCCGGGGAGAGAGAGGGAGGGGGGAAAGAGAGAGAGAGAGAGAGAGAGAGAGGAGAGAGAGAGAAGAGAGAGAGAGAGAGAGAGAGAGAGAGAGAGAGAGGGAAAGAAAAAAAGGGAGGGATGGAGGCAAAGCGAGACAAGGGGAGGGATGTAGAAAGGGGATGAAGGCAGGAAAGGACAAAGTGGAGAAAGAGGAAGGGGGAGGAAAGAGGGAAGGATGGGGGCAGGAGGGAGGAAGGGGTGGATGGAGGGAGGGGGAAGAAAAGGTGTGTGTGTGTGTGCTTGTGTGTCTGTCTCCCTGTGTGTGTCTCCTTGTGTGTGTGTGTCTCCTTGTGTGTGTGTGTCTCCCTGTGTGTGTGTGTCTCCCTGTGTGTGTGTGTGTGTGTCTCCCTGTGTGTGTGTGTGTCTCCCTGTGTGTGTGTCTCCCTGTGTGTGTGTGTGTGTGTGCGTGGCTGTGTGTCTCCCTGTGTGTGTGTGTCTCCCTGTGTGTGTGTGTGTGCGTGTCTGTGTGTCTCCCTGTGTGAGTGTGTCTCCCTGTGTGTGTCTCCCCGTGTTTGTCTCCCTGTGTGTGTGTGCGTGTCTGTGTGTCTCCCTGTGTGTGTATCTCCCTGTGTGTCTGTTGTCACATCCTGGCCTTAGACAGGGCTGCCAACTCTCACGCTTTGAGCGTGAGAGTCACGCATTTCAGCCAATGCTCACGCTGATGACAGAATTCTCACGCTTTCTTCAGTCCCTGCATAGTTTCTCTCTTTTGCGCCACATCACAGCGATCTGTGCAGTCTGGGGAAGCGCGTCAGTTGGCGGCTGTGAGTGACGTCGCATCTCTTCTCTTCTCTTCTTTCTTGGTTGGATGTGCAGCCGCCGACAACATGAAGCAGCCGGAGATAGTACTAACCAGGTGAATTGGTTGTAAAACATGTGGGGGACCACAATGAGGCCAAACATCTAGGACAGGGTTCAGCAACCTACGGCACACGGGCCGAAT
>CM075979.1:14489333-14666944 GCA_038087875.1 Malacoraja senta | reverse complement strand
GACCACAATGAGGCCAAACATCTAGGACAGGGTTCAGCAACCTACGGCACACGGGCCGAATCGGGCCCGTAACCCGAAAAACCGCGGGGGGGTTTTCAATTAGTTTTCACGGGGTCGGGGCAGGCAAGCCGACCTGACAATTGCAGCCAGTCCCTGGGACGCGAGCTGATCTGGGAACGGCAGCCAGTCCCTGGACACGCAGAATGCCAACTTGATCATTATGGACAAATTGGGCCAGCCATGTACATGTTGTATAACTCTGACTCTATGCAGATCTGAATGGGCTTAGAATGACCATTTAAGCAAATTTCCCTCACTTTCCCCATTTTGATTCTTGAGATTAATATCCCTTTGCTCTGTTAAGTGTTAAAGTACTTATGAGGTAGAGTCAGGAAAGGGAACATGTTATTTTCTTTTAGTTTGCTTTAATTTGTTAGTTGATTTTTTGTTGACTGCCATAATTTCTGAAATGGTCTTAATGTAACTTAACTGTTATAAAGCAATAATAAGTGATTTTGTCCAAACAATTGGAACTTGCATAAAATGTGTGCATTATTAGCAGGGCTGCCAACTCTCACGCATTGAGCATGAGACTCACGCATTTCACAAAACTCTCATGCTCTCACGCTGATCACAAAATTATATAATGAGAATAGGACCTGTTTTGCTTAACAAATAGTGTAGGAAGGAATTGCAGATGCTGGTTTAAACTGAAGATAGACACTAAAAACTAGAAAAACTCAGCAGGACAGGCAGCATCTCTGGAGAGAAAGAATGGGTGATGTTTCGAGTCGAGACCTTCAGCCTGAAGAGGTTGAAAAACAGCCATAAAACACAATGACTGGACATGTGTGTTATCCAACTAAGGGCAGAAATCAGAATCATGTGTTCATCTTTATTCACGTGACACCATAATAAATATATTACAGAAAAAATAATGTAATGGGGTGGCACGGTGGTGCAGTGGTAGAGTTGCTGCCTTACTACCACATGGGTTTTCTCTGGATATTCCGGTTTCTCCCATATCCGAAAGAAGTGCAGGTTTGTAGGTTAATTGGCTTCTGTAAATTGTCCCTGGCGTGATGGATGGAATTGGTGTATGATAGATTGCTGGTTGGTGTGGACTTTGAGGGTGGAAGGGCCTGTTTCCATATATATTTTTACATATATATCTTAATTTCATTGAACCATATAAGATTGAATATGTGGCATTATTTTCGTCTTGTTTCTATATTCAAAGGGTAAGGTTGAAACCGTCTGAAGAAGGGTTTCGGCCCGAAACGTTGCCTATTTCCTTCGCTCCATAGATGCTGCCGCACCCGCTGAGTTTCTCCAGCAATTTTGTCTACCTTCGATTCTCCAGCATCTGTAGTTCCTTCTTGAACAAGGTTGATTGATTTATTTGTGCAGAACAGTGATGGAAGTCCGACTTTTGCTTTGTTTCTCTGAGTTTTTCTCTATATATATATATATACATAACAGCATGAATATAATCTGATTTCCATATATGAATACAGTCATTCATGTGCTGCACCTGTTGATCAGAGCCTGGCTCTATTGTGGAATGTAATTAGGAATGTAATTTAGCCTAACCTTATTCATACCTAATCCAATTTAAAGCATAAATGTTGCATTCAAATGCAAGTTTAAAAGACTCGCTACAGTATGCACCAGATTGCACAATTTCAAGCTGAAAAATGCAAAAGTTCTCTCCCCCCCCCCTCGCTACGCTCCCTCGCAATTTCTCACTCTCAACTCTCACCCAATGTTGGCAGCCCTGGTATCTTTAGAAAGTAGATGAGGAGGAATGTAATTCGTCAGAGGGTGGGGAATCTGTGGAATTCATTGCCACAGAAGGCCGTGGAGGTCAAGTCAATGGATATTTTTAAGGTGGAGATTGATAGATTCTTGATTAGTACGGGTGTCAAGGGTTATGGGAAGAATGCAGGAGATGGGGTTTAGAGGGAAAGATAGACCAGCCAAGATTGAATGTGGAGTAGACTTGATGAGCTGAATGGCCTAATTCTGCTCCTACAAGTTATGAACATGAATTTGTTGGTCTTCAGTGCATGACAATAATAGCAACTCCTATATTTCAAACTCATGACTGTTCTGCTTCAAAACCAGGTGATAGTCCATTTAACATCTTTTACATTATTAATGGAATTTACTCCTTAGAGACAACATACAATTCCAATCTGACAAATTTAGCATCAAAACTAAATTTCCCATCTGCTCTAAACTAATGGTATTTCTCAAGAATTAATTGTTAAAACAAAAATATATGCTTAAGACTCCATGTAAAATAGCATGCATTCGACAGATATATCAGCTATGTATTTAATCCAAAGATGGACACTAAATTCTAGATTAACTCAGCGAGATAGGCAGCATCTCCAGATAGAAGGCATGGGTGACGTATCGGGTCGAGACCGTTCTTCAGACTGAAGTCTGAGTCTGAAGATCGTTCTCGACACGAAACGCCACCCATTACTTCTATCCAGAGATGCTGCCTGTCCCGCTGAGTCACTCCAGCATTTTGTGTCTATCTTTGGCGTAAACTAGCATCTGCAGTTCCTTCCTGCATATATTGTACGTGACCAGTGAGCGATGTTACAAACTAGCAGATCTGTGTTGATGATAACACTAAAGTATTCTTGTATTTTATATGTAATTCTACATCATTGATAGACAAATCAAGGACTGAGAATGTATGCATTATTGTAACAAACAGAATAGGCATATTTTGACCCTAGATTTAAAAAGACTATTGGCAAAACCAACCATCGCTGCCACAGACACAAGCCTGACTGAAACAGGATCCAAATTGTGGCTTTTTAGCTCATCAGATAACATGGTAAGCGAAGTATCACATGTGGCTAAAGGTGCAAAATATAGCTATCGAAGTAAAGAACAGTCTGAAATTGTAGTAGCAATTTCAAATTTGCCAGAAGTCAAAAGATCTTCAAACGCATAAGGAGTAATACAGGATATAGCAAGACATTTTGGATTTATTTTCAGATAAAGAGTAGAGATGCTAAGATGCTAAATTATTATTTTCCATCAGTTTATATATCACTTTATAAATGTTGCTTATATTCCAAATGAGTGTTGTTCCAATTGAAACAGTATTTAAATAAAGAAATAGTCATGAAATTTGCAAAATCAATAAAGCTCATTATTGATTGGACACTAATATGGATTATCTCTATTCAAGAAGATTAAAGAGATGGGAAAAAAAGATGTAATGTTATCCCTTGCTTGGTCTTTTATGGTTGCACAGAGCTCATGATGGCTTTGTTAAATTGGAAGCTGAATCATGCAAATACAACTTTCAAAAGCAAAAGAAACAAACTGGAGCTTAGGAACTATGGGCACTACAGTCTGACATCTATAATTTGAAAGTTATCAGAAGGGATCATAACAAATGATTGGAAGAACAGCAGAAATCCATAACTTGACATCCAAAGACTAGTAATCTAGAAGCAAAATACTGCAGGTGTTGGAAATCTGAAATAAAAATGGACTACTCAACAGATCAGGCAGCTTCTGTAGAAAGAGAAACACAGTTAATGTTGTCATCAGAAGTGGGGAAAATGTCTGATATGAGATGATCGAGCTGAAACATTATTACACCTGCTGCTTATTTTTTTTAGTACTTTCTGTTTTCATTACAAAGCAAAAGATTATGCCCAATAATATTAGATTTGGAGCAGTTCTTGGGATAATGATTAAGAACTGGCTACATGTGATCAGTACAGCACATTATCTCCAAATGCAGACCTAAGAAATTGTACATGGTTAATATAATTCAGGTTGCAAAAGTGCAATTAAAGGTTTGCCCCAGCAATCAACCCCAGTCTGCTGTGTTTTTAGGAGAATAGTCAATAATTTTGCACATTAATAGTCAATAGTTTTAAGTCGCCATAATCAAATCCAGATTAGATAATCATGCATGGTCCAAGCCAAAATAAACTATATACATAATTTTCAGAGAACAATAAACTACCTCGCTATTATGTTCTGTTAATGGAATAGTCGGTATTACTTGTCAGTTAGTACAGCCTTTAAAATTATCAATTCTACTGTCTCAATATTTTAGGACTGTGCTAATTGGAATAGATTTTGCCCTATTTATAATTTTATTTACAATTAGTTATATATTGTTAACAAATCTATAGCTGTGGATAAAATTGATAACCATGATTGAGCTTGTGTCATAACATTGACCTCATCTGTACGATGGTGCCATTAACCTGATTAAGAGTCTCGCCTGTTTGGTCTTAATTCTCATTACATTTAACCATCCAATGGCTTGATCATCAGTTCACAAAATTGCACAATAAACCAGCCAACGTGAACAGTTTGCTGAAAAGATATCTTCTCTGAGTTCAACTAACGATAATAGACAGTTCATTATTTTGATCAAACAGAATGTTGTTTTTAACTCCAGGCACATTTTGGAGAAGAGACCCAATGTAAGGTTTCCTACCGAAGAGTTCTGCCTTTCTTGAAACTGGCTCTGATATATTAGTTGTGCTTTTTTTTCTGAGCAGCCTCACAGTCAGATTTTGTGGCAAATCATAAACTATTACAGCCAAGAAACGAGTCATTTGATGCATTAATTCTGCCCCAGTCTATTTCTCCATCAGACAAATGTATGCCCTCCCCTTCAGCCATGAACATGATTGTCATGGCCTAAGTATGATGTGGGTCTATTATTGCTCACGTTACATCAATGACGAAGCTGCTATTATGTGAGATTGGGTTCTGAAAAGGGAGGCTATTATGTTTATTTCGAGCATATGGTCACTTTGGAATATGCAAGTTGGGTGTCGCATTACTGTCACGTATGAGGTACAGTGAAAAGCTTTGTACAGTGTAAAGGTACAGTGTAAAGGTACAGTGAAAAGTTTTATGTTGCATGCTAACCAAACAGATCAGATGCACAAGACACGTACTAGCACTCTGGAATTCACAAAGACAATTTCTGGTGTTGAGCACTCCAACCACTGTCCCTTAAACAAAAATCCATTGTGGAGCTAGGATGACATTTCCGGGCCCCAACAATGTCTTGTCACCTAACCATGGCCCCCACTCTCCCACCTTTCACAACTCTTACGCATGTCCTCCATTTGTGCCCAAAACACACACACGCACACACACATTCATCTTGTTACTTCTGTCATCACTCTGCAGGGGAGCCATTGAATTCCCCACCTACTCTGACTGGCGAGCTACTTTGCTGTGATGAGTCAACGCTGGCTGATTTTCAAACAAATGGAAATGAAAAAATACCAGTGAAATTGGTTTGAGCCTCTGACCAAGCACAGTCACTGTACCTGTGCATATCAATGCCCATGCAATGTATTAATTGTGTCTTTAATATTTCAGATGAAAGCAGGAGTCAGAAAATGTGGACCCTCAAAATATGTATATCAATCAGAGCTCGTAAGTGAAAAAGAGTTATAACTTCAACCAGTTCCACATAAACACAAAAACTATCATGAAGAATATTAACCAGATAGCTCAAAGTGCAAATATTGCCAAAGAAGATAATATGAGTGTTCCCCAACCAGACACTATGGATAAACATTGAGGCCCAGTCCCAGATGAAGTCTAAATCTGCAGTGTTCAAGTCAAAAGATACCGAGGGGTATAATAAATCTCTTTGTGAACTTTGCAAGGTCATCAAAGTCATCAAGGATGCTAAGAAGGAATCCCAGACCAAGTTAGAGTCCCAGGATAGCGATACGGACAGGACTAGCAGGTGTGAGCTGTAGGGAGAGGTTGAGTACGCTGGGTCTCTATTCCATGGAGCACAGGAGGGGAGGGGAGGGGAGATTTTATAGAGGTCTACAATATCATGAGAGGAATAGATCGGGTAGATGCACGGAGTCTTTTGCCCAGAGGAGGGGATTAGCGGACATAGGTTCAAGGTGAAAAGATTTAATAGAAATCCGAGGGGTAATTTTTTCACACAAAAGGTGCTAGGTGTATGGAACAAGCTGCCAGAGGAGGCAGTTGAGGCTGGGACTATACCATCGTTTAAGAAACAGTTAGACAGGTAGATGGATAGGATGGGTTTGGAGGGATATGGACCAAGCGCAGGCAAGTGGGACTAGTGTAGCTGGGACATTGTTGGCCGGTGTGGGTAAGTTGGGCCGAAGGGCCAGTTTCCACACTGTATCACTCTATGACTCTAGGACACACATTAATTGTAGCAAAACTTGCTCTATTGGAGTACAAGTGAAGTCTGGCAGTATCACTGGCAGCAATGCATCTCTCACTGATGAGTTCAATGCATTGATGCTCACTGCAAACAGAAGGTCGCTGGACTATTGCCATCCACCCCGATCGACTCAGATGTGCCGTAACAATGCATCTCTCACAGATGAGTTCAATACGTTGATGCATTGTGAATGCAATGAACACAATCACTGAGGTTCGATGGCAAAACATCCTCCACAATAAATCTCAACAGGTTGCTGGAATCATGTCATCCGCCCTGACAGCCTCGGATGTGCCTTTAATGACGGTCACTCTCACAGATGTCAATGCAGCCTTCATGAGAGTGAACCCACGGAAAGCAAATGGCCTGGATGGAGTTCCTAGCCACATCATCAGGACCCACGTGCATCAGCTGGCAGGAGTATTCATGAATATCTTTAACCTCTTACTACTCTTTTCTGAGATTCACTCTTACTTTAAAATTACCACTATCATCCTGGTGCTAAAGAAAAGCAAGGTAACATTTCTTAGTGTATCTTGTCCTTGAAGTGCTTTGAGAGGCTGGTCATGGTGCACATTAACTCCAGCCTCACAGACTGCCTTGATCTACTGTAGTCCATCCACCATCGCAATAGGTCCATGGCTGACACATCTCCCTGCACTGCACTCATCGCTGGAATTCTGGACGATGAGCACACCTACATCTGATTTTTATTTATTGACTATAGCTCTGCCTTCATCTCCATAATCTCAATGATACTCATCCCCAACCCATGGTTCTTGGAGTCAGCATCCCTCTCTGCAAATACATCCTCAACTTCCTGACAGAGTGCTACAATTTATGAACTTTGCAACGTCATCTTGGATGCCAGGAGGGAGCCCCAGACTAAGCTAGAGTCCCAGGATAACCACACGGACACGCATCGATTGAGGCAAGACTCACTTACAATTTACAATTTTAAGGAATCTGTTCATAATGCTTTCCTTAATAGCAAAATACAAGAGGTTTTTTTTGTTCTTTTTTTGTTTACTCTTTATTGACTTTAGGATACAATGCTTACACTTTATAATTTCCATTTTGAATTGCAGCATTGATCAGCTTTTCCTCAGAGATGGGTTCTCACAATCTCTGAAGCAACTGGGTGAGGTGCTGAAGTAGCCACACATCCTTTAGCATTCAATTTAAAACCTAAAAGCAAGACTGTGAAATATAAAATGTAATTTCAATGAAATGTATCAGCACTGACTGTATTTACTTAAAAAGATGCGATGTGGACTAGTATCAGAAAATGGCTGAAGATCATTTGTACTAATGACAGAAGTGTTTCTCCACAGGGGAAGCTCTGAATCCAGTGTCCATCAACAATATAATATAATCAGTATCTCCAAATGCTCTCTGCATCTTTTCTAAATTGTCCAAATAAATACACATCAAGAGGTTGCCTTTAAACTGCTCGCATCTTTCAATAAACCAGATTAACTGTGCTCTTTAATGAAATCGATCGTCTTGCCTGAGAAATGCGTTAACCTCCAGCCAGACATACATCTCTGCGTATTTTTCCCCAAGGCCAATCTATTGCTGCAATGTAATTTGCACTGGACTATCAATAAGTCACTTCCTTGCCAATTGCTATCATTTTAGGTATTATGAATGGTCAGCAATGGTTAAACATGTACCAGCTTTAGCAGATAAAATAATCAAACATACTGACCTGAAGGAGAAAATCGCTATCGTCAGCTGCAGTCTGCATTTGGTGACATTTTGTCTTCCGTGTTCTGTTGGAAGCAGATGAAAAACATCCGATCTGTGCCCTCTACATTAAAACTTTTCCTGCAAATTCTTTTACATGTAGTGCTATGTAAATGAGGAGCATTGGATGGGATTATTGTCTGAACAGACAGTGATCAAAATGTAATTGGCAACTTCTGGGTATTGAAACAGAAGTAGCTTTTATTTTAATTTTCTACTTAGAAAACAAACCTGAGATCCTGATCTGGGTATTTGTGATAAGGACTTTGTATACCATCACAGGGCAAACTCGAGGTCAACCAAAACTTTGTTGCCAGCATTGTAACTCACAACTAGTGCCATTCACCCAACACCCCTCTCTTCTTGTTGGATTTTTATTCCTATATTCAGAATTTATTTTTGCCCTAATTTCTACATCTGTCAGCCCACCCTTGTCTGCACAGTTGGTGCAGCTAAAAAACACTACCTCCCTGCACCAGACACGGAGGTCAATCATAAACCTGGGTGCTGCTGTCTGTGTTGGCTTTGCGCTTTTTCCTCTGTGCCCTGGGTAGGCTTCCGCTTGGTGCTCCAGTTTCCTCCCATATTCCAAAAGTCATGTTGGTTTTACAATAGACAATAGGCGCAGGAGTAGGACATTTGGCCCTTCCAGCCAGCACCGCCATTCACTGTCATTATGGCTGATCATCCACATTCAGTACCCTGTTCCTGCCTTCTCACCATATCCCCTGACTCTTGTAATCTTTAGGGACTCTATCTAACTCTGTCTTGAAAGCATCCAGAGAATTGGCCTCCACTGCCTTCTGAGGCAGAGAATTCTGCCGATTCACAACTCTCTGGGTAAAAAAGTTTTCCCTCATCTCCGTTCTAAATGGCCTTTGGTAGGCAAGTGGTAGAATCTGGCGGAATTTAATGAGAATGCGGGGAGAAAAGAAAATGGGATTAAAGTGGGATTATTGTAAATGGGTGGTTCGTGGTTGGTGCGGACTTGGTGAGCTGAAACTTGTTTCTGTGCTAACCAACTTCTCTACTCACCTGCTGTCTTCGTGGCCCCTCAGCTTCAGTCCTTTCACTGGTTTCTCTAATTCACTTTCAATCAGTGGAAATGCCTTATCCTCAATGATGGCAAAGTGCTGAAGAGTTGGTGCATGTCGCTGCTGGTAATTTATATCCAGTGCTGGCATCGGCTAAAGTATTATTTGCAGTTTTCATTTTCTGTAGAAAGTTGACGTAGTCTAGGTGGCTCAGGAATAGCTGTTTAAGGAGAGGTGCTTATTAGTTCCACAAACCATTTTGGGCAGATCTCCAATGCAACAGATGACCAATAGGTATCAATAATTGATAATTTATCAATAAATTGGCATAATATAGTACAATGATTGATACTGCATTTGTTGAGCATAATTAGCCGATGGTTTCACTTCACCAGCTCTTAGTTTCCCAATATTCACAGTCGGATTGTCAGCAGCCTCTTGGTGACTCACAACTAATGCATTGCAACTGGATGTTCTTTGTAACTGTGGATGCATTAGAGTCATAGCGTCAAAGAGCCTTACAGTGTGGAATCAGGCCTTTCGGCCCAACTTGCCCACACCAGCCAATATGTCCCATCTACACTAGTCCCACCTGCCTGCATTTGGCCCATATCCCACCAAACCTGTCCTATCCAAGTACCTGTCTAAATGTTTCTTAAATGTTGAGAGTACCTGCCTTTTAAAAAAAATATTTTATTTACTCTGGAACCCAGGCATGTTCTGCTGTCTACAGTGCGATGGAAAGCGTTGGTAAATAATTTTGTGGAAAGGGTCCATATGGGAAAAGTGACCAAAACATGATAGAATTTCTCGCTAAGTAGTTTAAACAGAAACCAAGAACACGATGAAGAAATGAGAATGGCTGTGATGACAGAGCGGGGATCTACGTGATCATGGATAGGCAATAGTTGAATGCTGTTTCAGTTCAGTTTCAGTTTAATTTATTGTCACATGTACAGTGAAAAGCTTTTTGTTGCGTGCTAACCAGTCAGCAGACAAAAATACATGATTACATTCGAGCCATTTACAGTGTATAGATACATGATAAGGGAATAATGTTTAGTAAAGTTAAAGCTAACAAAGTCCAAACGAGGATAGTCCGAGAGTCACCTAGACTCGTCCTTGGTTATGCTGCTGGCCTTGCCCAGTGAGCGTGAGGTATAAATGGAGTCAATGGAAGGGAGGTTCATTTACGTGATGGTCTGGGCTGCGTCCACAATTCGCTGCAATTTCTTGTGGTCTTGGATGGAGCTGTTCCCAAACTAAACTGTGATGCATTCTGATAAAATGCTTTTTATGATGCCTCTATAGTAGTTGGTGAGAGTTGTAGGGGACATGCCGAACTTCCTAAGCCTTCTAAGGAAATAGAGGCGTTGGTGTGCTTCCTTGGTCGTTGCTCCAATAAGGCTGGTACAGGAGAAGTTGTTGGTGATATTGCAAGAAATTTAATAGTTAGAATTCCACACTGATTCAAAAAATCTAAAAGGAAAATCGACGCAACCATGGCCAACAACGAAAGTTAAAGGACAGTATTTGATCCAGAGAGGCTTCATATAAAGTTGCCAGAAAAAATTGCAGACCTGAAGACTGCGAGTAATTAGATTTTTATTTAAATGAAGAGATTAATTGAGAGAGTAAAAATAGGGTACGAGAGTAATTTGCGAGGATCATAAAATCAGACAGTAAAAGCTTCCACCACTATGTCAAAAAAGTAAAAGATTAATGAAGAAAGACATAGGGTCCCTTCCAATCCTAAGTGTGAGAATTTATAACAGGGATCAAATAAATGGCAGAGCAATTAAACAAATACAGTGCATTCAGAAAGTATTCAGACCCCTTCACTTTTTCCACAGCCTTATTTTTAAATGAATTAAATTCTTTTTTTTATCACCAATCTACACACAATGTTTTTCTCATCTCAGTTCTAAATGTCCTCCCCTTTATTCTTAGACTGTGGCCCCTGGTTCTAGACTCCCCCAACATTGGGAACATTTTTCCTGCATCTAGCTTGCCCAGTCCTGCTATAAGATACCCTCTCATCCTTTTAAATTCCAGTCAATCCAATTGCTCCATATAATTCAAGCCCACCAACCCTGGCAATATTGCTGAGACTATTTTCTGCATACAATATAGTTGTATGACATCCGTCCTGCGGTATAGCAACCAAAACTGCACACAACTCACCAACATTTTTACATCTATAATATGATATTCCAACTCCTGTGCTCAG
This sequence comes from Malacoraja senta, assembly GCA_038087875.1. Classification (NCBI taxonomy): domain Eukaryota; kingdom Metazoa; phylum Chordata; class Chondrichthyes; order Rajiformes; family Rajidae; genus Malacoraja; species Malacoraja senta. Next base: position 14,655,699 of record CM075979.1, on the reverse strand, counting down.
TTCCTCAGCCAATGAAAATAAGCATACCATATGTCTTCTTCATCACTCTGTCAACAAGGATCCCCCCTTTCAGGTAACTATCTGGTTTAGTTCTGTTTAGTTTAGAGTTTAGGTTAGTTTAGTTTAGTTTACATTGCGGAACCGGGCCCTTCGGCCCACCGAGTCCGTACCATCCAGCAAACCCCATACACTAGCAGTACCCCGCACACGAGGGACAATTTACAGATTTTACCAAAATCAATTAACCCACAAACCTGTATGTCTTTGGAGTGTGGGAGGAAACCGCAGCACCCGGATAAAACCCACGCGGTCACGGGGAGAATTACCAAACTCCGTACAGACAGCATCTCATACTCGTATCCCAAGAGCTTGCTGTCCAGTAACACTCCCTAGGGTCCTGCCATTCAATACATATGTACTGGCCTGAATTACCTTCCCAAAATATATTACTTTGCACTTGCATGAGTCAAATTGCATTGGCCAGTCTCTTGCCCATTGTCCCAGTCGATCTAGATCCTGTTACAACCTGAGACAATCTTCTTCACTGAACACTAAATTTAAAAAAGATGTCCCATGGACATCAATTCTGTCACTTTCAAAAATCTATCTGCTTTCCCTTCAAATACCCCTAATGATGTAACCTCCGCAAGGCTCCAAGCTAAAGATGCACCATGGCTTTATGGCCAGAAATATTTGGAAACAAGTCTCAACCTGAAAGTGTACTATGGTGAATATCTATGCACCTAATTTTGATAACCCACAATTTTTTAATAAAATAATTAATATAATTTCAAACTCCTGTCAGCAAAATCTGATAATTGGAGGAGACCTTAATTGTGTATTAGATCCATATTTGGATAAATCTTCACAGCAAAGGAGAAACACTTCAAAATCAAAATCCAGTGAACTTTTAAATACTTACATAAAAAACACAAACATAACCGATGTATGGAGGATTGCCAACCCATCCAGAAGAGAATACTCTTTTTATTCGGGTGTACACGAATTGATTTTTTTTTTGATTTTTTTTTTGTAATTTTATTTTATTAGAAGTGAGTACAGTAATATGGCACCAAGGTGCCCAATATATATTGACGTGTTACATTTTATGTACAGCTTCTTCTTATTTTTTTTTATAATGAAAGAGAAAAAGAGAGAATAGATAATAAAAGATGGAAAAACGTGTGATGTATGGTGTGTGAAAAGGGAAAAGGGGGAAAGAGGAAAAGTAAAGAAAAGAAAAGAAGAGAGAAAGAGAAAGACTAGAGTAAAGAGTAAGAAATTAAGGAGATCGTTATTTATATTCTTGACCATCCTTCACCCAGTCCTGAAACGAATTGATTATTTTCTGGTGGATTCAAAACTGATCCCTTTTACATTCAATCCTAAATATCACAATAACATTATTTCTGACCGTTGTCCATTAACCTTTTCCTTAAAACTAGAAGGAATGCATAACAAAAAAACGTTTTGGAGATTTAATCCACAAATACTAACTGAGCCAGGTTGCTGTGATTACCTGAAGCAACAGATGGAATTATTCTATGAGACAAATGACACACCTGGTATCTCGGCTACATTATTGTGGGAATCTTTCAAGGCCTTTATCAAAGGCTGCATTATTTCGTACCAAGCTTTTCAAAACAAAAACAAAACAGGTCGGAACAATTGGAATTAGAAAAACATTAAAATGCTTGATTCAGAAAATGCTATTGATCCATCCACTGTTAAACATAATACGATAGCAGCATTAAAATTTAAATTAAATCAGATCCTCTCGGCAAAAGTTCTTAAGGTATTTCAATACACTAAGCTGATCAGAAAAAGGTGAGCTGCTCACACTACCCAAAGATATTAACGAAAGATTCGTAAAATTCTATCAAAATCTATATGCATCAAAAACATCAGCCGACTCTGCAAAGATCAAGAACTTTCTTGACAATTGCAACCTTCCATCACTTAATGAGGAGGAACGAGAAGAATTAGGTGCTGAGATTACAACAAAAGATATTGAAGAGACCATTAAATCACTGAATAGTGGGAAAACGCCAGCTCCAGATGGATTCAGTAATGAATTCTATAAAAAATTCAATGATTTAATTTCCCCATGCCTACGAGCCCTTTATATACATGCTTTTAAAGAACAGACCTTACCACAAACCCTTGCCGAATCAACCATTACATTGATACCTAAAAAAGACAAAAATCTTGAAGAGCTTGGATCATACAGAGCAATAGCTCTTCTAAATACAGATCAGAAAATATTAGCTAAGACTTTGGCAAGAAGACTAAGTTTGTACATTAGTAAATTAATACATCCAGACCAAATTGGGTTTATACCTAAGCGACACTCGTTTCATAATTTGAGACGCCTGTTTAATATAATGTATTCACACAGAACGATAAATGAAGACTTAACAATTATTTCTTTAGATGCAGAAAAAGCATTTGACCAAGTAGAATGGGCCTATCTCTTTACAGTGTTGGAAAAATTCCAACAAGGAGAACATTTTATTTCATGGATAAAGCTGTTATATAATAACCCTACCACCAGAATATTGACTAATCAAATTCTGTCACTTAAATTTCAATTATCCAGGGATAGACAAGGATGTGCCCTTTCACCAATGTTATTTGCCTTACGCATAGAACACTTAGCAGAAAGCATAAGAGTACATCCGGGCATTCACGGATACAATACTAAACATACCAATAACAAGATTTTGTTATATGCAGACGATGTACTTTTATACATCACCAATTCTCAAATCAGTATCCCAAATATATTAAACCTTATAGAACAATTTGGTTCCTTCTCAGGGTATAGAATAAACTGGAATAAAAGTGGTTATGCCAATTAAAGCTCAAGACCCTTTACATCTCCAAATATTCCCTTTCAGAATTGTTACTGAAAAATTTAGATACCTTGGAGTCTATGTGACTAGAAAATACACTTCTCTATTTCAAACAAATTTCCCACCATTAATTACTAAATTAAATGCCCTCATTCAATTTTGGAAAACACTCCCTATTTCCCTTATAGGTAGAGTAAATGCCATAAAGATGATTTTCCTTCCACAACTCCTATATCTATTTCATTTCAGAGTCAAGTTTTTTAAACTATATTTTAAAAAAACTTTTAGGGAAATTGAAATAGTTATCACAAATTTCATTTGGGACTATAAAACCCATAGAATACACAAACGACATTTATGTAAATCTAACGAAAAAGGAGGTTTAGCACTTCCCAATTTCCTTTTCTATTACTGGGCGACTAATATTAAAAACTTAATCTACTGGATGGATGATACATGTCAACAGGTAAACTGGTTAAAAATGGAGAGGGAAGATTGTTTGCCTTTTAATATAGGCGCGATTCTTCTTTCTCCAACACATCTGAATAAATCAACGTATGAGCAAAATCCGATAATACACAGTACCCTACGCATTTGGAAACAGTTGAAATCAAACCTCAAACTGAGAAATTTCTCTCCCCTTTTACCAATCGCTAATAATCCCTTGTTTAAACCGTCTACTTTAGATAAGGCATTTGCACTATGGAAAAACTCAGGAATTAAAACGGTGGGAGATCTTTGCGAGAAGGGGATTTTCCTCTCGTTTCAAGAATTACAGGAGAAAAATCATTTGAAAGCAAGTAATTTTTTTAGATATCTTCAAATCCAAGACTATGTGAAAACATAAACACAAGACTGTCACTTTATGGGTCCAGATATACTAGATGAATGCATGAATAGACAGGTTGATACAAGCAAGTTAATATCCTACATTTACAATACTCTTTTAATTGCACATATCCCATCTTCTGAGATGTATAGGCGAGCATGGGAGACAAATTGGGTTTATTAATTTCATAAGATAGCTGGGAGGAAAGCCTTCTATACATACACTACTGTTCTCTCAATGTTCGGCACTCCCTGATACAATTTAAAATACTGCATACACTCTACTATTCAAAGACCAAATTAAACAAGATCTTCCCAAATATATCTCCTATTTGTGATAAATGTCTCCTCCAAGAAGCGACTATAACCCATTCCTTCGCCTCCTGTATAAAGTTACAAAACTTCTGGAGGGGAATATTTGATATCTTCTCCAAAATACTTTAAATTAAATTGTAACCAGATATAAAACTGATCAATTTAGGTATGTCGTAGGCCTGCTCTAAATTAATGATATTCCAAAGACGTTTCCTCAATTATGCCCTAATAACGGCGAAAAAACTAATACCAAAATTTTAGAAACAGACAACAGTCCCTACAGTGAAGATGTGGATTACTGATATGTCCGAGACACTACATTTGGAAAACATTAGGCTTGTTTTCCAAATGTAGGAAATGGAATCTCATGTAGATAGGGTGGTAAAGAAAGCTTTTGGGGTGCTGGCCTTTATAAATCAGAGCATTGAATATAGAAGTTGGGATGTAATGTTAAAATTGTACAAGGCATTGGTGAGCCCAATTCTGGAGTATGGAGTACAATTTTGGTCGCCTAATTATAGGAAGGATGTCAACAAAATAGAGAGAGTACAAGGGAGATTTACTAGAATGTTGCCTGGGTTTCAGCAACTAAGTTACAGAGAAAGGTTGAACAAGTTAGGTCTTTATTCTTTGGAGCGCAGAAGGTTAAGAGGGGACTTGATAGAGGTCTTTAAAATTATGAGCGGGTTAGACAGAGTTGACATGGATAAGCTTTTTCCATTGAGAGTAGGGAAGATTCAAACAAGGGGACATGACTTGAGAATTAAGGGACAGAAGTTTAGGGGTAACATTTGGGGGAACTTCTTTACTCAGAGAGTGGTAGCTGTGTGGAATGAGCTTCCAGTGGAAGTGATGGAGGCTGGTTCAATTTTATCCTTTAAAAATAGATTGGATGGGTATATGGACGGGAAAGGAATGGAGGGTTATGGTCTGAGTGCAGGTAGATGGGACCAGGGGGAAGTATTTATTTAAAAATTAAAAAAAAAAAAAAATTAAAAATAATAATAAAAAAAAAAAAATAATAATAATAATAATAAAATAAATAAATAAAAGTGTTCGGCACGGACCTGAAGGGCCGAGATGGCCTGTTTCCGTGCTGTAATGGTTATATGGTTATATGGTTGTCTTGGCGGAAAAAGCAGATCAAATTCTTAAGACATGGTTCCCTTTTACTGAATTTCTGCAACAACACAAATTTAAACCCGATGCCAGTGATGGGTGAGGGGGGGGAAGGTATATCTCCCTCTTCTCTTTTCTTATTTCTTTTCTTTTTTCTTGCATTTCTTTGGTAGCTTGGGGGTCTTTTTCTTGCTTTCTCTTATTTCTCTTTCTTCATTCTCTTCTTTTTTCTTTTTTTTTTTAAATGTAGGTTCTAACGTTAAAAATGAAGCTGTACAATAATTGTATAACTGTTATGTCGATTGCCTTATCCCTGTACAATAGCTTCTAATAAAATAAATTTAAAAAAAAAAAGAAAGTGTACGCTCCGTGACAAATTCTGGACAGGAATCAATGGAAAACGTTAATGAGAGAAGTGGTCCATGTGTGTCTGTTCCCCCCCCCCCCCCCCCCACCTCCCTTGAGCATGCAGATCAAACCCAGTGGCCAGATGCCATGCAAGGCTGGGCTAATCACTCAGCGGAAATCGCAGCGTGTATCTTTGCTGTGTGCATAGCTGCAATGAGCATTATGAAACCCAGTAACGATGTGTGAAATATGTGGAGCATTAAAAATTCAGGCCAGCAGATGCACCTGGCTACATATCTGCACTCTGGTGGGAACCGATGCATTCACTCTCCTTGCTAACTGCTGTGCAGTTTGCTCCTCATTTAAATGGGAGTTAAAAGCAACAGACAGGGTGGCACGGTGGCGTAGTTGTAGAGTTGCTGCCTTACAGCGCTAGAGACCCAGGTTCGATCCTGACTATGGGCACTGATTGGGGTTTATACGTTCTCACCGTTCTTCACTGCATGGGTTTTCTCCAGGGGCTTTGGTTGCCTCCCACACTTCAAAGATGTACAGGTTTGTAGATTAATTGGTTGTGTATCATTGTAAATCATCCCTAGTGTGTGTAGGATAGTGTTAGGGTGCGGGGATCGCTGGTCGGCGAGGACTCGGTGGGCCGAGGAGCCTGTTTCCACGCTGTATCTCTAAACTTAACTAAACTAAACTAAACTAAACGTCACGCTGTATTGCATCAATTTCTGTTGGCTTTACAGAGGTGAGCGTCCCATAATTTGATGATGTCATTATATACATTAATGATGCCACAAAACATCAGCTTTTGGATGGCACAGTAGCAGTGGCTCAGCGGTAGAGTTGCTGCTTATAGCACCAGAGACCTGTGTTCAATCCTAACTATGGTTGTTGTCTATATGGAGTTTGTACATTCTCCCTGTGACCACGTGGGTTTATCTCCGGGTGCTCTGGTTTCCTCCCATGCTCTAAAGGCATACAGGTTTGTAGGTTAATCAGCTTTGGGGTAAAATTGTTAATTGTCCCTAGTGTGTCGAGTAATGCAAGCGGACAGGGTGATCACTGGCCGGCTCGGACTCAGTGGGATGAAGGGCCTGTTTCAACACTGTATCTCTAAAATCTATAGCTGTGCTACAGTGACCTGTGCCATCTGTCAGAACAACAGGCAGGATTTTAACTGGCTCACTGTTGTGCTGATACATATGTGAAATGACTTTGATGTGCAGTTTGCATTTTTTAATAAAAAGGTGGGGAAAGGCTCCAAGTACTATGGTCAGACTCGTAAATTTTCAACTGAACATTTAACAAATAAAGGGCATACATACGTGTTATATATAAAACAACAAAAACATAATCAAAAAAATCTTTAAACTATGTTCTTGACCCCCATTTTTTGTTTATTGCCTGTTCCTTGTATTAGCACTTGTTAACCCTCATGGTATATACATCTATGAAGACTGGCATTTAGTTCCAGAATACCCTTTTTAAGTAGTGTTATTACCAATACATATCAAAAGTTATTTATTCCTTTTATAGTTGTCTTTGTGTGTGTGTGTGTGTGTGTGTCTCTCTCTCTCTCTCTCTCTCTCTCTCTCTCTCTCTCTCTCTCTCTCTCTCTCTCTCTCTGTCTCTGTCTCTCTCATTGCCTCTCTCTCTGTTTCTCTCTCTGTCCATGTCTCTGTCTCTCTCCCCTTCTCTCCCCCTCTCTCTCTCTCACACACACACTCACACAGACACAAGCTATGTCTACTTCCATCTCCATCTCAGAATCACAAACACACATTCCCCATGACTCTCTCTCACTGTACCAGCTTATTCACTCACACACTGACACTTTGTTCCTCACTTCATGACTCCTCCACACAAACACCATTCTCATTCATTCTCATTCCATGACATCTCCACTCAATCATCTGACATGGTCACAGTGTCATGACTGCTCAGCCACTTTCTGCTTCTTCTCCATTGATGCCATAGAGAAGGCCAACCTTGGCACTTTATAGCCTCTGAAGCAGGAATTGAATTGAATTGAATTGAGCAAGTTCTCAGCTAGTGACTCTTCTTCAGTTTGGAAGGGCTTGCAAGAAATTACCAGCTACAAGAGGAAAGCCCCCCACTCTTTGGACAATCGTCAGCTGACCAACAACCTGAATGAGTTTTACTGCAGGTTTGAAAATCAGAAACGTAACCATGGTACCCCCTCCCCCCTCCCCAACCAACACAGCCAGACCCCAGTCTACAAAGAATGGACCCTGCACCCTTTCTTTCCCATTCAGAACTTCACACCTATTTAAGGCAAGACTCCAGTATGAAAAGACTGGACCATTTCCCACCCCAACCAACACTTCACACCCACTCACAGCCTGACCTCAATCTACAAAGACTGGGCCCTTCTATACCCACCCCCCTCCAATCACCACTTCACACCCAATCACCCACACCCTCTGTGCTGCACAACATCACTTATCCAATATCAACAATAAAAATAGAGGAGGTGGAGAGGCTTTTCAGAAGACAAAAAAGCCGGACAATGTTTCTCCCTCTACTCTTAAGCTCTGTGCCAAACAGCTGGCAGACATTTTCAACCAGTCCCTGCAAACATGTACTGTCCCTGCCTGCTTCAAAGTCTCCACTATTGTCCCTGTACCCAAAAAGGCAAGGATTACTTGTCTTAATGACTACAGGCCTGTCGCACTGACCTCTGTAGACATGAAGACACTCGAAAGGCTTGTGCTGGCCAAGCTGAAAAATATCACGATCCCCCTGCTGGATCCTATGCAGTTTGTATATCGGGCCAATAGATCTGTGGATGATGCAGTCAACCTGGGCCTGCACTTCATCCTACAGCACCTAGACCGCCAGGGAACCTATGCAAGGATCCTGTTTGTTGATTTTAGCTCTGCATTCAACACCATTGTCCCAGAGCTACAACACTCCAAACTTTCCGAGTTGACTGTGCCTGAACCCCTCTGTCGGTGGATCACCAGCTTCCTGATAGACAGGAAGCAGCATGTGAGGCTGGGAAAGCACATCTCAGACCCGCAAATTCTCAGCATAGGAGCACCGCAAGGCTGCGTACTCTCTCCTCCCCTATACTCTCTCTACACCAATGACTGCACCTCCACAGACACCTCTGTCAAGCTTCTCAAGTTTGCGGACGACACAACCCTGATTGGACTGATCCAGGATGGGGAGGAATCTGCCTACAGACAGGAAGTGACACAACCTGGAGCTCAGTGCTCTTAAGACATTGGAATTGATTGTAGACTTTAGGAGAGCTCACCCCACTCAACATCAACAACACCACAGTCACATCTGTGGAGTCTTTTAAGTTCCTGGGAACCATCATCTCCAAGGACCTTAAGTGGGGGGCTACCATCGACTCCACCGTCAAAAAACCACAATAGAGGATGTACTTCCTAAGGCAGCTGAGGAAGCACAATCTGCCACAGGCAATGATGGTCCAATTTTACACAGCCATCGTAGAGTCTGTTCTCACCTTCTCCATCATGGTCTGGATAGGCTCAGCCACCAAGCACAACACCTGGAGGCTGCAGCGAATCGTTCGATCAGCAGAGAAGGTTATTGGCTGCAACCTTCCCTCCGTTGATAAACTGTACACTGCAAGGGCCAGGAAGCGAGCGGGCAAGATCATCTCTGACCCCTCTCACCCTGGCCACAAACTCTTTGAATCACTTCCCTCTGGAAGGCGACTCCGGACTGTCAAAGCTGCCACAGCCAGACATAAAAACAGTTTTTATCCACGAGTAGTTGCTCTACTCAACAGCCAAATATCTGTAGCCTCCCTTTGATCTGATATTTTGTTGGTTCACATGCTTGATCAATGGTGTTTTATCATTAATGTTTTATTATTATTAATGTTTAGTGTTTTCTGAGTCATTCGTAACTGTCACTGTATGTCATGTTGTTACTTGTGGGCGGAGCACCAAGGCAAATTCCTTGTATGTGAATAATTGGCAAAAAAATGTACTTACTTACTTGAATTGAATACTTATTGTCACATGTGACAAGTCACAGTGAAATTCTTTGGTTGCATACCCAAGGTATGCAAATGTCACCACGTAAAGGGTGCTTACAAAGTATCCTGCGCCAGGTCCTCCTCTGTTTTCCCCTCCCCTGCCCCCTATTCCCAGCTGCCCAGGTGAAATATGAGGTGCTGTTCCTCCAATTTGCTTTGGGCCTCACACTGACAGTGGAGGAGGGCCAAGACAGAAAGGTCAGTATGGGAGGGGGAGTTAAAGTCTTTAGCAACCGTGAGTGCACAGAGGCCCAGGTGGACCTGTAGGGGAATCCAAAACCAGAGGACATGGGTTTAAAATGAGAGGGGTACGTTTTTTTAGCAACCTAAAGGGCAACTTTTTCGGAGTGTGGTGGGTATATGGAATGAGGTGACAGAGGAGATCGTTGATGCAGGTACTATTAACAGCATTTTTTAAAAGACACTTGGACATGCGCATGGACAGAAAAGGTGTAAAGGGATATGGGGCAAAAGCAGGCAAATGGGACTAGCTGACATGGGACATCTTGATCAGTATAGATAAGTTGAGCCGAAGGGGTTGTTACCATGCAGCACGACTCTACGACAATAACTGAAATTGGAGATGACCAAAGGATATGTTGTAGACAAGGTTATCTAGCCAGTGAGTAAATGGGAGCAATTAGAGGAGAAGATCATGGACAAAAAGATCGAGACAAATGAATGTGGAACCTGTGAAATGCAGAGGACGAGGACCAACACAGCAACACATTTGAAGCTGATGGTCTCCAACCTGAAACACTGACTTAGTATATCCAACATGTTCTGCTTTTAGATTTCCAGCATCTGCAGATATTTTTTGGACTTTCACATACTGGAACTGATAATAAGGTCAGGAAAGCACTTAATAATTCCTTTAATTCAACAGAATACATGGGCAACACCTGCAAATAGTCATAATTTTGTTTGATCAAGTTCAATAACATCTTGGTCTCATTTGAAATCGCAGTCACATCTAGAATACTGTAGGCATTTCAGTCAGTGCAGTCAGTAAAGGCCATCAATTATAGAACATAGAAAAGTACAACACAGGAACACACCCTTTTGCCCATAATCTCTGTGCGGAACATAATACCAAGATAAACTAATCTCATCTGCCTGCCCGAATCATATCTCTCCATTCCCTGAATATGCAAGTGCCTCTGTAAAGGCGTCTGAAAAAACATGATTGCATATGCCTCCACCAGCCCTTGGCAGCACGACCCAAGCACACACCATCCTGTGTAAAAAAAAATCATAGTTTGGGTATGGGTGCCTCGAAAAGATTAATGTGAACCACGATCAAATGGGTAGGCCATTTAGGACTGAGATGAGGAAAAACTTTTTTACCCAGAGAGTGGTGAATCTGTGGAATTCTCTGCCATAGAAGGCAGTGGAGGGCAATTCACTGGATATTTTCAAGAGAGTGATTTAACTCTTAGGGCTAAAGGAATTAAGGGATATGGGGTAAAAGCAGGAATGGGGTACTGAATTTGGATGATCAGTCATGATCATATTGAATGGCGGTGCTGGCTTAAAGGGCTGAATGGCCTACTCCTGCACCTATTTCCTATGTTTTTACGTTTCTGCAGCTAGGCACAATGTGCTTCATGTTGAAATCCCTATCTCTATCCTTCACTGATAATTCAAACAAGAATGATTTTTGAATGATAAAAATGTGTCAAAGAGCAAGGCTTGAAAACCGTCCCGCTCTTTCAGCGTTTAGTATCTTGCAGTTTTCTTGCAACATGGATGTCATCCTCACACTTCTAGAGGCATTTCAAATCATCGACCGCTAGCTCTGCCAATTAGATCTGACTCATCATGGAGTCACTCTACACTCTTGTAAAATTCTGGGAAAACCCTATTCTATTGTGAGCATCAATTTTGTGAGCATCAGTATCAATGTTAAAAGTTGAGTTACATGAGCCACAATCATTATTAACATTTAATCATCATGCCGTAAAGGGAACCTGACAATTGCCCTGTGCTACTGGCAGCATTGGTTGCTCTCTGAAGCCAGACTCTTTACAGCAGCCTCGTTAGTCCATGTGGGCTTATGAAATTGGGGGGGGGGGGAGGGGGCCACGGTGACGTAGCGGTAGAGCTACTGCCTTAGAGCAGCAGAGACCCGGGTTCGATACTGACTATGGGTGCCTGTCTGTACGGAGTTTTTACGTGACCTGCGTGGGCTTTCTCCGAGATCTTTAGTTTCCTCCCACACTCCAAAGACGTACAGGTTTGCTGGTTAATTGGCTTGGTATAATTGTAAATTGCCCCATGTATGTATAGAACTAGCGGACTCGTTGGGACGAAGGGCCTGCTTCCACGGTATATCTCCAAACTGAACTAAATTAAACTAAATTAAATGGCCTCAGTCAATATAAGTTGCAGTGCAATAAATAACTGTAATGAAAGGAAATATTTGATTGCAGAGGAAAATGACTGAAACAGTGAATCAATATCTAATCACCATTGATGCCTCTTAGTTGGAGTGATCTGACACATGACCCTCAGCTCACCAATCCGCACCGACCAGCGATCACACTGTACACTAGCCTACACACACTAGGGACAATTTTACAACTTACCAAAGTCAATTAACCTACAAACCTGTACATCTTTGGAGTGTGGGAGGAAACCGGAACTTCCGGAGAAAACCCACGCGGTCACGGGACAAATGTACAAACCGTACAGACAGCATCCGTGGTCGGGAATGATCCTGGGTCTCTGGAACTGTAAGGCATCAACTTTACCATTGCACCACTATGCTGCCCTTTCATTGCAAGTTACAAGAAGACAGGAGAAGATTCATGTCAACATAAGCTACAGAATAGAACATTAAATACAAAACTTAACAGCTATAACACTGCAGTGGGTTTTGAAACAATCTATACAATATAAATTATTACCATGAACTGTCATATTATAGAAAGTTAGTGTAATACAGTACACATCTACACATCAGCAGTAATAGTACCTGTTTCATCACTGCTTGACAAATCAATTGATTTAAAAGTAAATCCCTAATTTATCAGCATCTTTTTTCATACCTTGGCAGCCAATAAACCCCTTACTTCGTTCGCTGGGCAAAATGTTAAATATACATCTTAATTTAGTGCCAGAGTTGGTTTTTGAAGCTCCAGGAGCAAAAAAAAACTGAATTGGGGAACTCATCTCAGCCAATTACCGAAGGGAATTACCTAAGAATAAAAGCGTAGGTGGAAAACAGCAAGTGGTCCTGCAGACAAATGTTATTGAATTAAATAGAAACATAGAAACATAGAAAATAGGTGCAGGAGTAGGCCATTCGGCCCTTCGAGCCTGCACCGCCATTCAATATGGCTGATCATCCAACTCAGTATCCTGTACCTGCCTTCTCTCCATACCCCCTGATCCCTTTAGCCACAAGGGCCATATCTAACTCCCTCTTAAATATAGCCAATGAACTGGCCTCAACTACCTTCTGTGGCAGAGAGTTCCAGAGATTCACCACTCTCTGTGTGAAAACGTTTTTCCTCATCTCGGTCTTAAAGGATTTCCCCTTAATCCTTAGTCCCCTTGTCCTGGACTTCCCCAACATCGGGAACAATCTTCCTGCATCTAGCCTGTCCAACCCCTTAAGAATTTTGTAAGTTTCTATAAGATCCCCCCTCAATCTTCTAAATTCTAGCGAGTACAAGCCGAGTCTATCCAGTCTTTCTTCATACGAAAGTCCTGACATCCCAGGAATCAATCTGGTGATTGATTCAGAGGTTACGGAGGAGAATCTCCAAGATAGTTACTTCTGTATTGCTTCCAATACCACACGTCAGTGTGAACAAAATAGGATGATAGTCTTGTTTTGGGAGGATGGTGGGGGATAGAATGCAATAGGTTTTTAGGGGTTGGGGGGCAGGTGTGGGGAAGGTAGGAACTGTAGATGAGCTGAACCTCAGGGAGGCCAGGACCAATATCTTTGCAGCTGTGGATATAAGAAACTAGATGCTTTTTTACAAAAAAATTCACAAACTCCTGGAGTAACTCAGGCAGTCAGGCAGCATTTCCGGAGAACATGTATAAGTGGCATTTCAGATCGGGACTCTTGCTGGATGGTCCCAACCTGAAACATCACCTGTCTATGTTCTCCAGAGATGGTGTCTAGGGTCTCGACCTGAAAAATCACCCATTCCTTCTCTCCAGAGATGCTGCCTGTCCCGCTGAGTTACTCCAGTCTTTTCGTGTCTATCTCCAGAGATGTTGCCTGATCCAATGAGTTACTCCAGCTCTTTGTGTCTATGTTTGAAGGCATGCCTGCCAGTCCATTTCCAGAGGATTTATATTAGCTTGAAAAAACTATGAATGCCAAAAAAATGTAATCGTACTTTTGAATTGTCAACAAGCTGATCAAAATTGTAAAACATCTGTGGGATTTAAGGGAATGGTCCTTACTGTTCATGATAACTACTGATCAATTAGACTTTTAGACAATTAGACTTAGCCGGCATGATAACGAGGTTGCCAATGTTACAACAAAAAATGTGTGTTTAACAGAGAGAATGAAAAGTATATTTTTATGGAAGACTTAGATAGTCTAGTCAGTCTTAGATAGTCTAGTCAGTAATCTTGTTGTATGTGACACATGCAATGACAATAAAGCATTCTGATTCTGATTCTGATTCAGTCCATAGAAAAGGAGCAAATGGACTTTAATGGCAAGCACCTAGATATGTACAACTAGGCATGACACTGAAAGGTAAGAAAGGGAACTTAGTCAGCATATGTGAATTTGAGCCTAAAAAGCCAGTTTCTGTGTTGTATAACTTTATGACTATGTGTAGGAAAGAACTGCAGATGCTGGTTTAAATCGAATGTAGACACAAACTGCTGGGGTAACTCAATGAAACAGGCAGCATCTCTGGAGGGAAGGAATGGGTGACGTTTCAGGTCGAGACCCTTCTTCAGACTGACTTTGTCTACGATAATCTTAATGTGATCTTTCTTTTTGATTGGATAGGCTAGGATTGTTCTCCACGGGGTAAAGGAGGCTGAGAAAAGATTTAATTGAGAAATATACAATTACGAGAAGCCAACAGAGAGAACTAGGTACATAAATAGGTTTCCATCAGCAAAAGAGTTGTAAACCAATGACATGGATTCAAAGTAACAGACAAAGGAAAGAGCGAGGAAATGGGGGGAAATAAAACACACTGAAGATGTTTGGGGTCTGTATGCATTCCTGCTGCAAGATATGACATGTAATGAGGCAAAAAGCCTTGTAGGTTACCAAAGGTGACCAAGCCAATGTTTCTCATTTAACAACAGATTTAATTTATTTTTAGTTTATGGATACAGCATGGAAACAGGCCCTTTGGCCCACCGAGTCCGTGCCAACCAGCAATCCCCACACACTAGCACTATCCCATATACTTGGGACAATTTCCAGTACAATTTTACCAAAGCCAATTAACCCACAAACCTGTACATCTTTGGACTGTGGGAGGAAACCGGGGCAACAGGACAAAACCCACGCAGGTCCCGAGGGAGAACGTACAAACTCCATACAGGCAACACCAGGGTCTCTGGCTCTGTAAGGCAGCAACTCTACCGCTGTGCCACCGTACCGCCCATTAATAATTAAGCAATGGCCACAGCTGAGATCCATTTGGTTTGCAGGAAAGTAATGCAGTTTACACCAAAGGTAGACGCAAAATGCTGCAGTAACTCAGCGGGTCAGGTAGCATCTCTGGAGAAAAGGTGGCATTTTGGATCGAGACTGAGGAAGGGTCTCCACCTGAAACATCACCTATTCCTTTTCTCCAGAGAGGCTGCAACGTTTTGTGTCCATCCATTTAGGTTTAGCCACTGGGAACTATCAGAATGTCTGTACCTGCAAAGTCTTTGTGAGAATATCCTTTTCTTTCATTCATATTTACGTAAATCTAGGGGTCTGCTTCACTGTATGAGGTTGGCATTACCCATGGGTTTCATTCACGATTTCCATGTCACCATAAATAAACAGCACACTTGAGAAATAGAGGCTGTTTATATAAATGTTTATATAAATATGGACTTCATATTATGCCATTGTAGCAATGTTAAGTTTGCCAATTTCTAATGACAATAAAATACACTTCCATTTCCTAAATCTTAAAGAATACACTAATTTGAGTACTTCATTCCTGAACTACTATCTACCTCAAAAATGCTGGAGAAACTCAGCGGGTGCAGCAGCATCTATGGAGCGAAGGAAATAGGTAACGTTTCGGGCCGAAACGTTACCTATTTCCTTCGCTCCATAGATGCTGCTGCACCCGCTGAGTTTCTCCAGCATTTTTGTGTACCTTCGATTTTCCAGCATCTGCAGTTCCTTCTTTAACACTACTATCTACCTCATTGGTGACCCTCAGACTATCTTTGATCGGCTTTATCTTGCACTAAATGTTATTCCCTTACCTTGTATCTGTACACTGCGAATAGCTCAATTGGGATTCGTGCATTGTCGTTCCGCTGACCAGTTAGCACGCAACAAAAGCTTTTCACTGTACCTCGGTACATGCGACAATAAAATAAACTAAAACCAAAACTAATCAATGGTCCATTCATACATAAGTGGTGAACACCATCTGACAATTGGATAAATTAAGCTGTGCTAGCAAACAAAACTGGTGACTCGCTTACTGAGGAGTGCGCAGAAAATTAATTTGACAGTAAGTCCTCTCTTACTGCCCAGAATACATTGATGGCATGAAATCTGAGAACTATGGACCTTAGATCAGGACCTCCTTGCTGCTGGAAAGAAAGCTCATCCAAATCCTTCTCCCTGAGGCGCAGCTTCCTGAGATGGGGCTCCTGGGTTGGTGTTGGGCACTATGCCTGGGTCTAAAGATCCTGCTGATCATCTAGTGCCAGCTTGGTGCGGCTTTCCAATGGTGCTGCCAGATCTAACTGACTCTCCTTGCAACCTCCAGCTGTTCCTCTGCCTCTATTACAGGAATGGTGGAAAGTTCTGGGTAACCCACTGTGTGTCCCTCAGAGCCCTATTCCATGCATTCAACTTTAATTCAAAAGTAGGGAAAGACATCTTGAGAAAAGATAGCACAATCTGCTGGAGTAAAAAAAAACATAACTACAATTCTCCTGAAGTAAATTCCATGAAGTGTCTTATTCAACCATCTTGACGTTGGCGAACTGCGCGTTTAAAAATGCCTGAGACATTGGGGAAGCCTGAGATCCCAGGATTTAATGCAGATAATATTGCAGCAACATTTAATAATTATTCTTGAAGAAATTCCGGTTGTTGACAGCATCGTGAATGCAGAGCACGGCCTCTGATCTGCCCGACAAAATGCAGAGACGTTCAAAATAAATAGAAAATTATAATTGGAGCTTCGCTATCAATGTAACAATCTACAGAACACAGAGACAAAGATCATTTTGAGCCAGAGTGATGGGCTATTTTAAGTTCTCATGCCATCAACAAATCCAAGGATGCAGTGTGCGGCCCTGAATATCAGACGTTTCACAGGAATGAACAATGCAAAACACTATTTTCAATTCAAGAAATCGAAGGCAATATCAAAACATTGTTTGAGTTTTTTTATTTAGACTTTAATAATACCAATGACCTTTAAATCAATCTACTCTACATTTTAAAACATTTGAACTAAGTGTTAAGAATAGCTGCAGTTGATCTCAATGTAGATTCAACCAAGTATTGCAAACAGAAAACAAGAGTGATGCTAAAGGAAATCAAATGGAAAATAGCTTGTCCATAAAGTCTCGGCCAAACCAAAATAAAATGGCTACAAAGGAATTATAATTAAAGGCCTAGGACATTTAGTTTGGTTTAGTTTAGTTTAGAGATACAACGCAGAAACAGGCCCTTCGTCCCACCAAGTCCACGCCAACTAGCGACCCACACACATTAACACAATCCTACACACGTTCGGGACAATTTACAATTATACCAAGCCAATTACCCTACAAGCCTGTACAGCTTTGACTTGTGGATGGAAACTGGAGATACCTGAGAAAACCGGGGTGAATGCACAAACTCCGTACAGACAAGCACCCATGGGCAGGATCAAACCCAGGTCTCTGGCATTGTAAGGCAGCAACTCTACCACTGCGCCACCGTGCCGCCCTATCTGCAGAAAATCCTGATTTTAAAAAATGTCAGTTACCAATTTGTTGGTTTTCTATGTTAAAGTCAAGAATAACATTGTACAATCTACCTCATTCACAGCTTCCCCAATAATATAGCAATCCCTGCCTCACAAGAGGCCCAGATAAGCTTTACATCCCTGTAATACAGTACAGCATGCCAGTATGAAAGTCACATAGGGGTTAGACATAGACATAGAAAATAGGTGCAGGAGTAGGCCATTCGGCCCTTCGAGCCTGCACCGCCATTCGATATCATCATGGCTGATCATCCAACTCAGTATCCCATCCCTGCCTTATCTCCATACCCCCTGATCCCTTTAGCCATAAGGGCCACATCTAACTCCCTCTTAAATATAGCCAATGAACTGGCCTCAACTACCTTCTGTGGCAGAAAATTCCACAGATTCACCACTTAGGACATATACAGTAAATTAAAGCATGTTGAGGGAAGTTGATGAATAAAAGGTCCTTAAGGTTCAAGTCAATAGTTCCCTGAGATTGATAATACAGATAAGGTGGTAAAGAAGGCATATAACATGGCAGAGAAATGTTGGGACATTGGACTGTGCTTTTGAGAATAATTTCCACTCTGCTCTTACTTTAACATGGTACCATACGATTTTTCCCATTTCTAGACCTAGCGTCTTCATCTCAAAGAATAGGTTAAAAACAAATACCCACGACAAGCCTGTAGGCGCTCACAACTATCTCAACTATACTTCCTCCTATCATGCAATTCCATTCTCCCAGATCCTCTGTCTCTGCCATTTTTATTTTGATGATCAGACTTTCTACACAGATTCCTCTGAGATGCTTTTCCTCTTCAAGATGTATCTCTCCACCACATTCTGTTCTACCACATCTCATCTATGAATAATGCTCATCTGTCTCTCACCTAAAGTGACAGAGTTCTCATATGTTTTCACCGCTCCAGCTTTACATTCTAAAGATCATCTTTGGCAGTTCCCCACATGTACCAGAAGACACACCTTAATCTTCCCTGGTATGGTGAAGATTATTCCTTTAGTGACTCCGTAATCTGCCCTTCCATCCCATTCCCCTTCTTACAGCACTTTCTCATGCAACGGCAGGAGATGATGCAATGGTTGTTCTTTCATTTCCTTCCTTCCCACCATCCAGCGATCCTAGCAGTGTTTCCAGAAGAAGCAACTACCTGGATAGGACAAGTTTGGAGGGATATGAAGCAAGCTTAGGCAGGTGGGACTAGTGTAGCTGGGACATGTTGGCTGGTGTGGGCAAGGTGGGGCCGAAGGGCCTGTTTCCACACTGTATCACTCTATGACTCAAATTCAAACGTATTTCTTCCAATCTGGTGTATGACATTTAGTGCTCACAATGTGACACCCCCTACATTGGAGAACCCAAATGCAAATTTGATGGCCACATTGTGGAGCACCTGAGCACCTGTATTCAGTCAGCAAGTCTGATCCAAGCCTTCCTATAATTTGCCTCACTGACTCTATATTCCACTCTAATCCTTCCAACTGTGGCTTCTTTTACTTTTTTAATAAGGTTAAATGTAAACTTAAGGAATAACATCTCCTGTCTGGGTATGCTTCAGCCTTCTGGACTCAATATGGATCTCAACATATTCAGGTAACTTACTCTCTTTGTATCAGAAGTGGGCAGTTCTACCATGTCTCATCTATCTGTAATATTGACTCAGTCTTCCCCTCTCCATTAACATGACCTGCTATGCATTCCTTATTTTCTCAGCATTCACATTCCTTCTTTGTGTTTCCTCTAACGACCCTCACTTCTCGATTAAAAAACTATTCTGTTCTAATAATTTCTCTCTAACTTTCCCGATTAACCCATTAAACAGATTACTTATCAACAGTTTATAAACCTAGCAATGCTGAACTCACCAGAGATAAAATCTTTATCGTATCCATCACTCCCCCATCTTTGCAACTTAAAACTTACATACTTTCTCTACATACACAAAACGCTGGAGTAACTCAGCGGGAGAGGCAGCATCTTTGGAGAGAAGGAATTGGTGACGTTTTGGCTCGAGATCAGGGTCTTGACCCGAAACGTCACCCATTCCTTCTCTCCAGAGATGCTGCCTGCCCCGGTGAGTTACTCCAGCATTTTGTGTCTATCTTCAGTTTAAACCAGCATCTGCAGTTCCTTCCTACGCACTGCTTTCTCTATTCGCCAGTTCTGACAAAGGGTGGTCAATCTATGACGTTGGCTCCGTTTCTCTTTCCCCAGGTGAGTGAGCACCATCATTTTCTGTTTTTACAGCAATTTTTTATTTGTTATTTTCACTGAATTGCACAATCTGAATTAGCAGCCACTAATTGCATGCACACTGATTATCTGGTCCATGAATCTTCTGACAAGACCACAGTAGCCGTGAATAAGTCCCTGAAAATCTGAGGAAACTGTAATAGTCCCCTGCCATTCTGATGCACATTTTCAATGGGACAACCAACTTGAATGTGCGCTCTGGTGAGCAGTTGTATAAGTAACCTACTTTATGCAGCTGTGCAGCGCACATCGACTGTGGTTGCTCATGTCCTGAGAATGGGTGAGATGTTTCTAATTTCAATGTTTTTTTTTTAAATTGTCATTGCTGCTGACAGTGATGTCCCCGTAGTCAATATTGTTAAACTCCTGCAGATGGTACAACTTAATTACAGTCTAATTGGAGAACTGCAGCTTTTGGAAACATTCATCCTCAGATGTCTCAAAGAGGAATGCCAAAGTCTGTGTCAACAGCTGGAGAAACAAGTCAGGCATTCCAGCTCTGATGGAAATGTACCCTTCAACTTCCCTCCTTCTTTCTCCATGTTCATCTTAAAATAAATCTAATCACAGAATAATTCTCTGCTAAACCTTTAAAAAAAGATTGGAGCAATCAGGATCAAGGCTGTTACACTTTATTACATTAACACACGTGTTTTTAGGTGAACTGATCACACAACTCATTGATAGCAAGACAGTCAGGAAATCACACAAAGACATGGCATTGTCAATGGTGTTTGAGGTTTAAGGAAAGCTCTTATTTACCTTATGTGTTGAAGGAACTGCAGATGCTTATTATACAGTCTGAAAAAGGCTCTTGACTCAAAACGTCACCCATTCCTTCTCTCCACAGAAGCTGCCTGTCCCGCTGAGTTACTCCAGCATTTTGTGTCTATCTTATTTACCTTAGATCCTGGCTTGATTCTCATGCCCAGCATCTATCAAATTAGTGTTTAACCACCTGCTGTCAACCCCCACCACCAACACCCCGCTCTTGTCTGTGTTTACCTATTACTTAGTTTAGTTTAGAGATACAGCACTGAAAGAGGCCATTCAGCCCTCTGGGTCCACGCCGATCAGCGATCCCCGCACACTAACACTATCCTACACACACAAGGGATAATTTTACATTTATACCAAGCCAATTTACCTGCAAATCTGTAGTCTTTTGGAGTGCTTTG
Organism: Malacoraja senta; assembly: GCA_038087875.1. NCBI lineage: Eukaryota > Metazoa > Chordata > Chondrichthyes > Rajiformes > Rajidae > Malacoraja > Malacoraja senta. Next base: position 14,634,586 of record CM075979.1, on the reverse strand, counting down.
TCATGCCCCTCCTCTCTTCCAGCTTTTTTCCGCCCCAACAATTAGTCTGAAGAAGGGTCCCGACCTGAAACGTTACCTATCCATGATCTCCAAGGATGCTGCCTGACTCGCTGAGTTACTCCAGCACTGTGTCTTTTTTTTTTACCTTCAAATACATTTCGGCACTCATCAGATTACTGGAAGCTCCTGAATCTGAGTCTTGCTGACTATTAGCCATTTCCCTAAACTCATCTGTTTCACAAATTATTTTACTCAATTTCTCAATTACCATCTCAGGTTCAACTACATGATGTATAGCTTCAATCCTGACTGACTTTCCCACTTCCTCCAAAAAACAATTGTCACCTCTGTAATCACTAGTTAAACTACCCTTACCTATCTTTTCAGTCTTACCACGGATGTCATTGTTGACCTCTTGGTTTGATAAACTAAGTTATATCTGGAATCTATGGACTACTTTAGTTTAGTTTAGTTTATTGTCACGTGTACCGAAGTACAATGAAAAGCTTTTGTTGCGCGCTAACCAGTCGGCGGGAAGACAATACATGATTCCAATCGAGCCGTCCACAGTGTACAGATACATGATAAAGGGAATAACATCAATAACGTTTAGTGCAAGATAAAGTCCAGTAAAGTCCAATCAAAGATAGTCCAAGGGTCTCCAATGAGGTAGATAGTAGCTCAGGACTGCTCTCTAGTTGGTGTTTCAAGTTTCAGTCATCTATGTCATGAATGGCCAAAAGAGCAGTAAGGTGCTCAAGTAAGAATTGTTCTGGTCAATTTGAATCAGCTGCCACTCTTAGCTCCATCACATTTCATTGCTCTGCTAGAACCAATGCTGCATATCCATAATGAAGAGAAAAATCTGATCTACTGAAATAAATTTGTACACAAATACCTGAACCTAAACCTGAACCTAAAACTAAGTGTGTGATGAACGTGTTAATCATGGCATTAGCCTGTACGAGTCTGTCTTCTGGTAGCACTTTCATCTCACAATCAGCGAGATATCTATTCAAAACTCTTCATCTGGCCTGGACACACTGTGTGTTGAGGCTGACATTCACGTACAGTTCCTCATGTCATATTCCTGCAATACCCCGGGCGCACTCTCTGCTTTTGTCAATGTTGCCAAGTCCTGCCAATGACTTCAAAATAGCTCCTAAGATAGACACAAAATGATGGAGTAACTCAGCGGGACAGGCAGCATCTCTGATTGGTAACATATGGCAGATGATTCAAGTCAACACACTTCTTCAGACTGAGAGTCAGTGGGGAAAAGGAGACACGGAGATAAGGAAGTGTAAAGTGTGAAAATGAGACAAAGGGGATGAGGATTAAGAAATGTAGAAGAGATCATTGCTAGCTGGAAGAAGGTGACAATAAAGGATACAGAGATAACATTTAATCAGGGGGGCAAGTCAAACTGGTTGGAGAAATAGGAAGGGAGAGGGATGGTTGAGAGAGGGAAAGCAAGGGTTACCTGAAATTAGAGAAGTCAATATTCATACCACTGGGCTATAAGCTTCCCAAGCGAAATATGAGATGTTACTCCTTCAATTTGCACTGGGCCTCACTCTGACAGTGGAGGAGACCAGGTCAGAATTCTCTCATGCTCTTTTTAAACAGCTACGGGCTGTTATAAGTGAAGGTAAGGGATTTCTATCCACAAACCACTCGGACCCCGTGGGCACGATTCCGCAGGTCATGCCAGTTTCACAGATCTGCAGTCTCTTCTTAATTAGACCTCACAAATAAAAATCCATTCTTGTATTAATCCAAATAGAATTTTAACATGTACAAACTATGTACAGACAGCACCCGTACTCATGCCGGAGACCCGGGTTCGATCCTGACTACTGGTGGTGTCTGGATGGAGTTTGTACGTTCTCCCCGTAACCTGCGAGGGTTTTCTCTGAGATCTTCGGTTTCCTCCCACATTCCAAAGACGTACAGGTTTGTAGGTTAATTGGCTTGGAATAAGTGTAAAATTGTCCCTAGTGTGTGTAGAGTAGTGATAATGTGCGGGGATCGCTGGTCAATGCGGACTCGGTGGGCCAAAGGGCCTGTTTCTGCGCTATATCTCTAAACTAAACTAATCTAAACTAAACTAAAACTAAACACCATGAGCTTTAGGATCACACAAAGCCTGGACCTGCATTAAATAATAAAGCAGTAACTAAAGCCTACTTGTGAAGTAGCCAGGGCAACCAGTATGGCAACCAGAGGCAGGTGACAAGGAAGAACAGAGGCAGAATGGCAGTGGTGCCAAGCATGGGTGCCCATGGCTCTGTTGGGGCCATTCTGAATTGGATGCTTCCTAGAAGAAGAGTGGGGGTCACGTATGTTGTGCATCATGTATTTAAATGCACTACAGGCTGATATTTTTACATACATTCTAAATTATAGCCATCATTACCAAAGGCTGGTTATCAGCGTGAAATAGCTTTTTGATCTTTGGTCTCTATGTGACAAGACATAGAGAAGCAACACTGTACTACGTGTCAAAGATAAAACCTCCTCTTGGGCAGGGGAAATTTGAGTTTATGTATTATGGCAACCACTTGACAAGCTTTAGTTAAAATAGAAATCACACTGATTGCACGATGAATCTCATCATTCCAAGTGTTTGATCTGTTACCAACCATACAATGTAACAGTTGATGAACTGAAACAGTTAAAAGTATACCCAGCGTTAACTTGGTTGGTCTTTGGAGTGAAATCCCTTGAACGAATACTGTTTATTAGTGTAAAGTTGCACAGAAATCAGTGTGATTTCTATTTTAACTAAAGGTTGTCAAGTGGTTGCCATAATACATCAACTCAATCCCTTGGGTTTGAGGACTAGATTTATAGATTGTTTAGACTTTAGAGATACAGCATGGAAACTGGACCTTTGTCACACTGAGTCCGCACCGACCAGTGATCACCCCTGTACACTAGCACTATCCTATACACTAGGGACATTTATAATGTTTACTGAAGCCAATTAACCTACAAGCCTGTCCGTTTTTGGAGTGTGGGAGGAAACCGGAGCACCCGGAGAAAACTCATGCAGTCACAGGGAGAACATACAAACTCCATACAGACAGCACCTGTAGTCAGGATCGAACCCAGGTCTCTGGTGCTGTAAGGCATCCCTATTTGCAGCATTACAGAACAGAAAAATACCCCTTTAGCCCAACTCGTACATGCTGACCAGCATTCATGGCTACACTAATCCCATTTGCCTGCATTTGGCCCATATCCCCCTGAACCTTTCTATCCATGTGCATGTACAACTGTCTTTTCAATATAATCCTACCTTCCCTTGCCACCTCCTCTGGCAGCTCATACCATCAATCACCGCCCAGATTGTGGAAAAACCTGTCCCTCACATCCACTTTTAAATCTTTCCCCTCTCACCTTTAGCCTGCACCTTTCCAGAAATAGAAAACACAAAGTCAGTCAGTAATTACCATCCTCATGACTGCTTCTGAGACCTGGACTTTACTAAAGTTGGTTTCTCACTGCAATGTCAGCAAATTCTTGGTTAGTAGAAGTTAATTCTGCAAAGAAGCATGCAAACATAATTTAAGTGACTGACATCACTGAATCAGACTGAATACCTTTGGCAAAGTCAGGGCATACATTAATGAGCTCATTAGGATAAATAGATTATATAGTTAATGGGCACTGAAAGTAGGTGCTCACAGAGAACAGAATGAAATCCTAAATTAACCATATGAGACATGACAATAATAGTTAATATAGAGTTATTATCCAGAAGACAGAAGGGTTTAATTTATTATGCCCTGCTGTCTACACTGACCATTTCATGCCATCTGGTGGGACATTAATTTGAATTATTACATTATTATTCAGACAAGAATATAATCCAGGCATCAAAGACAGCTCAAAAACGTTCATGAATGTAGTACTTTTGATGTCGAAAATCACGTGGAAGCAGTCCTCTGAATATAAACAGCCATAAAGTTGAGACATGGTCAAGGAATTTTGACAATAGGAAAAGTTCATTCCTTCTATCCAGAGATGCTACATGTCCCACTGAGTTACTCCAGCATTCTGTGTCTATTTTCAGAGCAAATAAAAGTTTGGTTGTAGCAATGTGTTTTAAAACTAATTCCAAAGGAGAAGCCAGCAGATATATCCACAAAACTGATAATACATTGTGTTACAGTTGTACAAGATGTTGATGAGGCTCATTTGGAGTATTGTGTTCAGTTTTGGTCACCCAGCTATAGGAAGGATGTCGTTAAGCTGGAAAGAGTGCAGAGAAGTTGGATGTTGCCAGGACTTGATGGCCTAAGCTACAGGAAAAGGCTGGGCAGGCTAGGGCTTTATTCCTGACCACCTTTGCTGAGGAGTGATTTTATAGAAGTGTGTAAGATCATGAGTGGTATTGGTAGGATAAATGTACAGTCTTTTACCCAGAGTAGGTGAACCTAGAGGATATAGGTTTAAGGTGATAAGGGCAACATTTAATAGGTACCTGAAGGGCAACTTTTTCACATTGAGTATGGTAGGTATATGGGACGAGCTACCAGAAGAGGTGGTTGAGGAAGGTTACTATAACATTTAACAGACATTTGGAGAGGTACATGGATGGTAAAAGTATAGTTTATATGGGGCAAATGCAGACAGAGGGGACTAATTTAGATGAGGCATCTTGGTTGGCATGAGCAAATTTGGCTGAAGGGCCTGTTTCCGTGTCTTATGATTCTATGATGGATACATAAAGGTTAAGAATTATATAAACCGAGAGACATAAACAGTGTTGAGGTGTAAGAAAGAACTGCAGATGCTGGTTTAAATCGAAGGTAGACACAAAATGCTGACAGTGTTGAGGAGGTAGGTTGTATCCAAGCAGGAGACGCAACACCCTTAAAGAATTGAAATGCAGGGATGAACATTTTCCAAGCAATGGAATCTACACAAAGAAACACAGGATAACAATGAAGAGGTGATTATATTTTTACCAGTTGCAAAATGCGATAGGCATTGCAGAGTAGCTGGAAAAGATGTTTGTGGAGTGCAGAAAACCAGAAGATGGAAAGACAGTACTGGAATACTCAGGTTGTTGGGGAGAGAATAGCTTAGATTTGTCTCAAGTCTAAGGTCTGTAGAAGGATCTCGACCCGAAACGTCTCCTGTTACTTTTCTTCAGAGATGCTTTCTGACCCGCTGAGTTACCCCAGCTTTTTATGTCTATCTTCGGTTTAAACCAGCACTTGCAGTTCCTTCCTACAAATTTGATTATTGTCATGTAAACCAGATGGTTATCACATAACCATCACTGAGTAAACAGCACATATAAAATGTTGATAAAGTCAACAATAAATGCAAAGGCAAAACAACAGAATAATGCACGTTTCCTGTGCAAAGTTATTAAAATACATTAGGAGAATAACTTGAGAAGGTAGAGAAGGATAAAAGTACATGACTTCACCTTTGAGTATAGGGTGTGGAAGAGGTGATTTTTTTTCCAGAAGTTGGATAACAATTGGGAAGAACGTGTAGACTCGATGGGCTGAATGGCCTACTTCTGCTACTGTGAACTGTTATGACTTATGAACTGCTCTTAAGTTTGAATGTCCAAGCCTTGAACTGCTTGTATTTTCTCCCAAAAGGTCGGAGAAAGAAAAGGGAATTGTCAGGATGACAGACATCCTTGACAATAATGCCAGTCTTCCTGATGCAACACACTATGAAGATGGACTGGATGGAAGGACGTGACAAGCCAGTGATGGAATGGGCAGTGTTCACAACTCTCTGCAGGTTCAGGCAGTCAAGAGAAAGGTCAATAGAAAGGAGGAATTGTGCAGTTAGAAGCACTTTCTATTGAAAGTGATTATGAGTTCAACAGCTAAACTCAGGAATAATTGGGGACAAGGGATTTATAACCATTCTAATTAAAGTAAAAGCTATAGAGAGAGTTTGAGTTAGTGGCAAAAAGTACATGGTTTGTAGCCTAGTGTTCCAGCATAAAACCAGTGGAAATTTCAACTTATCCTTAAAAGAATTGTCCAACAACTCAAAGATATGTCTCATTGGGGACCTTCGAACTTTCATTGGATACCCTCAGACTATATTCAATCAGACTTTACTGGACTTTATCTTGCACTAAATGTTATTGCTTCATCATGTCTCTGTACACCGTGGATGGCTCGATTGTAATCATGTATTGTCTTTCTGCTGACTGGTTAGCACGCAACAAAAGCTTTTCACTGTACCTCGGTGCATGTGACAATAAACTGAACTAAACTAATGTAATGTAGAGAATATTATTTCAAGACTCAAAAGTAGTAGTGTGAGAAAGTGGAAGCCAATGCAGAAATTAAATCAAGCAGGTTTAGGAGGCATCACTTGGAGCATGGAAGGTTTGACATTTATCTTTATGCAAGCAACCTGGTAGGTAAGGCAGATGTATTGAGAGAATGAAAATGCACATAGGATTATGATATCATTGCTAGTACAGTAACATAGTCGAGGGATGATGTAAGAAACTGTGAGAATGGAGACAACCCCTCCCCAAACTAAGGGAGAGTTCTTACATACAGTCCAGGAACGTGTTGCCATATCTAAGCACAATTCCCAAATAGCAAAGTGTACAGAAATAATCCACTGAGCCTGCATGCAAGAGGCGCCACATTTTGGCGCCATTTTCAAAGTCCAGTCCGTGCTCTAGGTTTATGAGCGGTGCCTGATCCAGGCAAGCCCCAAGCTGCTATGTTCCTCCTGTCATCTCCTTTCGTGGATTAACCAGTGAAGCGACATTCCTCTCCTTGCCTGATCACTTTTATGCCCTGGGGGTGCTTCCTTATCCAACCTCTAGGGCGCAGTAGATCAGACCCGGTCCCTCTCCTACCGGCTTGAACCTCGCCCGTCACATCCCCATCGCCGCCAGCTGCATCCTCCCAGTCCCTGGTATTCGGGGGACGAGCAGGGGCTGGCTTGGCGGCTGCCACCCTGCAGGCTCGCCGGGCCTTGCTCCTCATATATGCTAATGGCCCAATCATTTACCTAATCTCTATCCTTCGTGATCCTGTCCACTGATTACCCCACAAATGGACAAAACTTTCCTTCAACTAAGGTAAATTAAGCATTTTTTTCTGTTTCCATCACAAAACCTGGTTTCTTACTTTCAGTTTCCATGATAATGGTTGTTTTCTGCTTTCATAACATTGCCCAATCATTTATTGCCAAATCCCATGTCCACACTTTTGTCATCATCAGATGACTATTCTAAACATGTCTAACAGTATTTAACCTTGCACTGTATCATTCACTCATTGATTAGTATTGGTATCAGGGGTTATGGGGAGAAGACAGAAGAATGGGGTTGAGAGGGAAAGATAGATCAGCCATGATTGAATGGTGGAGCAGACTTGATGGGCCGAATGGCCTAATTCTGCTCCAATCACTTATGACCTTATGATCCTTATCTTGATTTCCAGTTAAACAAAGCATGATTTTCCAATTCTCATTACCTATCCTTCCATTGTGTTTTTTTCATCTCTTTAATCAACGTTAACATTACAACTTGGTGAAAAAATCTGAGTTTCTTCAATATCTTCAAATTCTCCACAAATGGCGAACATACCTTGAGTTGCCAACATTCTGAAATTAAACATTCTTTCCCAGCAATATTTTGGCTCAATTTACCTATTTATGATGTTTCTTTAGACTTCGTCTGCCAGGCCGTATGGAGTAATATGGTCTAATTCGTTCTCATAATCCTTTGGTGTGTAACTTTTTTGCACCAAAAATACGGACTGGACATTTTATAGTTGATTAATCTGGAAAAACGTCATTAAAAATCTAGAAGAACATCACTGGTTTTTTGAAATATTTTTTATGTGCAAGTTTTGCATGTGAGAAGTTCGCATATTTTAAGTCTGGCAAGAATGCTCACTCAAAAACTACAAACGCAAGCAATATGAGCAGGCGGTGGTTGTTTGGTACTTTGAACCTGCTCAGCTATTTAATATGATCACAGCCTGCTAACTTAAACGTTTCTGCACTTTTGTCATATAACTGATTCTCTTAGTCTCCACAAAGTCTTAGCAATCTCTCCTGAATATAAAGATTAACTGAGCATCCACAGCCCTCGGGGTACTTTTATGAGGAGAAATGTCAACTCTTCTCCTCAGCCTTATATTAGGAAAATCTGACCCCTAGATTTAAATTCCCTAGCTAGAAGCAATATTGCCTAAGCATCTGCTTTGCAAGGTTCCTTAGTATCTTATTTTTTCAATTAGTTTGTCTTATTTTTCTAAATGCTGACGAATATCAACCCAGAATCAGTCCTCACGAGGATGTTCCCGGACCAAAGCATTATGAGTCCAATGAGCCTTTATAGAGCTCCTCAATGCTGTTTGTGTCCTTGCACAAAACTGTGCAGATTCCTCCAGGCATGGTCTCACTGAAGCTCAATAAAAACTGAAATGTATTTTTCTTTTGACTATCAACATACTTATAAAGAAAATTGGAAGTTTATGAGATTGGAATTGGTCATCACGAAGGCATGGAAAAAAAAGACTTTTACTTTAGTTCAGAGATACAGCGCGGAAAAACAGACCATTCGGCCCACCGAGTCCGCGCCGACCAGCGATCGCCGCACATTAACACTATCCGACGCACGCTTGGTTCAATTTACACATACACCAAGCCAATTAACCTACAAACCTGTACGTCGTTGGAGTGTGGGAGGAAACTGAAGATCTTGGAAAAACTCAAGCGGCCAAGGGGGGAATGTACAAATGCATACAGCCAGCACCCTTGGTCGGGATCAAACCCGTGTCTCTGGCGCTGCAAGCGCTGTGAGGCAGCAACTCTACCGTTGCGCCAGCATGTCACCAATTGTATGGCTAAATTGTATGGGAGAACAAAGAGGGAAGAGACAGAGACTTTAAGACTTTTGCCTCCATCACAGTGAGGAGGTGCCTGGTGAACTCACTGTGGTGGATGTTAATTTGTGTTTATTGTGTGTTTTGTTATTTATTATTATATGTATGACTGCAGGCAACGAAATTTCGTTCAGACCGAAAGGTCTGAATGACAAATAAAGGAATCTCTAATCTCTAAATGAGGCAGAGTTGTGAATAAAACTTTTAATCCGATTTACACCAGACATGCGATTAAGTATATTCTCATACCTGCACACATCTCTTCCCTTCAACCTTCCCCTCCCACTAGGAGTGACATAATAGGTATTTCCATGTCACAGTTACAGTATGTGGGAGTCGACTTTAAAAAGAACACTGAAAAGTGAGTCGATCTGCTGTTGCTTGTGGTTTAATTATATATTATAAAGCAAGTTCTTTCTTTTCCATACTGTCAGTCTTCCTCCTTGATCCGCTTTTGATTTCTTTATCATTCCATAGGTTTTGTTTGCCTCCTCACATCCCCCTCAATCCAGAAGGCAGGGATGTAAATAGCCTGGCATTTGTAAGAGATGCTGTCAGTGCCACTTGCTGGTGAGTCAGCAGAGGTGTGATTCAAGTGTAACGTTAAATAGGTAGCTTTTAACATGTCCCTCAGGCCCCGACTGGAGGAATCCATCACCATGCTGTGACACAAAATTACAGTTACAGGGCTTTATGTCCAGCGGAATAAAGGAATCTGCCTCGCTGGCACTTGTGAGACTTGACCACATTATCGTGATGGGTCAGACACCCCTCGGGGACTTTGAGTTAACAGTTAGAGAATACTGTAAATCCCCTCATGAATTGCACTGCAGAGACCTTAGGTTGTGTTCTAACTTGTAGTAGGCACAGTTTTTACCACCACAGAACTGTCGCTGGTGCAGCACTGCATATGATCTGTAGGGCATGCAAAGTCTGAAGAAGGGTCTCGACCCGAAACGTCACCCATTCCTTCTCTCCAGAAATGCTGCCTGTCCTGCTGAGTTACTCTAGCTATTTGTGTCTATCTTCGGTTTAAACCAGCATCTGCAGTTCCTTCCTGCACAAAGGCACGCAGAAGGCTGGCAAGGCTGATTGGACATTTGCATGTTATACGGCAAGGGCAGGGATGTCAGGTAATGGGCCTGTAGCAGTCTGGGGCTTACCTGGTTCAGGAGCGCTCCATGCTTCCAGCAAATGGGAACTTTGGACTATGGACTTTGGGCTGTGTTTTTTTTTTCCTTTGTAAACAGCGTCAAAATATGTCGACGTTGTGCAAAGAACCATAGAACCATTTGGAGGGCTGTGGATGCCCATGCGCTGACTAGAAAAGCTGTTGTCTCATAGTTCCTGCAATCCGCGTTCAGTCCGGACCTCTGTGAGATGTCAGCAGTGCAGGCAGCTGAATCATTGGCAGATTCAGCAACAGTATCTTCCCCGCTGTTATTAGGCTATTGAGCAGATCTCTCATAGGCTGGGGTGTAGTCCTGATCCCCCAATTTACCTTGTTGCAGTTCCTGCATATTTTTTTTAACTGGGCTTTCTCTCTAATTGTAACACTATATCTTTATTTGTATTCTTCTCCTTGCACTACCTGTTGCACTTGTGTATGGTTTGATTGTATTCATATATGGCAGGATTTATTTGGAGAACATGCAAAGTAAAACTTTTCACTGCATTTTGGTACATGTGATAATAATACATGTGGCCGGCATGGTGGCGCAGTGGTAGAGTTGCTGCCTTACAACTCCAGAGAGCCGGGTTCGATCCTGACAATGGGTGCTGTCTGTATGGAGTTTGTACGTTCTCCCCATGACCATGTGGGTTTTCTCCTGGAGCTCCAGTTTCCTCCCACATTCCATAGACATACAGATTTGTATGTTAATGAGGTTTCGGCAAGAATTCTAAAATCGTCCCTCGTGTGTAGGATAGTGCTAGGGCACGGGCATCGCTGGCTGGTGCGACTTTGTGGGCCGAACGGTCTGTTTCCATGCTGTATCTCTCTAAAACTCTAAACTCTAAAACTCTAATGGCCCAATACGAAAAGTCCAGGTTTTGTCTGAACTGAACTGGTGGTGTTAAAATGGAAGTAGGTTGCATATAAAGTGGCAATCAGAGCGATCTTGAATTTGATGTCTTGAAGTTGGAAGCAAGAAAGTTCTGATGCCACCTGGGAAGATGGAGGTCCTTGGCAGGCCTTCGCCAGAAGTAAAATGTTTCTGGATTGCTTCAGGGGTAGGGATTCTTTTTGTATTGCCAACACTCAAGCTAAGCCACTGGACTCCAAGAGGCTTTGGATTTAGCCGGGTAAGTATGGCTGTAGGAAACAGTAGAATGGAACTGTCTATAATTCCAGGCAGTGAACCAGGCAAGCAAGTTCTGACTCACGGTTTCACCTTGTCAATTGTCTAATCTATCACTTTTCATGGGGCACACATGTTATTTGACCATTTGTGAACTAAGAGAAAGATTATTCATAGATTGACACTAAATAATCACGTACTCATTACTGGTGGTGCTTTAAACACAGGTGATATGTCAGATCGCCTCAGAATGACTGCTTAACGATGATTTCCAAGCTATATGGCATCAGCTTGCATATTATGAGAATGCTATCTCTTCCACTATGATTTATCTCCAGGTTGACACCGGGTGTCCACATTGGAAAGTGCACACAGTCAATCGCAGCCCACATAAAGGGGCAGCCTGAGAATCATTGTAAGGCTGGATAATTACTCTGCCTGCTGCTTTCTGACAAGCGAGAATGAAATCCAGTTTGCTTTCTCGGAATATAATGCATCAATGATCATCATTTGTCGCGGTGAAGGCATTGAAAATATTAACAGCTCAAGATCGGCACAATCCCAATACATAGAGGCTGAAGGCCACCATGACTAGCAATGTTACAAAATTTTGAGATTAAAAAAATAAAGTCTGCAATTTATCCCATCAGATAAAGCATAAAAAGAAGTTTAATTTGTCACCTAATTCACTTTCATATCTTCAGTATTAAAGAAGTTATGGCCATTTTCATACGGAAATTAGCATCTTGTTCCCTATTGCTTTTCCATTGACTTAACACAAAAGCTGTGATCGAGGACAGTTAAAAGCCCATAACTTTCTTAAAAATTAAGATAACTGAAAGAAATTTTCAGTTATTATAGATTGAAGCATTCTGAAACAAATATGAAACAATCTTACTTAGAAGACATGAAAGTAAATCATATAATTAGTTAGTTACCTAATTGTAGCTAATTACAAAATTCAATTACTAGATCTAAACATCTATCAATTTCTTAAGAATAGATTAACATTTTTAAATAGCCTAAGTGTCCAAATAACATTCACACAATAATTCACAATATTACATGATTTTTAAATCTCATTTACATGAATTTACAGGCCAAATGGAAGGAATTGAATATTTAATACCTGTAAATTAATGGGCATTTAAATCATTTTGCGAGTGAGGTTTTCTGGAACGCGATCTTTTGGAACGTTCATTTGCAGTGAATTTAACCCCGTATTGGCATGAAAAATACTGCCGTTAGTTCGGGGGAAAAAATCACCGTGTTGCATGAAAAATTGTGAATTAAAGGCTTCTTAAGAAGCACGTTTATACATTTAAAGAAACCACTTTCGTTTACCTGTCCCATGTGTGAAATCCGTCCCCATTATCGGCGTTGACGCTTCAGGAGCTGCTTTTAAAATTACTCCAGCGCTGACATTGACGATTTAATAAAAATAAAAAATTCACAAAACGCCACTAGGAACGATTTTTCAGCCAACGCTTGTACTCCAACGAAATATAATTCAGGACAAGGGAGGAGAAACCGCGTTTTAACCCCGCCCCCCCCCTTAAAGGCGCCAAAATCGCGCACACGGCCAGTGACAGAATTACAGCGCCGCTGAAGGTAAGTTTTGTAACATACCTACCATGACCATGACTGCATGGCAGAGCATTTCAGACTGCATTTGGCTCTTTCAGTGAGAATTTGTTTACTGACGTGAAGATGTCTCACATTCTGAGTCTTGTTGATGTTCACTTAGAAAAATTGTGTCTCCAATTGTGTGGATATGATCTCTTACCAGAAATTCCTCCTCATGCCTCTTCTGCTCGATGCTCACTGGTAGTTCTCCCAGGGGAATGCTTTCAATGCTTCAGTATCAACAGTAGCAACTTTAACCAACTCTGGGAAGCATCAAACCATTGTGGAATTTCAGCAACTGACAGTCAGAAACTGTCAGCAACTAAGCTGAAAGTTGTGATACACCTTTCATACACCTTTTATGCAACGGCAATAGTATACTGATTGCCGTTGCAACCGTAGCAGTGGTGGAGTGGTAGATTTGCTGCCTGACAGCATTACAGCGTCAGAGACCCGGGTTCGATCCCATCTATGGGTGCTGTCTGTACAGAGTTTGTATGTTCTCCCCATGACCAGGTGGCGCCACCAGCAGTGGCTGCCTCGCCAACAGTCTGTCTGTCCTTTCTTCTTTTGTTATTTTTAGTTTGTGTTAAAAAGTATTTTTTTAGTCTTCCTTGGTGAGGTTTATGTGGGGGGTGGGGGTAGGGGGAAACCTATTTTCAATCTCGTACCTCAACGGAGATACAATTTTTTTCTGTATCGTATCTCCATCCCTACTGCGGCCTAACATCGTGGAGTTGGCGGCCTTTCCTGGAGACCAATGGGCGCTCCAAGCCGTGGGAGTCTGCGGGACTTTAACATCATGAAGTCAGCGGTCTCTGGTAAGAAGAGGCTGATTCGGAAACTCCATGCCGCGGAGAGAGTTTCAACTGCATCGACGCGGGTGTTTCGATCACCCAGACGGGGGCTTTGATCGTCGGCTACGGAGGCTTTGACCGCCCTGACTGAAGATGGTTTGACTGCCCTGACTGCGGGAGAACAAAGAGGAAGAAGATTGAACTTTACTGCCTTCCATCACAGTGAGGAATGTGAAATCCACTGTGATGGATGTTTATGTTAACTTTTATGTGGTTGTGTGTCTTGTTGCTTTTCACTTAGTATGGCTGTATGGTAACTCAAATTTCACTGTACCTTAATTGGTACATGTGACAATAAACTGACCTTGACCTTGAAAGCTTGGCCTGCGTGGGTTTTCTCCGAGATCTTCGATTTCCTCCAACACTCCAAAGATGTACAGGTTTGTAGGTTAATTTGCTTGGTTTCAATGTAAATTGTCCCTAGGGTGTGTAGGATAGTGTGGGGATCGCTTTTCGGTGTGGACTCGGTGGGCCAAGGGCCTATTTCCACCCTGTGTCTCTATACTAAACTAAAAGTCATGTTTTTTCCATGACTAAATCTGCCCACGTGCATTCTTGCTCGAGCCTGTAGTTTCACTCCATAAATGTCTTTCTCAATATAGTGGCCGACATAACCTATTTGATAAATGTGTGTAGATACACTGTTTGTTATATTGGAACAAATTTGGCTTTCACACTGTCCAAACTATGAAGACATATTTAACCAGATAGATGTTAATATCCCAAACTATAATGTTACCACTTTTATCCCTCCACGCACCATAATAAAACACGTAGATTTATGAAAATTGCAAAAATAAATTTCCTTTTTTCCCCTGATATTTTTTCCTAGGCCTATCTTTCCCCTCCAAAAAAGCAGAAATTGTAGGTAACTCAGTGGGTCGGGCAGGATCTTTGGAGAACTAGATGGTCTAGCAAGGTAATGGTAGGAAGGTGTCTTCCACCTTTACAGTGCCACTCCTCCCTGCCATGTTTGTTTTGGCCTTCCTTTGAATTGGACATGCCGAAAAGTATCTCCAATTGAAGTACCATCGTACAGTTTTCCAATAAAACTTTCTAAATCTCCTTAAAAAACCACCACAATGAATACCAATGCATCAATGGTCTAATATTTTTTGTGCAAATTATTTCTAAGTCAAGGCACCAAAAAACGAAGACGGGTCCCGACCCCAAAATTCACTATTCTCCTGGGACACTGTCTGACCCATTGAATTACACCGGTTGTGCCTTTATATTTTTGTAAACCGGCATCTGCAGTTCCTTGTTTCCATTTGTTGAACTATATTACAATCAATTGAATATCATAAGTGCATCAGCAGCAATTACGATACGATAAAACTTTATTCATCCCCGGAGGGAAATTGGTCTGCCGACAATCACAACACACGAGGTACACAAGAAAAGGTACACAAAATTTTGAAATGAAAAGTGAAAACAAAAAGAAAAAGACAAGCGACTGTTGGCTGGCTGCCGTGTGCACAACGCCTTCACCGGAACAAATGAACAAACAAACACAGATTTATCCCCTGAGCAGAGGATTCTAAACTAGTGCCCCCCCCCTCCCCCACACCAGGTCCCCCTTTGCTCTCTCACTGTCCTTCACATAGGTCCCCCACGCTGGTTCCCCATTGTTCTTCACAGCGGACCCCAAAACGCCCAGTCCCCATTGTCTTCCCCTCACCCCTTATGCTCATTGACCATGAGGCCCCACCGCCACCGAGTCTCCCGCTGCCGCCGCCGAGTCTCCCGCTGCCGCCGCCGAGTCTCCTGCTGCTGCCGAGGCACCCGTTGCTGCCGCCAATCCTCCCATCGCCGCCAACGCGGAGGCTCCTTCTGCACAGACAGGCCTCGCCGCCCGGCTTCACCACAGTCCCCTGGGAGGCCTATGGGGCGAGTCGGGCCTACCGGGGTGCGTTACGGTCTTCGGTCGTCATTCTGGTCGGCGGCGGCGCGGTTGTTCGGCAGGTAGATCGGGCCCGTGCGGCTCCCCGGGACACTCCCGCCACCCGTGGGGCTCCCCGAAACACATTACCCATTAAATATGTAAGATTTTAATTCCCCATATTCTTTAGCATTATGAACAAAGGTTTAATTGTAATTTTATACTGTGCTATTTAATTCTTCCGGATACAAAACAGAATAAAATATCTATTGTAAAACCCTATCTGCTTCAGAAATATCAATTCTTTCAGACCCCGAGGTGCTAATTAATCGACCTCAAAGTGAATGCAAATAATCAGCAGGTAATAATTGTCATAATTGTTTCTAATGAGCTTTTTATTCCCGTCAGCATTGCTTACTGCAGTAAATGGTTCTTTCCCTCTACAGTGAAAAATGTGCTGCAAATAATTTTTTCTATATATACACACACAGCAAAAATGAAATCCCAACAGCATGTGTAAGAGTAAGTCATAACAATGCTTTAATACTCATGAGACTTAAAATGCTGCCAGGGATTCTGGTGCACAAAGCAGCAAAATCATCCCAGGTCAAGATTTGAAAAGCCAAAACATTGAGAAATGGATTTTTTGACATATCAAGTGCATAAACATAGCACGATATGTTGGATATGATCAGTTATGTTCAGCTTCCTCCATTCAGAAGTTTCAATATTTCCTCATATTCATTTTGAATGTTATTGTACAAGATGAACCTTAAGAAAAAGTTTTAAGTCCACTGAGAGAATAACTTACCACAGATGTCCAACCTTTGATTAAACACTTCTTGATTAGTGCAGGTGTCAGAGGTTACAGGGAGAAAGCAGGAGAATGGGGTTAGGAGGGAGAGACAGGTCAGCCATGATTGAATGACTTGATGGGCCGAATGGTCTAATTCTACTCCTATTCCATATCAACCTTATGAACCTCGTGCCTCCATCCAGGGACCCTAATATTCCTTCCAGGTGACACAAAGGTTCACGTGCACCTCCTCTAACCTTTTATATCAGTGTTCCTGACGTTTCTTCCTGTACTTCAGCAAGTGCAGACTCGACTACCGTTTCACCGAACACTGGCTCTCGGTCCGCAAAGGCCTACTGGATCTCCCGGTTACTGACAATTTTAACTCCCGTTCCTATTCCCAAACTGACGTTTCTGTCCTAGGCCTCCTCCATTGCCAGAGTGAGGCCACATGCTAACTGAAGGAGCAGCACCTCATATTCCGCTTGGGTAGCTTACAACGTAATGGTATGAACATTGAATTCTGCAATTTTAGCTAACCTTGAACAACCCCCTCCTTCCCGCTCCAATTCATCCCCAACACCCCCTGCACAGTGGCGTAGTGGTAGAGGCGCTCCTTTACTGCGCCAGGAACCCGGGTTTGATCCTGAGTATGGATGCTTGTCTATACGGAGTTTGTACATTCTCTCCGTGACCTGCATGGGTTTTCTCCGGTTTCCTCCCACACTCCAAAGACGTATAGGTTTGTAGATTAATTGGCTTGGTTTAATTGTAATTTGTCCCTAGTGTGTGTAGGGGTGTTAATGTGCGGAGATTGCTAGTTTGCATGGACTCGGTGTGCTGGAGGGGCTGTTTCCGCTCTGTATCTCTAAACTAAACCCTCCTTTGTCCCCCGTGCCCACCTGAATTTGCACCTATTTCTCGCCTCCTCCACCTACATTCCTTCTTCTGACTTCGCAATTTGCAACTCTTCAATCCTTTTGACTCACACCTCCTGTTTTTTTTTTAAATCTCTGGCCTTTGTCCAATCATCTGCCTATCAAAACCCCGCATCCCCTATGTTCACCTTATACCTGACACACTTTGATCTGCCCAGTCTTAAGAAGGTCCCAACACGAAAAATCTTCTATCCATGTTGTCCAGAGATGCTACTGTTACTCCAGCACTCCAACCCATCTGTCTTCTTTGTAAACCAGCATTTGCAGTTCCAAGTTTCCACATATTTAATATATTGGTATTAATTACCTTTTGTTATGCAATTGGAGTTGTTATATTGTTTATTCGTTTTAGATGGACATTGTCTTACAAAGTAAATGTTGCAATCGTCCCTGCTTCAACTACCTCTGCTGGCAGCTCGTTCCATACACCTACCACCGTTTTCATGAAAAATGTACCCTCAGGTTCCTACAAAATGTTACCCTATCACATTGAAAATATGTCTTCTGCTTCTCAATTCCCCTACTCTGGGTAAGAGACTCTGTGTCTACCAGATCTATTTCTTTCATGATTTTGTTCACCTCTATAAGATCACTGCTCATCTTCCTGCGCTCCAAGGAATAGAGTCCTTGCCTGCTCAACCTCTCCCTATGGCTCAGGCCCTCGAGTCCTGGCAATATCCTCGTAAATCTTCTCTGCACCCTTTCCAGATTGACAGCATCTTTCGTATAACATGGTGCCCAATGCTGAACACAACACTCTAAATGTAGCCTCACCAATGCCTTGTACAACTGCAACATGACCTCCTAACTTCTAAACTCATTACTCTGATGAAGGCCAATGTGCCAAAAGCCTTTTTGACCTGTATCAACTCTATCAACCTGTGATGCTACTTTCAACAAACTATGTACCTGTCACAGCACTGTGCAACTGCTTTCTCTAGAGTAGGTTCAGTGATTTGAAACAGCTCTCCACCTGCCAAGGTCAATTAAGAATTGATTAAAGATATTGTCCTAATCCAAAGAATGAATTAAATAAAAATCATTGCACCTTTCAGCATCTAATGACCTATAAACAACCTTTTTTCAATTCAATTCTATTTCCTTTTATGTACTATACCAGCTTTTCTCCTTATAACTGGCTTGAATAGATACAATGCCTTGTTATTGATCTTTATATAAAAGATACATTTTAAGGCTATAATTCATGACATAACTCACAAAGGTCGCCTTACAGATCCAGTTTAATGGTCCCTTTATGGTCAATATTCTAAGTGTCGGTGTCAATAAAGACTGGTGGTTCAAATTTTAATCCAACTAAAGTCAAAAAACAACGTAAATACTCAGCAGACCCAACAGCATCCGTGAATAAAACACAAAGGAAACGGTTCATCAACCTGAAATGTTAATTCTGTTCCTTTCTTTATTGATGTTGCCAGACTAGATATGTATTTAATTTGACTCTGTAAAGTTGACAAAATGATTATTTTTCCTTTTTATTGATTCTTTTTAGAGAAGTGAGTTGCCGTAATTATAATTAGTTAACCAGTTAACCCTGTTCATTCTGTTTTGAAGGGGCAAAAGTGATGGGTGCAAGACTGTTTGGAAGGATCAACTGCATTGGAGAAACCCAAAAGGAATTATTTGTCATTCATTGATCCACAGCTACACTTACATGTAAAACTGGAGACTGGAGGACAAAATTGCACAGACACAAAACATAAAACAATTTTGATGGAAAGTCATCAAACTAAAACCTTAACACCATTTCTTTCCCCCCCCCCCCCCCCCCCCCCCCCAGAAGCTGCAGGACCTGCTGAGTATTTAGAGTCAAACAGTCATAGTTAAATAGCACAGAAATAGGCATTGAGCCTTACAACCATAGAGCCAATCAGTCATAGAGTCATAAGGCCCTTCAGCCCAACTTGCCCATGCCAACCAAGATGTCTCATCTACACTAGTACCACCTACCTACCTGTGTTTGGCCCATTTCACTCTGCCTATCCTATCCATATACCTGTTCAAATGTATTTTAAATCTTGTTATAAATGCCTTTTAAATCTGGTTATAGATGTCATTTAAATGTTATTATGTATATATTTCTGGCATTTTTTTAAATATCAGATTTCCCACAACTAAAGTGAATGAAATACATATAGTATGTTAAAAATAACCCTCCTGAGGAAACAAATATGGATGAAATACAGTATCATCTTAGACCAATACCGGATATCTTTTCCAACCATGGCAATGAGTATGGCTGGATGTTCTAAACATACCCCTCTAAATAGAATTTCAAATATATTCCCAGCAAATTAGATACATTGCATTTATAGAATTTAATGCCTCTGACTAGCAGTGAGTCTTAGTTCTTTGCTCCCCCACAATATACGACTCAAACATGGAAAACTCAATACCACATTAAAAGATTAGTTTTAAAAAATGACTGAACCTGAAGTCTTGCATGTGATGGCATACAATGGCTTTGAATATAATCTAAGCATAGCACTTTGAATTTGGCCAAGCTAGACCGAACGTTTGAAAGCCCAAAAATAAATCCACGTGTCCTGCGTCTGTGTTTGTGCAAATACTGTGAAAAGCTTCTGTTTCAATATTAAAACAGTACCTTTTCAACAATTAACTCCATCTTTCCTCATTAAGTCAGGATAAATTGTTGCTTCATTACTGCAACATCATTGGCATGCCGACAAACATCGCGGAGTCCTGTCAAACAACATGTGTCAGAAGGCTTCCCAGAGAACATGTTCAAGGCACCCGATCTGGCAGTGCCACATGGTCACAGAGAACAATGCATGAAACAGCTGCTTCAGGGACTTCTTCCTCCAAAAGAAAAACTAATTTTGCCAATATTTTTAGAACATCTTTAACATATTTAACATATGTTAATTCACGTGGTGATTTATAAACAGTTCCTCGAGTTCCAAATCCCACCACATTGCAGTAAATTAAACATTAAAAAATATAAATAATTAAAGTGGAATATAATTATCCTCATAATTAATCTGGCAATTATTTATATTCTTAAAAGGTATATCACATTATCCTTAATGCATGATGCACATCAAAAAGAATGATGAAGCTACACTTTATTTTATATTCCCCCCACCAGGGCCAACTTTTTGCCAGCAGAATTGTTCAGTCCGTGGATAATGCAATGTTATTTATCATGTGCCTGAGATTAAATTCTTTCAAGTTTAATTAAGAACAAATCCACACAACCCAGATCCCAGCAAACACAATGCTGAAGGGTAAAATTGCAACAACTAAAACAAATATTCCCTCTTTATCAAGCCATATACGATTCAGAATGCAAGCCCATTTCAAAGCCTCTGCCTTGAGGAATTATTAATCAGCATTGAACAACATAATGATATAAAAATGCAGCATCAAAAAAACACTAACTCATTCACTTTACCCATCATTAAAAATTCACACTAGATATCCATTCCTTCTAATCAATGGCACTTGCAATCCCTTTGCCAAAGCAACCTCTGAACTATTTTGCTATCAAGACAATTGACCGAGTAGCTTGATTCTGTAAGGTTAACATTAAAGAATTGTACTTGCCTGGAAATAATTTTATTTTCTAAGAATAATGTTGAAATTATGATTGCTGTAGCTAAAATTACAAACATAAGCCCCAATCTTCCATGGTTTTCTACTCTTGGCCTTTGGTGGGGGTAAATGATGAATACAAGACCATTATAAAGGTTTAACTGCATTGGAGGACCTTATAGCGCTTATCAACAAGAACCTGGACCCACTACAATTTGCCTGCCGCCACAATAGGTCAACAGAGGATGCAATCTTGCTGGCTCTCCACTCTGCACTGGACTACTTGGACAATAAAAACACATATATTAGAGTTCAAGAGAGTTTATTGTCATGTGTCCCTGATAGGACAATGACATTCTTGCTTTGCTTTAGCACACCAGAACATAGTAGGCACGAAATATTAGATTACTGTTCATAGACTACAGCTTGCCGTTCAGCAACATCATCCCTTACTAAGCTCAGGGAAGTGGGTCTCTGCCCTTCCCTTGGCATTGGATCCTCGACTTCCTCATCAACAGACCGCAATCAGTATGAAATGGCAGCAACACTTCTTCCTTGATAACCACCAGCACAGGTGCACCTCACGGCTGCGTGCTCAGCCCCTGCTCTACTCACTCTATACTCATGACTGTGTAGTCTGACACAGTTCCAACCCCATCTACAAATTCACTGACGACACCCCCATTGTTGGATGAATTACAGATGACAATGAGTCAGAATTTAAGAGGGAGATTGATCAACTGACCGAATAGTGCCAGAAATTGTTGCCTTTGGAAGAGGAAAGCCAAGGATTCAAAAACATGTCTTCATTGACAGGATGATGGTGGACAGAGTAAAAAACATCAAATTCCTGGCAATGAAAATCTGTCCTGGACCCAGCACATTAATGCAATCGTAAAGAAAGCCCATCAACGTTTCTACCTCCTGAGAAGATTGAGGAGATTTGGGAGGTCAAAAAATACTCCTTTGAACCTCTACAGGTGTACAGTAGAGAGCATATTGACTGGTTGCATCACGGCCAGGTTCGGCAACTCGAACGCCCAGGAATGAAGAAGATTACAAAAAATGGTGAACACTGCCCAGTCCGTCACAGGTACTGACCTCCCCACCATCTACAGGAGTCACTCCCTCAAAAAGGCAGTCAGCATCATCAGAGACCCACACCACCCTGGTACACTCTCTTTTCGCTCCTGCTGTCGGGAAAAAGGTATAGGAGCTGAAAGCTCGAACATATAGGTTCAGGAGCAGCTTCTTCCTAACAACCATCAGGCTTTTAAACAGGACAACCTCAAATAACCTCCAAACTACATGGACTTTGTGGCATTTTTTTTGTATCACTATTTTTGTCAGTTTATTTTTTTAATATATATATATATATACTGAACTTTTTTTTGCTGTTTATTATGATGTTTACAGAGTATCCATTGTGCTGCTGCAAGTAAGAATTTAATTGTTCCGTTTCAGGATATATGACAATAAAACACTCTCGACTCATGATCCACTTCCACTATTATTCATTGATCCATGCTTATTGTTAATGGTTTCCTTGAAAATTCAACACCCAACAAGATTTACACAAGAGTGCCGAAATTAAACAAATGTTTAATCTGGTTAGACTGTTACCCTGACAAAACATGTGAGTCTTCAATTAGACAAACGTATTGGAGCACAGTAACCATACTAAATAACAATAAATGGCACAGCGTGATGCTATGAACAAATTTCTTCAGAGCTGCTCCTCATTCACAAACGTTACTTCTGCAGAGGCTCAGTCAGAACCTCGCTTCTGAAGAAGGTCCTCGACCCAAAACATTACCTGTCGATGTTCTCCAGAGATGCTGCCTGACACGCTGAGTTTTCCAGCACTTTGTGTCCTTTTCTGCTTCTAAGTATCTGTAGTTTATGTGAATGTGAGTGCGCCTTTAGCAACTGTGTCTTCTACCACATACTGTGACTTCTGATGCATTGCCGTGCTGACTGACTTCAATAAAAGATGTTTGTTGAATGCTCATTAATGTGACTGAATGAACAGCAACACCATACAGCCCATGGACAGTGCAGGATCAAATAACCAACTTCCAGTTAACTGAGAAGATGCACAATAAATCAAAGGGAATTCCTACATTTTAATGGTGGAACTTTTCAACTGTTAATTTGAGTTAACTGTTCCGAGGCCTGTAAGCAACAGATTAAATGATAAGGTCTAAAGTTCATTACAAATGTGGTGATGTACATCCACCATTTAGTATAGCTATTTGGTAAAGTACCCTTGCTTTAGGATTATGCTGCCACCGGCAGATAAGGTCACACTGCAATCAATTTCTCTGCCTCTGTTTGTCCAAAGTTATTCACGGGAGGTCCTTGCAACATCAGTCAATCTGTTTTGCTCAAATGTATCACTCAGGCTCATCAGGGTATTCCTTTTGTCATTTTCCAGATAGAAAAAGCAGCAGCAGCAGAATGAGAAGGCATATGCTTTGGGGTCTATTCATTCTACATTATGATTACTTTACAGTAAGTATGTTCTTTGGAAAAATGAAACAATGGCTTTGATGAGGCCAAGGCTACTTTCTTTATTAATTTTTTTTTTCTTAATTTAATTTTGTTAATTTGTTAATTTGCGGAATAACACCTTGTGACAGCCACCACTACCATAGAAATACAAAGACACACCACCAAGATAATGTACTGGATTTTCCAGGCAAATGTTACTGGATATACTCGGCTTGTACTCGCTAGAATTTAGAAGATTGAGGGGGGATCTTATAGAAACTTACAAAATTCTAAAGGGGTTGGACAGGCTAGATGCAGGAAGATTATTCCCGATGTTGGGGAAGTCGAGAACAAGGGGTCACAGTTTAAGGATAAGGGGGAAGTCTTTTAGGACCGAGATGAGAAAATCATTTTTTACATAGAGAGTGGTGAATCTGTGGAATTCTCAGCCACAGAAGGTAGTTGAGGCCAGTTCATTGGCTATATTTAAGAGGGAGTCAGATGTGGCCCTTGTGGCTAAAGGTGTTAGGAGGTATGGAGAGAAGGCAGGTACAGGATACTGAATTGGATGATCAGCCATGATCATATTGAATGGCGGTGCAGACTCGAAGGGCCGAATGGCCTACTCCTGCACCTATTTTCTATGTTTCTATGTTACTCGCGCACAATAATAATAATAATAATAATAGATTTTATTTATATAGCGCTTTTCAGGACTCAAAGTCGCTTGGAAGTCCAAAACTTACTGAACAATACTGGACACTACAATGCTTCAATATGCTGCTGGAGTGGGTCCAGAGGAGGGCATTGGAGTGGGTCCAGTGGAGGTTTACGAGAATGATCGCAGGAATGATTGGGTTAACATATGATGAGCATTTGACGGCACTGGGCCTGTACTCGCTGGAGTTTAGAAGTATGAGGGGGGACCTCATTGAAACTTACCAAATAGTGAAAGGCCTGGATAGAGTGGAAGTGGAGAGGATGTTTCCACTGGTGAGAGAGTTTAGGACCAGAGGTCATAGAATCAGAATAAAGGATGTACCTTTGGGAAGGAAACAAGGAGGAATATCTTGTGAATTCTGTGCAATGAATTCCACAGATTCACCACTCTCTATTGAGTGGTGAATCTGTGGAATTAATTGCCACAGAAGGCTGTGGAGGCCATCAATGGATATTTCTAAGACAGAGATTGATAGATTCTTGATTAGTACGGGTGTCAGGGGTTATGGGGGGAAGGCAGAGGAATGGGGTTGAGAGGGAATGATAGTTCAGCCATGATTGTATGGCGGAGTAGACTTGATGGGTCAAATGGCCTAATTCTGCTGCTATCACTTATGACCTTGTGAATGTAGCTTCGAAAGAAGTTAACAATGTCAACTGTGCACTGCAATGATCTGTGAATGCATCTTCAAATAGTAGACTCAACCAGCTGTCAGTGACTTCATTTTACCACATCCCCACCACTCAGCTATCCCTCTCACTATCAATGTCAGCATGTACGTAACATTGATGCAACTCACCTTTCTCATTCCCTTCACATTGCTGCATGACTACTATTCCCATCTCACAGTAATTCAACAATGACAGCAGCCAAACGTACAAAATGACACTCACTGACAGAGCGCTCACTCACCCCATTATAGGAACAGCAGCAGTCAACCTGAGGGAGACAAGCAGATCTACAGTATATGCTCCAATACTCGTAAGAGTTGACCGATGCTTGCCAACATTAGGACACTCATGCTGAGAGTGTGTCTACCCGTGGGAGTGAATCCATTGACAATGGCCACATCTTAAGACTCAAACCTGCAAACCCCAGTTCTCCCTCGACCTACACTTTCTATTGATTTACACGCTGCAGGTGATGGAAAGAAAAAACAACTAACTCCTCCCTTCCAACATCACTATCATTTTGTGTTTCTCATTCAGCTACCCAAGAACTTCAACACTCTCAGCCCTGTGTAACAAGAGAAGGACAAAAACGGTGATGAAGACGCACCATGATTTAATTTGATACTTGTTGTTTCCAGCTCATCCATGAGACATTGGGCATAAGTAACCTGCAGCAAATGCCTGAGAACAAGGCTACAGACAGATTCAGCTGCAGAGGAATCTGATAAGTACTTTGGCGGAGGAAAAGGAAGATGAAAAGGCTCAAATAAATATTTGATAAGTAAAAAGCCTGCATGCAACATCAAGAAGGGGGGACCTCATTGAAACTTACTGAATAGTGAATGGCCTGGATAGAGTGAATGTGGAGAGGATGTTCCCATGAGTGCAAGAATCTAGGACCAGAGGTCATAGCATCAGAATAAAAGGACGGAGATGAGGAGGAATTTATTTTGTCAGAGTGTGGTGAATCTATGGAATTCATTGCCACAGACGGCTATGGAGGCAAAGTCAATGGAATTCTTTAAGGCAGAGATTGATTGATTCTTGATTTGTATGGGTGTCAGGGGTTACAGGGAGAAGGCAGACGAATGGGGTTGAGAGGGAGAGATAGATCAGTCATGATTGAATGGCGGAGTGGACTTGATGGGCTGAATGGCTTAGTTCTGCTCCGATAATTTATGAATTTATGAAGATGTTGGCTTGTGACGTCAGCACAGTGCACAATTGCGGATCTCAGCTGAATCTTCAGCACAGCATTGGTGGTCAAGAACAAGCACATTTATGGACCAAAGCTTTAGTGCTTCATGCCACAGCTTCCTTTGCAGTACAAGCAGCAGACATTTAACTTTTGTGAGCGTCAGGAAAGCTCAGATTGATGCCATCCTGCGTTGCAGAGTGCAGAGTGCAGAGTGGTTTACTTGATGTTACAGTCAACACGTAATCTACCCTCTAGCAGATCACTAGTTCACTGCCCCAAACGACTGGAAGATAACTTGTCCTTCTCCTTCAACATGTCAGCATACGACCCCCACTCCACCAGTGTCCTTGCAGTATTTATCTAGCCCAGACCTCCGAAGCTGGTACTGTGCAAGCTCCAGCTAGGTCCTCTGGATCTAAACATCCACCATTCTTCCCACTTTGCTGTAACTTAAAATATGTTTGATTTTTAACTTTTTCTGATTTTGACCAAAGGTCATTAACCTGAAGGGGGGAGACATTGGCTGAACCATAACAGGTAATGATCTCCTCACCATCGAAGGGACCTATAGGAGGCTCTGCCACTGAAATATCATCAAAGACTCACACCACCCCTGGCCATACTCTCATTTCGCTGCTACCATCAGGAAGAAGATATAGGAGCCCGGGAATCGTGGCCCTCAAGTTCAAGAGCAGCTTCTTCCAAGCAACCATCAGGCTCTTGAACACTACATAATACTAATCTCATTAACAATGATTTTCTATGGACCTTGGCTATGGTTGCACTATGGACTTTGGTTTGGCACTATTATGCTTGCTTGGTATTATGGTTATTAATTTATTGTATTATAAAGTAAAGTAAAGTAAAGTATCGCTTATTGTCATTCAGACTTTTCAGTCTGAACGAAATTTCGTGCCTTGCAGTCATAACATAGAATAAAATAACAAAACACACAATAAACACAGATTTAACATCCACCACTGTGAGTCCACCAGGTCCTCCTCACTGTGATGGAAGGCAAAAGTCTTAAGTCCTTGTCTCTTCCCTCCTTGTTCTCCCTCTGCGTTGAGGCGATCCAGGCTCTGATGTTGCGACCCCGCCGGGTGATGGTAAGTAAGTCCCGCGACTGAATCTGAGCTCCGCGAACGGGCCGGTTCAAACTCCGCGGCCCGTGGCGGTCGAAGCTGCCGAAGCTGCCACCCTCCAGTCCAACGGACGAAGCTGTCGTTGCGGGAGCTCCAGAAAACAGGTCACCAGCTGCGAGCTCCCGACGATGTCGCCCAATGGGCCCGCGGCTGAGCCTCCGAGGCTCCGAAGTCGGGTCGGAAGTCGGCTCCGAAGTCGGGTCACCACAGCCCTGAAGTTGGCCAGCCCCGCGTTGGAAAGTCCTGGCTCTGCCTCCGGAGCCTCGAGGTCGGTCCCAGTTGGAGGCTGCCAGCTCCGCCATTAGGCCTCAGCGCAGACGGAGATGGAGACCAGGGATTCGACAAGAAAAGGTCGCATCCCCCCCAAAGGAAGAGACAAAAAACATGTTTCACCCCCCCCCCCACCCCACCCACACACACACACACATACGCAACCTAAATAAACTAAAATTAACTAAAACAGGACAAAAAACAAACAAGAAAAAGAAAAGACAAACGGACTGCAGGTGAGCTGCAGCTGCAGGGCAGCGCCACCACTTCCGGAGAGAGTTAATCTACATATTGGTTAATATGTAGAGGCACAAACGTCATGAATAAATGGATTCTTTATTCAGGCATTGTGGGTTAGATATACATGCACGTTTAGCACTCTACCAGTAGTCGTTGTTGTTGCTGAGAAGCTGTTGCCTCGTGGGATCGGTTGAGCCCCTGCTAAGGTGGCACGACACTCTCATGAAGTGAGAGGAAGCAGAAGAGCAAGAGAGCGATTATATACTAGGGCACACCCCTATATACCCGTGACTCCTTCCCATGGCTGCTGAGGATTCGCATAGCAAGAGAGGCTGAACCACTAGGTGCTGCTACAAATATATATTTATATATGTGTTATTGCATTTATGGACCTGTTAGCTGCAGCGAGTAAGAATCCTATTGTTCTGTTGCTGGTACATATGGCAATTATGCATATGTCTGAAGAAGGGTTTTGACCCGAAAATTTGCCTATTTCCTTCACTCCATAGATGCTGCCTCACCCGTTGAGTTTCTCCAGCATTTTTGTCTACTGGCAATTAAACACTCTTGACCCTTCAACATCTAACAATAGTGTCAGCACATAAACTTAAAATCTATTTTTTAACCAGACAATAAATTGTTTGAGCATAATGGTGTTTGAATTACTGCTGCTTCGGTCAAGCAATGACAATCATTCCATACATAGACATTCAAGCCTTCCCTATCCAGCCAAAGCTCTGATCCTCTTTTGAATCTACTCAGAAAGAACATATTAAACACTTTATCCTAAATCACTTGCAAGGGACAATTACCAGTAGATTTATCCAGCTTTAATTTCCAGATATGTCATTTTAATTAGAATCACAGAAGTGTTACTGGACAGAAGACATTCTCCCTGTCAAGTCCATACTGATTTCTGATAAAGCATTTCCATTATCTTAATTATTTTGTTCTTTGCCCTGCAAATGATTTCTGTCGAGTTTCTTGATATTTCCCTTTTGAAGATGCTAATTGATTCTATTGTGACCACTCCTACAGGTCAAAATAACAATTACACTTCATACCTATTCTCTAAAGGCTCTGTCCCACGGGTTTGCGGTCATTGGCGGTGCAGCGTGGCGTCGCCGGAAGAGGGGACCGCACGGCAACCACAAGAGCGGCGCACGGCAACCACGAGAGCGGCGCACGGATGCTGCGCGGGGGCCGAGTACGGCCGGTTCCACGAGCTTGCGGCGTCGGGTGATGATGTCATCGCGCTACGCGATGACGTCTTTCGGATCGCGGGGCTGTGGCGGCGGCCGTGCCGCACTGGCGGAGGCTGTGGCGGTGCAAGTTCACCGCACAGCGCTCGTGCCACACTGGCGGCGGCTGTGGCGATGACCGTGCCGCACTCGTGCCTCACTGGCGGCGGCTGTGCGGTAAGAACATATTTTTGGACAGTGTTGATTTCTTTTTAGCACCGTGCGGTGTTGGGAACAACGCCGCACGGCCCCGGAATTGTGCATTTGACCGAGTCCGCGGTCTCTGGCGGTCCAGGAGCGGTAGATTCTTCCTGTTTCGCCGCCAATGACCACAATAAGTCTGTTTCTTTGAAATCACACTAAAAACTAACGGAATCTCAACAGAAAAAAATACAATACAAAAGTAACACATGATCACAAATAATCCTTGTGTGGAGAATATCGTTAATTTGTTCTACAGTACAGTACTAGCAGAAAATTTTTGCTAACAGCTACACAAATGTTTTGTGCTCTCCATTTTGGTTTTCAGTTTAAAATTCAGTTCCCTGGATATTTGGGCTCACCTTTGACTGGTGTGATAGAGACCTGTTGCATCGAGTGCTCAAATGTTTCAAATATATTCTCAAACTCTGGGAAAATGTCCTAAATGAAACACGATGGTGCTTCACCTGCTGAAATGGGACCTGCAAGGTTCCTGTTACGACCAGTTACAGCTGTACTGATCGATGGAAAGCTCTGAAAGGAACTCATTTTGTGGCACTACATTAACAGAAAAGGTTACTCGAGAGGTGAGAGTTAAGGTGCGGGAAGTGAACTAACCCAATCAACCACTGTTCTCAGGAGATATGTGTTGATCAAGGAAGCAGTGATCACAACAGGCAGCTCACTATCAATCGATATAAATGCTGCAGTCAGTAAAGACAACACCACTGCTGAACTATTTATATTGCTGACTACATGACAGAGACTGGGATATGAAAACAGAAGAGACTGCAGATGTTCGATCCTGGACCAAAAAAACAGATCAGTGTAAGAGATCCTCAGGTCAATCAGCATCTGTGGAGGTAAAAGGTGGTAAGACGATGTTTCAGATCGAGGCCCTGCATTATGCTTTTGCCTCCACAAACTGGGAGATATTGTGTGCAAGTCATTTGAATATGTTGCAAATACTTTAATTATCAAGTAATTTGTGCATGTAGTGCCATATAGTCACAGAGTGATACTGTGTGGAAACAGGCCCTTCGGCCCAACTTGCCCATACCGGCCAACATATCCCAGCTACACTAGTCCCACCTGCCAGCGTTTGGTCCATATCCCTCCAAACCTGTCCTATCCATGTACTTGTCTATCTGTTTCTTAAACGTTGGGATAGTCCCTGCCTTAGGTACCTCCTCTGGCAGCTTGTTCTATACACCTACCACCCTTTGTGTGAAAAAGTTATCCCTCCAATTCCTATGAAATCTTTTCCCCCTTCACCTTAAACCTATGGCCTCTGGTCCTCGATTCACCTACTCTGGGCAAGAGACTCTGTGCATCTACCCGATCTATTCCTCGCATTATTTTGTACACCTCTGTAAGGTCACCACTCATCCTCCTGCACTCCCAGCCTACTCAACCTCTCCCTATAGCTAAGACCCTCCAGTCCTGGCAACATCCTCGTAAATCTTCTCTGTACCCTTTCCAGCTTGTTCCAAGTTTCTTTATAAATAAACAGCAAAGATCATATTTCTACCGGATCCATTTTCTACTGGCAGTGGTGGAATTGTGGGCAGCATGTGGTATAATGACATTGGTGAGTTACTGATACTGGCCAAGCATCAGCTGCTAATGGCAAACTATTTAAAGCCTATTTCTTGATGGGTGCAAATTGACCCAGAAATGTTTGGTGACATGAAATAACATCGTTTAGAATGCTAAAATGTGTTAATCTTGCCTCATTGATATCACCACTGCCACCAAAACAAAAGACTATATAATTACACCACGATTCAACAATTCAATTTGTTGCAATTGTCCTCTTTAGTAATAAGGGTTCTGACCTGAAAGGTCACATATTCCTTTTCTCCAGAGATGCTGCCTGAAGCGGTGTTACTTCAGTATGTTGTGTCTCCCTTGAGTAAATGTGTTTTTGCCCTGTTGTTGTGGATGAATCCTTCATCTATATTTCTCCTGTGACCCATAATTCTGCTCTCACTCTTTCTCCTCCCAGATCGAACACGGATAGAGTTTCCGTGGTCCTTACCTTTCACCCCACCAGCCTCTGCATCCAACAGATAATTTTCTGACATTTCTGCCAGCTTCGATACGATCCCACCACAAGCCACATCTCCCGATCCCCACTCCTTTTTTCCTTTCCATAGGGATACTCCCTCTGCAATTCCTTGGTTCACCCCTAAAGTGGGACGCTCCCTCCTGCAAATCAAAACCCACTCAGCTGTATCCATTTATTACCTAAGATATAAACAACATGCTGGAGCAACTTAGCAGGTCAGGCAGCATCTGTCGAGAAAAGGAATAGGTGACGTTTCGGGTCGAGAGTAGACAAAAATGCTGGAGAAACTCAGCGGGTGAGGCAGCATCTATGGAGTGGTGGAATAGGTAGCGTTTCGGGTCGAGACGCTTCTTCCAACTGAAGAAGGGTCTCGACCCGAAACAACATCGATCCCTTTTCTCCAATGATGCTGCCTGACCCGCTGAGTTACTCCTACATGTTGTGCCTATCTTCGGTGTAAACCAGCATCTGCAGTTCCTTCCTGTCCATTTATTACCTGTCTGGCTTTGTCCCACTCCCACCTCTTTTCCAGCTGGTGGTCTCACAGAATCATATCCTTCAGACATAAGTGTGTTACTAAAGAACCATGTACCAGGAACCTTACAATGGGAGCAAGGACCTCAAACTCATGTAAATATATTTTTAAATGGTTCTTCTGCCAAAAAATTCTAAAAACATATAACTACCCAATACATTGCAACCTGAAAATCATCCTCTCTTATCAGCAACCCAACACAATTAACCTAAGTTATTTATAGCCTTACATTCCTTTAGTTATCTCTGTGACCACTTTGTTCATTAATGTTTGCACATAACCACAAAAGTGTATTCCATTTAAAGAACTTGTTTACGGATAGATAAAAATGCAAATTTGCTGTGAATTCACAGCTATTCGCCACACCAATTCCATCCTCCACATAAACAGCCTGTGGTAATTAGTTTGAAGTGAAGAGATAAACATTCAAATTAAATTCAGATTTTGGTAAGTTATATTGCCACTTTTGGTTTGATGCGAAGTGACGTGTTAAAACAAAGTGGCAGCATAACTCCAGGAACACTTCTGATCTGAATCCCACAATTTTTTGTACACCAAGCATGACAATAAAGGAAACTTGATTCTTGACTTGATTCTTGATTTTAGTTTAGTTTAGAGATACAGCGCGGAAACAGGCCCTTCGGCCCACTGTCCACACCGACCAGCGATCCCCGCACATTAACACTGTATTACACACATTAGGGACAATTTACACTTATACCAAGCCAATTAACCTACAAACTTGTACGTCTTAAGAGTGTGGGAGGAAACCGAAGATCTCGGAGAAAACCTGTGCAGGTCACGGGGAGAACGTACAAACTCCGTACAGACAAGCACCCGTAGGCAGGATCAAACCTGGGTCACCAGGTGCAATTAAGTTTCAATACACCAAGCATGAAGGCAAACACTAACATTTCTATTTTGCATGGACAATCTGAAAGTTCTTTAGAAAGCAACGCCATAGATGGAAACAAAAAACTTATTTTCCTGTCATTTGTGCTTCTGTGTTTGTGATGTAATCGACATGATAGTTAAAAAGTATTGGTTTCAGATGTTAAACTCTGGCAATATATATTTTTAAGTACAGGTAGTTGTGCTATAGCGTGAGAGTTGTGTTCCTATGAAACGAGGCGTTATAGAAAATGCTGGAGTAACAGCATGCAATAAAGAAAGGTAAGAGGTCCCACAACCAAACGATATGAGCAAAGCCCTGCAGGGAGAGCAGGGAGAGGAGCAATATTGACACCGAATATTGTCTTATGGTTGTGTTGTGTTATTGCAGCTTTGCGAATAATTTGTTATTCTTTCTGCTTCATCTCTTTGCATGTTTATACTCTTGCTTCTAGCACTTTATTTGGCAAAAGATTCAGCTACATCACAAAACAATATACAAGGATCTGTTATTGAAACTCTGCTTGGCTGAAGTTATACATCCATTGCTTCTAAAAATGTTCTGTAACAAAGACAAAAAATTGCTTCCTGCTTTGTTTATGGTAATAGCACTAACAATTGTTTTATTCTAATGACTATTAATGTAGCAACGCTTTTGTCGCCGATATTACTTTACAACCAACATTGTTTATCTTGTGCATTCTTATACTGAAGACAACTGCTGCATATAATTAGTCTGAAGCCTTTGCCTTTGGTGCAATTTAAAGTTGAAAAAAAATACGCAGACAACAGCTTAGATTTGGTTTTTAGTTTTAGAGATACAACGCCTTTTTAGAGGTAACAGGCCCTTCGGCCCACCGAGTCCGCATTGACCAGCGATCCCCACACACCAATACAAGCCTACACACACTAGGAACAATTTACACTTACAACAAGTATACGAATCCAAGCCAATTAACGTACAAACCTGTACGTCTTTGGACTGTGGGAGGAAACCGAAGATCTCGGAGAAAATCCACGCAGGTCACGGGGAGAACGCACAAACTCCGTACAGCGTCTCTGGCGCTGCAAGCGCTGCAAGGCAGCAACTCTTCCGCTGTGCCACCGTGTCGTTACATAACAGGGAACAGAGTTTTATGTCTAATCTATTGCACTTTTGTAGAAAGACCCGTTTTTGTCTCAAATGCAGAACTTTCACAAGAGACATATAGAACCCTTGTCTGAGAAAAGTACACTGGCTCACTGGAGCAATGCTCATTGTATTACTTGGATCAGAAACAGGAAGCAATATGCAACACCAGCTATCTTCAAAGTTGTGAAGATATTTAGTCAATGCACAAAAGGTTTCCACAAAAACCATCAAAGTACGCTACAATTTCACAGTAATAGGTGGATGTACAATAAGAAATGAAAATTTGGTTTGGCATCTTTCAAGATTTTGAAGCAAGCCCTGTCACCAGCTGACACTGAGGTATAAATACTACACATTATAATGGTCCTCGTATAAGAGAAAACAAATTATAATAGGACAAAGAACAATTACATCATAAAGCTAGAGATAAGAAGGTAACTACTAAAGGGCCTGTCCCACTTAGGTGAATTTTTAGGCGAGTGCAGGAGGCTCTGCGCTCACCTCATGATCGCCACATGGTCGCCGCATGTTCGCTGGTGGTCTCTGGTGAGTCTCCTTCATGGTCACGAGGAGTTCCCGCATTCTGGGAACTAGTCGCGGCGTCAGTATGGTCGCCCCAAATTTTTCAACATGTTGACCAAAAATTGGTCGCCATGGAGAAAATCGATAATCCTGTAGTCATAGGTGCAGTTGTAGTGGGGTCACCATGTAGTTATGGGTAGTCGAGGTAGTCGTAGGTAGTTTTAGATAATCGCCTTTGCTGACTGGGCATTTTCATTGGCTTATTGGGGGGAAAAAACGTAAGCACAAGTTTTCAGAACCAAGGATAACCGACCGGTAATGTTAAGTGCCGGCCAAACTTCACGGCTGTGTATCTCTGGCTTATTAAAAGTTGTCTGGCTTCTTAAAAGTGTCTCCACTCCTTTTCGCCCCCTTCTCCCCTCCCCCCTCTTTTAAAGGACCTACCGTACACTGTGCTAGCCGTGTTAACCTTCCTGTTCCACCTGGTGTGTGTCTGCATCACCTTGGCTTTGCACCGTGTGAATATCCGACAGCGCTCCCCCGCTTTCCCTGGCCCCCGCCTTTCCAATGTGTTTGTTTATGTGTGTGTGTTCCACTCTGACAGTCGCCGTTCCAGTTCCCAGTTTTTCAGGCGAGTGCCGCGAACTTGAGTGGCAGCAGTCCGCTGAAAAATCGCCAAAGTGGGACAGGCCCTTTACTCTGCTGTTATATTTTCTGATTACCTACAATAGACTGATTTCTTTCAATGGTGCGGTGGAATAGAGAACTGCATTCTGTAGTACTAAACCACATACAGTAGAATAATTTGTTATTTTTTCTGCTTCAGCTCTTTGCATGTTTATACTCTTGCTTCTAGCACTTTATTTGGCAGAAGATTCAGCTACATCACAAAACAATATACAAGGATCTGTTTTTTGTATCTCTGCTTGGCTCAAGTTATACATCCATTGCTTCTAAAAATGTTCTGTAACAACTTTTTAAAAAGCGCTTCCTGCTTTATTTATGGTAATACCCCTGACAATTTTTTGATTCTCATGACTATTAATGTAGCAATGCTTTTGTCACCGATATTTAATCCAAGTCAGCCTAGATAAAATGGGATTGCCACATGGTCATTCCCTGAATTTGCAAAGAGGAAATGAAAACATTTAAATCATGCTTTTCGTTACTTTCCAAGATCCACTAATTTCCCCAGGAAAAAATCTATGTGTGTGGATAATTCAGGACTATGAATGGTGGGAGTCTCAATGTATCTAGTATCTTTGACCGCAAGCGCTGCTGAACCGCCACTGGACCATCCCCGCTTCTCCCCCACCCCACCCCACTCGAGTGTACCATCCCCGCCCAGAGGGCGGCCGGAGGCGTCCGGACCGACGGGCCACCGGCACCCAAGCCCACCAGGCCCACAGCCAGCACGAACCCACAGACCCACAGCCAGCGCCAACTCCAGCCCAACCCCGCTCCAACTGCAGAGGAACCCGCTCTGGGCCGCTACGGCGACGTGGCACTTCGCCCACGACCTGGCCGAGCTGCGCTCGGCCCCTACGGTACCCGCTGCCACTTCATCCAGCTGGCGGCTGCCCATCTTCAGCAGGATCTCGGTGTCAGAATGAGGGAGGGGGGGGGTGGAGGTGGAGGGCTGCCGGCAGAGTCGAGCTGGATACAGCGGCTGCAAGTCCAGGGCCGCCCCGCCTGCGCAGGGCCACCCCGGACACCTTCGGACAGGGACGGGGCACCGGGGAGGTGATGGGGATGGCCCAGCAGCAACAAGAGCACCCCGACACCGACCACGGACAAAACGCAAGCCTGCACACAATGCAGCACCACCGTTACCGAGACTTTATAGCTAGTGACCCATGACCTGGGCATGAGCAGTCGGAATACCAAACTCGCTTATTGCGAGTAACATTGTCAAAATAGAACCAGCCCCAAGGAATTTCCTGGCATTGATGTCAAGTAGTGATCACTGATTTTAATTGTCTTTTTTATTCACAAATATGCTCTTTTCAAAAATGAAAATGGAACAATCCATCTTGCAGGTAATCTAATATACTGATGCGAATACTTAAATCATGTCAGCATGTTCATCTTTGCACAGGATTTAAAAAGGGAGTTTAATCCGCGTGAGTGTGAGGTGGTGCACTTTGGGAGATTGAATGCAAGGGGAAAATATAACGTTAATGGCCAGACTCTTAAAGCAATGATTGCAAAGGGACCTTGGCTTCCAAGTCCATAGCTCCCAGAAAGTGGTCACACAATTAGTTAGAGTGGTAAAGAAGGCATATGGAATGCTTGCCTTCATCGGTCTGGGCATTGAGAACAAGAGTTAGGAAATCACATTGCATCTTTATAAAACTTTGATTAGGTCTTTTTTTTTAAAGCGGACATCTAACTGAACACATTTGTAATAAATAAGTGAATTTAGTGCAATTAGATGTCTGTGCAATTAGAATCTTATGAATTTGTAAATTTAGTGCAATTAGATTTTGTCCTGAAGTTTACCCTCTTCTTACTATTAGATTAAAACTTTTAATCTGTTAAATAATTTTTAGCCAGCAATATGTTAACCCATAATTTGTGACATATGTTCTAAACCTTATTGCCACCTACGGTTATAAATTTACTTCAGTAATTCTAATGTCCTTTTTAAATTTTCTTTATATAAAGTAGGCATAAAGGTTGTCCATCCCCAGTTTCTCCTGACTGTGACTTCTTCACCATTTTAAGATGACGTTTTGAGTCACCTGCATTGGTAAATCTGGAATTCCATTCACGACAGACCAAGTGAAGACGGCAGGTTTTGTACCCTAAAGGAACTGAATTTTAAGCTGGTCTGTGAGGTTTGTGATTGCTATTATTGATACCAGGTATCTAGTTCAAATGTATTCAATTAATTTCATTGAAATTCCCCAGTTAACAAGGTGCTCTTCAAACTTATATCTCCAGACCAATGTGGAACACCACGGTGGCGCAGCGGTAGAGTTACTGCTTTACAGCAAATGCAGCACCAGAGACCCGGGTTTGATCCCGGTTATGGGTGCTGTCTGCACGGAGTTTGTACGTTGTCCCCGTGACCTGCGTGGATTTTTTCTGAGATCTTCGGATTACTCCCACACTCCAAAGAAGTACAGGTTTGTAGGTAAATTGGGTTGGCAAATGTAAAAATTGTCTCTAGTGGGTGTAGGATAGTGTTAATGTGCGGGATTGCTGGTTGGCGTGGACCAGGTGGGCCGAAGGGCCTGTTTCTGCGCTGTATCTCTAAACTAAAAAAAATGTAAACGAACAATACTGGCCTCTCCATACGAGTCCAGTAACCTAACCATTGTGCTATCAAACTCCAGTTTTACTGTATGGCCATTCTTCCCTTCCAATATGATATCTGAGCGGAAGTGCAAGGTCTTTTAATTTTCTTTTGAGATTCCAAAAATCCAAGTCATAGAATAGCA
This sequence comes from Malacoraja senta, assembly GCA_038087875.1. NCBI lineage: Eukaryota > Metazoa > Chordata > Chondrichthyes > Rajiformes > Rajidae > Malacoraja > Malacoraja senta. The sequence goes on along the minus strand of CM075979.1, from coordinate 14,596,928 downwards.
AAATTTACTTTTTGCAAACTGTTTCACATTTGTCAATACTCTTTCCATACGTTTGGCGATTCTGCATGCCTTCTCATGTGGCTGCTTTCTACGTCAAACGGTCAGTTATGAACTGTTGCTTTCCTCCTTATTGCTACACCATTGCCATGTTAAAACCAAGGTGTATATGCATCTCATGAGCCACTTGATCTAAGAGCTCTAATCTAACAATGCATTTGGAAGGTATTTATCTCCGAGCTACAAAAGGCATGCTATATATTTCGTAAATCCAAATTTTAAGATCACTTCTCAGATTTCATCTCTCTAATGCAGTGGTTCATAACCTGGGGGTCATGATCCCCTATGGGAGTCGTTTGGGGCTTTGCCAGGGGGGTCATGAAGGGGAAACAAATAACATATCAATTTGTTGTGCCCATGTTTAGGAACCTAACAAAGGTACATACCACATACAGTATTTCGTACTGGTGCCAAAAAGGTTAAGAACCACTGCTCTAATGCAAAGGTGCGAAATGTTCACAGTTCTTTAAAAGACTACTCAAATTCTGCTGTTAATTAGTAAGCACTATGAAAATGGAATTAGACAATGCTAAAACTATGTTTTGGTTGGATAGCAAATTAGCAGTTTGTTTTACACCACATTTTTCATGAAGCATAAACATCAGGCATAGTGTAAAGCAAACTTTCCATTCATTGCTTGGTGGCCTTCTCGTGCTTCTGATATTGATATATAGATGTCTTCAATGATAATTGTCATTATTGTGATTGTCACATTGAATTGAATCGAATAAATTTTATTAGCCAAGTATGTATACATACAAGAAATTTGCCTTGGTGCTTTGCTTGCAAGTAATAACACGATATACAGTAGACAATTAAAAACAAAACATCTCAATTTAAAAATGTGATGAAATAAATAAAATACCAGAACAAAAGGAAGCTACAGACTTTTGGCTGTAGGGGTAGAGCTACTGCTCGTGGGAAAAAAGCTGTTTTTATGTCTGGCTGTGGCGGCTTTGACAGTCCGGAGTCGCCTTCCAGAGGGGAGTGCTTCAAAGAGTTTGTGGCCAGGGTGAGAGGGGTCATAGATGATCTTACCCACTCTCTTCCTGGCCCTTGCAGTGTACAGTTCATCGATGGGGGGAAGGTTGCAGCCAACAACGTTCTCGGCTGATCGAACGATGCACTGCAGCCTCCGGATGTCATGCTTGGTGGCTGAGCCAAACCAGACCATGATGGAGAAGGTGAGGACAGACCCTATGATGGCAGTATAGAATTGGACCATCATTGTCTGTGGCAGGTACACAAAAATGCTGGAGAAACTCAGCGGGTGCAGCAGCATCTATGGAGCGAAGGAAATAGGCAACGTTTCGGGCCGAAACCCTTCTTCAGACAGATTGTCTGTGGCAGATTGTGTTTTCTCAGCTGCCACAGGAAGTACATCCTCTGTTGGGCCTTTTTGACTGTGGAGTCGATGGTGGCCTCCCATTTAAGGTCCCTGGAGATGATGGTTCCAAGGAACTTAAATGACTCCACAGACTGGTGTTATTGATGGTGAGTGGGGGGAGGGGAGGGGGAGCTCTCCTAAAGTCTCCAATCAATTCCACCGTCTTAAGAGCATTGAACTCGAGGTAGTTGCGATGGCAACAGGATGGCAGCTGTGTCACTTCCTCTCTGTAGGCAGATTCCTCCCCACCCTGGATCAGTCCAATCAGGGTTATGTCGTCCACAAACTTGAGAAGCTTGACAGAGGAGTCTGTGGAGGTGCATTCGTGGGTGTAGAGAGAGTAAAAGAAAGGGGAGAGTACGCAGCCTTGCAGTGCTCCTATGCTGAGGGTCTGTGGGTCTGAGATGTGCTTTCCCAGCCTCACATGCTGCTTCCTGTCTGTCACACAAGTTGATGATCCACTGACAGAGGGGTTCAGGCACAGTCAACTGGGAGAGATTAGAGTGTAGAAGCTCTGGCACAATGGTTTTGAATGCAGAGCTAAAATCCACAAACAAAATCCTTGCATGGGTCCCCTGGCAGTCTAGGTGCTGGAGGATGAAGTGCAGGCCTAGGTTGACTACATCATCCACTGATCTATTTGCCCAGTATGCAAATTGCAGTGGGTCCAATAGGGGGGTTGTGATATTTTTTTCAGGTGGGCCAGCACATCTTTCAAGGGTCTTCATGATTACAATGGTCAGTGCAACAGGCCTGTAGTCATTAAGACCAGTAATCCTTGGCTTTTTGGGTATGGGAACAATAGTGGTGACTTTGAAGCAGGCAGGGACAGAGCAGGTTTGCAGGGACCAATTGGAAATGTCTGTGCAGACTGGAGTCGGCTGTAAGTGGATGTGAAGCGGTGATTGAGGAGGAGTGGGTGGGGGATCAAACCTGTAGTGGAACTCTCTCAGGTCGTTGGTCAGCTGACAATTGTCCAAGGAGCAGGAGGGGGGGGGGGGGTATATAGGAAACTGGTGTAATAGAACCACAGAGACATACAGCTTGGAAAGAAGCCCCTCTTGTAGCTGGTGATTTCTTGCAAGCCCTTCCACAATGAAGAAGAGTCATTTGCTGAGAACTTTCTCCTTAACTTCTCAGAGTACCATTCCTTGGCAGCTCTAATTCCTCTTCTCAGCTTGTACTTGGCCTGCCTGTAGAGGTCTGCATCCCCGCTCCTGTAGGCCTCATCTTTAGACTGGCGGAGCTGTCTGAGTTCTGCTGTAAACCAGGGCTTGTCATTGTGGAACCTGATCCGGGTCCTAGTGGGAATACAACTGTCCTCACAAAAGCTGACATATGATGTCACAGTGTCTGTATATTCATCGAGGCTTGCGGTTGCTTCCCTGAACACATTCCAATCAGTGCAAAGCAGAGCTGTAGGTTTCCAATGCCCTCGCCTATCGACTTTTTCATTGTTCTGACCACAGGCTTAGCAGATTTTAGTTTCTGCCTGTAGGTCGGAATAAGGTGAACAATGATCAGAGAGTCCCAGATCCGCACGGATGGTACATATCAGACACTGTCCAGAGCGACCCTTCTTGATGTTTTGGTTTAACGCTCAGTCTTTATTATGTTCACTGCATGTTATATAGGAAACTGGTGTATTAGAACGCCAGAGTCATACAGCTTGGAAACTGGTCCCTCGCCCCAAATTGCCCACACTGACCAGCATTCCCCATCTATACTAATCTCACCTGCCTGCATTTGGCCCATATTCTTCTAAACATTTCCTATCCACATACCTGTTAATTGTCTTTTAAATGTTGTTATAGTACCTGCCTCAACTACCTCCTCTGGCAGATCATTCCATATACCCACCACCCTTTGTGTGAAAAACAATTCCCTCATGTTTCTATTCAATCTTTCCCCTCTCACCTTAAACCTATGTCCTCTGTATCTTGATTCGCCGTACTCTGGATTCACCTTATCTATTCCCCTCATGTTCTTGTACACCTCTATAAGATCATCCTTCTGCTCTCCAAGCATTAAAATGCTAGCCTGCCCAAGCTCTTCCTATAGTTCCCTGGAATGGTTGTTGCTGTGGCTAATCATTATGTATTTGTATTATGTGATATTATGCTATTGTTGTAGGGTGCACACACAACCATTTTCATTGGAAGCCCAGGGTTGCAAATGCCGTAAATTCCAGTGGTATTTTATGTCATTTAGAAACCTGATTGTGGCCTGGGGTGCAGCGGTGAGTTTGGGGAAGGATGATGTTTGGATTTTGAATGCCCAACTGGGATCTCAGAAGAATGTAGGGTGGTTGGCAGAGCCTTAGAGTTTGGGCATTAAGGGTCTAATCTGAGTTTACAGGAGCTTTCGTTCGAGGTAGAGCCCTTACAGCCAACCCTTGACTGAAGATCGGAAGGCTGTGAAGTTGGTGCATCAAGAATACCATACAATACGATCAAACTTGATTTACCCCAAGATGGAAATTGATCTGCTAACAGTCTTAAAACTCAAGATACACGAAATTAAAGTGATGAGTGGAATGGATTGGGGATATGCAAAGATTGGGGGGGGGGAGGGAGTCAGTCTACCCCACAACAGAAGGGGGAGGAGTTGTACAATTTGATAGCCACAGGGAAAAAGGATCTCCTGTGGCGTTCTGTACTGCATCTTGGTGGGTCCAGTCTGTTGCAGAAGGTACTCCTCAGGTTGACCAGTGTGTCATCTAGAGAATCAAGAGATAGTCAGGGATTCAGGGAGTTCAGGGCCCAAGGGTTATCAGCAAATTGGTAAATTTGGTGATCTAGTGCTGAGGAGAGGAGTAATTGAGAAGGTTTGCAGTGAGTAGTGGGTCGGAGCTTACTGCATAGGGAACCCAGAGTACAGAAGAAAAGCATTAGGACATAGTTTATGTGGGTATCATGTACTAATTAAATAAAATTGTTTCAGGCATACTCAACGATGGACACTCATGGGACAGATCACTGAAGTCTTAGCTTTAGCTCCTGAGTTTCCTGATCTGGGCAACAGCTCAACGAAAGATTATGAGAGGAAAGCAAATCCCACAGTAACGATTGGGCAAAGCAATGCCAATTCTCCCCCTGGGCAAGGGGTTAGATGAAGCCTGGGGTTTATGGAAGAATACTCCAAGTAAGATTTTTAGTTCTCCTGATCAAGGCATTAGTTATTGAAATACAGTAAGTAATCGCCCTTACCCAATAGACAGGTAAACATAAACTATATTGTTTAACTTAAGATAACTTCTAAACTCAATTCCTGCAAAGCTATTAAGCATAGTTAATTATGGCCATAGACTAAGAAGGATTAAATATATGAAATGTATCTTGAATGAAAAAAACTGGCGAGGATATTAACAAAAGCTATTAATGGCAAAATTCAGAATACCTGGTGATCCTAGTTTTATCAACATGGAGAGCCTCCAATGGGCATGTATTTCACACTTTATTCAAACCTCTATTTCCTATTTAATTTGAGTTAAATATTCCTGTTGTAGTTGAAATATTGTGGTGAACAGGTTTCACCACAGTGAAACAGTTCAGATTATGAACGGTTCTCAGAAATAGAACCCTGTCAGAACCCAGGGATTGAAACTGAGTTTAGTTCAGTTTAGTTTAGTTAAGTTTAGTGATACAGCATGTAAACAGACCCTCTGGCCCACCAAGCCCGCACCAACCAGGAAACCCCCTGTACAAATTCCATACAGTTAGCACCTGTGGTCTATAAGGAGTATTTGCAAGTGGGCACAGAAAACATTACGATTAATTTGCCATACTGTGGGGTGTTCATAGCATTGCTAGATACAATATGTAGCCTCATAGTATGTCTCAGTTTATCATTTAATTCCTATCCCAATCTTTCTTATTCTTTGCTGTAACATTGGTTCCTTATTCCAAACTTCATATGGTGAAGATTTTCAGGTCAGCAGCTGGCTTGGATGGATCTTACTCAAAACATCAATCACGGCAAATTCTCTCAGTGCGTAGAAACGTACTGTCTGATGGATTCTCAATCCTCAAGGGAATTCAATAGTCATAACTGTCAGAAAATGCACATGTACTAGGTTCTACCTTTCAACATGCCATCTGTTCCGCTCACTGGATGTGGGACTAATAATAGCATATTTCACCACCGGACTATCCACGAAGCAAGTATCTGCAAACTCAAATACATCTGCTCATGGCATCGACTGAAGTAACATCCGATGCTGGCAATCTCCATCTGGAGAATGTATGTGGTGCCTTATAATTTACCTCTGTTAACAAAATGAGCAAAACTCAATTAAGATGATTCAGCAATCCCTGGTAGATCAGAAAATGTAATTATTAAGAAGGTATTTTGTCATACTGTCTGTTTATAAATATGCAAAGACTTTGGTGAAAAACAAATCAATTCAAGTCTAATCTTCTACAAATGGTGCAAAAACACAGATTACAAATGTTCATTCAGATTATTTTCTGTTGATGATGGCCAGAATGAAAAAGAAATGTTGTAAGAGGTAAGATAATTCAACAAAAAACAGTTAAAAATCAGAACAAAAACATCCAACGTTAAATTGGTAATGCCAAAGATAGACACAAAATACTGGTGGGATAGGCAGCATCTCTGGAGAGAACAAATAGATGATGTTTCAGGTTGAGACCCTTCTTCAGAGTCAGGGGAGAGCGAGATTAGAGATATGGAATGGTAAGGAGTTAAAACGACAGATCAAAGATTCATTGTTGGCTGAGGGGAAGATGACAACGAGGCATGCGAGGCAATGAGATAAAATTAATCAGGAAGATAGTGAAACTTTTCAGGGAACTAGGGTGGCGGAGGGATGGAGAGAAAGGGCAAGCAAGGGTTACTTGGTTAGAGAAATCTATAGTCATACCACTGGGTTGTAAGCTGCCCAAGCGAAATATGAGGTGCTGTTCCTCCAATTTGTGTTGGGCTTCACTCTGACAGTGGAGGAGGCCCAGGACAGAAAGGTCAATTTGGGAATGGAAAGGGGAGATAAAGTGTTTAGCAACCGGGAGATTGTTTAGGCCTAGACGAACTGAGTGGAGGTGTTCAGTGCTTCAGTGTTCAGCCTGCGCTTGGTCTTGCCGATAAATTGGTAATGGTGTTAAAGGGGTGAAAGGAATAAACAGGGAGAAAGGTCAGAAACAGCCTGATTGTGGCCATCAAAATATATGTACAACACACAGCCAAGCTCTCCTAGTCATGTGACTCATCCAGTTATATTCTGGTCAATGGTGAGACCTTAAAGATTGATGGTGAGGGACTTGCTGATGGTGAAAGACACATTGATGTGACATTGTGAAGATGATTTTGTTTCTTGCTGGACACAATGAGTATCAGGCAGACAGAGAAGGGTGGCACGGTGGCGCAGCGGTAGAGTTGCTGCCTTACAGCGCCAGAGACTCAGGTTCAAACCTGAGTACGGGTGCTGTAAGTATGGAGTTTGTACGGTCTCCCCATGGCCTGCATGGGTTTCCTCCGGTTGCTCTGGTTTCCAACAACATTCCAAAGACGTACCGGTTTGTAGGCTAATTGGCTTGGTAAAATTGTAAAATTGGCCCTAGTGTGTGTAGGATGTTGTTACTGTGGAGGATCGCTAGTCGATGGGGACCCGGTGGGCTGAAGGGCTTGTTCCGTGCTGTATCTCTAAACTAAAAGAAGAGTTTAATACGCTAGGTGAATTGTTTCTCCACAAAAGATTTGTCTCGATTTGTGTGATCAGTTTATACCTAAATTATTTGGTGCATTGTCAAACAATTGTCAGACCCGTATGTGTTTTTACTGGAATATCTTGGCCATAAGGATAATGTACAGCAGAACAGGTGGAATATTATCAAGATCATAGACTTAGCTGCATTAAGAAAATTCAGTCTGTCCTTAGTGTCACATGGAGTGTCAGGGCTCTCGCTTAACTTTTTTCCCCTGTTGCCAGCCGGGCAACCTTGACAGCTTTTTAGGTTGCCAAATGGCAGTTTAGGTGGTCATTGAAGACGGTTTGCATGACGCGTGCAATAATGTGCTCGGAAGAAGTGCATAGTTATCAGTCGGAATTATGCTCAATGAAGCATTCACATATTATGTTCAAGAAGGAACTGCAGATGCTGGAAAATCGAAGGTAGACAAAAGTGCTGGAGAAACTCAGTGAGTGCAGCAGCATCTATGGAGCGAAGGAAATAGGCAACGTTTCAGGCTGAAACCCATCAGTCTGAAGAAGGGTTTTGGCCCGAAACGTTGCCTATTTCCTTCGCTGCATAGATGCTGCCACATCCGCTGAGTTTCTTCAGCACTTTTGTCTACATTCACATATTATTTCTGCTTCAAATAACTCACAAACTAAACATAGATATGATATATACCACAATGACATGCAGCAAAATTATAATACAATATCTCAACTCTTTTTACACATTGCAATTAATGCAATTCCTATTAGTTCTTTCCACTTCGAAACAAAAATGTGGTTGGATTATTCAGCATATGATCAACCTGCATCAATAAATCCTGGACCATGGTAACATATATGCTTAAACCAATCACACTACAGATTGATGCAAGCATGTTTTATGTGAAGGACCGAAAATTACCATGACATGGCCATAGCATAGGTCGTTATTGCTATTGGCACAGAGACACTCTGGCTTCCCAAATTTATCCATAACAAAATATACAGGTTGCAAGGAAATTTCTAAAGGCATTTTATGATAATAGTTGTTAAAACCGACTATACCCATCTGACAGGTTAAACATTACACCAACTGACAAGAGATGGCCAAAGGACATAACTGCAGCAAATGTTCTTTTGGTAATATGTTTAAAGGTGTCAAAACAAATAATAACATTTGGAATTAAAACACATTTGATTACATTCCGTTATCAAACATAATCAATGTTCGCTCTGAAGATCATGAAGCACAATAGGGTCAGGGGGTGTGTAAATCAGTGCGGGCTGGAGAGATGGCGGGGGGGATTGAGAAGGCAATCGGTGCCGAATGGATGGATTGAGGCAGGTGAATTAGTACATGTTGGTTGGAGTATGTAAAATTGTGAGGGGAGAGCACGGGGGATGTCAGTGGTGTTGAATGGGGGGATCAGTATGGGATGGATGGGGGGGGAATCAGTATAGGATGAATGGTGTTCAGTACAGGATGAATGGGGATAGACAAAAATGCTGGAGAAATTCAGCGGGTGAGGCAGCATCTATGGAGCTAAGGAAATAGGAAACGTTTCGGGTCGAGACCCTTCTTCAGACTGTTCCCCCAATTCTTCTTGAATGGGGGGATCAGTACAGGATGGATGGGGGGGGGGGGTCAGCACAGGATGAATGGGGGGACCAGTACAGGATGAATGGGGGGGGGGGGTCAGGACAGTGTGGATCGGAGGGTCTATGCACGATGAATGGGGGATCACTACAGGATGAATGAGGGGTTCAGTACAGGATGAATGGGGGATCGGTAAAAGATGAATGGGAAGATCACTTATGGATGGATGGGGGGATTGGTGCAGGATAAATGGAGGGTGGGTCAGTACGGGATGAATGGGTGGATCAGTGCAGTATGAATGGGGGGAGAAGTGCAGGATGGATGGGAAGGGGGGTCAGTACAGGATGAATTGGGGGACCAGTGTAGGATGGATTGGGAGGTGGCAGGAGAATCAATGCGAGGTGGGTAGGGTGATGAATAGATTGGGGAGGGGGTAGGTGGGGAGGGGAGCACAGGGGATGTCTGAGGACTGAATAGAGGAGGGAATGGGGATCAGTGCGGGATGGAGAGGAGGGGTCCCAGGATAAGAGGGGTGGAGGGGGGCGTACAAGAGAGAGAGAGGGGGGGGGAAGGGGCAGAGGAGGTGGGGAGGAAGGAAGGTCAGCGCTCCTCGGACAACATCGCCCCGCTGTCTTGACCGTCCCTGTCCAACGCCAAAGTGCCGCTGCCTCCTCGCCGCCGCCTCTGACAGGAAGGTGCGGAGCCGAGCGGTGCAGCTCAAAGATCCTATAGCTGTAGGATCTTTGGTGCAGCTGCTTCAGATGGCAGAAGGAGACCTCCCTCCCTCCTCCCGGCCTCGGCGTGCGAGAGGGTTTGGTTTGAAAGCGCCGTTAGCGGAGTTGCAAGCAGCGACCGTTATCAGGGCGATAGGAGCCGCTGATGGCAAATCCGCAAAAGGCTCTTTCTAAACAACCCCTCTCGCACGCCGAGGCCGGGAGGAGGGGGGGGGAGAGGGAGGCCTCCTTCCACCGGGCGGGGTCCGGGAGGAGGAGGCGATGGAGCCGCTGTCGCGGCCGCTGTTGCCGCTGTTCGGGGCCCGTCATTCGCCCCGACCCTTCGTCACCACGCACCTAGTATCTTTTCCCCGCAATCAAAGATACAGCCGCCGACCCGAAACGTCAGTTCCTATTCGCTGGAGATGCTGCCTGACCCGCTGAGTTACTCCAGTTTTTTGCGTCTACCGGTATAAACCAGTATTTGGGTGCCAAGCCGGGCAAAATGAGTCGGCGTTTAGGTTGCCCGGGGGCACTTTCTGTGGTCAATGGCACCCGGGCAACTGCTAATTTCGAGCCCTGAGTGTACTCAGCTATTGGTGCAATCACCCAATGAGGAATAAAGAAAAAAAAAAACATTTCGAGTTGAGCATCGGCATCAGGTTAATATTTAATGAACCAAAGTCCTTGTCAAATCCAATCTTCAGGACGTTTGAAGTTCAGCCTTCTAAAAGCAAAACAAATGAAATCAGTAATGCAGTATCCAGACTCTTGTAAGTCCAGCAGCAATTATTTAGGTTCATGGAGTCATATAGCATAGACACAGGCCATTCGGCCCAAGTAGTCATTACTAACCAAGATGACTATCTATGCTCATCCCATTTGCTTGTTTGGCTCATATTCCATTTAACCTACTCTCTCCATGTACCGAACCAAATGTTTTTTTAAATGTTGTAATTACCTCTGCTATCCCCACTGTTCCATAAAGCCACTATTCACTGTTTGAAAAATCTGCCCTTCAAATCCATTTTATATCTTTCCCCTCACCGAGTCCGCACTGACCAGCGATTCCCACACACTTAAACTATCCTACATTAGGGACAATTTACAACCCATGCCCTCCAGATTTTACACCTCTACCCAATAGTTATGTGACATGTAGATCCATTAGTGAATTTGTAGAAAATTGTTGAAAATGTTAACTATTAATAATGATAATAATGGATTATATTTATATAGCGCATATAGTATTTATGTAATACTCAAGGCGCTTTACATCGCATTATTCATTCACTCCTCAGTCACACTCGGTGGTGGTGAGCTACTTCTGTAGCCACAGCTGCCCTGGGGCAGACTGATGGAAGCGTGGCTGCTAATTTGCGCCTACGGCCCCTCCGACCACCACCAATCACTCACACACATTCACACACATTCACACACATTCACACACATTCACACGCAGGCAAAGGTGGGTGAAGTGTCTTGCCCAAGGACACAATGACAGTATGCACTCCAAGCGGGATTCGAACCGGCTACCTTCCGGTTGCCAGCCGAACACTTAGCCCATTGCTCCATCTGTCGTCTGTTGGGGAGTAGGATGGGGAGTAGGACAATAATATTCCATCTCAGACCATCACTGCCTTTACCGGTATACTTCATTTATTTTAACTTCATTTGCCTACCTCCACCACGCCGAACATCTATATTAGTCTCACCATGTCCTCTGCCCCTGACACAAATCTTATAAAACAAAGAGGCAAAAAAGGTGGCGGCTATATGGAATGTGCTTCCTGAGGAGGTATTTGAGACAGGTACTATCACAATGTTTAAAAAACATTTAGACAGGGACCTGGATAGGATAGGTTTAGAGGGATATGGACCAAATGCAGGCTAGTGTAGATTTGACATATTGGTTGGTGTAGGTAAGTTGAGCCAAAGGGCCCGTTTCCATGCTGTATGATTCTATGACTATGACACTCTGACTTGAATACAATACTACACGTTAAAGATCCATCAAGCTATCAGTTCAAGTTCTTCTCGTGCGTTATTTACAATGTGAACTGAGACCAAACAGATTAACATGAAGGATATGACTAATACTTCAAGAGAATCAGTGTGAATTTTCTTTCAGATACCAGACTGAAAAGCAGATAGACCTTCAGGATAACAATCTGGAAGACCTCTGTTCTACACCCTAGATATTAGGAATGCAGTCCAACAGTACCACTCTCCAATATTTAAACGACATATCTGACCTCTTAGTCAGTCATTTATTTCCAATGGATTGCCGATTACACATTGTGAAAGTAAAATGCAATTGCATTGCTATGCCAGTATGTTGGCATCGCAGAGCTTGACTATTGGATGCAATTCCAGTCACCAAGAGGTTCTGAGTCAGTAGAAAGGATTTGAAAAAATGTCATCTTGCGCTGTCTAATAAGAATCTTGGAGATTCATTTTGTTTAGAGATACAGCATAGAAAAAGGCCCTTCGGCCTACCGAGTCCGCGCTGACCAGCGATTCCCGCACACCTAAAATATCCTACACTAGGGACAATTTACAATTATACCAAGCCAATTAACCTACAAGCCTGTATGTCTTGAGAGTGTGGGAGGAAACCGGTGAAAGTAAAAAACTCCATACAGACAAGCACTCCATACAGACAAAAACTTCATACAGACAAGACAGAATCGAACCTGGGTTTCTGCTGCTGTAAGGCAGCAACACTACTGTTGCACCACTGTGCCACCCTAATGTGAGATGTATGAAACACTGATAAGAGTATGGAAAAGTTGAGCTCAAACATAAACTCTATTCTTTTCAGATATGAAGGCTTGCCATGAAAAACTATAAATACTTTTCGGCTGCAAAATATATTGCATGCTTAAACTGTACTTTAAATTAAAATGTAGATCGGCTTCTCTTGCTGGGAATGCAGCTGCCAACTGTTGCCAACCACAAGTGCACAGGGTTTAGGACCTCTGCGTGAATACAGAAGGTTTGACCTTACTGGCAGGGCAGCTTGGATAGCTTCCCAGCTGTGCTTCGGTGTTGGGCTCCTAGTGGAATCTCCAGGGAAACCTTCTTGCAAGTCTCCAATAGCCACATGAAGCAGAATGCTAAATATAAAGATATTTATATTAACATTTCTTGAAGTTTGCTTACAAGTTCTTACATTTTGGCACGGACTCGGTGGGCCGAAGGTCCCGTTCCGCGCTGTATCACTGAAGTCTAAAGTCACGACGAAAAACGGGAGTCACTGTTTCAGAACTGGGAAGATTTTCTGACCTCCTTGAGGCCAAACCTTCCACCTTCGTTGGGATTATTTGGCTGCATGAAAATAATAGAGCTGTGGTTCATGTCATCATGGTTCATTGCCACAAAGGGCTGCGGAGGCCGTCAATGGCTATTTTTAAGGTGGAGATTGACAGATTCTTGATTAGCAAGAGTGTCAGGGGTTTATGAGGAGAAGGCAGGGGAATGGGGTTGAGAGGGAAAGATAGATCAGCCATGATTAAATTGCGGAGTAGACGATGGGTCGAATGGCCTCATTCCGCTCCTATAACCTATGAACTTGTGAACTTATCACAATTTCTTTGCTACATATGATAATTTTAATAACTTCCTCATTGGACCCAGTGGTCATTTAATAACCTCAAGCAGGGTTGTAACAAAAACATGTGTAGAAAGAGATGCTCCGATTTAAAATGTAATGAAGAATAGGGATTGTGTTCATATAAAATCAGAATGTATTTCTCCTGTAGTGAAAGGTTGACAACAGCAGTCTGAAATATAATTGCTCTGCTAACAGCTCAACCCCCTCACTCAGCTACAAGTCCGTCATCAGTTGGGGGAGTACAACAGTTTCAGATAAAATTTACCTCATGATAGCTATTTTTTCATTACAAGTCTGTGTGACTGATTACATTTAATTGCCCCTCCCACACAAAACATTTAAACACATTATGCTACTGAGCTGTAGCAGTCAAAGGAATGTTCTGTCCACAGTTTCCAAAGTAGTTACTTCTGTGATATCAGGGTCACACACTCAAAGTTAAGGAAGGTGGACACAAAATACTCAGCGGGTCAGGTCAAAGTTAAAGAAGGTTGCTCATTTGAAACTCAGTGCAGCCACAGAGTAGCTTTGCCACATCCTTAAAATGTCTAGAATAAAAACGAACTGAGTGGGCTCCAAGCTATTCATTCAGTCAGCATCACCAGCTGGGCGGCCCTATGCTTAGTTGCTTGTGATTTTAGTTATCCACCCCACTTCCTGTGCGATCTCTCTGTCGTTGGTCTCTTCCTCTGTTCCAATGAAACTCATGTAAATTCCGCAAACAACATGTTATCTTCCAACTTGGCGCAATTCATGCCACGGAGTCACGGAGTCATACAACGTGGAAATAGGCTCTTCGGCATAACTTGCCCACACTGACCAACATGCCCTATATAAACTAGCCCCGCCTTCCTAGTTTGGGCCCATATCCCTCTATATCTACCCTATCCATGTACCTGTCTAAAGTTTCTTAAACATTGCAATAGTACCAGCCTCAACTACCTCCTCCGGCAGTTTGTTCAATACACCCACCACTATTTGTGTAGCAAAGTTGCCCTTCAGGTTCCTGGTAAATATTTTCCCGCTCAACTTAATCCTATGTCTTCTGTTTCTCGATTCCCCTATTCTGGGCAAAAGACTCTTGTGTGTTTACAGTACTCTCATGATTTTTGTACACCTCTATAAGTTCACCCGTCATCCTCCTGTGCTCGAAGGAATAAAGCCCCAGCCAGCTTAACCACTCCCCGTAACTCAGTCCCTCAAGTCCTGGCAACATCTTGGTAAATCTTCTCTGAACCCTTTCAAGCTTGACAACATCTTTCCTATAACATGGTGATCAAATCTGAACACAATACTCCAGATGCGGCCTCACCAACGTCTTATATAACTGTGACATGATCTCCCAACTTCTATACTCAATACTCTGACTGATGAAGACCAATATGCCGAAAACCTTCTTGACCACCCTATCTACCTGTGACTCAGAACTTAACATAGAATTCAACCATTTCAGAAAATTAGCCTTTCCAGTTTGTATCTGTGCAATCAATACCAATGAAAGCTGATGAAAACCAAAAAAACAGTATATCTTGCAAATCTGAAACAAAAACAGAAAATGTTGGAAAAACCGATTCGTCAGACAGCGACAGTAAAGAGAATCAGTCAACATTTCAGGTCGGATGAAGACCCAAAATGAGATCTAACCAAGGGTCATAAACCTAAAACTGTGACTGTTCACCTTCCACATATGCTGCCTGACTTGCCAGGTTTTACCAACATTTTCTGTCTTTGTTTCCAATGAAAGGTTATCAACTCAGTTTCCCTCTCCCCAGATCAGCCAGATGACTTGAGAATTCCCACCAAACTCTGTTTTATTGCAGATTTCCAGTACCTGCAGTTTTTGCTTCTGTAGTACATGCAACTGTCCCACTGTTGCTATTTTCTTTTATATTTCCCTCCACTTTTTTATTTGCCTTCTACTTATATCTTCTATAACAGCCAGCACCTTTATCTTCATTTGTCCTTTTTTCATTTTCTCTTGGTCTTTTCTTATTAGATTTTTCTATTATATTCTCCACCCCACTCCTTTTGTTTTGTGTAAACCATGTTTGACGCTCACATTTTCTCAGCTTCATTGACTTGAAACATTGCATCTGTTTCTAACTCCACCAAAGATATGATCTCCACTGTTGAGGACATCCTGCATTTTCCATTTCTGTATTTTAAAGGTAGCAGTCCAGCATTCATCAAGAATCTCCCAGCAGTGCAATTCAAGCTTGTAAATATGAATTAAGCTATTAAACATGAGAAATGTATAGCGTTTCCAATTGACCGATGTCAGCTTTAATGGTGCAAAACAAGAGAGGCCACTGATGTTTGGAATTAGCAGTCTAATAATTAATAGAAATTATTTCAATTAGCTTCATACCTTTGAAAATGTAAATACCAAGCAATTAGAACAAGGCCAAAATATTCTGCTGCTTTATCCATGATATTCTCTCCATCAGAAGGTCAGACATGTTTACTGGTGGAGGGACCGTACAATTTAATTTGCATTCCCTCAGTTAATAAAGATGCACATGCACGATTTTAGATCTTGAGTGGCAAATAATATTCACAACACATAAGTGCCAAACAAGACCATCTCCAACAAGTTATGGTATGATCTGCCCGTCTTTACATTCATCAAGGTGGCGCAGCGGTAGAGTTGCTGCTTACAGTATCAGAGGCCTGGGTTCGATCCTGATTACGGGTGCTTCTCTGTACGGAGCTTGTACGTTCTCCCCGTAACCTGCGTGGGTTTTCTCCAGGTGCTCCGGTTTCCTCCCACACTCAAAAGACGTACAGGTTTTAGGTAAATTGACTTGGTATAATTGCAAATTGTCCCTAGTGTGTGCAAGGTAGTGTTAGAGTGCTGGTCAGCATGGACTCGGTGGGCCGAAGGGATGTTTAAACTCTGCATCGCTGAACTAAACTAAACAAAACATTAACTGCATTGTCAAGTTGCCCACAATCGCATTAGAGAAGATGGGAGACACCATTGTCCAGAAAATGAGTTGCACCAGCCATTTAAACCCTGCAGTTATAAACACAGGTCAGCATCAACATATTCTGAAATGACTGACTCACTTATGGACTCCCCAGGAACCTTAACTACAATGCCAACAGAACGCCACGATGTCCAAAGTGCCAGCTGCAAGATATCTTGCTGTGACACGATCAAGCCTCTTCACATTAAACTAATGGCCATTGCCACCGAGAGGGACAGAAATAGGAACAGGGGAACATCACCAGCCTCAAGCTGTTCTCCAAGCCATTTATCATCCTGACTGGAAATATCTTGCTATTCATTCAGCATCAGCGGGGCAGAAATTTAGAATACCTTCCTTTGTACTACACTGGGAGAATCAACATGACAGGAATAGCTGCGGTTAAGAGAATGACTTTCCATGTTTGTGAAGATGGGTGGAGTACACATACAGCAGTCTGGATGAGGTGAATGAAGCTTCTGGGAACTTTGGAGCTGCACTCATCCAGACTAGTGGAAAATATTCCTTCACCTGTCTGACGTGCTCAAAGTATCTGGAGGCGACCCATTTGATGCCTCAACTATCCAGCTTATGATCCAATACCTATGGCCACAATATTGCCCCAGATATTAGACACAAAAAGCTGGAGTAACTCAGCAGGTCAGGCAGCATCTCTGGAGAAAAGGAATAGGTGATGTTTCGGGTCGAGACCCTTCTTTCTTTTAAAGTCTTTTTATTGTTTTTTTTTCCAAAAAAAAAACATAGCAAAAAGAATAATGATAAACATAACAATGATATTGATACATAGGGATCGGGATTACATTAATAACAGGTATAACCTAATATGAGACCAGTGTCAAAATACACAATGAATATAGACCACCCGGTCTCTATGTAAATATAGTTAAATCTTTAAAAGGAAACTTATAAATGTAAAAAAAAACAAAGATAAAAAGACAAAAAGAAAAAGAAAAAAGGAAAAAACAAAACCCCCCTAAACTAAAGGGAAAAAAAAGAAAAATTGATAATAATAAAATAAGAATAAAAACAAAATAAATAAATAAATAAAATCAAAGCAAAACGAAATCTGAACTGAGAAATTCAACAATTTAAGTCTGTTTGTCGTCAAGTCTGTTCCACCCTATGGAGGTAAAGTAATTTTTATAACGGTTAAAGAGACCCTTCTGACGAGGGGCCGAGACCCGCAACGTCACCTATTCCTTTTCTCGATAGATGCTGTCTGTCCCGTTGAGTTACTCCATCTTGTTTGTGTCTATCTTCGGTTTAAACCAGCATCTGCTGTTCCTTCCTGCACATTGTCCCAGATATTCCGGGTAGTATACCGCCCAATAAACCTGCTCTTAGCTTGAGTATATCCCCAGCAAATACGTTCTCATCAAAGCCTGCATTGACTTGTTCTCAAGAAACCCTTGCAGTAGGAAGATTTCTCATCATAAACCTGACAGAAATGCTTTGACAGCCATTTAACCCTTGCACTCAGCCTGGAGCAGCTGTCCCTCTTCCTGGCAACAAATGTTTTTGATTGTCTCTGAGGATAGCTGGAATGACAGTGACATGGACATTGAGAAATTCGGGACTTCTTCCACTTTCATGATTGCTTAAATGGGGATCCCTAGTTTCCTGATCATCATGTGGAGAAATGCTGGCAGGTCCTGGCAGAATTGTTGGAATTTCTCAGGAAAATTGCAGCCATTTTAGTGAACACTTTGGTTCTGTCTTCACTAAGGAAGACTTAATTAATCTGCCGGAAATAGCAGGGGACCGGGGGTCAAATGAGATTGAGGAACTGAGTGAAATCCAGGTAAATTGAATGGATTAAAGGCCGATAAATCCCCAGGGCCAGATAGGCTGCATTCCAGAGTACTTAAGGAAGTAGCCCCAGAAATAGTGGATGCATTAGTGATAATTTTTCAAAACTCTTTAGATTCTGGAGTAGTTCCTGAGGATTGGAGGGTAGCTAATGTAACCCACTTTTTAAAAAGTGAGGGAGAGAGAAAACGGGGAATTACAGACCAGTTAGTCTAACATCGGTAGTGGGGAAACTGCTACAGTCAGTTATTAAAGATGGGATAGCAGCACATTTGGAAAATGGTGAAATCATTGGACAAAGTCAGCATGGATTTATGAAAGGTAAATCATGTCTGACGAATCTTATAGAATTTTTCGAGGATGTAATTAGTAGAGTGGATAAGGGAGAACCAGTGGATGTGTTATATCTGGACTTTCAGAAGGCTTTCGACAAGGTCCCACATAAGAGATTAATATACAAAATTAAAGCACATGGTATTGGGGGTTCAGTATTGATGTGGATAGAGAACTGGCTGGCAGACAGGAAGCAAAGAATAGGAGTTAACGGGTCCTTTTCAGAATGGCAGGCAGTGACTAGTGGGGTACCGCAAGGCTCAGTGCTGGGACCCCAGCTATTTACAATATATATTAATGATTTGGACGAGGGAATTGAATGCAACATCTCCAAGTTTGCGGATGACACGAAGCTGGGGGGCAGTGTTAGCTGTGAGGAGGGTGCTAGGTGGCTGCAAGATGACTTGGATAGGCTGGGTGAGTGGGCAAATGCATGGCAGATGCAGTATAATGTGGATAAATGTGAGGTTATCCACTTTGGTGGCAAAAACAGGAAAGTAGACTATTACCTGAATGGTGGCCGATTAGGAAAAGGGGAGATGCAACGAGACCTGGGTGTCATGGTACACCAGTCATTGAAAGTAGGCATGCAGGTGCAGCAGCGAATGGTATGTTAGCATTAATAGCAAAAGGATTTGAGTATAATAATAATAATAATAATGGATTTTATTTACGGGCGCCTTATACCGAGGTCTCAAGGACACCATACAGAGATTTATAGAAAACATATAATCAGAATTTTTAAAAAATAGGTTATAAAGACCAATACATAAATCAGGGACAGAATTCCTTCCAAAAACACAAAAAAAAGAAAATCAGAAGCACAATTTGAGTATAAGAGTATAAGAGCAGGGGGGTTCTACTACAGTTGTACAGGGTCTTGGTGAGACCACACCTGGAGTATTGCGTACAGTTTTGGTTTCCTAATCTGAGGAAAGACATTCTTGCCATAGAGGGAGTACAGTGAAGGTTCACCAGGATGATTCCTGGGATGGCAGGACTTTCATATGAAGAAAGACTGGATAGACTCGGTTTGTACTCACTAGAATTTAGAAGATTGAGGGGGGATCTTATAGAAACTTACACAATTCTTAAGGGGTTGGACAGGCTATATGCAGGAAGATTGTTCCTGATGTTGGGGAAGTCCAGAACAAGGGGTCACAGTTTAAGGATAAAGGGGAAATCTTTTAGGACTGAGATGAGAAAAACATTTTTTACACAGAGAGTGGTGAATCTCTGGAATTCTCTGCCACAGAATGTAGTTGAGGCCAGTTCATTGGCTATATTTAAGAGGGAGTTAGATGTGGCCCTTGTGGCTAAAGGGATCAGGGGGTATGGAGAGAAAGCAGGTACAGGAAACTGAGTTGGATGATCAGCCATGATCATATTGAATGGCGGTGCAGGCTCGAAGGGCTGAATGGCCTACTCCTGCACCTATTTTCTATGTTTCTATGTTTCTATGTAACACTACAATTATCTTCTGGATCGATGGCGATTCTCAGCATGGTGATGGTGGTCAATTCAGTATGGCAAAGTCCATCCCAACTGTATCTTCGGGGGAATTGTGTGGCAGTTCAGTTCAGAGATACAGCGTGGAAACAGACCCTTCAACCCACTGAATCTACGCCGACCAACAATCATCTGCGCACTAGTTCTATCCTGCACACGAGGATAAAATTGACTTTCATCCTCTGACGAATTGACTGACGAATAAAATTGGCTTTGACTTAGGAGCAATTGACAGCAGCAATTATCTTATAAACCTGCAGTCATTGGAATGTGAGAGGAAACTGGTGGACCCTGGGAAAACCCATGCGGTCACACAAGAAAAACGGACAAACTCCATACAGACAGCACCCGAGGTCAGGATCGAACCCGGTTCTCTAGCACTGTAAGGCACCAGCTCTACTGCTGCGCCAATCTGCCGCCCAAACTGCAAATGTTATGTGGCTTTAATGTAAGGTGAACCAATTCATTTGCAGTTAAGATTTGGTGAATCGAATCCAGCACTGTGCAACATCAATGGATATTTTTAAGGCAGAGATTGACAGATTTTTGATTAGTAAGAGTGTGTCAGCGATTATGGGGTGAAGGCAGGAGAATGGTATAGAGAGGGAAAGATAGATCAGCCATGATTGAATGGCAGAGTAGACTTGATGGGCCGAATGGCCTTATTCTGCTCCTGGAACTTATGAACATGAACATCAACAACCGTTCCCATTCGTGACTTCATTATGGAAGGAAAATCTTTGTTGATGCTTCTGCAGATTGAGCAGCCTATGCCATGACCCCAAGGAATTTATACCAACACCTATCCTGGGAATATGTTTATTGGCCTCAAACAACTGTAAATATCTTCATCTGTGTTTGGCATAACTCTCGCGGATGAAAGGATCCCCACACACATCCATTGATTTTTGATTTTTTTCATATTCAGATCACCCATAGTTAAATAGTTATTGTTCATACTGATGTTGTAACTAATACTTCAAAGCAGATGAGGATTTTTTAAGCTATTTTGTTTTTCATCGCAATTTTGTAAGTGCGATGGTGAGGTTCTTACTATTATTATTTACTGTCAGAAATGGCAATTATTTGGCCCATGTTAGTCATCAGATTGATGTGCAAACTGATTCAGGAGATAAAACAAATTGCACCTTTTACTGACTTGGAACAAGTTCACAGACAATTAATTTAGCTTTTGAAATGCATCCATTAATGTTGGAAAAACAAGGAAACTAATTTCCACATCAAAGCACTGAAATAAATTAATTGGTAGGTTTATTTTGGTGACATTGGTAGCAGGAAATTAAAGTTGTCTTTAGAAATTTGTTTTGCATCAGGAACCAACATGAAGTTGGTGGCACATCTGAAAGGCAGAACCACGAGTTAGATAGAGCTATTAACGATAGCAGAGTCAAGGGGTATGGGGAGAAGGCAGGAATGGGGTACTGATTGTGGATGATCAGCCATGATTACAGTGAATGGTGGTGCTGGCTCGAAGGGCCTAATGGCCTACTCCTGCACCTATTGTCTATTGAGTTGGACGTCCGAAGCTCAGTCCAAATTGGGGCTCATCGCCATTCAACATTCTGATATACCATGCCGATTGGTGCTTTCCTAACACTACTCAGCTCTGATACTGTGCCAGGTGTAGATGGGTCCTGGAAAGTGGGTGGGAAAGAGCAGAATGAGAAGAGGACAAGAGCAGGCTACCAGAATGACGCAGTTCCCCAAACCTCATTCCAGGCTCAATTGAGAGACAAAAGTTAAGAGACAGTTGTTCATCACTCACTTCCTGTGTAGCCCTAGTGCCCAACAACCATTCAACATACACCAAAACATTCATCTCCACCAACACCTTCAATTTAACGTGTCAGTCAAGATTTACGAGGATGTTGCCAGGACTCGAGGACCTGAGCTATAGGGAGAGGTTGAGCAGGCTAGGATTCTGTTCCTTGGTGCGCAGGAGGATGGCCGATGATCTTAAAGAGGTGTACAAAATCATGAGAGGAATAGATCGGGGAGATGCACCGAGTCTCTTGCCCATAGAAGGAGAATCGGGGTGGAAGATTGCAACCTTCACGTGGTTTCGACTAATGCAATCAACTCGACATGCACAAATGGAAGATCAAATAGAACAAGTTGTCCAACAACTTTAGGCTTTGCACGCCACACGAAAGAAGAAGAAGAAGAAGAAGAAGAAGGAGAATCGAGAACCAGAGGACATAGGTTTAAGGTGAGGGGGGGGAAAGATTTAATAGGAATCTGAAGAATAACTTTTTCACGCAAGGTGCGGTAGGTGTATGGAACGAGCTGCCAGAGGAGGTAGTTGATGCAGGTATTATCACAACGTATAAGAAACGTTTAGACAGGCAAACGGATAGGACAGGTTTAGAGGGATATGGGCCAAATGTGGGCAGGTGGAACAAGTCTTGATGGGGCATCATAGTCGGTGTGGTCAAGTTGGGATGAAAGGCCTGTTTCCACACTGTAAGATTCTATGACTCTAAGTGACAGCATCATCACTGCTAATGAGAACCGCACAGGATTATGAACTCACAGTATAATGTGATGCTTCTGACTAAAGGGAAATACACCAGCAGCTAATGCACATTGACAGTGATTAGATGTTTATGAAAACCTGGAAGCTTTGACTACTTTGTGGGCTTCATGTAAGCAACCCTCAGATTTTTGTTTTATTTAGGAGCCAGCAGTGCAATGGCCAACTTCTAATAATATCAGACATGAAAGCTTAGCTTTATGTGTGGATAGCAGTGTTGTGGGTGATTATGTATTGGAGTGGCACCAACTACAAGTTGTACAACAGCTTTGTAAAGATCCCAAATATTATTGTAAACAAAAGGCACAACCACAATTCATTAAAGGAAATACTTTTTTTTCCTTACAGAGGATGGCTGCAATGTAGAGTGAATTGTCTGAGTAAGTGGTGGAGACAGATAACTCTCACAACCTTTAAGAACATCGAGACAAGGATTGGAATTGCCAAATATGTTATGGACCAAGTGGTGGTAAATGTGATTAGTACACATCATAGGCTGATCTGAAAGGTTAGATCGCATGGTGTTAGATCTGAAGGATTAGATTTACAAGGATGTTGCCAGGACTCGAAAGCTATAGGGAGAAATTGAGCAGGCTAGCACTCTATTTCTTGGAGGAGAGGAGGATGAAGGGTGATCTTATAGAGGTGTACAAAATCTTGAGAGGAATAGATTGGTTAAATGCACAGAGTCTCTTGCCGACAGTAGCTGAACCACGAACCAGAGGACATAGATTTAAGGTGAGGTGGCAAAAATGTAATAGGAACCTGAGGATAACTTTTTCACACTAATGGTGGTGGGTGTATGGAACAAACTTTTGGAAGAGGTAATTGCGACAGGTACTATCACAACATTTAAGAAACATTTAGACAGGTACATGGATAGAACAGGGTTAGAGGGATATGGGCCAAACGCAGCCAGGCGGGACAAGTGTAGATGGAACATGTGGGCAAGTTGGGGCGATGGGCCTGTTTCCACACTTTATGACTCTATGGGATTCAGACAAGCTAACCAGCTGAATACAAAATTGTAGAAACAAAGAACTGCAGATGCTGGTTTCTCCAGAGATGCTACTTGACCCACCGAGTTACTCCAGCACTTCGTGTTATTTTTTGAATAAAAAATCGGCTTGAAGGCAGGAAATATAGGGTTGTGGAAGAGGGCTATTTTACAGAGTAACAGGTTGTATGCCACAGGGTCGGTGCTGGATCAACTGTTTATTATTTTTAATATTATAATATTGGATGTGAATAGTAAGTAAGTTTGCTGATTTGGTTAGTAAGTTTGCTGATTTCACAGAAATTGGTGAAGAATGTTCACTGTATACTATACATTTACTACGGGATCTTGATCAACTGGGCCAATGACCAAAGGAATGGCAGATAGAGTTGAAATTAGATATATGTAAAGTGTCACATTTGGTTAAAAAAAAAAACAAGAGCAGGACTTACAAAATAAATACTAGGGCTCTAGAACAGGGAGACCCAGCAATGCAGGTACATGGTTTCATGGAAGTGGTGACATAGGTAGACATAGGCATTGAAGAAGGATTTGGCACACTTGCCTTCATTGGTCTAGATATGGAGTACAAAATAACAACCATCATGTTACAGAAGAAAAAGACATTGGAGAATTGTGTACAGTTCCGGTCATTAGGCTGAAATGAGTGTTAAAAAAGATGTACAAAGATGTTCTGGGTCTGGAAGGTTTAAGTAATAAGGCTGGATAGACTGACTTTTTTTCATGCAGCACAGGAGGCTGAAAGTTGACTTTAGAGATATATAATTCATGATGGGCATAGATAAAGTGAATAACCACAGTCTTTTCCCTAGGGTAGAAGAATCTAAAATTAGAGGAGAAAGGTTTAAGATGCGAGGGGAAAGAATTAAAAAATGGCAACTTTTCCATACAGAGGGTGGTGTGTACATGTAATGAGCTGCCAAAGGGAATAATAGTCAGATAGAAATACAACATTTCAATGACATTTGGTCAAGGACATGGGGGGATGGGGGGATGTGGGCCATTATTAAGGACCTCTCACTCCTTGGTCTATTTCTCTTCTCTCTCTTCCGTCAGGCAGAATAAGTAAAAGCTTGAAGGCATGAACCACCAGATACAAAGTAGACAAAAAATTCTGGAGAAACTCAGCAGGTGAGGCAGCACCAATGGAGAAAAGGAATAGGCGACGTTTCGGGTCGAGACCCTTCTTCAGACTGACGTCGGTGGGGGGGGGGGAAGGCGGGAGAAAGAACGGAGATAGGAGGAGACAGTAGGAATGTGGGAGAACTGTGAAGTGGGAGGGGAAGGAGTGAGAAAGCAAGGGCTATCTAAAATTAGAGAAGTCAATGTACATACCACTGGGGTGTAGAGGACCCAAGCGAAATATGAGGTGCTGTTCCTCCAACTTGCGCTAGGCCTCACTCTGACAATGGAGGAGGTACAGGACAGAAAGGTCAGATTGGGAATGGGAGGGGGAGTTGAAGTGCTGGGCCACCGGGAGATCAGGTTGGTTAAGACGGACTGAGCGGAGGTGTTCAGCGAAACGATCGGCGAGCCTGCGCTTGGTCTCGCTGATATAGAGGAGTTGACACCTGGAACAGCGGATGCAGTAGATGAGGTTGGTGGAGGTGCAGGTGAACCTCTGCCTCACCTGGAAAGACTGATTAGGTCCTTGGATGGAGTTGAGGGGGGAGGTAAAGGGACAGGTGTTGCATCTCCTGCGGTTGCAAGGGAAAGTACCTGGGGAGGGGGTGGTTTGTGTGGGAATGGACGAATTGACCAGGGAGTTACGGAGCGAACGGTCTCTGGGGAAAGCAGAAAGGAGAGGAGATGGGAAGATGTGGCCAGTAGTGGGATCCCGTTGGAGGTGGCGAAAATGTCAGAGGATTATGTGTTGTATGCAACAGCTGATGGGGTGGAAGGTGAGGACAAGGGGGACTCTGTCCTTGTTATGAATAGGGGGAGGGGGAGTAATAGCGGAGTTGCAGGATATAGAGGAGACCCTGGTGAGAGCCTCATCTATAATAGAAGAGGTGAACACCCGTTCCCTGAAGAATGAGGACATCTCCGATGCCCTGGTATGGAACACCTCATTCTGGGAGCAGATGCGGCGTAGGCGGAGGAAATGGGAGTAGGGGATACAGTCCTTACAGGAAGCAGGGTGGGAAGAAGTGTAGTCAAGATAGCCATGGGAGTCAGTGGGTTTGTAGTAGATGCCGGCCAGAAGTATGTTGCCTGCGATGGAGATGGTGAGATATCAGAAGTCAGATTCAAGACAGCTTCTTCCCTGCTGTTAGCAAACTCTTGAACAGATCTCCCATGTGTTAAGAATGTATTCCTAACATTCCATCCACATAGTTGTAGCCCTTGCCTTTTTTATTCAACTTTCTCTGTCGCTGCGCTTTATTCTTTTTTTTTTGCACTATCTGCCAAACTTGCGTACGGTATGATTTGCTGCACACGGGACAACAGTAAACCAATATCAATACCAAATGGGCCTGGGCCTCCTCCATGGCCAGAGTGAGGACCACCGTAAATTGGAGGAGCAGCACCTCATATTTCGCTTGGGCAGTTTGCACCCCAGCGGTATGAACATTGACTTCTCTAATTTCAGGTAGTCCCTACTTTCTCCTCCCCTTCTCAGCCTTCCCTCAGCCCACTGGCTCCACCCCTTCCTATCTTCTTCCCGCCCCCCCCCCAACCTCACATCAGTCTGAAGAAGGGTTTCAACCCGAAATGTTGCCTATTTCCTTCGCTCCATAGATGCTGCCTCACCTGCTGAGTTTCTCCAGCTTTTTGTCTACCTTCAATACCAAATGGGACTGGCTCATCTAGGCACCCTGGTTGGCATGGATAAATGGGGCCAAAGGGCCTGTTTCCGTGCTGCATAACTTTGTGGCTCTACAGATAAAGCCGTGATGGTCAGCTGAGAAATGGTGGGCTCAAGGTCTTCTTTCGCTGATATATGAATCAATGACTCAAGACTGAGTAATGTTTCAGATACAGTGTTCTTTGAGAATTATGTGCTAAATAAGATTGCAAAGCAATTTTTCGCTAAACAGTTTTTGACTCTGTGATGATCATGTTTCAATGGAAGCTACCTTAACTTTATGTCCCCTCCTAATGCAAAGGAAGGGAGAATTGCAAATAAAAGCAGACACAATAACAGAAAAATTGTATTTGACTGCATGAAACATCCCTTCACTTGGCATTCCAAGGCCCCAATAAAGAATAGAGGCTTGTAAGCAGTGTGCTTGGAGAGATACATAAATGAACTGATTTTCTATTATGTGGCAAATTTGGTGCATTTAAGCATAGATATTACAAGTACCTCAGTGCCTCAATCTCTTCGTAGACTATTTTAACCAAACCTGGCAACTGAAATTCTGATTTTGAGCCCTACCTAACATTAATGTTCACTAGCTTCAATGGATTGCAATAGTGGATAATTAGATAAAAACTAGCAAGGTAGCCAATCCTTTCAGTTTCTTCGAGATGGGATCATTTATAATTTCCCAGAAAGTAACTTCCTCAGTCAAGAATGACATTTACTTTTTTTAAATGCTTAAAGCATAATCAAGTATGAATATAATTCAGCATAACATATATTCTAATTTGTAAACATTGGATTAAGCTTTAGCAAAAACAAATATCACATTTTTGAGAAAATTCCCCAGGGGATGACTCCTATGTGAAGCTAATTAAAACATATTCCATTATTTTATAAAATAAAGGAATATTATTTATTATATTTTATATTATTATAAAATAGGCCGTTAAAAGCGATTTAAACAAAGGGGTCATACTTGACTCTTCCTGACTCACGGACTGGTTGCCTGTATGGTGTATGCATTGTTCCTCTCACTTGCTTATCAATGTTAATGGAACATATTTTGGAGATTTTCCATGAAGTGTGAAGCAAACGCAAAAAAATGAACAGGCATTCAAAGTCCTGAAGAGCTTAATTGAATTGCTGCTGAAGTAGCCACCTTGTTTTATAGTTGCAAGCTCTCAAATTCTTTGAGTTGTACAACACAGCAAAGGGTATTTTGGCCCAACCTATCCATGCAAACCACAACACTTATCTATGCTCATCCCACTTGCATGTATTAGACTTGCATTGTTCTGCTCCTTTCCAATGCAAGTGCCTATCCAAAAGCCATTTATTATGCATCATTATATACTCCATCATTGTATCTGTCATTTACCACTTCCTCTGCAGTTCATTCCATGTAACCACCACTCTATGTGTGAAAAACATGTTCCTTAGGTCTCTTTTGGGGTGGAAGATTGCAACCTTCACGTGGTCCGCCCTGTTTCGACTAATGCAATCAACTCGACGTGCACAAACGGAAGATCAAATAGAACAAGTTGTCCAACAACTTTAGGCTGTGCACGCCACACGAAAGAAGATGAAGGTCTCTTTTAACTTTCTTTCCCCTCACCATAAACCTATGCCGTCTATGCTTCGGACTACTCTGTCCCAGAGAAACAACTCTGAATACTTGAACCATCAGTGCCCCTCATAATTTTATAAACTTCAATAAGGTCACCACTCAACCTCCTATGTTCCAATGAAAAGAAACCCATTCTATCCCATTATTTCTTTGTAACTAAATCCCTCTATGCCAGGCAACATCCTGGTGAATCCTTTATCCACTCTTTTGAATACTACCACTTGCTTCCTATAGTATGATGTCCAGAACTGTACACAATAGCTTTAGCATACCTGGTACAACATGATATTGTAACTCTTGTTCTCAATATCTCAGCCCTCCTCACCACCTAATTCAACTTTATTGCCATTTTCAGGGGGCTATGAACTTGCACCCTCTCGGTACATTAACATGCTTGAGTTCTGCCATTTAATCTGTATGTGCTGTTGCATTTTAACATTCTAAATTGTATTACCTCACACTTTTCCGTATTAAATTCCAATATCCAATGCTCCGATCTTTGTCTCTCTTTAACCTTTCACAACCTTCTTTGCAATAAACTACTCCCCCAGTTTTTGAGTCATCAGCTAACTTCCTAACCAGTCCGAATGTGAAATAAAAAGATTTATTGCTATTATTTCAAGCATAACATTTCAACATGAAAATATTGCAGACATTTATCTTACAACATTGCAATCAACCAACAAGTTTCAGAAGATGAGTTACAATTAATATAAGAAAATCTTAATAGTACCACCTCAGGAAACCATTCAGCAGCATTTGTTTCTAACTATGTGCTTTTAAATCATTAACTCATCAGTCCCCAGCAGTCATTATAAGCGTATTGTCACAAGTAAATATGGTTACGTGAACATCAACTAATGCTGATTTATATTTAATAGGTATTTTCATTTCTTATGTCCATAATGTATTAATAGACT
Source organism: Malacoraja senta (assembly GCA_038087875.1). Taxonomy (NCBI): domain Eukaryota; kingdom Metazoa; phylum Chordata; class Chondrichthyes; order Rajiformes; family Rajidae; genus Malacoraja; species Malacoraja senta. Next base: position 14,568,312 of record CM075979.1, on the reverse strand, counting down.
GCCATACAATGAAGTTACGTGTGGCGAAAGATAATACGCAAAAAGTACAGTTGAGTCAGCACACTGAGCCATCAGGTCAGCTTGCCATGCCACAATTCTGAGTCACTATAATATTATATTTGTTGTAAACATTGCACCTTATCATACAATAGTAATGGAAGTCCAAAACAGAAATAGAAGATTTGCTAAATTTATTGAGTTTCAAGGCCTTTGGAAAAAATAAGAAAATAGACACAAAGTTTCAGAATAAGTCAGTGTTCAAACTCACAGTGCTGTGGGAGGACCGTCTAGAGGAGGCCCAAGAGAGGAAGATGACCAAGTATGAAGTGCTGGTCATAGACTGCCGTAAGCAGGGCTGGAAGGCAAGGTGTATGCCCATCGAGATTGGCTGTGGAGGTTTTGCAGGGCAATTGCTCTACAAAGCCTTGAGTGCACTGGGCATCAATGGAATGGAGAAGAGAAGAGCCATCAAGAACACCACAGAGGCAGCGGAGAAGGCCTCGAGATGGCTCTGGATCAGGAGAGGAGGTCCATGGGGAGGAGCGAATGCCACCTGAACACAAGTCGTGGTCTGATCAACCATGGCTGGGTCGCCTGGGTGAGGGTGTCTGATGTTGAAAGACCCGAAACACCCAATGGTCCCAGGTTACATCACTGATGATGTGTTCAGGAGCATCAATAGATGTATTTTTTATCAATCAGTGGGTCAGGCAGCATTTGTGGAGAAAATAGATAGGCCGCGTTTCAGGTGGGAATCCTTATTCAGATGGATTATAGTTGAGGGGAGAAAGCTGGAAGAGAGGTGGGAGCAGGACAAGTATGTCAAGTGGACACAGGTGAGGGGAGTTTTTGATTTGTGGAAGGTTAGACAAAAGCCACAGATGAAAAGACAAAAGGTGTGAGGTAAGGAGATAAGGATAGGAGAGGCATAAAATGTGAAGCTAGAGGAAGGAATAAAGGTGGAAGGGCCAGGGAGCAACGAATGGATACCTCATCTCCCAGCTGACTGGAAAAGGCTTGCATTGATTGCATTGATTGGGATATACATAAGTAAACCACTGAATCGTGGAATTCTCTGCCGCAGAGGGCAGTGGAGGCCAATTCACTGGATGTTTTTAAGAGAGAGTTAGATATAGCTCTTAGGGCTAACGGAATTAAGGGATATGGGGAGAAAGCAGGAACAGGGCTCTGATTTTGGATGATCAGCCATGATTATATTAAATGGCAATGCTGGCTCTTAGGGCCGAATGGCCTACGCTGCACCTATTTTCTATGTTTCTGTGAATCATAGACCCCAATGAGGATAAAGTGGTCCTCTCCACATTCAAAACCTCTATGCAAATCATTTAGCAATACTCACGAGAGGGAGTCCACACCACATATCCCTCACATCCACCACTACAGCACCATCTCTACTGGTCATGAACAAAATGATGAATTAATTCCTGATTTAATTAGTGAAATGGGTTGCTACAAGTGCATATCCAATGATCTGCAGCTTAATGAACCCATGGTGATATGTAATTTATTTATGAATTCTTGAATAAGTGGAGACTGTCACCTAAAGTCTATTTTTGACCTGCATAGATATGATGGGCCAAATGTCTTCACAGAACAGCACTGCACAGGAATGGGTCCTTTGGCCTAGTGTTTGTGCTGAACATGAAGCCAAAATTAAACCAATTCCATCTGCCTGCACATGATGCATATCCCTCTATTCCCTGCACTTCCATGTCACTATCCAAAAGCCTCTTAAACCACTATCGTATCTGCCTCCATCTCCTTCAGTGTTGTTATTTTCCACTATTCCATGATGATGTAAGCAGTAAAGGATGGACAGGAAGAATTATAAATTAAATTCTAATGTAATTAAACATGATGCATGTCCATGTTTCCATGGACATGTTTGAATTATGTTTCTTCAACTTTTCCTCCATGTCTAATGTGTAAAAACATACATTTCAAACATGTATGACAAGTTTCAGAGTTCCCGAAGAGCTGCTGGTCTCACTGTCAGAGTGAAAGGCCGGAACTCTGATGCAGAGGTAGAATTGCTGCCTTACAGCGCCAGAGACCTGGATTCAATCCTGACTACGGGTGCTGTCTGTACGGAGTTTATACGTTCTCCCCGTGAACACGTGGGTTTTCCCCGGGTGCTCCGGTTTCCTCCCAAACTGCAAAGACGTAGAGGTTTGCAGGTTAATTTGGCTTTGGTAAACAAAAATGATCCCTAGTGTGTGGGACAGGGACTGCTGGTCAATTCAGTTGGCCAAAGGGCCTGTATCTACGCTGTATCTCTGAACTAAACTAAAGTAAGCTGCAGCGTGGAAATGTCAAGTTTGCACTGACCTGCATGCGCCCATTTTTACACTAATCTTACACTAATGGGCCTGTCCCACTTAGGCGATTTTCAGGCGACTGTCAAGTTGCCGGCAGTCGCATGAAAAACAGGGAACTGGAACGGCGACTGTCAGAGTGGGACACACACAGAAACACATCACATGCGGGCGACAGGGTAAGCGGCGGGAGCACTGTCTGAAATTCATACGGTGCAAAGCCAAGGTGATACAGACACACACCGCGATGAACAGGAAGGTTGGCGCTGTAACTAAGATGGCTAGAGCACAGTGTACGGTAAGTCCTTTAAAAGAGGAGGGGGTAGAGAGGGGGGAGTGGGAGTGGGGGAGAGGGGGGGGGAGAAGGGGAGAAAAGGAGGGAGGAGTGGAGACAACTTTTAAGAAGCCAGACAACTTTTAAGAAGCCAGAGATACACGGCTGTGAAGCTCGGCGGATATTTAACATTACCGGTCGGTTATCCTTGGTTCTGAAGACTACTGCTTACGTTTTTTTCCCCCAATGAGCCAATGAAATTCACCTGTCAGCACCGGCTACAACCTACAAGAATGTATGAGAACCTTCAACCTCCTGGCAATCCACTAGGACCTCCTGGCGACCCACCTACGGCACGCGAATTCTCGCTACTCTCCATGGTGGATTAATTCTAGTCACCGCTAATTTTTCAACATGTTGAAAAAATTGTGGCGACCATAATGAGGCTGCAACTTGTTCCCAGAATGCGGGAACTCCTCACGACCATGAAGGCGACTCCCCGTCAACCACCCGCGAACATGTGGCGACCATGTGGCAACTGAATGGTCTCCTGCAGTCGCCTAAGTGGGACAGGCCCATAACTTGTTCTATTCTCTCCATATTCCCCTCAGCTCCTCACAGCCTCTACTACTTATCTACATTACAGCGGCCAAGCAGCCGACCAAACTGCATATTTTTTTGGGTGTGGAGAACACAGAAGAAACCTATGAGAGGGAGAACATGCAAGCTCCACTCAGACAGCACTGGAGGTCAGAATTAAATCCAGGTTGCTGGAGTTGTGAGGCTGCAGCTCTGCTGGCTAGATAATTTGGAAATGTTGATATCATTCTATTTCCCAGTTCCTATTGAGTCCACTTTATCCTTCGAGCATGACATACTTTGCCAGATTAATTCAATGGAAGTGCTCACATTAAAACAAAATTTGAAAATGATTGTAGGTGATACAAAATCTTAAGGGAAATACAAAACAATGCAAAGAATACTCAGCTGGTCAGGCTGCATCAGTGGAATGCGTCCTGGATCTGAAGCAATACCTGGTTACGTTTCCACAGATACTGCTTGGTTGGCTGAGTATTTTCAGCACGTATTCACATCTCTTTCTGAGTTGAGGATAAAGCCATGTTTCCACTAAATTAGGTGTCTGCCAAATATGAAAGCTGTTTTCAATTGATTTTATTGCAATATAGTCCATCGTGAGTGGTCTTACAAGGACAAAGATACCATTATGAAGTATAGTCAGATCAATGATAGCTCTTACTCATTTGGACATTTATGTACAAAGTCAAGTTAAAATAAGATCACTGTGCTATATTGCCTGCCTCTTGTCTTGGTGGATGTATGAGAGGCTTTTACAATACATTAAGATGGATAAGTCAATCCCATAGTTTGAATGGGCAAAAGTGAATTGAATAGGACCCTGAGGAAAACATTGAAAGGAAAGGAATCTTTTCTTTTCAAGCGCATTTTTTTGTATCTCGGCGGGAGAATATATCATTTAGCTCAACTGTGGAAAATCGTTCATTAAGATTTGAATAAGCATGGTCTGGCTATGTATTGTCCTATGTGGGTTTCTTTAAAAACCCATTTCAGTTAGATTTTTTAATTTATTTTTAAATTAAATTTTAATTGAATTTATTTTTATTTTCTAATTTAAAGAGGTCTTCCTTTGGCTGCTTAATGGGGATTTGTATTAACTTGATCATGAGGTCACAATGTTGAACACAAAAACACATGACCGTTTCAGCTTACAAAACACTAAAAAAACATTTACAGTTATCATTATATTGTTTTCTTGCTGCAGTGAACACACACGTGCACACATGCACGCACACACATTATCTGACAAATAGTTTGTCATATCAGTTCAGCAGGTCAGACGATAATAAGAAAACATCTGACTGAACTGGGAATGGAACGGACACTGATTATTACTACTAATTCCTACGTAGACAGCATTTTATCGGGATGCATCACAGCTTGGTTTGGGAACAGCTCCATCCGAGAGCGCAATAAATTGCAGCAAATTGTGGACACAGCCCAGACCATCACACAAACCAAACTCCCTTCCAATGACTTCATCTATATCTCACGTTGCCTTGGCAAGGCCAGCAGCATATTCAAGGTTGAGTCGCACCCTGACAACTCCCTCTTCTCCCCTTTCCCATCGGGCAAAAGGTATAGAAGCGTGAAAATGCACACCTCCAGATTCAGGGACAGTTTCTTCGCAGCTGTTATCAGGCAACTGAACCATCCAACCACAACCAGAGAGCAGTCCTGAACTACCATCTACCTCATCGGGGGCCATCGGACTACCTTTGTTTGAACCTTACTGGCTTAACCTTGCACTAAACGATATTCCCTTGTCATGTATCTGTACACTGTGTATAGCTCAATTGTAATCATATATTGTCTTTCCGCTAGCTCGTTAGTATGCTGCTAAAGCTTTTCAACTAAACTGAACTAATTGTACTAAAATGTCATGCCCCAGAACTCCCACATTTACTACTTGTGAGAGTCAGCAATTTTAGAAATCTGGTGCAAATATGAAAGCCCCGTATGTAGTGGGGGAGTTCCATCAGTAGTGTCTTGGTTGTGTTAAAGTCTGTTAAAGTCTATATAGAGAAGAGTGGGGCAGCAGGGGGTTGTTGAACTCCCCACCAGTTGGACTGAGTAATCTGTTCCCTGTACCGGTAACACCAAGGCCGGCCGTTTCAATGGACAGGAAGAACTGTGAGGGAAAAGAACATGTACAAGGCAATTTACATTCTATAATTAATTATGTTTGCAATCATGCTATCAATTATTTAGAAGCATTTTTGGTGTTTTAATTAATTTTTTTAATTGTTTTTCAGTTTCTGTAATGTTCTTTTTTTAATTAACCTTTTAAATGCTTCATAGATATGGTTGAAACATTCAAAATCCGTGACAGCTTTGACAGTTGATAAATCTTGACAATTTCATTCACTATCCACTTTTCATTCACTATCCACTTTTCATTCACTATCCACTTTTCATTCACTATCCACTTTTCATTCACTATCCACTTTTCATTCACTATCCACTTTTTACACCCATATAATCGCAATAGGGATATGGACCAAATGCAGGCAGGTGTGACTAGTATAGCTTGACTAGTGGGCAAGTTGGGTCGAAGGGCCTGTTTCCACACTGTATCATGCTATGACTCTATGACATATTAGGAGTAGGGATTGTTTTAGACCACCATGGGATGATATTACAAGGCATTACCACTGTACGGGCATGCATAGTTTAGGACCTACATCTTAGTTACTGGAAAGAACACACAATGGGATCCATAAAAGTCAAGTGGAAAGATTCTGCAGGTGCAGGTCTGGACATTGAAGGAAGACATATTGTCCATCAATCCCAATCTTCCACATTTTGCTGTAATCTAGTTTCTCTCATGTGCCCATCAACTCTCCCTGGTTCTCCTGCGACCCATCCTGCATGTCCCCATTTTTACAGTACTTTTTGTACTTTGAGAAACGGTGACTTCACCTACTTTAGGTACACTGCTTCGAACATTAGCACTGTCAGGTATCCCTCATGGTTTTGTGAAATTGGTTAAATTGGCAGCATTAGGGTGATTTACACCAAAATGATTTGATAAAATGGGAATTGCATAGTTTTTGATGGGACAAAATTCCATTGGGAATAGTTCCATTCAAGACCGCAAGGAATCACGGAGAATTGTGGACACAGCTCAGACCATCACACAAGCCAACCTCCCTTCCATTGACTCTATTTACACCTCATGCTATCTCGGTATGGCTACCAGCATAATCAAGGACAAGTTGCACCCCGGCCACTCCCTCTTCTGCTCTCTTTCATCGTGCAAAAGGTAAAGAAGTGTGAAAACGCACACCTCCAGATTCAGGGACAGTTTCTTCCCAGGCAACAAAACTATGCAATCAACAACTGGAAAGCAGTCTTGAGCTACTATCTACTCGATTGGAGACTCTTGGACTATTTTTGATCGGAATTGACTGGACATTATCTTGCACTAAACGTTATTCATGTTATTCCCTTTATCATCAATCTGCACACTGTGGATGGCTTGATTGTGATCATGTATTGTCTTTCTGAGAATGGTTAGCACACAACAAAAGCTTTTCACTGTACCTCGGTACATGTGACGATGAACTAAACTCAATTAAACTCAACTCAACTCATCACAGCTTCAAGAAACGGAAGCGCCCAACCCCCAGGTCACGAAGGCTGTAGGCCTGGAAAGGAGAGAAGGACAGCTCGCTGGCTATCCGAATGAGGTGATGGCTGCCACAAGCCTTTATGGCCAGCTTCAGCTTGGACTGTATAAAATGCCACAAAAATCTGGCGACTATTGCATGTGGACTCAGTGGGCTGGGGTACTTAATTGGGAATTGCCGTTTTGTATGCCAATGATCTCACTAATCTATATGAAAAAAAAATGTGTTTCATTGTACCATGGTACACGTGACCATAATTTAACCATTGAACACTTTCCCGGGGAACCCGACGATACGATACGATAGAACTTATTTCATCCCAGGAGAGAAATTGGTCTATCAACAGTCACAAAACACAACAAGATTAATGATACATGAAAATAAAGTGACAAGTGGAAAGCCCGACAACGTGGAGTGGTGCTGCCTTTCCTGGAGACCGGCCCGGAGCTTCAAGCCACGGGCGCGGCGCGGACTTACCATCACAGAGCCTGGGATATTTTGCCGAGGATCGCCAGTGCAGGAGCTCCGACCGCGGGGCCTGTGGACTGTAACACCGTGAAGCAGCGGTCTCCAGTAAGAAGTGGCCCTCTCGGGAGCTCCATGCCGCGGAGTGTTCTGATCTGTCCTGACGTCGGAGTTTCGATCATCCTGACGAGAGGGCTTGAACAGCGTACCGTCGGCAAAGGCAAGTGTGGAGAGATCAGCCCCGACCACGGGTGAACAAAGGAGGAAGAGTGAGGAATGTGAATTCCGCTGTGGTGGATGTTTATGTTAAATTTAATTTTATGTGGCTGAATTGTGTATTGTTGTTTTTCTCACTTAGTATGGCTGTGTGATAACTCAAATTTCTTAATTGGTACATGTGACAATTAAATTGAATCTTGAATCTAGAAACATGTAAAATTCTTTAAATTCTCAAGGGATTGGACAGGCTAGATGCAGGAAAAATGTTCCCAATGTTGGGGGAGTCCAGAACCAGGATGCATAGTTTAAGAATAATGGGTAGGCCATTTAGGACTGAGATGAGGAAAAACCTTTTCACCCAGATTGTGAATCTGTGGAATTCTCTGCCACAGAAGGCAGTGGAGGCCAATTCACGGGTTGTTTTCAAGAGAGAGTTAGATATAGCTCTTCGGGCTAACGGGATCAAGGGAAATGGGGAGAAAGCAGGAACGGGGTACTGATTTTGGATGATCAGCCATGATCATATTGAATGGCGGTGCTGGCTCGAAGGGCCGAATGGCCTATGGATCATTCTCCCACAGAAGCAGAGGAATGGCAGCAGGGAATTTATCTCTCTTCTGCAGGACCAAAGATCCACACACCTTTTTTCATCATAAGCAGCCTTGTCTAGATTATGCAGTGAGCTAACACAGAGGAGGAGAGTGAAGAGAGCAAGGAGCAATGATACAGGATCTGTCAACCCACATGGCGCTGGTCTGGAGGTTAAAAGAATATTGATACAGTCTGAGTGCCACAAAATTGTTGCACCTTAGCCTGGTTAGGTCGGAAATAAAGATAATAAATGATGGGAGCACATCACATCTGAAAGTATTAAAGGAATGAAAATCAAAGTTAAAGTTTCTCTGAGGCCACCTGGTGAGGAGGTTGGGAGCAGTGATGTTTCCCTTCATGAGAAACATCCTCTCTACCCTGTCAAAATCTTTCAGGATTCAAGTGTCCTCTCACTCCTCTAAATGGCAGTGAGTACGAGCCTAACCAGCTCATCTATTCCTCATTTGACAAGCTGCCCATTCCAGATACAGGTCCAGTAAACCTCTGAACCGTTTCCAATGCATTTACATCTTTCATTAAATAAGGAGACCAATACTGTGCACAGTACTCCAGATTTCTCTCACCAATGCCTTACATACATCATGTTACTATTCCTAAATACATAATAGCATTCATTGATCACGTACCAGGATATCCACAACGCACTGCATCTCAAAATTCTTCAATATCTCACCAATTGGATAATATTTATCATCTTTATTTTGCCTGCTGAAATGTACAATTTCACATGTTCCCGCATAGTAATCCATCAGCCAATCTTTGCTCACTTACTTAACCTATCTATATTTCTGAGTCGCTTTGTGTCATCAGCAAATTCAGCAACAATAACATCAGTGCCTGCATCCAAATCAATAATATAAATTGTAAAAAGTCGAGTCTCCAGCCTTGATCCCTGCAGCTCACCACTCAATACACAACACCTGCAGAAGCACGAGTCTGTGAATATATTGCCCTTTTATGGTGCTCCTGAACAGCAATGGGTGTAGGCTGCTTGGTGATAGACATGATTTTGCTTGCCTGTCCCAGAGACTCCTGTAATGGAGTGATACCAACAGTATCGTTATTGAGCAACTCATTGCGTATCTCTGGATTCACCATCGACGGCAACACTGTTTGAGAAACCCCAAATCACTTCTGAAGTTGCCCAGTCAGGTCGCCAAACACAATCTACTTCAGGTAATATTCAATTTCGGTATGTAGTACTTGGGGGAAAAAATGTGACTTATAGAATCCAATCTCTGTTTTCTTTTATTCCCAGTTCTAACAAAAGGTCCGCAACGTGAATCATAGAGTATATTTTTCTCTGCACGGTTGCTGCCTGAATGCTGAGTTTAGTTTAATTTAGCGTTAGAACGTGAAAACAGGTCCTTCAGCCCACCGATTCCATGCTGAACAGCGACCCTCATACATTAACACTATCCTACATACGAGGAACAATTTCCAATTTTACCAAAGCCAATTAATCTACAAACTTGTACATCTTTGGAATGTGGAGGAAACCAGAGCACCCGGAGAATGTACAAACTCTGTACATGGAGAACGTACAAACTTTGTACAGATAGCACACGTAGTCAGGATCGAACCCTCGTCTCTGTCACTGTAAGGCAACATCTCTACTACTGCGTCGCCGTGCTGCCCTGTGTTTCCAGTAATTTGCTTTATTTGATGTCCAGTTAGAACTCCCTAAAACTAATTGCACTTGCAGTTGCTAATTTAATTGCATTGCATATCTAGGTTTAAGATTCCATCTACTCATACCACAATATTTCATTTCCAAACAACTTGCCATATGCAAAAAAAAACGAACTTGCTTCCCTACATATTTTGAGACACCTATAAATTGATGATCCATTTTCACTGATCTCCCCAACTAGAGAAAACAAATTTCAGCCTATCAAATCTCTGCAAAATTAAATAAAAATCGATTAAACCACATTAACTTTTCCGTTTGCTCTGGAAACATGTAGTATTTTTAATCTCTTAAGTTTAAGTGTAATTTCTCATTTCTGGCATTGTGATGAATTTGTGTTTTGTGTTCCCCATGAATCAATGGATTTATTTTTTAAGTGAAGAGTGCACATACAGCAACCTAACCATGCAGAAAAGATCAATCATTACCTCCTTTCTACTTTATGAATGTCTGTCAAGAACACTGTAATGATGATTTAATTTTCATTTGGGTGCTTCTTGAAATAAATCACAGATATCATTGTGTTATGACACGGCCCCTAAGTAGCTCCATTGATAACATCACTGAGATCCCACATATAATTTCAAATAGGGTGATGATTTTTTAGAAATGTTAACTCAATTTTCCATACAATTTTATCTAATATCTGTAAATTGATGATAATCTGATGCCCTCCCCTAAGTTTACTGTGACTGTTTGTTGAAGGTGAAGCAGCGGTAGAGTTGCTGCCTTACAGCGCCAGAGGCCCGGGTTCGATCCTGACTATGGGTGCTGTCTGTACGGAGTTTGTACGTTCTCCCCCGTGACCTGCGTGGGTTTTCTATGGAATCTCCGGTTTCCTCCCACACTCCAAAGAAGTATAGGTTTGTAGGTTAATTGGCATTGGTAAAATTGTGAAATCGTCCCTAGTGTGTGTTGGATAGTGTTAGTGTTCAGGGATCGCTGGTCAACGAGGACTTGGTAGCCCAAAGAACCTGTTTCCGTGCTGTATCACTTAAGCCCCTGTCCCACTTAGGTGATTTTTTTCGGCAACTACAGGCGACTAGGCTGTCGCCACATGGTCGCGGGGTGACGCCTGTATGGTCGTGAGTAGTCTCCTCAAGTCGCCTAAAGAGTTGTAACGTTTTTCTGGTCGCCGCTGGATTTTGAAAAGTTCAATACATTTTGGCGACAGTGGGCTTGATGTAGCTTGTCTTCTCCTGTTGTAGGTGCTGTCATAGGTTGTCGCCAGGATGACGCAGGTTGTCACCAGGTGACCTTGGTTGTTGCCGGGTGCTGACCGGTGAATTCCATTGGCGACTACCTATGTCAACATACGACAACCGGCGACAGGTACCGGCGACTGAATTGTCTTCAGTTGTCGCCGACATGGTCGTTTCTTGTCGTAGCTTGTCGCGGGAACGTAGGTTGACTTTGGTTGTCGTAGGTTGTCGCCTGTGTGGTCGTAGGTTCTCGTAGGTGTGGTCGTAGATGGACGTCCTAATTCGTCACCGGTTGTCGGTAGCTTGCCGTAGCTTGACGTCGACTAGGTGGTAGGTTGTCATAGCTTGTCGTAGATATTGTCGTAGAAGGGGGTTCAGTCGACGCTTTTTTGGTGACCTGCTACGACTGTGACAGTCGGCGAAAAAAAAATTGACGAAGTGGGACAGGCCCTAAAACAAAACTAAACTAAAATAAAGTTTTCTTTCTGGGCTGCCCATTGACCAAATGAAGCAGTGCTGGTTGGATCCAGTCCCGTACAAATCAGGATCGGTGAAGCTAAGTTGTAGTGTAAGGTCAATGCAGTTCATCTTCATTCTCTTAATATTATACAAATCTCCATTCATAGCCTTCCCTGGAGACTATCATCAAGGTACTTATCCATGCAAGAGTAAGTGAATGGTATTTTAGTGATAAACAATGATACTCATTCAAGTACGATAGCATGTATCGCCATGAACAATTTCTCAATGGCAAAATAAATGTTACTTTAATGACCATTCAGTTAAAAATGCCACGCTGCTTTCAGTTAGTCAATGGGGCTAGTGAATCATAGCTATTTAATCACTGGCAAGGGCACTTTAAAATAAGCCAAGAAACAATTTAAACTGCAAGCTAATAACTAGCAATAAAATATTGCAGAAGGAACACTGACACCTGGAAATTCAATTGTGCATGAAAATGCACGGCGACTTGCTACTTTGCCAGAGATTTTGCCAATTTGGTTCACACAAAATATCTTGGGGCATATCTTGTGCAAGGTTTTAGGTCCTAACTATCCACAGTCATGAGCATTACTCAATCAGTTCTTGTCGATTGCAAACAAATTTGTGTTCCGACCACCAGTGATATTCAGAGAAATAGTGAACTAGGTTAAATGGGCCGCAGCTAAGTCCTTGGAATCCTGGTTGGAGAGGGTGACCATTTGAAACCACAAAGGTCTAAGATGAAATATCAGTGGAAGAAGGTGGGCTGTTAGGTACACAGGAGAAATGTCTCTTGGACCCTGGCTCCAGTGAATACAAAATGTTTAATGAAATCATGTGTAGAAAGGTACTGCAGCTGCTAGGTTATAGTGAAGATAGACACAAAGTGCTGGAGCAATTCAACGGGTCAGGCAGCATCTCTGGAGAAAAAGGAACAGGTGATGTTTCCGGTCGGAACCCATCTTCAGACTGAACGTAGAGGGAGGCGGTGAAATAGAAGTAACAAATCTGGCCGGCAACAGATGACCAAGGAAGGGTAGATCCCATAATGGCCCATTGTTGGCTTGGGAAGAGGTGATAACAAATGGATATAGAGATGCAAACAGTGGAACTAGTAGGACACAAGAGTGGGGCAGGGTGGGAGTGAGAGAATGTAGGGGTTACTTGATATTAGAGAAATCAATATTCATACCACTGGGTTGTAAGCTGCCTAAGCGAAATATGAGGTGTTGTTCCTCCAATTTCCATGTAGCCTCACATTGGCAGTGGAGGAAGCCCAGGTCAGAAAGGTCGGTGTAGGAATGGGAAGGGGATTTAAAGTGTTTGGCAACTGGGAAATTGCGTACTGAGTGTAAGTGTTCAGCTTCAGTTAACAAATTCCAACACATAACTGTAATACACGTTACCACGTTCCACACCTAATCTTACAAAAAATCCCTGCGATCAGCAATACACAAAGCTGTACACTTGCCACTATTACAACACCCACACAAATATGTTATACCCTTTATGTACTTCAGTCAAGGAAGGCACTTCACAGAGAGTCATTGCAACATACTAACATGCCTCTTTCCTTCTTGCAGCAGAGAATGAAACACAGCCACTGCTAGCTCCCTCTTCCACAGACTTACTCACATTGATGACAAAGTTTCATATTCTTGGGCTCAGCCACCACAAGAGTGCATAGCTGACAAGGATTTGTGATGATGATATCCTTGTATCTAATCTTCTTTTGTCTAATTCTAATTCTCCTCATCTCTCAATGTCTTAGGTCTTATAACAAGCAAATACTTTAGACAGATACCTCATGATTCTACACTTTCATCCACCCAACCCCCCTCAACCCCACTCACTGCCATGGGGTTAAATCTTGTGCCTTTAACATTTAAGAAACCAGGAATTCTTCCTTGCTCAGCTTCAATAGATGAGCCTTCGGAGACAGAAATAGAAAACACCTTATCACTCCTACTGGCAATCAAGACTGATGCAGGGATTCAACCCGAAAAATTGGTCATCCTTTTACCTCCACAGATGCTGCTTGACCCACTGAGTTCCTCCAGTAGTTTATGTTTTTGCTATGGTTAATTTTGGTGATATTATAATCAAAGGTATAGAATAATCATTTATTTTACTAAATGGGCGTCATTGACCACGAAGAAAAGATTGTTTATTTGCAAATTAGGAGAGTTGATGAAAAAACATGTATAATTACGTTTGTGGTGGCACAGTGGTGCAGAGTTAGAGTTACTACCTTGCAATACCAGAGATCCGGGTTCAATCCTGACTACAGGTGCTGTCTGCACGGAGTTTGTACGCTCTCAATTTGATGGCATGGGTTTCCTTCAGGTGCGTTTCTTCCCACACTCCAAAGTGCAAGTTTGTCGGTTAATTGGCTTTGGTAAAAATTGTCCCTAATGTGTGTAGGATTGTGTTAGTGTACGGGGTGATCGCTGGTCGGCATGATGTGCCAAATTGCCTGTTTGCACGTTGTATCTCTAAAGTAAAGTAACCACATTTCTACAATTAAAATCTCCTGGATATATGTTTGTGGTTGAGCCCAGCAAGATTGAGCCACAAAAAATTAAACTTAATGCTAATGCTCACACTACTGACGAGCCCATTGAATAATGGGATTGGACAAGAGAAGAACGCTCATGGGAATATATTCTTGCTTGAATTCATTCCCAGGTTGTAGGTTAATTGGCTTGGTAAATGTAAAAAAATTGTCCCTAGTGGGTATAGGATAGTGTTAATATGTGGGGATCGCTGGTCGGCGCGGATCCAGTGGGCCGAAGGGCCTGTTTCCGCGCTGTATCTCTGAACTAAACGAAACTAAGATGAAAAAGGATGATATGGATAAAGTATTACAAAAATTCCAACTGGGAGAGAATTTTATTATATGGATCAAGTTACTATATAATAAACCTACAGCTAGAATACTAACTAATAACATATTATCCTCGAAATTCCAACTATCAAGGGAAAATAGACAAGGATGCTCATTATCACCACAGCTGTTTGCTCTCATTATTGAACCGCTAGCAGAAAAAATTAGAATACACCCTGATATCCATGGATATAATACTAAAGACTCATATAATAAAATATCTTTATACGCAGATGATATATTACTGTACATTACAAAACCTCAAATCACTATACCAAATATATTAAATTTAATTGAAGACTTTGGATCTTTTTCTGGATATAGAATAAATTGGAATAAAAGTGAAATTATGTCAATAAAACCGAAAGATTCAACACATCTTTTAAAATTCACTTTTAAAATAGCTACAGAAAGATTTAAATACTTGGGAATCGAAATTACTAGAACATATCAAGGTATGTTTAAGGCAAATTTTGATCCCCTACTTAATAAATTAAACACACTAATTAAATTCTGGAAAACGCTCCCGATGTCTTTAATAGGCCGAATAAATGCAATAAAAATGATCTTTCTACCACAAATTTTATACCTATTTCAATCGATTCCTATATACTTACCAAAGAAGTTTAAAAAAAAACTCGACTCAGATATCACTAATTTTATATGGGACTATAAATCACATAGAGTACAAAAAACTCATCTGAATAAACCTAAAGTATTAGGGGGTTTAGCACTACCTAATTTTATGTATTATTATTGGTCAGTAAATATTAAAGATATGATTCAACTGATGGATAACTCCGCCCAGCAAGTGGACTGGATTGTAATGGAGAAAGAGGATTGCTCCTCTGGAAACATTGGAGCGATCCTCCTCTCTCCAATGAAACTGAATAATATAAATCATAATAAGAACCCAATTATTCATAGTACAATCCGAATTTGGAAACAAATAAAACAAAATTTAAAATTAAGAAATGTATCACTTTTATTACCTATAGTTAATAACCCTTCGTTTAATCCCTCTATTATAGATAAAGTTTTTACACATTGGGATAGACTAGGAATTAAAACGCTCGGTGACTTGTATGAAACTGGAAAATTACTTTCATTTCAACAATTACAAATAAAATATAAACTCGGAAATAATCAATATTTTAAATATTTTCAAATATGCGACTATTTGAAAAAATATACAAAAGATCATTATAATAACCCAGCAGATGTATTGGATGAGGCAATGCAGATAAAAGCTGAATCAGCAAACTTAATATCATATTTGTATAATATTATCTTAAATGTACAAATACCATCTACGGAGGGTATCAGAAGAGACTGGGAACAAGAGTTAGCTATTAAAATTTCAAAGGAAAGTTGGAATGAACACTTATTAAACGTGCATAAATGTTCGATTAATGTAAGACACACTTTAATACAATTTAAAATTTTACATAGATTATATTATTCGAAAACTAAAATTCATAAAATTTTCCCAAATGTATCATCTATTTGTGATAAATGTCAATCCCAAGAAGCTACTATAGCGCACTCATTCGTTTTCTGTACAAAAATTCAAAAATATTGGAATGAAATTTTCGAAATCTTTACAAAATTATTTAAAATAAGACTGATACCCAAAGCAGAATGGATTATCTTCGGAATAACGGAAGATGGTCCAGAACTAAATGTGTTTCAAAAGAAACTAATAGACTATGGGTTAATAACTGGAAAAAAGCTAATTCTAAAATTTTGGAAGAAGGCTCCAATACCAACTATAAACATGTGGATTTCAAATATGTTCGAAACATTACACCTAGAAGAGATAAGACTCCTCCTAGCAGGTAAACCAGATCACTTCCACCTGATGTGGTCTGCATTTATAGAATTATTACAAATATGGGGTGCAAAGGTACCTTAAAAAATAAAATTGAGGTCAGGTAAGGGGGGATGATAGTTGAAGTAATATTTGCGCAAGTATTCCATTTGCGTAACACTCATAAAAATATTTGTTTCTCTCTTTTTTCTCTTTCTCTTTCTCTTTCTTTTCTAGGGTCTATTTCTTAACTCTTTTTCTTTTGTTTTTAATTTTGTTCTTATAGGGTCTTCGTCCTTTTTTGTTGTCACATTTTCTACACTCTCACTTTTTCCTTCACTTTCTTCTTTCTTTCAATCTTTTCCTTTTCTAGTAAAAAAAAAGTTTAAAAAAAAGAAAAAGGATTTTTTTTTAAATTACTGCGTGAGCTGAAAGTATTCTTACTTTCTGAATTATATCCCAAAATAACTCAAATGTCAAACATATCAACCTTTATTTCCTTTTATAAGGATAACTCTCCGACAGTCATTCCAGGTTGTTATATTTGATCACCCTGGGGGTTGAGAATTAGGCTTCAAAAGAACTCTGCAAATCTTCTCATTCTCATATGATTTGTATCTGTCATGCATTTTTCTAATGGTTCATGAATTATTGTCTAATTTACAAAGATTATTCACATGGGGAATTAAGAATAAATATAATATGTGTTATATAATTGATATGCCTGTTCTGGCATTCAGTAATTTCATGGTTGATCCCATACCCCCCTCTTCATCATTCTCTCTGTGTTCCAAAAATCTATCAATCGTACCCTCGATCAAGCTTCCACACTTATCTGTGGTGGAGATTACAATAAATCTGATGAGTTTATTGTCACATGCATCAGGGCGCAATGGAATTCCTTCTTCTCATGAAGTTCACAGTGTAAACAGTATACCCACAGTGGCGATTAGTGCAACAATAAATACAATGGCAAATACATGTACATAATCATGAGAGGAAGAGATCGGACAGACGCACAGAGTCTCTTGCCCAGAGTAGGGGAATCAAGAACCAGGGGACGTAGGTTTAAGGTAAGGGGGAAAGATTTAATAGGAACCTGAGGGGTAACTATTTCACACAGAGAGTGGTGTGTATTTGCAATTAGTTGCCAGAGGAGGTAGTTGCGGCACGTACTATGCAATGTTTCAGATAATATTGCAAAATTTAGACAGGTACTTGTCAGGACAGGCTAAGAGGGATATGGGCGAAGCGCAGACAGTATAGATGGGCCATGTTGGCCAGTGTGGGCAAATTGGGCTGAACGGCCTGTCTCCACACTGTAAGACTCTATGACTCTATGGCAAGTACAAACTAGCATAGTGTTATGCAAAATCTGAGTAATGCAAAAGATAAAGTACAAACAGGAAAATCTGATGAAGTAGAATCAAGAGTAAGAATACATTGCAGCACTGCCAAGAAAGGGGTGTGAAAGAGGTGATTTATCCAGGAGTTGGATAGCAGTGAGGAAGAAGCTGTTCTTAAATCTGAACATCTGAGCTTTCAAACTCCTCCATCTTCTGCCACAAGATAGAAGAGAAAAATGGGAATGGCCAAATTCCAGTAAAAATCCAGTGCAATTGTATACTATCTCATATAAGTTAACTGCTTCCTTCCGGCAATCTATCTAGTGAATCTATGCTGCACCGACTCCAAGGCAACTTTATTTTTGGATACAAAAACTTACCACACAACTCTTAATCAGATGTCTCCAAAGCCTTTGTGGCCAGCTACAGCTGGGACTTTGAAAATGGCGCCAAAACTTGGTGACTCTTGCGTATGGACTCAGTGGACTGTTTCTATGTATTTGGTACTTAATTGGGGATTATATGGCAATAACCTTACTGATCTCTATACAAAAACAATTTAACTTCACTTGGGACATGTGATAATAAAAAGAACCATTGAAACATTCATTTAGAGACAAGAAAATGCAGGTTTTAAAACCTTGAGCAAAAAAACAAAAGACTGGTAAGTCAGCGGATCAGGCAGCCAAAGACATTGAAGATGTCTTCTTCCTTCAGTAGAAGTGGCTTCCCACCTGCTGTTTAGACGAAATCTCACCCATATCTCCTCTGTCCCACAGTGATGCTCTCGCTGTTGTCCTTCCCTCAGAACAAGGATAGAATTCTCTTTGTCCTCACCTTTCACCCCCCAAAGCCACCTTATCCAGAACATCATTCCCCTACATTTCCAATGTCCACCTTCAACGTGATACCATTAACAGTCACATCTTTCTGTCCCCACCAATTTCTGCTTTCAACAGACAACTCTCTCCATAAATCTTTGACTCACTTGTCCCTTCCCTCTTAACCAGGCCCTCCCTGGGTACTTTCCACTGCAACCCTGTTCTTATATCTTCTCCCATCTTGAAGGTATACAAGGAACAGCATCTGTGCTAGAATCCCAAGAAGCCCTTCCAGGTGAGAGAGAAGTTCATGTGCCCCGTGTCCAAACTTGTCTACCGCTTTTGGTGCTCCCGAAGTGGCATCCTTTACATCGACAAGACCAAGCATCGGCTAGGCGACCATTACAGTGGGTACTTGCATACTGTCTGCCAAGGCCAGCTGGATCTCTCGGTACATCTACCATATTTGATGCTACTAATCTGGCCTCCTTTACACCTGTACTTCACCATTCCTATGCTTATGACCATAAATACTTGACTTGAGTTGATTTGGAAACCCACACGGTCGCATGAGAACGTGCAAACCAAACATGGATGGCACCAGAGATGAGGATTGGAATGAGGTAATTGGAGCTGTGAAGCAGTAGCTTTATGGGCCTGTCCCACTATACGAGTTTACCCAAGAGCTCTCCCGAGTTTTAAAAAAAAATCAAACTCGTGGTAAGCACGTAGAATGTACGTTGCGGGTACGTCAGAGTGCGGAACGTCTCTTAGCGGCTCGTAACGCTAACGGCAGGTACTCGGGAAATGCGGTAAGCTCGTGAAGACTCGCGAAGATTTTTCAACATGTTGAAAAATGTCCACGAGAGCCCTGAGTACCCACGAGCGGCTATTAGCGTAATTCTCCAAGTTCAAATCAGGGGAAACTCGGGAGAACTCTTGAATTAGCTCGTACAGTGGGACAGGCCCATAAGTAACAGTGACACTGTGTCTCCATTTTAGACCCGAGTCTTTTAACCTAATACAATTAGTGAATCATGCTCAGCTAAGAGTCCACACACCCTCTTGGTACTTGACTTAAATGGCTATATTCATCTGCAAGTAGAGACAATAGGTATTTAGATGTAAAGATTGTGTAAGTGAAACTCAGGGAGGACATTCTCTATAATAGTTTGTTTTTGTCTTCAGTCTTGTACAAGGAAGATATGACACCAAAGCTACAAAAAAAAAGCTTAGGGAAATATTATGATTAATGAAAGGAACTATTTCAAAAATTATAATGGAAATTGTATTCCATGATTTAATATATCTAGGACAGGCAAACCTGCAGGCCAGACAGTCCTATCAGAAGATGTTAAAAATAGGTCATCTACACAGACCATTAAAATGTCATGAACATCAACAGAAAATAATCAAATTTCTTAATAGAATGTTACAAGTGAGTCAAAGTTATAATCTAATTACCCAAAGCCCTGGTTAGAGAGTACTTGGCTTTCTATGAATAGTTTAGGGCATCACATCATGAATTTGATTCGAAGTGCGCACTGCATTGATTTTGCATAATGATACAGACTTAAACGTGGACTTCTCTGTGGATTGTCACCTTGTCGTGGTGGAGAAGCTTGTGTGGACCTGGGTTCCTGAGAGCGATGCCATCTGGAGCTATGCTCCTGGTAGGGCCACCCATGGCGGTAAGGTCGAGGGGGGAGAACTCTGACAAAAAGCAATCCAACCAAGACCTCAACGGTTGAACAGGCGGAGGATGATGGCTGACCTTAGTGGAGCGTCACAATGGCTGGGAAGGCGGATGAAGGCTGCAGCAGAAAAGGGAATCCGGTCGTTTTGGACTCCATGCCACTGGATCCTGACACAGATCTGTCCAGGACCGTGTGGTGGTTGTCTGTGCACCAGTCTCCCCATGTTAAACATAGTCACGCACAGGCATCCTCCAACCCTGGAGACACCCATGGTCAGCCATGACCGAGGGGGGCCTAAGAAGACTTAGACTTCAGAGGTTAAATTATCAGCAAATAATACATAAATTAGGGTTCCATTCCCTAAAATATTCAAGGTTAAGCAGTGATGATTGGAGTTGGCAAAGTAATAAGAAGACCTGAAAACCTGGAGACTGGCTAACAGCTTGTCATCTAAGAATTCAGGGCCTGTCCCACTTGGGTGTCATTTGGGCAACATTTAGGTGACAGCCGAAAAAGAGGTTGCCGCATCGCGACGCGGGCGTGACACGTGGTGAGGCGTGGTGACGCATGCAGTGACACGCAGTAACCCGCGGTGCTTCCCTGTCACCCCAGGATTTTGGAATGTGCAAAATCCTGGGTCGACATTTGGGTGTCTCATCATGTCGTGCGCCCTGACACATGCTGATGTATGCTGTCCTGTGGGTGACGCCCAGTTAGGGTTAGGGTTGGGGTTACGGACCACAGATGGGGTGTAAAATATTCTTCCTTCAATGCATGGATTTTAAACATTAATATATTAAAATTAATACGATAAAATCAATTGTGCAAATGAAAAGATGTCTGAGTCGTTCAGTTTTATTTATCAATGTATTGGTCCGCTTCCAGATCCGATCACCGTCTCTTTTCACAGGGATGGATTCAGTGAGTGTAGACGGAACTCCCCTCTCCCCTCTTCCCCCTCCTGCCCAATCCCTCCTTCTCCACTCCCCCCTACCATTCTCCCCTCCCCCTCCCCCCTTCTTCGCTTCCCCCTCTTCCTCCCTTCCCCCCACTCCACTCTTCTCCCACTTATCCACTACCCTCTCCCCACACATCCCCTTCTCCCCCCCTTCTCCCATTCTCCACCTCCCCCCCCCCCCCACACTTTCCTCGACGTCTCCTCCCCATTTGTGGAAGAAGGGGGGGGGAGGGGGGAAGGGAAGAAGGGGGGAGAGGGGATGGGAGAAGGGTATGTGGGGAGTGGAGAAGGAGGGATGGGGGCAGGAGGGGGGAAGATGGGAGAGGGGAGTTCAGTCTACACTGAATCCATCCCTGTGAAATGAGACGGTGATCGAATCTGGAAGCGGACCAATACATCTAAAAATAAAACGGAACGACTCAGACATCTTTTCATTTGCACAATTGATTTTATTGTATTAAATTTAATATATTAATGTTTAAATTCCATGCATTGAAGGAAGAAAATTTTACAGCCTCAACCCTATCCGGGCGTCACCCGCATGATAGCATATGTCAGCGTGTATGTCGTGCATCTTGACAGTTTTACGGGTGTCAGTCACTGACGCTCCACAGTCGCCCAAATGTCGCCCAAGTTGGATAGGCCCTTTAGAAGCATGCTTCACTGAAGTGAAAGCTTTCATACGTTCACTTAACTAAGGAACTAACGGATAGAGGAAGTAACTGATATATGGAAACTGATCCTAGAATCAGCCATGACACCTTGAATTCAGAGCAGAACAGGTTTACTCCTGATGCATATTAAGAAGGGAGAATACTCTAATGCATTTGAATATGATGTACATCTGCATTGCCATTGACAGCTGCAGTCGATAGTGCTGATTCATGTTATTGATTGATTGAAAGACACAGCATGGAAACAGACCCTTCAATCCAACAACTTCATGCTGACCATCGATCATCCATTCACATTAGTTCTAGATTATCTCATTTTCGCATTCACTCCATAAGTACTAGGGGCAATTTACAGAGGCCAATTACTTTAGCAAACCCGCACACCTTTGGGATGTTGGAGGAAACTAGAGCATTCGGAGGAACCTACATGGTCACGGGGAGAACATGCAAACTCCACACAGACAGCACCCAAGGTCAGGGTCAAACCCAGGTCTCTGGCATTGTAAGCTGCACCACTGTCTCACCTCTTTTAACAATTCACAGGAGCCTCAAGAAGAAAGGTACCACTATGCCATTAACAATTCCGATGAAGCCATACACCATTTTCACCAAAAGAGCAATGGCAGAAAGGAGAAAAATAAATGAATAAATCCCATCTTTCATTCAACAGATTTATGAAGAGCATTAAAATAAAAAAGAAAATGCTGGAAATGCTCAGCGGGTCACTCAGCAGTGCAAACAAAAAACAAAGCAAATGATTCAGGTTGAGGACACTTCAGCAGAACTGGGTAAATA
Organism: Malacoraja senta; assembly: GCA_038087875.1. Lineage (NCBI taxonomy): Eukaryota > Metazoa > Chordata > Chondrichthyes > Rajiformes > Rajidae > Malacoraja > Malacoraja senta. Next base: position 14,545,814 of record CM075979.1, on the reverse strand, counting down.
AAGAAAACAAGTGACCTTTAACTTGCAGAGAATATGAGGGAGAGATGAATGGGACAAAGGGAATATCTCCAACAAGGCAGGGAAATATTTGCAATGCAATAATCTGCTGATTAAGCTTTTTGACCTGATGGAATAACAAGGACAATAAGATAGAGAAAAAAACTATTAATTGGTAAATACTGGGGAAGAAAAAAATGTTTATGGCTTTAGGAAATGAATTCCACATCAGTCAGTGTCAATGAATAAAGAATAATACTGAGTTAATGTTACAGATAGAGGAACTGTATTGGAACTGGCCAATACCCATGTCATATTCAAATCTGAATCTAAAAGGCTATAACATGGCCAGTCGAAAGCTAAGGGTCACAAGAGTCAAGAGTGTTTATTCATCATATGTACCAACAATGGAACAACAAAATCCTTGCTTGCTGCATCTTAACATGCCTGTAAACACAGTAACACACTGATAACCTATGACAATAAAAGTACCAGAAATAAATAATTGTCATATCAGGTAACCATAATAGTGCAAAAATGTACGTCTGAAATGCAACCAAAGACACAGTCCATAGAAGAGCATAGTTGCTGAGTGTTCAGAAAACTCCTTTCTTGAATATGCTGGTCATGGTTTTCAGGCTCTTGTGCATTCTTCCCTATGGGAGTAATGAAATGTGGGCAGGGTAGAGCAAGTCTTTGGTGATATTGGCTGCCTTTCTGAACTAGTGTCTCCTATTGATCTCTTTGTTGATGCAGAGGTCAGGAATGGGCCAACTCTCTTCTAAGAAAGTAGTAGCATAGATGAGCTTTCTTTGTAATTGCATCAATGTACTGGGCCCAGGACAGATCTTCAGAGATATGCATGCTCGGAAACTTGAAGCTGTTGACTCTCTCCATTGCCATCCCATCAATGAAGACGGGTTAGTGGATCCTTGATTTACCCATCATGAGGTCAACAATCAGCTCCTTGGTCTCACTAATGTTGAGAGCAAGATTACTGTTCTGGCACCATACAATCAGATTTCAATCTCCCTCCTGTATTCTGACTCATTATTGTCCATTATTCATCTAACATCAGTGGTATCGCAGTGAATTTAAAGATAGCGTTGGTGCTGTATCTGGCTACATAGTCACGGGTATGGAGAGAGGAGAACAGGGGACTGAGCACACAGACTTAAGGTGCTTTTGTGTTGATGGTTATCAAGGAGGAGATGTTGTGGCCAATTCATACTGATTGTGATCTACCGACAGGGAAGTCAAGGATCCAATTACTTAGGCATGACCCTGTTCCCACATAATAAGTTTGGAGTGGATGATAGTGTTGAATGCCGAGCTGTAGTTGATGAACAACAGCTTGATGTATGTGTTCTCCTTGTCCAAGTGGCCAGTGCAGAGTGGAGAGCCAGCAAGATTGCACCCCATGATCTATTGTCGTGGTAGATGAATTGTAGAGTTGTTCCAGCACCATTCAATCAGGTTTACATCCCGTCCTATATTTTGACTCATTGCTGGAGGACAGTTGACAAGCATCATAACTAACCTGTTTTCAAGTTTATGTCAAGCTTATATTAGAACAGTTAAGGAGGTCACTGATAGATTAGTGGGAGTGAAAAGGAGAATTAAAGTGACTGATAATTGGAAGATCAGGGTCACTCCCGTGGACTAAACAGGGTTGTTCGACCTGCCATCTAATCAGTGAACCATGCAGAGATTTCATCTTAAACAGCAGATGCAGTACACTTGATTGGAAGAAGTGCAGGTGAATTACTGCTTCATCTGATTGCTCTGTTCGGTTTCCTTAGTGGAATAAGGAAACAGTGAAGATGTTGCATCTCCTGCAGTTGCATGGGGAAGTGCAACAAAAAGGGAAGGGGTTGGTGGAATTGGAAGAACAGACCATGGAATCATGAAGGGAGCTAGCCCTTTGGAATGCTGAATGGGAAGGTAGGGAAGGTAGGGAAGATATGTCTGGTGGTGAAATCCCATTAAAAGTTATGGATATTGCTGGGGATGAGCCGCTGAATGTGGAAGCTAGTGGGATAGAACTAAGGGAACTATATCCAGAATCTGCCTAAGAAGGAATAGGGAGATGGCAGTGATACAGGAAATAGATGAGATGTGGTCATGGACTCTGTAGTGTTGTATATATGCAATGGGCTCTTTGGGCAACCTGAACATATGCTTCTCTATTAATCAATCTCTGATGCTGTGGAAATTAACTTATCTGCTCACAGAAAAGACTATTACAACATATCTCACTCCTGATAAAGATATAAAGTAGTGAATTATAATTAGTGAAAGGAGCCAGGAAATTGTTATGCATAATTCATAAGGGCATTAGGAGATTCGTGGGACAAGGGATTAGTGAAGGAAAATAGTGAAGGAAAAGATCAACCAAGAACTTAGTGAATGATGAAGAAGTTACGTAAAGCTGAATGGCTTACTCCTGCCACTAGTTTACTTTAGCTTAGAGATAGCGCGGAAACAGGCCGTTCGGCCCACCCAGGCCGTTCAGCCCACCGGGTCTGCCCCGACCGGCGATCCAGGAACACTAGCACTATCCTACACACAATTTACAAATTTTACCGTAGCCAATTAACCTACAAGCCTGTACGTCTTTGGAGTTTGGGGGCGAAACCGGAGCACCCAGAGAGAACATCGTCACAGGGAAAACGTACAAACTCTGCACCCGTAGTCAGGATCGCATCCGGGTCTCTGGCGCTGTAGGGCAGCAATTCTACCGTTGTGCCGCCGGGCCGTCCTACTACTTGCTACATTCTTATGAAATTGCCCACAAATTGTTTTACTTGCTTAACAAATATGACATCTACCCAGACTCAAACTGTTCCTTGGTTAAAACAAATGTGGCTCATCTCTTCTTTCTTAGAAATGATCACAGCGCTATGGGTGGCACATACATAGCTGTGCCTGGTCATTCTGAAGACGTCCTCCGTACAGGTCACTTTGTCTCCGACTCCTATCTCAGTGCCTTGCCATGAATGAGCCAGGGATGAGCTGAAGCTGACCTGCCAGAGTGTCCTACTTGAGCTGACGACCCAGATGCAGAGCACATCCCACCCCTCAGCTTACACAAAATGTATCCATTCATTTGAATCGCAATCCCAAACTCGATCATAAAATCAATGCAGGCAAGTGAGCTGATACATTTTCTTGATGTTATGATTTAAATGATTTCTCGTCATTTAAGCCAGACATGCTTAAAAATATGTAACTATGGTTTTGAATCTAAAATGAGTTACAAACATCTTTCTGGTGGCTTGCAGGATCTGATGGAGGATGGGCGGCAAACGTCGTCCTCATTCTCCAGCTTAAGAACCGACATATTTAGAAATAAGTCAAAGTGCCTTTGAAGGTGGTTAAGTTGTCAAAAAGAGCATTGTCATATTGCATGAAGGCAGGGGAATTTTTCTGCCCATGTGTTTGCAGTTTGCAGTCTACTCTGTTTCACGGCATGGTTTCTGTGGCCTCTGGAGATCGATTACTTCTGTGGAGCTGAATGGAAAATGGATGGCATGGAGGTGGTTTAGTTTAGTTTGGAGATACAGCGCGGAAACAGGCCCTTCGGCCCACCAAGTATGCACGGACCAGCGATCCTCGCACATTAACACTACGCCGCACACACTAGGGGCAATTTGCCATTTATACAATTATACCAAGCCAATTAAGCTACAAACCTGTACATCTTTGGAGTGTGGGGAAAAACCGAAGATCTCGGAGATACCCAATGCAGGTCACGGGGAGAACTACAGACAAGCACCTGTGGTCGGGATCGAACCCAGGTCTCTGGCGCTGCAAGCCTGTGGTGGGTGGAACTGCGCACAGTGCAGCCATTATGTGATCATGATTTGCAACCACTCTTTGCCTTCTTAATCATGCATCCAACCCCAGACCATTCTCTGCCATTAAAGGGCCTGTCCCACAGGCGATTTTTCAGCGGACTGCCGGTGAGTGTGAAGCTCGAGGCACTCGCCTGAAAAACCGGGAACTGGAACAGCGAGTGTCAAGAGTGGAACACACACACGCACACACATCGCAAAGGCAGGGGCCAGGGAAAGCGGGGGAGCGCTGTCTGAAATTCACACAGTGCAAAGCCAAGGTGATACAGATACACACCGCGATGAACAGGAAGATTAAGATGGCTAGCACAGTGTACGGTAAGTCCTTTAAAAGAGGGGGGGGGAGGGATAAGGATGGAGAAGGGGGGGGGGAGAAGGGGAGAAGGAGTGGAGACACTTTTAAAAAGCCAGACAACTTTTAGTAAGCCAGTGATACACAGCTGTGAAGTTTGACGGGCATTTAACATTACCGGTAGGTTTTCCATGGTTCTGAAAACTCGTGCTTACGTTTTTTTTCCCCCAATGAGCCAATGAAAATGTCTGGTCAGCAAAGGAGATTAACTAAAACTACCTCCGACTACCTCGACTACCTACAACTACATGGCGACCCCACTACAACTGTACTTACGACTACAGAATTATCGATTTCCTACATGGCGACCAATTTTTGGTGGCAGAAAGTTTTTCAACATGTTGAAAAATTTGTGGCGACCATACTGAGGCCGCGACCAGTTCCCAAAATGCGGGAAATCCTCGCGCCCATGAAGGAGACTCACGAGAAACCACCAGCGAACAGGTGGTGATCATGTGGTGATCATGAGGCGAGCGCAGAGTCGACTGCACTCGCCTAAAAAGTCGCCTTAGTGGGACAGGCCCTTTAGGGACTTAATTGAGTCTTATGCATGAAGCTAGGAGCTTCTATTGATTCACAATGACAAGCATGTGAAGGTTTGAAATCACTTGTGATGACCTTGGTTCTCTGCTGTCACCACAAAGAATCCTGAGGGGGAAATCGATACAGTGACCGCGTGTAACACAATCATAAAAAACATCTTTTTGACTGCATCTGCAATGCTGCTTCAGAAAATGACAAGGCAAATTCTTCTTCCCCACAGCAGGAGGCATTTACTATCAATGAATGGGCAAGGAACAGATAATGGAGACAGTTGGGGCCAATGTAATGCTTCAACTCTCTCTCTACATGGACCTGCAACATTTCAGTTTACCTTGAGAAGGACTGTCTATCTATTGACATCTGACCACTAAAATACGGCAAAAATAGACACAAAAAGCTGCAGCAACTCAGCGGGTCAGACAGCATCTTTGGAGAAAAGGAATAGGTGGCGTTTCGGGTCGAGACCCTACTTCAGGCCCGACCCAAGACATCACCTATTCCTTTTCTCCAGAGATGCCGTCTGACCCACTGAGATACTCCAGCTTTTTGTGTCTATCTTCAGTTCAAACCTGCATCTGCTGTTCTTCCTACACTAAAATATGGCCCTGTTTGCAAAGTACTAATTAGAGCAGGATGGATGATGAGTACACCTGCAGAATTTAACCCAGTGGGTGTAGTTGGTGGCACAAGTTACTCTGATTCACAAAGCTCTTGTATCATTATCATTATCCCTCTCTAAGACATTGAAGGACAGGTAATTTTTTGGTCAACTAACAAAGCATTGAACTAAAGGAAAGGAATGACAGAGATACTTGCATCCTTTTACTGACTACAGTAAAACTGATAATCCAACACGGTCACAATTTCGGTGGTGATGAATGAGCAGATTTTTCAGACTAATGGAAGTCATTTGTATTAGTACCCCAACGCAGTTTTAATATATGTGAAGGATGAAACTGCAGATGCTGGATTAAACTGAAGATAGACACAAAAAGCTGGAGTAACTCAACAGGTCAGGCAGCATCTCTGCAGAAAAGGAATAGGTGGCATTTCGGGTCGATACCATTTTTCACACTGAGAGTCAGGGGAAAGGGATATAAATGGTGATATAGAGAGATATAGAACAAATGCCTTTTCCCTGATGGCTTTATGAAAAAAAATGGTATTGATGGGTCTGAAAGCAAATCCTTTAAAAGCAAAATTGGAGCCAGATTTTAATAGGCACCTTCTACAAAAATCCAAGCAAGAGCTGCCATTATTTATTTCAGTGAACTTTCCCACAGTGCTCTCACAGTAGTACAGCATGTTTACAGCAAGGAAAGAGGACACTCAGCCCATCGAGGTATTGCCTTTCAAATGTGTTCTTAAAACCGGCACCCAGCATATTCTCTCTCTGATGGACTTCAAAGATTCCGGTGCTATTTTTCCTAAGAATAACAGACAATATCGCTCAAATACATCACAAAATAATTTGGAATGTCCTGTGCCTCAGCCATTCATGTGCATCCCCTCTAGGTCACTCCAACAATCTTTGTGAAGATAATTCTCACCTCTTATACGAAACAGCATAAGAACTTATGGGCGGCACGGTGGCGCAGTGGTAGAGTTGCTGCCTTGCACCACCAGAGACCCGGGTTCGATCCCGACTATGGGTGCTGTCTGTACGGAGTTTGTATGTTCTCCCCGTGACCTGAGTGGGTTTTCTCCGAGATCTTCGGTTTTCTCCCACACTCCAAAGACGTGCAGGTATGTAGGTAAATTGGCTTGGTAAATGTAAAAATTGTCCCTAGTGTGTGTAGGATAGTGTTAATATGCGGAGTTCGCTGGTCGGTGTGGGCTGAAGCGCCTGCTTCCGCACTGTATCTCTAAACTAAACTTTTAACTCCAACTCTTTCATAATTGTAATATACACTGATCTATTCAAGGGCAATCTTGTAAATCCCATTAGCTTGCCCATTCCCAAAGTCCGGCAAATGTTTTACTATCAGATATTTACCCAGCTCCCTTTTTGACACCATGATTTGATTTGCTTGAACTACTACCTCCAATATTGCATGACTCATCTGCTGTGTAAAAACATTTCCTATTGTGTCATTATTAGCTCTTGAGCATGCTGCCAATGGGAATAGATTTATTTGCGTCCTCAACTGTTCCAAAGTAAACCATTGTCGCTTCTCAACTGATCCCAAAAGCCAATGTCCCTCATTTCAGGAACTATACTCAGAAAATTCTGCACTTCCTATAACACTTCCTAAAGCCTTTAGTTTAGCTTAGTTTATTGTTGTGCGTATCGAGGTACTGTGAGAAGCTTTTTGTTGCGTGTTATCCAGTCTGCGGAAAAACTATACATGATTACAATCATGTCGACCACAGTGTACAGATACAGGATAAAGGGAATAATGTATAGTGCAAGATGAAGTCCGATAAAAGATAGTCCGCGGATCTCCAATGAGGTAGATGGTAGGTAAGGACAATTCTGTAGTCGGTGGTAGGAAGGTTCAATTGCCTAATAACAGCTGGGAAGAATCTGTCTCTGAATCTGGAGGTTTGCATTTTCATACGTCCCAGAATTGGTCAAACTATATTTTATAATGACTTACAAAGACTTCTTTGCTCTTATACACATGTCTTACATAGGTCTCCATATCTAAAATCCAGGATCGTATCTGTCTGCTTCACCCATTTCGCAATCTGTCCTGTAATTTTCACTGTACTATACACATATTACCTACATCGCCGTCTCCTTGCACCTTTTCAGAATTGTGCCCTCAGGTTTATATTACATCTTTTGTTCTTGCTATCAGAATGCAAAACTTTACATCTCAGCATTAAACCTTATCTGCAAAACTACCAATTCCATCAGCCTGTCGACATCTTTAAGTCTATGACTATGCTTCTCACACATTGCTACACCTGCACATTTCGCATCACCAGCAACACAAGAAAATCGAACAAGACATCGATGAGGCCACACTTGGAGTAGTACTTTGTTCAGTTTCGGTAATACTGCTAAAAGAAGCATGTCATTGAGCTGGAAAGAGTGCAGACTAGATTTACAAAGATGTTGCCAGGATTGAGCTAGAGGGAGAGATTGGACAGGCTAGGACTATTCCTTAGAGCTCAGGATGCTGAGAAGTGATCTTACAGGGGAGTAGAAAATCATGAGGAGAATAGATAGAGATAATGCACAGTCTTTCAACCAGGGTAGGAGGAATCAAAAACAAGAGGGCATATGTTTACGGTGAGAGGAGCAAGATTCAATATGAACCTGAGGGGCATTTTTTTTTCTCTAAGAGGGTGGTGTGTATATGGAACAAGCTGCCAGAGAAGGTAGCTGAGGCAGATACTATCAACGCTTTTAAAAGACATTTGAACAGGTGCATGAATAGGAAAGGTTTAGCAGGATATGGGCCAAATGCAGGCAAATGGAAGTAGTTTGGATGGGACACCTTGGTTGGCATGGACGAGTTGGGCCCAAGACCTGTTTCCATGCATTATGATTCTATGACTCTATGTGTTTGCCTCTCTAATCTCTAACTTTGGAAACTTGTAAGTTGATAGGAGCTGATCTGGTTGTTATCTGCTTTAGATACTAACCTTTAATGAGATCAGATTTTAAAATTGGAAGTTTACCATCTCAATCTGTTTATCACAATGTTCAAAGATAAAATCTTAATCCAGTCATTATCATGGCTACCATTTTAAACAGTATCAGTAGTCGTATCTTTAAATTGCATGTCATTTCTGATCATAGAATCCATCTGGAAGAAACTGTAGCAAGGATTTTGCAAATAGTTGTAACTAATTAACAAGCTTAATTTAAATGGTTGAGAAACAAGCAGAAATATACAAAACTAGGTTTCGGCTGATTTAGGTGATGCATTTTGTCTGATTTTTATTTCTATTGGAGCAACATGATCGGAGTGTTTAAAATAGTTGTAAAATAATAATTTTAAAACAGACAAGTTGGTAGCAGAGGCATTATAAGTTGATAATTGTGAGGTAACACATAATGGTAGAGAAAAAAAATTGCGAAATGGAAAAGCTCTGAAGGATATGGTTGGGTAAAGATGGGATTCAAGTAAATAATCAGTAAAAATGCTGGTGGATGAAGACAAAAGCAACCCAACTGAATGTGGGTTTACATGTAGGAGCACTGCAATTGAAGGTATAAAAATAATGAAGAAAATATGTAAACATAATTTACATGACGAGTAGAATAATGTCCAACTTAATGTTACAAATTTAATACATCAAACTATTGTTAAAATAGTGTCAAAGTTAGTAGCATTCAATGTGAGTTTATTGAACTAACAGCAGCAAAAGAAAATGATAGAAAGAGGAAAGACTTGAAATCAGAGACACTGAAGTAGGAAAGGCTGAAGCAAGGTTCTTGAAATTAAGAATACCCAGAAAAGGATGTGTGCAGGGCCAAGTGCCTATGGTCATTGTTGGTTGTGGCAATAGCTGTTCAAGACATGGGATCACCACAGTTTTCTCAGCATTGCCTTGGGTGTCAGGGAGTCATTACACATTCTCATGGGTGCAAAATATGTGAAGGACAATATGGTGCCCGGACTGAACTCAGATGCAGGGTCAAGTGTGAAATGTTTTCTCTGTTTGTAAAATGTTTTAATTAATGTTGAGTTTAAAAAAACATTAAATTTTCTGGCATTATATTCAAGGAAATTTGTTTTTGAACCTCATTAGAAATATCATTATCAGAAATGTCTTCAATAATCCTACCCTAAACTTCCACTAAAATCAGTTTATAAATTATAGGTTTCTCTATGTGGGAGCTTGTAATTGGCAAATTGTTAGCTGTATTCCTATAAACTGCCTTTTCAAACAAAATTAATTGGTTGTAAAACATTTTGGAATCTCCTGAAATTGTACAAGACATAAATAAAAACAATGTTTTTCCTTAATTTTTAAGTTTCTATCCTTGTCTTCAAATGTATCTCAGAAACAACTGGATTTTGCTCCCTGTGTCTATTTCTCTCAAATGATTGATATAGTTGGTAATTGTATCTTTTGATATGATTGGTCATAGTCATAGAGTCATAGTGCGTGGAAACAGGTCCTTTGCCCAACTTGCCTATACCAACCAAAATGTCCCGTCAATACTGGTCCCACCTGCCTGCGTTTGGCCCATACCCCTCTAACCCTGTCCTATTCATGTACCTGTCTAAATGTTTCTAAACATTGCAATAGTACCTGCCTAAATAACATCCTCCACAAGCTTGTTCCAAACAACCATCACCCTTTATGTAAAAAGTTACCCCTCAGTTTCTTATTAAATCTTTCCCCCTCACCTTAAATCTATGTCCTCTAGTTGTCCATTTTCCTACTCTGGGCAAGAGACTCTGTGTGTTTACCTGATCTATTCCTCTAATAATTTTGTGTACAATTATAGGATTTGGTAGTGTTGCCTTTCTCAATGGACTCTGATAAAATGTAAATAGGAAAATGTATGGACTTGGCTTTGGCAAGCACCTTCTAAGTTCGACATTTCTCGATGACCTTGTAAGGGGTATCTACACATTCCAATGGTATCAGGATGGGCAAGACCTCCTTGTGGTACTGATTCCTGTTTTTCTTGCTAGGGTGGATATGGCATAATAAGGATAGAAAACTGCTCCACAATTACATGAGAGAATCACATTGGACAGTGATCTGGACTAACAAGAGAAAGGAACTTTAAAAAAAAAAGGTAATATTGTATTCCTTTTACAAAGGAAGCCAAGGAATAGCTGAAGAATGGTGGCGTAAAAATAACTTTAATAAGCAGCAGGGGAAGGAAGGCGGCACAGTAAAATGTGTAATGCTTGATCAGTTTATCTGCAGTTCCTTCCTACACATTTTATCTGCTCCACTGCAAAGTCTCCTCAAGATATGCCTACTTTGAAGAAGTTTTCCTTCTCTCTCCAACCTCTAGTTTCCCTCTCCCCTGAATCTCAGTCTGAAGAAGGGTCTTGACCCAAAACATCACATATTCATTATCTCTAGAGATGCTGCCTGACCCGTTGAGTTACTCAAGCATTTTGTGTCTGTCTTCTAAATAAAGTACCCTTTTGCTGACCTATAAACTCACTCATTGAGTCTTTCTCCTCATATTTGTTCTGCCCACTCCTCTGCAAGTTCTGTTGAAGTAAGGAAAAAGACTAACTTTATCCATTATTGAACCCTACAATGTCAGATGCAAAACTGACTTGATATCAAATATATGTACATGAGCACTCACCATCCGCGACTGACTATTTTAAGAACAGGCATGAAAGCTATAATTCTTCAATCATTTAAAGCATTGTAAAAAATGTTAAAGCACCACTGAGCCTAAAAAAGCAGGAACATTGTTGGCATTAAATACAGGGAAAGTTTCTTTGGAACCCGATTACAAATCTCATTATTACAAATCTCTTCAAAAATCCCATCCAATACCTCCATTAAAATCAAATTATAAATTGCACTCATGTGCATTTTGAAGAATAGGATATTATTACCAGTCTTATTTTGTTATGTGTTTAATTGTGAGATTACAGAAATGTTTTATTTGTAAATTTATAGTGAAATGAATCTTTCACAAATCATTTGTAACAATTTAGGTTTTGGTTACAACAATATCAGATAATGTCTGAAGAAGGGTCTCGACCCGAAACGTCACATATTTCCAACGCTCCATAGATGCTGCCTGTCCCGCTGAGTTTCTCCAGCATTTTTGTCTACCTCAGATAATGATAATTCTCTTTCCAAAAGATCATAAATCTATATTTCCAGCTTGCACATTCTTTTGTTGATTAACTTCACAGCATTTTGCCGTGACCTACTGTTGGTATACTGTTGCCTCTGAAGAGTGAATGCACAGACTCGAGAGACATTTCACTATGGTGCAGAGAGATTGCTGGTGATGCCTTTCAAATAGAGTCATAGAGTCATTGAGTGATACAGTGTGGAAACGGGTCCTTTGGCCCAACTTGCCCACACCTGCCACCAAAGTCCCAGCTACACAAGTCCCACTTGCCTTGACTTGATCCATATCCCTCCAAACCTGTCCTATCCATGTACCTGTCTAACTGTTTCTTAAAGGATGGGATAGTCCCAGCCTCAACTATCTCTTCAGGCAGCTTGTTCCATACACCCACCACCCTTTGTGTGAAAAAGTTACCCCTCAGATTCCTATTAAATCTTTTCCCCTTCACCTTCAACCTATGTCCGCTGGTCCTCGATTCCCCTACTCTGGACAAGAGACTCTGTTCATCTACATGTTCTCAGAAATGGAAAAGAAAGATCCACAGAGATACAAGAAACTGCAGATGCTGGAATCTTGAGCAAGACACAAAGTAGTTCACAAGTTATAGGAGTAGAATCAGGCCATTCGGCACATCGAGTCTACTCTGCCATTCAATCATGGCTGCCTCCTAATTACATTTTCCTGCCTTCTCCCCATAACCCTTGACACCCTGGTCTAATCAAAATATTGTCTATTTCTACCTTAAAAATATCCACTGACGGCCTCCACAGCCCTCTGTGGCAATGATTTCCACACATTAACTACCATCTGACTAAAGAAGTTCCCCCTCACCTCTTTTCTAAAAGAGCACCCTTTAATTCTGAGGCTAATTCTGGTCCCAGACTCTCCCACCAGTGGAAACATCCAGCGAGTAGAGGCCCAGTGCTGTCAAACGCTCATCATATGCTAACACACTCATTTCTGGAATCATTCTTGTAAACCTCCTATGGACCCTCTCTAGAGCCAGCGTATCCTTCCTCAGATATGGGGCCCAAATTTGCTCACAGTACTCCAAATGCCAGTGCCTTATAGAGCATAGTGACAGAGGAGGTTTCTGGGGAACCTGGATAGAGATGATGGAGGTGACCTCCTCCCTCATCGCCACTTAGGGACCCCAGCAATCTGTCTAAGTGAGACAGAGATTTACTTGCACCTTCTCAAACCTCGTTTATGGCATCCAATCTTTCTGATGTGGCCTTCGTTTTATCGGCGAGACCAAGTGTAGACTGGGCGACTGTTTCGCCAAACACTTGCGCTCAGTCCACCAGGTCCTGCTGACGGCCCCTTCCCAGTCTCATTCCGACCATTCTCTGCCCTGGGCTTCCTCCGTTGCCAGAGTGAGGCAACATGCAAACTGAGGAACAGCCCCTCATGTTCGCTTGCATAGCATATAACCCAACTGTATGTATATTGTATTTTCCAGTTTTAAGTTACATCTTTAGCCTCTCTCTATCTTGTGCCCCCCACCACCCCCCCCCCCCCAGTGTGCACTATTTCTCCCACTATTCTGCACCCTCTTCCTGGTCCCTTCCACCTATATCCCACCCTTTGGCTTTACATTTCATCCCACTTCTCTCCTCATTTGACACCTTGTTGTTAATGTTTCACCTTAAGCAGTTGTCACTTACTCCATCCACCTGCCAATCAATTACCTATATCCATCTATACTTGCCAGGATGGACAATAAGCTGGAGTAACTCACCAGGTCAGACAGCAAGCATCTCTGGAGAAAAGGAATGGGTGGCATCTCGGGTCAAGACCCTCTCCGAGGAGAGTTCTACAACACCCTCTCTTGCTGCTCCCCCTCTGTGCACCAGCATCTGCAGTTCCTTCCTACACATTATCACTTGGCAGGCTTTGACCCGCCCCTACCTCTTTTCCAGCTTTCTTCCCTCAACTGCAATCAGTCTAAAGAAGGGTCCCAACCTGAAACGCCGCCTGTTCATTCCTTCCACAGATCCTTCCTGAGTTCTTCCAATACTTCATATCTTGATTAAAGATCCATACAGCACATTTGAAGCCGATTACAGGAGATCAAGGTATACTGATCAATTATTGTCAACAAAAATATTACCCGATCATTCACCTAATTGGTGTTGGTGACATTTTTCCTAAATTGCATTATCCTTCATTTGATGTGAAATATTTTGAATGTCCTCAGGATATGAATAGTGCTGCATAAATCCAAGCATTGTGTTCATTTGTTTCCAACATGTTACAAACCATACATCATTAATAAAAGATTTTCAAATTAAATTAAACTTCCACTGAAGTTTAAATGGATATGATAAATTAACAAACTTGTGACCAGACAATCTGTGTTCCACATTATTACAAGTAATGACATTTTTAAGATGCCAGTATTGAACAATAGGCTGGTATTGTGAAAATATCATTAGATCATACGATCATATGTGATAGGAGCAGAATTAGGCCATTTGGCCCATTCAATCATGGCTGATCTATCTCTCCCTCCTAACCCCACTCTCCTGCCTTCTCCCCATAACCACTGACACCCGTATTAATCAAGAAGGAGATATCAATTTTATTTAAACTCAATTTAATTCTTGTCAAGGTCAGAATGATCAAATTGTATAGGAAAGAACTGCAGATGCTGGTTTAAATCAAAAACACAAAATGCTGGAGTAAAATGCAAAATGCAGGCAGCATCCCTGGAAAGAAGGAATGGGTGACGTTTCGGTCGAGACCCTTCTTCAGACTGATCAAATTGTAAATGCAGAACAAATGTAGGAAGCTTATTTTGAACTATAATCTGCAATTCCATGTTAATTTCTACCACTCCCATCTTTTTCATCATCCTGAACAGGAGACCATTTTCCTTTAAATTCAGGCATATTCCTCTCTCTGCCAGATGAATTCTCACAGAGTTACGATAGGTTATACAATCAATTTCAGAGTATACTCTTTCAACAGAACACCAAAGAATGTACCTAATTTGCATTTTAAAGTTAGACACAAAAAGTTGGAGTAACTCAGCGGGTCAGGCTGCATCTCTGGAGAAAAGGAATAGGTGGTGTTTTGGGTCGAGACCCTTCTTCAGACCGAGAGTCAAGGGAGAGGGAAACTAGAGATATGAAAGGTTACAAAGAACAAATGAATAAAAGGTATACAAAGAACAAATCAAAGCCAGACGGATGATCAATGCAAGTTGGAGCCCACAATGGTCCACTGTTGGCTGTGGAGAAGGTGATGGGTGGATAAAATAGTAAAACTAAGGAGGATGACAGTAAACTAGTCGGCCAAATTGGGTGGGGGAGGGCGGAGAAAGAGGGAATGCAACTTTTCAAAGGAACTGCATGATGAGAATGAAAATATGAAGAGGGAACATAATTAAGAACTCTCTAGCCTGATGAAGAACAATGATGACAGTTTCCTTCAATGTCCACTCTTGCCTTTTTTTAGAACATGTGCTAAATGATGCAGTCAGACAATTTCCTTGAGAACATTAATATACATGAACATCCAAATAGATCTTTACAGAGAGGGGCTACCAAATAGTTGACAAAAATGTTACTACCTGTCTATAAAAATAACCAGGTTACTGACATAAGACTAAATTGCAGGGTAGGGGGTGGGGGTGGGGGGAAATGGGGGGGGGGGGGGGGAGAAGTGCACAAATACCAAAATAGAAAGTTTAATATCAAGGTGGCATATAGTTACTACTTTTGCACATCAATCAGCTTAAATTGAAGATTCAAGTATCAGATACCAGTAAACCGCATTCGAAGATTTACAATGCTTTAGAAAGTCGATGCAACTTACAATTAATCTTGCAGTGAAATCCAGGTATCGCTGCTTCTTCCCTTCAGTTCCCATCCATCTGGTAAATGAACATTCCTGCAATAAATAAACAGGATGAAGATGTTAGCCTTACTGATTGAGGCGTTAAATTAGCAGCTGTAATTTCCATTCATCGTCTTTGTGTATTCCGCGGTGGGTACCAGAGGTCAGTCCGGGGACAAAGGTGGACCCGGCGTGGGGGGACCCACTGAGAACAAGGAGAGTCCCGGCATAAGTGATGGGGGTGGGGGGGGGGGAGATGCCAAGAACAAAGAAGGACCATTGGGGACAGTAATGAATACTTGACGGTAACTTTGTCGGTTGCATTGGTATGCAAAATAAAGAATTTTACAGTGACATGTCACATGTGATAATAAATTATCAATCAATCAATCATCAATCATTCAAGTTTTGCTCTTCTTTCCTGTGACTTGTGCATTGCTAGGTGGTGCTTCAGTGCGTTATAAAATAATGCTTTGGCAATGTGCACAAATTACGGTGAATTGTCCATATGCGTTAAAACTCTAAATCGGCGGTCTGGTACCTGGCTCACCGGGTGCTGATTCCCACCGTCGTGCTAACACAGCAGAGCCTTGGTTCCTGTGCACCTTCTAACATACTGAGGCACTCGTTGCTGTGTGCCCTCAAGCTCACTGAGGCCCCAGATCATGCACATCCTCTCACACACTAAGGTGCTGGCTATTGTGCTCCCTTTAGCACATTGCTACGCCATTTCCCATGCTCCCTCTAACATACCAGGACTCTGGTTCCCATGCTCCCATCTAATACACCAAGATGTGTAGGAAGGAACTGTAGATGCTGATTTAAACCAAAGATAGACACAAAAAGCAGGAATAACTCAGCAGGATACTGCCTGTCCCGCTGAGTTACTCCAGCTTTTTGTGTCTAACACACCAAGTCCTCAGTTTCCATGCTCCCTATAACATACCACTTCTTGTGCTCCTTCTAACACACAGGACTCAGCTTCCTGCATGCTCTCTAACACACCACCCCCACCTTTCTGATCTTCTTTGTAAACTCACCGGGCCCTGGTTGTTTCACTCCGTCGAAAATCACCTGGTTTTGTTTCCTACACTTCCTTGAAACATACTGGTTCACTGGAAATTGTATCATACTACTAAACTGCATGACATCAAAAAAAAAGTATTGAATATATGTTGGATTATTAATCAAAGTAACATCCAATAATGTGGAAAATCTGCCAGACTGTTACCACCAAAGTCCTAAGCACGCTAAACTAGACACATTTGCTCGGGTTTGGCCCATACTAGCATTGTTACAACATTTTGAGATTTTAAAAATCAAGTCTGCAATTTATCCCATCAGAATAAAGCATAAAAAGAAGTTTAATTTGACCACTAATTTACTTTCATATCTTCAGTATTAAAAAAGTTATGGCCATTTTCATACTCGGAAATTAGCATCTTGTTCCCTATTGCTTTTCCATTGACTTAACACAAAAGCTGTGATCAAGGACAGTCAAAAGCCCATAACTTTCTTAAAAATTAAGAGAACTTAATGAAATTTTTAGTTATTATAGATTGAAGCATTCTCAAACAAATATGAAACAATCTTACTTGAATGACCTGAAATTAAAGCATATAATTAAGTTTAGTTACCCAATTGTAGCTAATTACAAAATTCAATTACTAGATCTAAACATCTATCCATTTCTTAAGAAAAGGTTAACATTTTTAAATAGCCTAAGTGTCCAAATAACATTCACACAAGAATTCACAATATAATTTTTAAATCTAATTTTCATGAATTTATAGGCCAAATGGAAGGAATTTAGTGTTTAATTCCTGTAAATTAATGGGCATTTAAATCATCTTGTTAGTGGGTTTTTGTGGAACGCGCTGGTTTGGAACGTTGCATTTGCAGTGAATTTAAACCCCATATCGGCAGGAAAAATACTGCGGTTCGTAATTTACATAATGACATTTTCGCAACGTGAAATTTTGATTAAGGGCATCCTAAGAAGCAAGATTACATGAAAAAATAAACGGCGTACCTTGCCTTGTCCCCTATGTGAAATCCGTCCCCGTTGTCGGCGTTGACGGCATTTGAAGATGAATTTTAATTTTACTCCAACAATTTAATTATCCAGCGCCAATTTTAATCAACTTAATAAAACGGCAGTTTTAATAAAGCGATTTTTCTTTAGCAGCTCAACAGCCTGACAGACATCGATTTGAATAGGCTGCCGAAATATCGCATTTTAAACCCTCCCCCCTCTCAAAGGCGCCAAAGTCGCGCACACGGGCAGTGGCAGAACTGCAGCATCGCTGAAGGTAAGTTTTGTAACATACCTACCCATACCCCTCTAAACCTTTCCTTTTCCGTGTATTTCTGTGAGTGTGTCTCTTAAATTATGTTACAGTACCTTCCTCAACTACCTGCTCTGCCAGCTCTTTCCATTTACCCATGCCAGAGTTTCACTGTAGTGCCCATTTTCATAAGTCATAGGAGATGAATTAGGCTATACGGCTCATTGAGTCGACTCCGGCATTCAATCATGGCTGATTTAACCTTTCCCTTCTCAAACCCATTCTCCTGCCTTCTCCTATACCCTTTTGATAACCTTACTAATCAAGAACCTGTTAATATCTGCTTTAAAAATAACCAAAGACTTGGCCTCTATACCATATTCCCCTTTGTCAATGTCAAGCATTTTCAAATCAACCAATACACTAAGTTTTGGAATAAACTTGACTGTGCTCCGCCGGCAACATACATTAATTACAGTCTTAATAATAGGCCATTTGAAAAATGTGCCCACATACCAAATTCTCATCCTTGTACCTTGTACCTTCCGAAGAGTCCACCAGGGACTGTACTGGAAGTTGGACAATTTTATACTGGACAATTTTTACATTTACCAAGCCAATTAACCTACAAACCTGTACGTCTTTGGAATGTGGGAGGAAACCGAAGATCTCGAGGAAAACCCACGCAGGTCCCGGGGAGAACGTGCAAACTCTGTACAGACAGCGCCCGTAGTCGGGATCGAACCAGGGACTCCAGCGCTGCATTTTTGCTGTAGGCAGCAACTCTACTGCAGTGCAACCTTAACAGGCTTTTAATGTGAGAATACTAAATATCTACACAATATCCAACAGTTTTGTCAGGTGAGCCTTAACACTGGCACACACAGCAAAAATGCTGCAAATTGGATACATTAGTATTGGTATGGTTATAAGGAACGAACTATGTCTCACAGGCCAGGCAGCATCAGTGGAGGCATTTCTGGTAAAAGTTCATCAACCTGAAATCTCATCTCCACATCACATAGAAACATTAAAAATTCTTAAAGAATTGGACAGGCTAGATGCAGGAAAAATGGTCCCGATGTTGGGGGAGTCCTGAACCAGGGGTCACAGTTTAAGAATAAGGGGTAGGCCATTTAGGACTATATGCGGAAACACTTTTTCACCCTGAGAGTTGTGAATCTGTGGAATTCTCTGCCACAGAAGGCAGTGGAGGCCAATTCACTGGATGTTTTCAAGAGAGTGTCTTTGGGCTAAAGGAATCAAGGGATATGGGGAGAAAGCAGGATTAGGGGGGACTGATTTTAGATGATCAGCCATGATCATATGGCTCGAAGGGCTGAATTGCCTACTCCTGCACCAATTTTTCTATGTTTCTACGTTTCTATCACTATATCGTGACTTCTAAGTACAATTAGAAAGGAGCAAAGGTTTAAATTCAGCATGCGGATTGAATTACAATTCAGGTGAGAGAAGGGAGGAACACTCAGCATCAGTTGTAATGTAAAAATATAGAAATCGTAGACAAACAAGCATTTTTATACAACTGCAGCATAATTAGATAGAAGGCTCTCACATTGATAAGGTAAACTTGTCCAGACATCAATAGTACATTTTTCTAGGGGGAGGCAACTAATTTGTGGAAAGCAAATGGTGGAATCCAATCTATTTTTGTGCGGAGAATACATAAGCATGACTCACAAAATATTGTGCAGCCGCTTAAATGTGTGAGTTGATACATTTGTTGAACAGTGGCTGCACTGTTTAATTATATATTTAAAACCGTTGTTCAACTTTTGCTTCTGAGCATATCATATGCAATCAGGCATTTTGGAAATAATCACAAATGGAAATGATGCTGCACATTCCTGGTCCACTAATATCAAACCCATCTACGTGCAGGTTTTAAAGATGCAGTGATCCATCTCTTACAGATGAAAACACAAGATTGCTAAACAAAAATAACATTCTGGAATAACATAGGAAGCTAAGGTCTATATTTTTTGTCACTTTTGTGAAAAAAAGGTATCCTTAAATCAGAAACTAATGAACATTTTTATACAAATTTATATTTTATATATTTTCCAAACTATTAAGAGCATCCATGCCCAATGCTGGAAATGGAAATACAAAATGCAAAAAAAATAATTTGGGGATAATTTAGATAATATAGAATTCTTGAAAAATATGTTTAATATAAACATATTAAGGCTCTCGACCCGAAACGTCGCCTATTCCTTCGCTCCATAGATGCTGCCTCACCCGCTGAGTTTCTCCAGCATTTTTGTCTACTTTTAATATAAAGGCAATAGGTTTATATTTCACAAATAGTGCCGTGTGCCCCTTCTTTATTTTCCCTCTCTCAAATAAGAAAATTACAGTTTTTCCCCCCAAATTCCAGACTGAAATGTTCAATGTGTTTTCTAATCTGCAAACTTCCCAGACAAAACTGCAGTTAAATTCTTCCTAATTTCAGGCTGTGTTGACTTTCAGCAATTTGACTCACTGGTTGAGATCCTTCATTTAGTTGTAGCTCAGCGAATAAGACTTCTTCTGAGGGAGGGAGAGGGAGGGAGAGGGGGAGGGAGAGGGAGGGAGTGAGGGAGAGGGAGGGAGAGGGGGAGGGGGAGGTAGTGGGAGAGGGAGGGAGGGAGAGGGAGAGGGGGAGGAAACCCTAACACATTTGCTTGAGTCAGGGTGCATCATGTCATGCAAAATGCCCTCTCAGTGGGTCTTCACCATGAGGAACGAGACTGCCACTGCTATGGAATAAAATTACACTGATGCGGTCACTGCAGACTGCAGAAGCTAATGAGATACTACATCTTGAAGGCACATGTAAAAGCTTGCACGAAGAATATATTTAAAGACCAGCCAAGTTTGTTTTAAAATGAATAATCTTCGGTCCTAATAGAAACATAGAAAATAGGTGCAGGAGAAGGCCATTCGGCCCTTCGAGCCAGCACCGCCATTCATTGCGATCATGGCTGATCGTCCCCAATCAATAACCCATGACTGCCTTCTCCCCATATCCCTTGATTCCTCTAGCTCCAAGAGCTCTATCTAACTCACTCTTAAATCCATCCAATGAGTTGGCCTCCACTGCCCTCTGTGGCAGGGAATTCCACAAATTCACAACTCTCTGGGTGAATTTTTTTTCTCTCACCTCAGTCTTAAATGGCCTCCCCTTTATTCTAAGACTGGCCCCCTGGTTCTGGACTCGCCCAACATTGGGAACATTTTTTCTGCATCTAGCTTGTCCAGCCCTTTTAAAATTGTATATGTTTCTATAAGATCCCCCCTCATCCTTCTAAACTCCAGTGAATACAAGCCCAGTCTTTTCAATCTTTCCTCATATGACATTCCAGCCATCCCAGGGATCAATGTTGTAAACCTACGCTGCACTGCCTCAATCACAAGGATGTTCTTCCACAAATTAGGAGACCAAAACTGTACGCAATACTCCAGTTGTGGTCTTACCAGAGCCCTATACAACTGCAGAGGAACCTCTCTACTCCGATACTGAAATCCTATTGTTATGAAGGTCAACATTCCATTAGCTTTCTTCACTGCCTGCTGTACCTGCACGCCAACTTTCAGTGTACAAGGACACCCAGGTCTCGCTGTACCTCCCCCTTACCTAACCTAACCCCATTGAGATAATAATCTGCCCCCTTGATTTTGCCACCAAAATGGATAACCTCACATTTATCTATATTATACTGCATCTGCCACGCATCTGCCCACTCACTCAACCTGTCCAAACTCCTAACATCCTCTTCATAGTTCACACTGCCACCCAGCTTTGTGTCATCTGCAAACTTGCTAGTGTTGCTCCTAATTCCCTCTTCCAAATCATTAATATATATGGTAAACAGTTGTGGCCCCAACACCGAGTCTTGCGGCAATCCACTCGCCACTGCCTGCCATTCTGAAAAGGACCCGTTCACTCCTACTCTTTGCTTCCTGTCTGCGAACCAATTTTCTATCCATGTCAACATCCTACCCCCAATACAATGTGCTCTAATGTTAGTCACCAGTCTCCCGTGCGGGACCCTATCAAAGGCTTTCTGAAAGTCTAGATACATGACATCCACTGGCACCCCTTCATCCATTTTACTTGTCACATCCTCAAAAAATTCCAGAAGATTAGTCAAGCATGATTTTCCTTTCATAAATCCATGCTGAGTTGGACTAATCATTTTACTGCTATCCAAATGCCCCATTATTGCCTCTTTAATAATTGACTCCAGCATCTTTTCCACCACCGAAGTCAGGCTAACTGGTCTGTAATTCCCCGTTTTCTCTCTCGCTCCTTTCTTGAAAAGTGGGATAACATTAGCTATCCTCCAATCCACAGGAACTGATCCTGAATCTATTGAACATTGGAAAATGATCACCAATGCATCCACTATTTCTAGAGCCTTCTCCCTGAGGACCCTGGGATGCAGTCCATCAGGCCCCGGGGATTTATCATCCTTCAGTCCCATTAGCCTACCCAATACTATTTATTGGGTAGGCTAATGGACTGAAGGAGGGCTCAATTAGCTCCACTCCTACTACCCGTAAGTTTAGATATTTATTGAAGTGACTTTAGGGACCAACCTTAGTTTTCTTTGTTGGTTGCTGCTGTCAGCAAAACAACACAAGCTAGAAAATCAGGATTTTGGCCAGACATTGTGATACTTAGAACACAAAGTGCTGGAGTAACTCAGTGGTTCAGGCAGCATCTATCAAGAACATGGCTGGGCGATGTATCAGGTTGGGACGCTTCTTCAGACCCTGGTCCTCCACAGATGCTGCCTGACCTATTGAGTTAGTCAAATACTTTGCTTTCTATGCAAGATTCCAGCATCTGCATTCCTTGTATCTATTTGTGATGTTTATGTGGAATAAATAGGAAATGGATGACAGACAATTGTCTACACATGAGTATTGAAAAGACAAATTGTAACACATTTTCACTTCCTTTCATATTATACAATCTTTATCCACTACGGTTATATCATCTCTGAAGATGAAAACCTTTGTGTGTTACATAGTACTGCATATCCAAGCAAAATCCTAGAACCTAATAAGATTATTAAGCTTGTTACAACAGGACCCTTGTTGATGAAATGTAGGTAAGGTCAACATGATTTGTCTCAAAGTAAATTTGTTTTAAAATGTAATATAATTACTATTCTGCTGTTATGCACAAGATTAATTAATAAAAAGATTAAATTGATTTAAATACTTGTTTGTAGATAAGTAGTATCTCAGAGTGGCATTTGAAGATATGAAAAATGTACAGTAGCTCCAAATTTAATAAACAAAAAGGCAAACTACACGTTTCCTCATCACCTCTTTTACTCACATTTTCCTCCAACGACTCATCGCATCAACCCCACTGCATCAAAGAATGCATTTATCAAATCAAATCTCTGTGACAGGATGCCTGTAGCATTCAGAAATAACTCCACATGCTGACAGAAACACATTACAGTAAGTTGAGAAGGACATTTTAATATCTGACAGGCAGATGGCACCACTTACACAGTGACAAACACCTGGACATCACTGCTGCTCAAACCACACTGAAATATCATCCGCTAATAAGTAGCATGCCAACTGGAAGATTCATCATTTTGAAATTTTGCCTAAAAATACCTCATGCTGAATTTAGCAACAGAAAACAAATCTACTCATGAAGATTGCAAAAAATGCATGTTGTCGTCTCAAGATAAACACAAAGTGGAGTAACTCAGCGGGACGGGCAGCTTCTCTGGAGAGAAGGAATGGGTGACGTTTCGGGTCGAGACCCTTCTTCAGACTGATGTAGTCTCAGCTTTATAAACTCAAACAATGTGGATTGTGCTATTAGGATACTAATGTGTAAGAAGGAACTGCAGATGCTGGTTTACGCCAAAGACAGACACAAAATGCTGGAGTTACTCAGCGGGTCAGGCAGCATCTCTGGAAAAAAGGAATAGGCGACATTTCTCCAAGGTGACTTGGATAGTTTGGGTGAGTGGGCAAATGCATGGCAGATGCAGTATAATGTGGATAAATGTGAGGTTATCCACTTTGGTGGCAAGAACAGGAAAGTAGACTATTATCTGAATGGTGGCCGATTAGGAAAAGGGGAGATGCAACGAGACCTGGGTGTCATGGTACACCAGTCATTGAAAGTAGGCATGCAGGTGCAGCAGGCAGTGAAGAAATCGAATGGTACGTTAGCATTCATAGCAAAAGGAGTTTAGGAGCAGGGAGGTTCTACTGCAGTTGTACAGGGCCTTGGTGAGACCACACCTGGAGTATTGCGTACAGTTTTGGTCTCCTAATCTGAGGAAAGACATTCTTGCCATAGAGGGAGTACAGAGAAGGTTGACCAGACTGATTCCTGGGATAGCAGGACTTTCATATGAAGAAGACTGGATAGACTCGGCTTGTACTCGCTAGAATTTAGAAGATTGAGGGGGGATCTTATAGAAACTTACAAAATTCTTAAGGGGTTGGACAGGCTAGATGCAGGAAGATTGTTCCCGATGTTGGGGAAGTCCAGAACAAGGGGTCACAGTTTAAGGATAAGGGGGAGTCCTTTAGGACCGAGATGAGAAGAAAAAAATTCACACAGAGAGTGGTGAATCTGTGGAATTCTCTGCCACAGAAAGTAGTTGAGGCCAGTTCATAGGCTATATTTAAGAGGGAGTTAGATGTGGCCCTTGTGGCTAAAGGGATCAGGGGGTATGGAGAGAAGGCAGGTACAGGATACTGAGTTGGATGATCAGCCATGATCTTATTGAATGGCAGTGCAGGCTCGAAGGGCCGAATGGCCTACTCCTGCACCTATTTTCTATGTTTCTATGTTTCTCGTCTGATGATCGATCCAAAACGTCACCTATTCCTTTTCTCCAGAGATGCTGCCTGACCGACTGCATAGCTCCAGCATTTTGTGTATATCTATTAGGATACTAATACTGGTAAGAAATTATGTTAAGCTTTTTATACATATATTAGGAACAAAAGGGTAGTGCAGGAATGACTAGGTCCACTTAAGGACAAAGGAGGGAATATATGTACATAGCCAAAGGAAGTGGGTGAGATCTTTGATGTATTTTGCATCAATATTCACCAAGGCCAAGGACATGGGGGATGATGAGGAAAGGGTATGTTGATTTTCTTGGGCATGTCAATATTTTGAAGGGGAGATGTTGGCTGTATTGAAAAACATTAAGGTGGATTATATCAGAATCTGGTCCTGATGGGATCTATCTCAGGATACCGATTGAAGCAAGGGAAATGATTTCTGGAGCCTTGATAAAGATCTTTGTATCCTCCTTAGCCATGGCAGATATTCCAGAAGACTTGTGATGCTGCTCCTTTGTTTATAAAGGGCAATAGGATTAAACCAGATGTGCCAGTGAGCCTTATATTAGTAGTAGGTAATTATTGGAGAAGATTGTTTGGAACAGGATTTATTCACATTTGCAAAAACATGAACATTAGGGATAGTTAGCACGGCTTTGTGTGGGAACATTAGTCCCAGAAAAGGGCAGCACAGCGGCACAGAGGTAGAGCAGCCGGCTTACAGCGCCAGAGACCCGGGTTCGATCCTGACTATGGGTTCTGTCTGTATGGAGCTTGTATGCTCTCCCTGTGACCGCAGGGGTTTTCGCCATGTTTTCAGGTTTCCTCCCAAGTCTAAACTTGATTGAGATTTTTGACGAAATGATGACGATGACCTTTGTTGTTTTTAATATATACATTGATTTGAATGAAAATGTTGGTGGTCTGATGACCAAATTGCAGATGATGTGAAAACTAGTGGTGCTATGGATAATGAGGAAGGTCATGAAACAATGCTGTGATGATTGGGGAATTTGGGTAGAGGAATGACAGGCAGAGTTTAATCTGGAATGGTGTGACATGGTGCAATTAGGGAGGTCAAATGCAAGAGAAAAGTACACAGTAAATGCCTGGACCCTTCTGGGCATTGATTACCGACCGATCTGGAGGGGCAAGTCCATAACTCCTTGAAGTGGCAATGACAGTGGATAGGGTTGTAAATAAGGCAATGAGCATCCATGACTTCATCAATCAGGATGTTGAATCTAAATATGTAGAAACTGCAGATGCTGGTGATGTCTCGACCCAAAACATCACCCATTCATGAGTTACTCCAGCTTGATTCTAAATGTTGGGAATTCATGCTTCAGCTGTATAAAACTTTGATTAGACCACTTTTAGAATATTGTATGCAGTGCACCTACTATAGGAAGGATTTCCAAGCTTTATAGAGGGTGCAGAAGATATTCGCTCGAAAATTATTTGGATTGAAGTGCATTAGCTATAAGGATAGGTTGGACAAGCTTGGATTATTTTCTCTTTAACTTTGAAGAGGTGACTTGATGTAAATGTCTGTGGCGTCTTTTAAGTTCCTGGGAACCATCATCCCCAAGGACCTTAAGTGGGGGGCTACCATCGACTCCACAGTCAAAAAGGCACAACAGAGGATGTACTTCCTGCGGATACTGAGGATGCACAATCTGCCACAGGCAATGATGGTCCCATTTTACTTCGGAGTCACGTGAGTGACTACGTGAAGAAGACCCGTCAGGGCGCCTGCGCGTCATTACGTCAGACGCATTGGCGCGAACGGACGTGAGGAGCAGCGCTCCTCTAGTGGAAATGTAGTTGTGAACTACAAGGTAAGTAAAAACTTTTTCAATAGTTTCCGGGTCCGTTTGCTGTGGGTCTGTGGGGACTTTTTCCACAGGCGCCATGGGAAAAAACAGGCAAGGGGAAGAGGCGAGCGGCAAAGCCGGTGGAAATTCGCAAGATTGTGGTCGGCGAACAGCTGCCTCAGACCCCTGTACAGTCGCCGGCTGGGAGCGTAGCGACTGTGGACTTGGGTCTTAAAAGAACACAGTCAGCGCCAGTGGGGCGCAAGGCTAAATTCAAGTCCGTCAGGCCCACGGAGGAGGAGTCCGATCAGGAGGATGCGACTCCAGGGCTGGATACCGCTTTTGAGCGGATTTCTCAGATGGAAAGCCTGTTACACAGGTTACTGGAGAAAAGCACACTCAGGGAAGAGTGTAGCCAAAGCCAGGCTCCAGAAGGCAGGTTAGCAAAAAAATGCCAAAAAAGCACGAGACCCCAAGGAACTGCGTATTGCTGAAAGTACTAGCAGTGAACCAAGATATAAGGGGTCAGATGGGTGAGGGCATGTGAGCCTAAGAAAAGTAAACTGCAGAGAATATTGAAGCTGCTGGGTTGAGGAACAACTGCAATTTTGCAAAAACAATGGATGGAGGCCAGGGATGGAGATGCATCAAGTGGCACTAGGGTTGCTATGTAGTGCCCACTTCGACATGAATTGTTTCAGGAAGTATGCCATTCGGCCCACCATCAACCCCAAGTTGCAGCAACTCTGTAAAGCCAGGCAATGTGCAGTCATTCAACTTACTCTTCAGAGAAAAAAACTCACGAAACGTGGGAAAGAGTTGGATGATGAGGCAAAAACAGCAAGGTTGATCAAAACATCAATGGTCGGCAAGTCTGTGAAGAGGAGGTATCCTTTCAGAAATCATACAAACTCCTGGGCCTACACCAGGAACAAGTCGAACTTTGAAGCAGGGGCGCAGTTGGTGTCCTGCAGCGGGAACACGAAAAAGCGTGGGTTTTTCCTGCCAGGAGCCAGGGACCACAGGTCACTCAGGTGACAAAGGAGGTAGGTGGACCTGGTTCTCATGAGAACATATTAAGGCAAAAACAGCCAAATATTGTAAGCAAATTACTTCAGATTTATTATTCTGAGTATTATTCAAAGGTTTCGAATTGATTCGATCCAAATAGTGATTTGCCATCCAGCATGTTCCTAGCAGAACACTCCAATTTCACAAAAAGAAGTGATGGAGGTTCAAGCTGAATTTGAAAACTTGTCTATAAACAAGTAATTGAAAGGTTGGTTTATCAAAACCATCAAATTGTGTTTAAATTTTCTCGACCTAAAAAGGTGAGGAGTATTTTACATCTGACAAGTCTTTAAAATTTTGTGAAGTATAGACACTTCAAAATGGAGACTTTGAGACTTCCAAACAACTTATTTCAAAAGATGTTATATGGCACCTATAGATCTGAAAGATGTATATTACTTAAAGGCCTGTCACGAGTCTGCGGTCATTGGCGGCGAAACGGGAAGAATCTGCCGCCATAGACCGCGCACTCGTGAGAACGTACAATTACCGGGCCGTGCGGCGGTGTTCCCAACACCGCGTGGTGCTAAAATAAAATCGACAATGTCGAAAACCATATACTCACCGCACAACCTCCACCAGTGATGCACAAGTGCGGCACGGCCGCCCGCACGGGCCGCCGCCAGTGTGGCTCGAGCGCCGTGCGTCAAACCTCCACTGCCACAGCCTCCGCCAGTGAGGCACGTGCCGCCGCCAGTGAGGCACGTGCCGCCGCCAGTGAGGCATGTGTGCTGCACAGCCACAGGCACAGCCACCGCTACAGCGCAGCGATCAGGATGGCCGCCGCCACAGCCGCCGCTGGTGAGTCACGTGCGGCGGGCCGACGTCATCGCAGTCGGCCCGCCCTTTTTTTAACTTACCGCAAGCACGTGGGACCCGCCGTGTTTGAATTAACTCGGCCACCGCGCAGCATCCGTGCGGCGCTCCAGTGGATAGGCTCAACGCTCTCGCCGTTGCCGCGCGGTCCTCGCTACCGGCGACGCCGCGCTTCACCGCCGATGACCGCAAACAGGTAAGACAGAGCCTTTAGTGTTTGTTCATTTGTAAGATAAAAATATTTGAAATTTATCTGAATGAACAATTATGGCAATTCAAAGTTCTGTCTAATGGGTTAACTTCAGTTCCTAGAATTTCACTAAATTGGTAAAACCAATTTTGGGGCTAATTAGAGTCCAAGGACAGATGTTGATGGCTTAACAGGATGATGTCCTAATTAGGACGAACAAGAGAATTAGTGAGTTATCTCTCTCAATTGTTCAATCCACTTTTGAAAGTTTTGGGTTTAATTCATCCGGAGAGAAATTAAGGTTAATGCCACTTACAACAATAGATTATTTTAATTTCACAATTGATTCAATTGACAGGGTAGTAATTTACCCAGGGTAAAGGGTAGAGCTGATTGATGGTTGCATTAAGCTGTTGAAAAAGCAACAATCTTCAATTAAGACAGGTGGCCAGCTTGCTAGGAAAATTAGTGTTATTTCCAGCAATACAATATGGGCCATTGTGCTACCAGCAGCTACAGACGGCAAAAAGAAAAGGCACTAAGATGCATGGTGGCCATTTTTGATAGGCCATGCAGTTAAACAACAAATGCTGCTTCTGATTTGCAGTGGTGGATTTAACATGTCTCCAGTAGATCAAGCAAGATACTCATTGAACAGCCTCCCATGGTCTTACAGACTGATGTCAGTGCACTAGGATTGGTGCCACTGAAAAGGTATCCATCTGTGGACAGATGGAATATGGAAGAGGCATTATTTTGCAGACATGGAGAATCGATGTTTTACAGCTATTGGAAGGCTTATGAGTTCCAAGCTTGTTGTTAATACAACTAATCTGCATGTTCAGCTTCAAATTAACAATACTACAGCAATGGCATGTATTAATTGTATGGGTGGAATTAAGTTGGTGTCATGTGACAAATTGGCGAATCAAATCTGGACTTGGTGTGTTGACAAATATTCGGTTTCAGCTATTTATCTACCAGGTAGATTCAATATAGTAGCAGACACCAGGTTACGGGAATGTCCATGATAACAAAGAATGGATGTTGAATCTTAAGATTTTAATGATATATAGTAGTCAGATTTGGGAAGCCAGATACGACTTGTTTCCATCCAGACTCAATCACCAGTTACAGAAATATGTGTTATGGGAACTACATCGGGAGGCAGTAGCGATTGATGTTTTCTCGCTACATTAGGGTGGTATGTTTTTATATGCATTTTCCATCATTCTGTCTCATAAACCGGTGTCTGCTTAAAATGAAGCAGGATGCTGCCTCTGGGGTACTGGTGGTACCGGACTGGTCTACGCAGCCATGGTTCCCTTTGATATTGGAATTAATGACACAGTTTCTGATAAAGGTTCCCAAAAGAAGGGATTTACTGGTGTATCCGATAATTGGAGAGTAATATCTGTTATATGCCTGTATGGATGTGTTAATTTGCAGGTTTTTAAAAAGAGGATTGTCTGGGCATACTGTGGACATGCTTACAGCAGTCTGGCGGAAGAGCACTCAAAAGCAGTACATTTGCGAATCTGAGGTTGTGACTCTGTAAATGCTGCTTTCCCATTATGTAAAGAATGGGGAAAATTTTCTGTGTACAAAAGAATATGGAATGTTGTACGGCACATGTCTCAAATGTCTTAGGTTTTCTCAACACTCTATTTGAGGGTTTGAGTTATAGTGCGATTTATTCAGCCAGAAGTACATTGTCCTTGTATTTTATTGATGGGGTCGGAAAAACATCCTGTTGAGTCTCGTTCTTTCATTTCCAGATTAATGAAAGGAATTTTAATTCCAGATCTTCTAAACCTAGGTATGGCAATCTGGAATATAGAGTGGTTTTAAGCTACTTCATCAATGGACTCTTGGTACGATTCTGATTTGGCCAAATTCAGCATGAAGGTAGTCATGGTTATGGCACTTGTAACAAGCACAGAGAGCGCAGACATTACAAAAGTTACAGATACACAGGATGGAAGTACCTCAGGATTATGTTATGTTTTACATTTTATGACCTACTCAAATGAGTGACAGGATTCAAGAGTGTTTTATTAGCATATTCCATGGATCCATGTCTATGTGTTAAGACATATTTGTTGTAATACATTGAGGCTACAAAGGTTTTATGAAATATGAAAACAAGATTGTTTATCATTCACAAAAAACCATACAAGATAGTGTCAGTTCAGACTATTTCAAGATGGTTAAAACAAGCCTTGGTTGCTGCAGGTGTGAACAGTGATGTTTTTACATCCCATTCGATTTAGCAGCAACATTGGCGGCCAGGGCGAAGGACATCCCCTTGACCATATTTTCGCAGCCGCCGGGTGATCTAATAAGTTGGTGTTTCAACACTTTTACCATCGGCCTATTGCCAAAACGGGGCTGTTTGTAGATACTATATTAAGTTCTGCTTAAATTCCCCTGGGTTAAAGGGGATACTGTTAATTCTATTGTTTAAATAAATGAATTACTGCATTTGTCATGCAAATGTCATTATTAATGCATTATTGATTATTTCTCGTTCCGAGTCAATCAATGCAGTGAGAAGCCTGGATTTGTATCTGTGGCATGAAATCACAAAGCTTTAATATCTTCACGTAGTCACTCACGTGACTCTGAAGTAAAATAGTAAGATTAAACGTGAACTTACCAGTTTGAAGTTTGATCTTTATATTATGAGGAGTTGCGTTGGTGATTACGTGCCCAGCACGGCCCAACCCTCTTTCATAAAGGTCAGATGGAAGTTCTAAATTTACTCGTTTTACTACGTTACTATATTACTTCGTTCTTGTTGTTTGTGATTTCACACCGCTGCTTTGAAGATTGAC
This sequence comes from Malacoraja senta, assembly GCA_038087875.1. Lineage (NCBI taxonomy): Eukaryota > Metazoa > Chordata > Chondrichthyes > Rajiformes > Rajidae > Malacoraja > Malacoraja senta. The sequence continues at coordinate 14,514,603 of CM075979.1, read as the reverse complement.
GCGCAGGCACCCTGACGGGTCTTCTTCACGTAATTATCAATTATTTCGTTGGACGCAGAAAAAGCATTCGATCAAGTAGAATGGAATTACATGGTTAAAGTATTACAAAAATTCCAATTGGGAGAGAATTTCATCCTATGGATTAAATTATTATATAATAAGCCTACAGCTAGAATATTAACTAATAACATATTATCTACAAAATTCCAATTAAGAGGTAATAGACAAGGATGCTCATTATCACCGCTGTTATTTGCTCTTATAATTGAACCTCTAGCGGAAAGAATTAGAACACATCTGAATATCCATGGCTATAATACAAAATATTCAAATAATAAAATATCTTTATACGCTGATGATATACTATTGTACATCACAAAACCTCAAATTACTATACCAAACATATTAAATTTAATTGAGGATTTTGGATCCTTTTCTGGATACAGAATAAATTGGAACAAAAGTGAAATTATGTCAATAAAACCGAAAGACTCAACACACCTCTTCAAATTCCCTTTTAAAATAGCTACAGAAAAATGTAAATACTTGGGTATTGAAATTACCAGAAAATATCAAGCCATGTTCAACGCAAATTATAATCCTCAACTTAAGAAATTAAATACCTTAATTAAATTCTGGAAAACGCTTCCGATGTCTTTAATAGGCCGAATAAATGCTATAAAAATGATCTTTTTACCACAAATTCTATACCTATTCCAATCAATTCCTATATAATTACCAATTTTTTTTTTTTTAAACTGGATTCAGACATTACAAATTTTATATGGGATTATAAATCCCATAGAATACAAAGAACACATTTGAACAAACCTAAAGTATTAGGTGGCTTAGCACTCCCTAACTTTATGTACTATTATTGGTCAGTAAATATTAAAAATATGATTCAACTGATGGACAACTCTGCCCAGCAGGTGGATTGGATTATAATGGAGAGACGAGGACTGCTCCTCTTGTAATATTGGAGCGATCCTCCTCTCACCAATGAAGTTGAATAACACAAACTATAACAAAAATCCAATTATACATAGTACAATTAGAACTTGGAAACAAATAAAACATAATTTAAAATTAAGAAATCTATCGCTCTTATCTCCAATAGTTAATAACCCTTCGTTTAAACCCTCCATTATAGACAAATCATTTATACAATGGGAAAGATTAGAATTTTAAACGCACGGAGACTTGTATGAAACTGGAAAATGACTATCATTCCAACAATTACAACTAAAATATAATCTGGGAAACAATCAATATTTTAAATATTTCCAAATATGTGATTATCTGAAAAAATATACAAAATATTATTATAATATGCCATTAGATTTACTGGACGAAGCAATGAAGACAAAAGCCGAATCAGCAAATTTAATATCTTATTTGTATAATATTATTTTAAATGTAGAAATACCAGCAACGGAAGGTATTAGAAGAGACTGGGAACAAGAACTAGCTATTAAAATTTCAAAAGAGAGGTGGGATGAACATTTATTAAATGTGCACAAATGCTCGATTAATGTAAGACACACTTTAATTCAATTCAAAATTTTACATAGATTATACTACTCAAAAACCAAAATTAGTAAAAAAAATCCCAACGTATCACCTATCTGTGATAAATGTCAGTCTCAAGAAGCTACTATAGCGCATTCATTTGTCTTTTGCACAAAAATTCAAAAATTTTGGATTGAAAATTTTGAAATCTTTACAAAATTATTTAAAATAAAACTGATACCAAAAGCAGAATGGATTATTTTTGGAACAACGGAAGGTAGCCCTGAACTAAATGTGTTTCAAAAGAACCTATTTGATTACGGGTTAATAACTGGAAAAAAGCTTATTCTAAAATTCTGGAAAAATGCTCCTATACCAACAATAAACATGTGGATTTCAAATATGTTTGAAACATTACACCTGGAAGAGATAAGACTCCTCCTGGCAGGTAAATCAGATCACTTCTATAGGACGTGGTCTTCATTTATAGAATTATTACAAGCATAAGGTGCAACAGTACTTTAAAAAGGTACCGATGTCAGGACTTGGTAAAGGGGGATGAAAGGTGGCGAGCTGGTATATCCCTTTTGCGCGATGTTTATAATAGAGTATCTGTTTTTCTCTTTTTTCTTCTTTCTCTTTTTTCTTTCCTAGGGTCCATCTCTTAATCTCCTTTCTCTAATTTTTCGTCTACAGGGTATTTCTTCTTTCCTTTTGACACGCTTTTACACTAACACTATTTTCTTTCACTTTCTCTTTCTTCTCAATTTCAACCTTTTTTTAATAGTTTAAACAAATGAAGGAGTACATTATATGTAATAAGATATACGTGGTGTGCATTAATGTAATTGATTGTAATTTAATGTACTAATAAATAAAATTAAAAAAATTAAAAAACAATTTTACCATCGGCCTATTGCCAATACGGGGCTGTTTGCAGATACTATATTAAGTTCTACTTAAATTCCCCTGGGTTAAAGGGGATGCTGTTAATTCTATTATTCAAATAAATGAATTACTGCATTTGTCATGCAAATGTCATTATTAATGCATTATTGATTATTTCTCGTTCCGAGTCAATCAATGCAGTGAGAAGCCGGTATTTGTATCTGTGGCATGAAATCACAAAGCTTTAAAATCTTCACGTAGTCACTCACGTGACTGAAGTAAAATAGTAAGATTAAACGAGAACTTACCAGTTTGAAGATTGATCTTTATTTTATGAGGAGTTGCGTTGGTGATTACATGCCCACCACGGCCCAACCTTCTTTCATAAAGGTCAGATGGAAGTTCTAAATTTACTCGTTTTACTATGTTACTATATTACTTCGTTCTTGTTGTTTGTGATTTCACACCGCTGCTTTGAAGATTGACGTGCAGGCGCCCTGACGGGTCTTCTTCACCAACGTAACTCCTCATAAAATAAAGATCAAACTTCAAACTGGTAAGTTGTCATTTAAAGTAAAGTAAAGTAAACTTTATTGTCAATTCAAATAATGCAACAAGTAGTTACACAGATGATTGAAATTGCGTTTCCCCATACTCCAATGTGCAAGTAATATTTATAACACACAGACAATATACCAATAAAGATAGACAATGGACATATACATTATATAAAATATTCTCAGTGTGCCAGAGTGTAGTAAAATTTTGAGGTATGTTATTAAGGTGCAATAATAAAAGGTGCAATATATAGGTATGTTACAATAATTACCTTAAGCGGCGCTGCAGTTCTGTCACTGCCCGTGTGCGCGACTTTGGTGCCGTTGAGAGGAGGGCGGGTTTAAAATGCGGTATTTCGGTAGCCTATTCAAATTGATTTTGAACAGGCTATTTAGTTGATGAAGAAAAATCGCTTCGACTGCCGTTCTCTGGAATTATTTTTAAACTGCGCTTACTAATTTAATTACTGTAGTAAATTAAAAATCATCTTCTAAAGCCGTGAACGCCGACAACGGGACGGACCTCACTTAGTGGACAAGGCAAGGTACAGTTTATATTTTCATTAAAAAGTGCTTCTTAGGATACCTTTAATCAAAATTTCACGTTGTGAGGTGACTTATTCCCCATACGAACCGGCAGTATTTTTCCTGCAGACATGGGGTTTAAATTCACCGCAAATGATCGCGTTGCAGAAAATCTCACTCGCAAGATGATTTAAATGGCCATTAATTTACGGGAATTAAACATTAAATTCCTTCCATTTGGCCTATAAATTAATGACAATGAGATTTAAAAATAATGTTATATTGTGAATTCTTGTGTGAATGTTATTTGGACACAGGCTATTTAAAAATGTTCATCTTTTCTTAAGAAATTGATAGATGTTTAGATCTAGTAATTGAATTTTGCAATTAGCTACAATTGGGTAACTAATTAAATGCTTTAATTTCAGGTCATCCAAGTAAGATTGTTTCATATTTGTTTCAGAATACTTCATTCTATAATAACTGAAAATTTCTTTCAGTTCTCTTAATTTTTAAGAAAGTTATGGGCTTTTGACTGTCCTCGATCACAGCTTTTGTGTTAAGTCAATGGAAAAGCAATAGGGAACAAGATGCTAATTTGTGAGTATGAAAATGGCCATAACTTTTTTAATACTGAAGATATGAAAGTGAATTAGGTGTCAAATTAAACTTCTTTTTATGCTTTATCTGATGGGATAAATTGCAGACTTGATTTGTAAAATCTCAAAATTTTGTAACATTGCTACAATATAGAAAAGTGCAAATAGCATACTGCAGACATTGAGTTAAAGTTAATTTGACAGTCAGTTGGTCTTTGTTTGTGTAATGTTCATGGAATTTTCTTGAGTGTGTTGGCCTGAGGGAAAAAGCTGTTTTTGAATCTGGTGGTTTTGCTCCGCATGCTGCAGTAGCGCTTGCCGGATGGTAGGAGGGTGAACAGTTTGTGTGCTGGGTGGGTGGTGTCTTTGATGATATTGGTTGCTCTCTTGCGACAGCGAGATGGGTATAAGTCCTGGATTGCTGGTTGGGGTGATCTAGTGATCTTCTCCGCTGTCCTCACCACTCTCAGTAGGGCCTTCTGGTCAGCAGCAGAGCAACTGCCATACCAGACTGAGAGACTGCTGGTAAGAATGCTCTTAATGGCACCCCTGTAAAAAGTGGTGAGGGCAGAAGGGGGGAGGTAGGCTCTCCTCATCCGTCGAAGGAAGTGGAGGCGTTGCTGTGCTTTCTTGACTAGGGAGATGGTGTTGGTGGACCATGTCTGATCATCTGTGATGTGCACTCCCAGGAACTTGGTGCTTTTCACAGACTCCACTGCACTGCCATTTATGGTGAGTGGGGTGTGTGCTGTCTGTTTCTTCCTGAAGTCCACAGTTATTTCTTTTGTTTTATTGACATTGAGTTGAAGGTTATTGATGTCACACCAGTTGATGAGTTGTTGTACCTCCTCTCTTTAGGCTGAGTCGTCATCGTGGCTGATGAGGCCCACCACTGTTGTGTCATCTTCGAACTTGATGATGTGGTTCGAATTGTGTTTGGCACAACAGTCATGTGTCATCAGCGTGAACAACAGAGGGCTCAGCACACATCCCTGTGGGACCCCGGTGTTCATGATGGTCGTCTCTGATGAGTTTTTGCCAACTCTTACTGTCTGTGGTCTGTCGGTGGGGAAGTCCAGTAACCAGTTGCATAGTGGGGTGCTGATGCCTATTTCGCCGAGTTTATTCACCAGGTGTTGGGGGATGACTGTGTTGAAGGCGGAGCTGAAATCGATGAACAGCAACCGCACGTAACTGTTATTGTTTTCCAGATGAGCCAGGCTTAGGTGGAGTGCTGTTGCTATGGCATCATCAGTGGAACGGTTGGGACGGTATGCAAACTGGAATGGGTCAAGTGTAGAGGGGAGACTGGATGTTATGTGGGCCTTGACCAACCTTTCAAAGCACTTCATCATGATGGACGTGAGTGCTATGGGCCGGTAATCGTTCAGTGTTGAGGCTGGGGATTTCTTGGGTAGCGGTATGATGGTGGTGGCTTTGGAGCAAGCTGGTATGATGGCTTGGCTCAGAGAGGTGTTGTAGATGTCCGTGAGAACATCTGTGAGTTGGTCAGCACAGTCTCTGAGCACACGCTTGGTATGTTGTCAGGACCTGCAGCTTTTCTGGGGTTCACCTTGAGTAGGGTCCTCCGCACATCAGCTGGGTCCAGGTGAAGTGTTTCATGATCTGGGCAGGGAGGGGCTTTTGTTGGTGTGGTGGTGTTGTCTTCCTCAAACCGGTTGAAGAAGGTGTTAAGTGTGTTGAGGAAGTCTGTGTTGTCCTCGCACGGTGGGGGTGTTGGCCTGTAGCCGGTGACAGACTGGATGCCTTGCCACAGGCGCTTGGGGTCCTTAGTGTCTGTGAAGTGTGCTTGAATTTTCTGTCCATAGACATGCTTGGCTGTTCTCACGCCCCGGTTCAAGTTGGCCCTAGCAGTACTAAGGGCGTCTTTGTCCCCGGACTTGAAAGCAGCATTCCGTGCTCTCAGGAGCTCACGTACCGCCCTGGTGAACCAGGGTTTGTTGTTGGCCTTCGTGGTGATGTTTTTGATGATGGTCACATCTTCCATGCATTTGAATATATATCCAGTCACAGATTCAGTGTATTCCGTCAAGTTGACATGATGGTTGGTATCTTACTATTCTGCACAGCCATCGTAGAGTCTGTTCTCACCTTCTCCATCATGGTCTGGTTTGGCTCAGCCACCAAGCATGACACCTGGAGGCTGCAGCGAATCGTCCGATCAGCAGAGAAGATTATTGGCTGCAACCTTCCCTCCATTGATGAACTGTACACGGCAAGGGCCAGGAAATGAGCGAGCAAGATCATCTCTGACCTCTCTCACCCTGGCCACAAACTGTTTGAATCACTTCCCTCTGGAAGGCGACTCCGGACTGTCAAAGCTGCCATAGCCAGACATAAAAACAGTTTTTATCCACGAGTAGTTGCTCTACTCAACAGCCAAATATCTGTAGCCTCCCTTTGATCTGGTATTTTGTTGGTTCACATGCTTGATCAATGGTGTTTTATCATTAATGTTTTATTATTATTAATGTTTAGTGTTTTCTGAGTCATTCGTAACTGTCACTGTATGTCATGTTGTTACTTGTGGGCGGAGCACCAAGGCAAATTCTTTGTATGTGAATACTTGGCTAATAAACTTACTTACTTACTTACTTACTTAAATGTATAAAATGATGAGATACATAGAATGGATAGATAGTCTTTTTTCCCCAGGGTTTAGGTTTAAAGTGAGAGGCAAAAAGTTTAAAGAAGATTTGCAAGGCAAGTTTACTTAAAGAGTGGTGGTGCCTGGAACATGCTGCTAAGGGAGGTGGTAGAAGCAGATACAATAGCAATATGTAGATATTTAGATGGGCACAGAAGAGGTTTACCAGTATGCTGCCAAGGTAAGAGGGTATTAGCGAAAAGGAAAGATTGGACAAACTTGGATTGTTTTCTCTGGTGCATCGGAGACTGAGGAGAGACCCGATGGGAGTATATAAAATGATGAGAGGCATAGATAAGATAGACCATCAGAACCTTTATCCCAGGGTGGAAATATCAACGAGTACAGGGCATAGCTTTAAGGTTAGAGGGCTAGAATTTAATGGAGATGTGAAGGACAAATTATTTACACAGAGAATGGTGGATGCTTAGAACAGGGTGACGGTGGCAGAGATGATAGTGTTTTTTCAAGTGACTTTTGGCTAGGCATGTGGATATGCAGGGAATGGAGGGATATGGATCATGTGCAGGCAGAGGAGATAAGTTTAACTTGGCATCATAATTAGCACGGACCTTGTGAGCTGAAGGGACAGTTCCTGAGCTGTACTGTGCAATGTTCAATGTTTTAGACATTCATACTTCTCCGTGGATTGTCACCTTGTCGTGGTGGAGAAGCTTGCGTGGTCCTGAGATCCTGAGAGCGATGCCGTCTGGAGTTATGCTCCTGGTAGGGCCTCCCATGACGGTAAGGTCGAGGAGGATGTCCCTGACAAAGAGCAATCCAACCAAGACCTTAACGGTGGATGAAGGTTGACTTTAGTGGAGAGTCACAATGGCTGGGAAGGCGGATGAAGGCTGCAGCAGAAAAGGGTCTCCGGTCGTCTTGGACTGCATGCCAATAGATCATGGGCCAGATCTGTCAAGGACCTCTGTGCGCTAGTCTTCCCACGTTAAACAAAGTCACGCACAGACGTCCCAAATGAGGACAGTCATACTCGCTTCGAGTGACCGCCGATGATGATGAGACATTTACATGAGATTAGTTTAAACTGGTATCATGGTTAAATCAAAGCTTAATCCATTCCTGTTCTTTACTACTATGTACTGTGATTAGTCTGTCAATTGTGAGTGAAAATCACTAGATTTCCTTCAGAAGATCGATGTTTGTCTGAAGGAAGAATTACAATTAGATGTCTGGAATCATATTGTTGGACTGCTCCATCATGAATGGAGCAGGAACAGTAAGAGGTATCTGATCTGTCCAAAAGCCTGCCAGCCAATATCAAATTATGATGAATACAAGGAAATGTAAACCATCTTATGTTCAAATGAATGAGAAATTCATGAAGGTATCCCATTCTGTTATTGTCATTATCAATTAAGAAAGAATTAAGAAGCCCATTATTAATCAATGCGTGATTAATATGGTCTTTTTAAGTCATTCCTAATTGATAATGTCGAGATATTTTAATATGTTTAATGCAACCTATAAATCTGAGATGGTCACAAAATGCTGGAGTAACTCAGCGGGACAGGCAGCATCTCTTAAGAGAAGAGATGGATGACATTACTGATCGAGACCCTTATTCAGGTCTGAAGAAAGGTCTCAACCCAAAATGTTACCCATTCCTTCTCTCCAGGTAGGCTGCCTGTCCTGCGGAGTTACTCCAGCATTTTGCGTTTATCTTCGGTGTAATCCAGCATCTGCAGTTCCTTCCTACTATAAATCTGAGATATTGATAAAATGGGCAAAGCTGGTGTATTTATTCCAAATGATTAATCTAACTGCATTAAATAAAACTGCATATAAAATGACATGCTCTTCATTATAGTGAAAATTTGATTTCTAAATTGAAGACATATATCCTGAAGAGACAATGGTGTTTAGAAACATTTTGTAAGTACATCAAATGTTCAAAATTGAGGAATGGATGCCCACCATTTTAAAATGTTTACAATGACTATTTTAAAATGGCTATTATCAAATTGTTTCATGGCATTGCACATTGGGATGGAATAGATAAGCCAATATCATGAGCTTCAAACACCTAACTCAGAAGAGCAAATAATATGATTAAAAATTGCTGGGAAATTCATGAAATGTAGGCGTTGAAGAACATTTCCTAAAAAGCATAGCAATTGAAACCTCAATGTCCCTGTGTATTGATTCTACCCTTGTTTGTGACATATTTCCCCATATATCTGGTAAACAGGACAGCTCCTGCCTTTGAGTCTGGTCTGAAGAAGGGTCTCGACCCGAAACGTCACCCATTCCTTCTCTCCAAAGATGCTGCCTGTCCCGCTGAGTTACTCCAGCATTTTGTGTCTACCTTTAAGTCTGTTTAGTTTGTCTTCAAAGCCAACATTTCATGAATTTCCTGGCGTTTTTTTAATCATATTATTTGCTCTTCTGAGTCAGGAGTTTGAAGCTCATGATATTGGCTCATCTGTTACATCTCAACGTGCAATGCCATGGAACTATTTGATAATGTGTCGAAATATAGCCATTTTAAAATACAGTCAAAATATAAACATTTTAAATTGGTGGGCAGCCCTTCCTCAATTTTGAACATTCGATTTACTTACAAAATGTTTCTAAACACCATTGTCCCTTCGGGATATATGTCTTCAATTTAGAAATACATTTGTCACTATATTGAAGACTGTCATTTTATACACATTGCGATACTCAACTTCAAAATAGGCCAATGCATTTCTCCCAGCCTTTTCGATATACAAAATTTTGTTTAACAAACATTTTTATTAATGCAAGTCAAAAGCATGATGGAATACTTTCCACCTTCCTGGATGAGTGGGGAGGGACCTATTTGAAACTTGGATAGAGTGGATGTGGAGAAGATGTTTCCACTAGTGGGAGAGTCTAGCACTGGAGAGCATAGCCTCAGATATAAAGGAAGTTCCTTTAGGAAAGAAATGAGGAGGAATTTCTTTAGTCAGAAGGTAGTAAATCTGTGGAATTGTTTGCCACACAAGGCTGTGGAGGCCAAGTTTTAAGGCAGAGATAGATAGATTGTTGATTTGTACGGTGTCAGGGCGTTATGTGGAGAAGGCAGGAGAATGAGGTTGGGATGGAAAGAAAGATCAGCCATGATTGAATGTCGTAGACTTGATGGGCCGAATAGCCTGATTCTGCTCCAATCACTTATGACCTTATGACCTTCCTATATTAATGGAGTTCGAATGAAATAGTAAGCATTCAAAGTAAAACATCATGCTTGATTTCCATGTCACTGCCTATCCTTAACATTCAATCTTCCCCAATAACATAATGAGATGTAGCATTTTGGTAGAACTCCCAATACATGAAAAGTAGCTAGGAAACAGTCAAGTTCCTCCTCACATCCGGACTTAGAACTTTATCTCTGGACCTTCATTGAGTTGAGTTAATATCTTGGCACACCATATCGAACAACATAATATAATGTACTGCCATGCAGAGGTTCAAGAAGAATTATCACCAGCTACTCAAGAAGCATACATTAGGTATTGGCGATAAATATTGGCCTCACCGATCTCATTCCCGTGCCACAGAGATAAAACTAAAATAAGCCCCATGTGCGTATTAATCAATAAGCACTCACAATGAAACATCTCAACTAAGGATGAAATTCACAATTTCTCTTGAGTTTTTCTGCTTTCAATATGTTTAATATTCACAATAACCGAAAGTCTTAGCCAAATCACCAATAACAGTGAAGCACGTCAAGAATAAAGTATGAATTATATTTCCTGCAATGAGTGTCTCACCTGATATTTCCATCGTTCATCAAACTCATGCCAGGTCTGTGATGGAATTATTCTCACTATTGAAGATGGGTCCAGCCATAACTACACCAAGCAGGACATCACAAAATGCTTTATGAGTTCCCCTGCCAGTGAACTCAATATTTATTCCTTTAATCTCCCGTAGCCTTCTGCTATAGTATGAATACTCCACAAGATGCAACTCGGCTATTTAATTTTGACAGGATTTTCTTTCCGCACAAATTTCGACCAATGTAAAAAAATGAAAGCTGAATCATGGATATTTTAGCATCACAAAATGCCTGTCCAAGACACATATTTGACTTGAGCTGGATAAAATGTAAGTTACTTCAGTGCTGCTGGGTTAGGATACAATTATCTAGTTAATATCCTTGTGGTTGCTACATCACACCAGTGACTGCATGTTTCCAAGGAGGAGACCAGCCATCACCTACTCAAGAAAAATTGAGAAGGGTTTTATCCAAATGCCAAGGATAAAAAACAAGTATGAGTGAATTACCATCTGCAACAAGAGGGGAAAGAATTTTGATTAAATTCTGACTCAACCATCTTCCCAGTACTTTCATTCAGTTATTTGTGCTGAATTTATATTAGTGTAATGGAGGGGTGATCTTATGTAATTTAAAAAGCCACGAGGGGCATAGAAAAAGTGAACGGTCCAATTCTCTTTCCCAGCATAGGGAATCTAAAATGCAAGCAAATAGGACTAGCTCAGGTTAGCACTAGGTTGGCAGATATGGTCGGACAGAAGGACATGTCCACATATATAGTCATACAGCCTCTATAGAGTCATAGATTCTATATGACTCTATGACTATTATTTGTGCTAACTCAGTGCAAAGTATAATAACATTTGTGTTTATAATTGGGTTCCTCATATTCGGTTGTATTCACCAGTTTGAGAGATGAAGCTTCACACAGAACTACATTGTATTACTACTTCCCTTTGCTCTCAGGTTTCCACCATGATGGGATTCATAATGTAAATGATAGAAAACAATTATCTGAATATAAAAAAGACACAGTGCTGGAGTAACACGGCGGGTCAGGCAGCATCTTTAGTTTAGTTTAGTTTAGAGATTCAGCGTGAAAACTCACCCTTCGGCCCACTGAGTCCACAGTGACCAGCAATCCTCACGCACCAACACTATCCTACATACTTGGGACAATTTACCATTTTTACCAAAGCCAATTAACCTACAAACCTGTACATCTTTGGAGTGTGGGAGGAAACCGGAGCACCCGGAGAAAACCCAGGCAGGTCACGGGGAGAACACACAAACTCCGGACAAACAGCACACATAGTCAGGATCGAACCCGGGTCTCTGGCGCTGTAAGACAGCAACTCTACCGTTGTGCCACCGTGCCGCCCATGTTCTCTGGGGAACTTGGATAGGTGACGTCTTTTGTCTGAAAATAAACTTCCAGAGGATGTGGGATCAACATAACATAACTCGTGTAAAAAAGGGCAGAAACTGTTTATTTTCAGACTGAATTCCAATGAAGATAAAGAGATTGTCCATGTAACTCATCTGTAATTACACCATAGTAGGTATGTTACAAAACTTACCTTCAGTCGCGCTGTAATTCTGCCACTGGCCGTGTGCGCGATTTTGGCGCCTTTAAGGGGGGGCGGGGTTAAAACGCGGGTTTCTCCTCCCTTGTCCTGGGAATATTTTGTTGGAGTACAAGCCTTGGCTGACAAAATCGTTCCTACCGGCGTTTTGTGAATTTTTTATTTTTATTAAATCGTCAATGTCAGCGCTGGAGTCATTTTAAAAGCAGCTCCTGAAGCGTCAACGCCGATAACGGGAACGGATTTCACACACGGGACAGGTAAACGAAAGTGCTTTCTTTAAATGTATAAAAGTGCTTCTTAAGAAGCCTTTAATTCACATTTTGTCATGCGACACGGTGATTTTATTCCCCGAATTAACGGCAGTATTTTTCATGCCAATACGGGGTTAAATTCACCGCAAATCAACGTTCCAAAAGATCGCGTTCCAGTAATCCTCACTCGCAAGATGAATTAAATCCCCATTAATTTACAGGTATTAAACATTCAATTCCTTCCATTTGGCCTGTAAATTCATGAAAATTAGATTTAAAAATTATGTTATATTGTGAATTATTGTGTGATTGTTATTTGGACACTTAGGCTATTTAAAAATGTTAATCTATTCTTAAGAAATTGATAGATGTTTAGATCTAGTAATTGAATTTTGTAATTAGCTACAATTAGGTAACTAACTAATTATATGCTTTACTTTCATGTCTTCGAAGTAAGATTGTTTCATATTTGTTTCAGAATGCTTCAATCTATAATACCTGAAAATGTCTTTCAGTTATCATAATTTTTAAGAAAGTTATGGGCTTTTAACTGTCCTCGATCACAGCTTTTGTGTTAAGTCAATGGAAAAGCAATAGGGAACTAGATGCTAATTTCTGAGTATGATAATGGCCATAACTTTTTTAATACTGAAGATATGAAAGTGAATTAAGTGTCAAATTAAACTTCTTTTTATGCTTTATCTGATGGGATAAATTGCAGACTTTATTTTTAAAATCTCAACATTTTGTAACATTGCTAACCATAGAGAAAGATATCCTTCACACGAACAAATAAAAGTAACAGGTGTTCTTTCTGCAGGCACTGCTTGGAATGTGTAAGTTGCAAAAGCTCTCTTTCCTTTCCAAATTATCTTCAAAGTATTTTAGTTCTAAATACCAACACTTGCGATTTCATCACATTTATTGCAAATGCAGAAATTCCATTTAAGGACCGAGCTGGGTAATTTTAAAGCACTTGCCTATGTGTGTGGAGATCTACATCCAGTGATAATGGCCCCTTGCTTATGTTCTTTCAAACAGTTTTCCATCAAATATAATATCTAATTGTCAATCCCACGTAATGAAATCTTTCAATAGCCAACTACATTGAGAGCTTATTAGGAAATCGAGGTCTATAAATCCTTCTGAGTGGCATCATTTTCACATTCTGGTCATTCCCTTACAAAAATCAATGAGATAATGGAGGTAGAAACAGCTTTCTAAAGCTGTGGTTGTATTATTTAGTAACTATCAAGCTCTGCAAATGATGACATGGCTTTTTAGCTTTAATCTGCTGGCTCACAAACCTGCAGAAATTCTGAAAGTAAGCTTTATAATGTTTAGCATTACCTCCTCTCTGTTTGTACGCGATACCTCAATTTATGAAGGCATATGAAATTGCAGATACTGGAATCTGTAGCAAAATCCAAACTCTGGAGGAACCCAGAGGTCAAGCAGGGTCTGGGAGAAAAGGAACTGCCAACATTTGGGATGAGGACCCTTCATCAGGACAGATGATGTAGGATCTCAACCCAAAACACCAACAATTCCTTTTCCCCATAGATGTTGCTTGACCTGCTGGGTTCCTCCGGCAGTTTCTTTATTTGAAATCTCAATTTATGTAACCAAAGTTCTATATGTACTGTTGAATACTCAATACCTTCAGAGCTTTAATAAAGCCCTAAGTTTCTTTATTCTGGGATACTCTTTAACACTGTCATTTCTATACTGCTAAACTCAAACCACTCAAATAACCTCTTAATATTTTTCTCTGGTTATTGATTCTAAGACTTTACTCACTACAAATATTCTCTCCATAGATGCTGCCTCACCCGCTGAGTTACTCCAGCATTTTGTGTCGACAAAGATTAAGCTGATTGGCCTATGGTTACTAGAAAAAGCATCAGTATGCACATTTAGAGCAACATCTCATATTCTGTCTGGGTAGCCCACAACCCAATAGAATGAACAATAATAATAATAATAATAATAATAGATTTTAGAATGTATCACACTCCCTGTGCATCTTTCTTTCACCTTCTGATCCACTGACGAAGGCGACTCTTTAATAAGACTCAAGTACTTATTGACCATCAGCAGTGAGTTTTTCTTGCACAAGGGGAGAAGTGTCTCAGTCAAAGGCTGTAATCACAACTCCAAAGTTAAGTCTGTACAGCAGGATATTTAAACACCAAAAAAAGATAACAACTGAGTAAGTACAGATGTGAGGTAGATTGATATGTTAATCACAGGATTGTGCTTTAAGCCCCTGTCCCACTTACGTGTCCTTGGCACGCTAATTACACGACTTCGTGGTCGCGTTGAGGCACGACGGTCCTGCGAAGGTTGCGCGCGACTTCATGCGCCCGCACAGCCGTCTGGAGCACGTGACGTCATTTGAAAATGGACACAAAATGCCGGAGTAACTCAGCGGGACCGGCAGCATCTCTGGAGAGATGCAATGGGTGATGTTTCGGGTCGAGACCCTTCTTCAGTCTGAAAGAAGGGTCTTGACCCGAAACGTCATCCATTCCTTCTCTCCAGAGATGCTGCCGGTCCCGCTGAGTTACTCCAGCATTTTGTGTCTATCTTCAATTTTCTTGGCCCCGCTCTGGGAGTAGAAGTGGGGGCAGATCCGGACCGCAACGGCCGTGAGCCCCAGGCCGAGCTCGGCGATCGTTTGCCTGCTTCTGCTGCTGTTGGAGGTGAGACGTTGCATCGCGCCAGGGTCTTGGGCCTGTCCCACTTTGGCCGTCACTTACGCGACAGGCCAAAGTGGGACAGGTGCGCGAAGATTTTGTTCGCTACAAAATTTTGGTGCGCTGCGCCATACCGCGCATAACTCCATACCCCTCCGCGCTTCTCAGTGCGACCGGCCCCGCACGGCCACACGATGCCCTTGCGCCTCAATGAGACGACGAGGTCGCGTAATTTGCGTGCCAAGGACACGTAAGTGGGACAGGGCCTTTACTCTTTAGGGCCTGT
Organism: Malacoraja senta; assembly: GCA_038087875.1. Taxonomy (NCBI): domain Eukaryota; kingdom Metazoa; phylum Chordata; class Chondrichthyes; order Rajiformes; family Rajidae; genus Malacoraja; species Malacoraja senta. Next base: position 14,499,254 of record CM075979.1, on the reverse strand, counting down.
CCCACTTAGTGATTTTTTTCGGCGACTGCTGGCATCATTGACTGACGTATCAGGTCACCAAAAAATTTGCGGCGTGACGCGATGTGATGGGGCGGTGATGCGGCGTGATGACGTATGACACCCGGTGTTTTTTGAAGTGTCGCAACATTTTTTTGTCGCCGCTGGATTTTGAAATGTTCAAAATCTTTTGGCGACACTGATATGTTGCCGAAAAAAATCGGCAAGTGGGACAGGCCCTTTACCTTGTACAAAAGTCGCGACTTCTCGGTTCCACATACAACAAGATACAAAGGTAACATCAATGAAGGTATTAATGGCGAGTCTGCAAGAACCAGGACATAGTGGAACTAACAGTTAGTATGTTAATTGACAGATACCGACAGGTGTCTTTTGGACTCTGCGAGCAACAGAGTACAAAGGCAAGGGAAATGAATATGTTAATGGAAGACGCCGGATGGCAACTTGGACAAATGTATTAATAAACTCCTCCAACAGTAATTGGGACTTCCACACTGCACAGGTTCTCTCAGCCTAACTATCCCCAACCCCACCACCCACAAGCACAGACTTAGTCAAACTTAATCACCAGTTCCAGATGCACCAATCAAACATTCTGCTCAGGCAATCAGGCAAGTCCTGAACACATTTTGCAAATTCCTCCCTTTCCCAACATTATCCCATTGCATAACTAGAGCCCTCCAGTACCACCACTCTGTAGGCTTTGCACATCTGTGTAACATCCTTGCTGATTTGTTCTTCTTTGGCCCTCTCACTATTTAGAAGCTTAGTTTTAGTTTTAGAGATACAGTGTGGAAACAAGCCCTTTGGCCCACCGAGTCTGCACAGCGGTAGAGTTGCTGCCTTATAGCGCCAGAGAATCGGGTTCGATCCTGACTACGGGTGCTGTCTGTATGGAGTTTATACCTTCTCCCTGTGACCGCGTGGATTTTCTCTGGGAGCTCCGGTTCCTTCCAACACTCCAATGACGTACAGGTTTGTAGGTTAATTGGTTTTGGTAAAAAAATTGTAAATTGTCCTGAGTGTGAAGGATAGTGGTAGTGTGCGGGGATCCCTGGTGGGCACAGACTCGGTGGGCTGAAGTGCCTGTTTCCGCGCTGTATCTCTAAACTAAACAAAACTGAATTGAACTAGTTCTATCGTGCACGTTAAGAACAATTTGCAGAAGCCAATTAACCTACAAACCTGCATGTCTTTGGAATGTGGGATCGGACTGGAGCACCCAGACAAAACCAGCACAATCACAGGGAGCACATATAAACTCCAGACATGCACCCGTAGTCAGGATCGAAGCCAGGTCTCTGGCACTGCAAGGCAGCAACTCTACCGCTGCACCACTTTGCCGTCCTTTTTTATTATTATTTTTTTTTAAATTAGATCCTTTTGGCACCGTACCTCCAACTGTATAGATTTTGTTCTTGCCTCCTCAAGATTGATATCTGGAATGTGTTGCCCGATGAGGTGATAGAATCAGATACAATTGTCATTTTAAGACATTTAAGTATGCAATCATTGAAGGATACAATGCTAACAGTGATCAGAGTAGATCGGCAAAAAGGTCAGCATGAATGTGGTGGATCAAAAGATCCTTTTACTTCACACCTCCAAGACATCTTATCCTTCCAACACAACAATGCCTTCCTGATCAATATTGCTACTCTGTTAGCTTTTCACCTTTCCTATAATTTCTGAACACTTCTTATACATGGATGTTCAGCAGCCATCTCTCACCATAGTTAAGCCACAAGTTTCAGTTATTGCCTCCACATCGTAGTTTCTTGAGGCTATTTAAGATGGATCATTAATGCATCCACCGCATGCTCTATGCTTACATGGAACTTGTTGGCTCTATTTCTCTTTCATTAATGCGTGGAGTAAGTTCATATTCTCAAATTAATTAATCTGTTTATACACCTCCAGCAATACCTTTGCAACATTTTCTAATAGATTGTTCTAACATAACTGGGAAGACTGTTACTGGTGAAAATTCACTTTGGCTGGTGAAACTTCACTTTCTGAAAATTAACATACAAGTCAATTATTCCGTGAAATAATATGTGGTGAATCTGTGGAATTCTTTGCCACAGAAGGCTCTGGAGGCCAAGTCAATGGATATTTTTAAGGCAGAGATAGATAGATTCTTGATTAGTTCGGGTGTCAGGGGTTATGGGGAGAAGACAGGAGAATGGGGTTCGGAGGGAGAGATAGATCAGCCATGATTGAATGGCCGAGTAGACGATGGGCTGAATGGCCTAATTCTGCTCCTACCACTTATGACGTTATGAAGGGGGGGGGGGGGGATTTTACGTGAAGATTGTAAATTGTGAATAGTAATCCAACTCTGAGGTGAAAGGAATAGGAGAAAGAATAATGACAATAGTTTGTGCACTGATCCTTATTTTCAGTGAAGGACCCCATTTGGTCCTATGCTTATCACTTTGCTGTTATAAAATCCTCCTGAGGGTTGTTAAACTAAATAGTGGAATTATAAACAATTGAAAACAATGTAAAACCAATTTGAAGCCTGACAACCAAAGATGTGAACAAAAATGCTCTCTGTCATCATGTTTTCTTTGACCTTAGAGGGAATGTTATGTGCATACTAACAAGGGCATCAAAACTACATTGCTGTTATAGTAATATTCAACTATATAATTCCTATTAATAGGAGGTTTTTTTTGGTAATATCATTTTATATCATGTTTTTCTTATGATATTTCCAGCATTTTTGTATGCATGTTAAGAAAGTGGTTGAATTCCCCAGTCCATCTTCATCATTGACCTCACCATTGACAGGATCTGCCGAAAGTGCTGCCTCAAAAAGGCAGCTAATATCATCAAAGACCCACATTACCCCAGCATCACTCTCACCTCACTGTTACCATCAGGAAGTAAGTACAGGAGCTTAATAACAATGACCTCCAGGTTCAGGAACGGCTTCTTCCCATCGATGATAAGGCTCTTGAACCACACTGCACAACCCTAACCACAACCCTACCTCAGCAACAATCTTTTATTATGACTGGTTACTTAGTATTATTGATAATCTGTTGTATATTTTTTTGATTGCATGAATGTGTAAACGTGCCTGTACAGTTGCAGCAAGTTTGAATTCCTTTCTCAGAGCATATGACAATTAAACATTCTTGACTTTACTCTTGACAACTAAATACCATTCTATTTTATTACTTGGTATTTCTAACACATGGAGAATGGAAACATTTTTGGCTGGCTTTACATTTCGCCTTCCTCGCGGCTTATCAACTGGATTGGCGCGGCCTTTCCGACCGGAGCCCAGCCCAGAGCCTAGAGCTTCAGCAACAGGCACAATGTGGACTTCAATCGCAGAGCTGCGGTCCTTCGCCGAGGATCGCCCATGTTGGGGCTGCGACCAAAGGGGCCTGCCTTAACATCATGGAGCTTAGCCTGTGGAGCTTCTAGACGCGGGCGCTGCACGGAATTTAACATCGCAGAGCTGCCTGCGACCTTTGCAGAGCTACTAGCGACCTTTGCCGAGGATTCGCCTGAAGAGGTGTTCTGACTGCGCGGCCTGTGGACCTGTCATCATGAAGCCGCGGTATCCGGTGAGCAGCAGCCAACTCGGGAAAGTCCGAGCCGCGGGCTGTTCTGATCCGTCCAGACGTTGGAGCTTCCACCGTCCCGGCAAGAGGGCCTGTACTTCGGGCCGTCCATAGCGGCTACTGCGGAGGGTTTCAGGGCCCCGACCTCGGGTCCATAGAACGAGGAGGATTGACTGAACATTTGTGCCTTCCATCACAGCGGGAAGCGCTGGTCCTACTGTGGTTTGATGTTTTATGTTTTTATGTTGATTATGCATGGATATCTGTATGTATGTATGTATTTATATATGTATGTATGTATATATATGTCTGTGTATCTGTATATACTGTCAGGTCAAGGCATAGCCTTGCAACTGGTACCATGTAGTCCAGTTCAACCTGTGGAACATACTCATTGGTCATGGAAAGTCTGCTTCGGCGGACCAGACGGAAGAGATCTTTATGAAGCAACGGCTGGAAAGGCACCGGAGCAACGCATTGTAGAATGCGAAGGACTAGTCAGAGCACTAAAGACGACATGGCCATCCACTGCAGCCAAGAAGTCCCCAGCCGTGATGATTTTTCATACCACTGGATTCTGACTTCTGCGGCCAAGAGGGTGGGGTTGTTACAGTGCAACAGCTTCTCCACCTTAAAGTCAAGGTTTTTTGTGCAGCCCTCTTCACTGTCTCGTGAGTCATGTCATAACTCACCAGAATTGAGATTTCACAACCCGCCATCGTCGTTACTGCCACCACAACGATAAAAAAACTTCCTGGGTTATGCCATTAATTGTGCTATGGCAGTTGTGCAAGATTGGTGCTACAATCTATGGGTTATAGATTACCTGGGGGAAATATGAGGTGTCATGCCTCCAGATTGCATTTGCGATTGTGATGTTGGGGGAGTCCAGAACCAGGGATCACAGTTTAAGAATAAGGGGTAGGCCATTTGGGACTGAGATGCGGAAAAACATTTTCACCCAGAGAGTTGTGAATCTGTGGAATTCTTTACCACAGAAGGCAGTGGAGGCCAATTCATTGGATGCATTCAAGAGAGAGTTAGATATAACTCTTGGGGCTAACAGAATCAAGGAATATGGGGAGAAAGCAGGACGGGGTATTGATTTTGGATGATCAGCCATGATCATATTGATCATTTTGGCTCGAAGGGCTGAATAGCCTACTCCTGCACTTGTTTTCTATGTTTCTGTTTCTAAAAGGAATAGTAACAGATTATTTTCATTTTGGCTTTAAAAAAGGCGTTGGGATCCTTTTGCCCCTGTGTTTGCTTTCGATTATGGGACAGCAAAGGCTCAATTTTAAGATGATCGAACTTTCATTCAAATCCTTTGCTGGCCTCATTCCTAACTTTCTCGAGATCTTGAGCTTCTCCTAGTTCTTTCACAGCTTTACCCCACACCCATGCCCGGCATCATTGGTGCCCATGACTTCAACAGTATAGTTTTACTTTACTTTTACTTTTGAGATACAATGCGGAAACAAGCCTTTGGACCCACCGAGTCCGCGCCGACCAGCGTTCACCCCATACAATAGCACTATCCTACACACTATGAACAATTCACAATTTACCAAAGCCAATTAACCTACAAACCTACACGTCTTTGGGGTATGGGAGGAAACCAGAGTACCCGAAGAAAACTCATGCTGTTACAGGGAGAAGGTACTTTTTTTTGAGGATGTAACTAGGAACATGGAGAAGGGAGAGCCAGTGGATGTAGTGTACCTGGACTTTCAGAAAGCATTTGATAAGGTCCCACATAGGAGATTAGTGGGCAAAAGAAGGTCACATGGTATTGGGGGCAGAGTGCTGACATGGATAGAAAATTGGTTGGCAGACAGGAAACAAAGAGTAGGGATTAATAGGTCCCTTTCAGAATGGCAGGCAGTGACTAGTGGGGTACCGCAAGGCTCGGTGCTGGGACTGCAGCTATTTACAATATACATCAATGATTTAGATGAAGGGATTCTAAGTAACATTAGCAAATTTGCAGATGACACAAAGCTGGGTGGCAGTGTGAACTGTGACGAGGATGCTACAGGGCTCTCGCTTAACTTTTTTTCCCTGTTGCCAGCCGGGCAACCTCGGCAGCTTTTTAGGTTGCCAAATGACAGTTTAGGTGGTCATTTAAGGCGGATTGCATGACGCGTGCGATAATGTGCTCGGACGAAGTGCGTAGTTACCAGTCGGATTTATGCTCAATGAAGCATTCACATATTATTTCTGCTTCAAATAAAGTCACAAACTTAACATATTCACCAATCAAGACATGATATATACCACAATGACATGCAGCAAAATTATAATACAGTATCTCAACTCTTTTTACACATTGCAATTAATGCAATTTCTATTATTTCTTTCCACTTCCAAACAAAAATATGGTTATTCAGCGTATGATCAACCTCGGTGAGACCAAGTGCAGGCTTGGCGATCGCTTCGCACAACACCTCCACTCAGTTTGCAATAACCAACCTGATCTCCCGGTGGCTCAGCACTTCAACTCCCCCTCCCATTCCGAATCCGACCTTTCTGTCCTGGGCCTCCTCCAGGGCCAGATTGAGGCCCACCGCAAATTGGAGGAACAGCACCTCATATTTTGCTTGGGTAGTTTACACCCCAGCGGTATGAACATTGGCTTCTCTAATTTCAGGTAGTCCTTGCTTTCTCCCTCCCTCCCCTCCCATTCCCAGTTCTCCCACAGCCTACTGTCTCCGCCTCTTCCTTTCTTTTTCCCGCCCCCCACCCCTCCCGACATCAATCTGAAGAAGGGTCTCGACCCGAAACGTCGCCTATTTCCTTTGCTCCATAGATCCTGCCTCACCTGCTGAGTTTCTCCAGCATTTTTGTCCACACATTCACACAAGTTCTGTTATCCCACTTTCCTCACCCACTCCCTGCACATTAGGGGCAATTTTACAGAGATAAGTTAACCTACAAAGCCAATGCCTTTCTTTGGGATGTGGGAGGTAACCCACATGCTTGCAGGGAGAATGTGCAAATTCAACACAGACAGTGCCCGAGAACAGGATCAAACACAGATCTCTGGCATGTGAGGCAGCAAGTCCACCAGCTGTGCCACTATATTTTATTTTCCAACACACAAAAAATTATACGTTGATAACTTTGGTTACTAAAAAAAAAGAAACTATCCATTTTCAGTCTTAAATCTCTAAGTGACGCTATGTTCCCCTTTACAGCTACTGTATGTTTTAATTCAGTTCAAGGCTATTGGGACAGTACATTGGCCATAAATTTGCTGCCTAAAATTGCCAGAGACCCGGAATTGATCCTGTATGGAGTTTTGTTTTCTTGTTTATAACATTGCTTACAGAGTACTATGTTTACATATTCTGTTGTGCTGCTGCAAGTAAGGATTTCATTGTTCTAACTGGGACGTGAGAGAATAAAACACTCTTGACTTACGTTGCCGATGTGTGGGATAGAACTAGAGTACGGGTGATCGTGGTCGGCGTGGACTCGGTGGGCCGAAGGGCCTGTTTCCACACTGTACCTTTAAATTAAACTAAAAACACTAAAACCAGATGAAATGTAAAGAAAGGGTTTCTACCCGAAACGTCACCCATTTCTTTCTATCCAGAGTTGCTGGCTGCTCCATGGAGTTCCCCCGCACAATTAAAGCATGGAATAGTCTTCACCCTACCATAGTTACCCAACCAGACGCAACTAAATTTAAGGTAGCTTTTTTTTTCCCCAAGAACCCTTTTTTGCTTAAGTCCAAGTCAAGAGTCAAGAGAGTTTTATTGTCATGTGTCCCAGATAGGGCAATGAAATTCTTGCTTGCTGCAGTACAACAGAATATGTAAACATAATACAGAACAGGAGATAAAAGTTCAGTGTGTCTATATACTATAGACCATATATATACACAATAAATAAACAGATAAAATGCAATAGGCTGTTATTTTTCAGAGTTTGGAGTTTGGTGGTGGTGGGTCCACCAGTTTAAATTCCATTTCGAATATTTTTGGAGGACCTGGAAACCAAGAAGCAAGAGTTACTCCAGGTGAGGCAGCGACCGGACAGCAATGGTGGCCAGAACTCCCACAATGCAAAGGGAGGGAGAAAGTGGCCGACGCCGACCAGTTGCCGTGGCAGTGCGCATGTGCAGGGCCGCACATGCGCACAACCACGGCAGATGATGTGCTCGGCGGCCGGCCGTGCCGAGCGGAAACCCGAGACCCGAGAGCCGAGCGGAGACCCGAGAGCCTAGCGCCGAGCCGAGAGCTAGCGCTGAGAGCCGAGAGCCGAGAGCTAGCGCCGAGCCGAGAGCTAGCGCTGAGCCGAGAGCCGAGACCCGGACGCGGATGGCGGGCGGGTGTCCCGGTTGCTTGCCAAGCCGGGCAAAATGGCATGGCTTTTAGGTTGCCCGGCGGGACTGTAAGTTGCCATTGGCACCCGGGCAACCGCTAATTTCAAGCCCTGTGTTATGAGAATGCAGGGTGACTTGGACAGGTTGGGTGAGTGGGCAGATGCATGGCAGATGCAGTTTAATGTGGATGAATGTGAGGTTATCCACTTTGGTAGCAAAAACAGGAAGAAGATTATTATCTAAATTGTGTCAAGTTGGGAAAAGGGGAAGGACAACGGGATCTGAGGGGCCTTGTTCATCAGTCAATGAAAGTAAGCATGCAGGTACAGCAGGCAGTGAAGAAAGTGAATGGCATGTTGGCCTTCATAACAATAGGAATTGAGTATAGGAGCAAAGAGGTCCTTCTGCAGTCGTACAGGGCCCTAGTGAGACCACACCTGGAGTATTATGTGCAGTTTTGGTCCCCTAATTTGAGGAAGGACATTCTTGCTATTGAGGGAGTGCAGCGTAGGTTTACAAGGTTAATTCCCGGGATGGCGGGACTGTCATATGCTGAGAGAATGGAGCAACCGGGCTTGTATACATTGGAATTTAGGATGAGAGGGGATCTTACTGAAACATATAAGATTATGAAGGGTTTTGACACATGCTAGAGGCAGGACACATGTTCCCGATGTTGGGGCAGTCCAGAACCAGGGGCCACAGTTTAAGAATAAGGGGTAAGCCATTTAGAACAGAGATGAGGAAACACTTTTTCACACAGAGAGTTGTGAGTCTGTGAAATTCTCTGCCTCAGAGGGCGATGGAGGCCGGTTCTCTGGATACTTTCAAGAGAGAGTGAGATAGGGCTCTTAAAGATAGAGGAGTCAGGGGATATGGGGACAAGGGAGGAACGGGGGTACTGATTGGGGATGATCAGCCATGATCACATTGAATGGCGGTGCTGGCTCAAAGGGCTGAATGGCCTACTCGTGCACCTATTGTCTCTTGTCTATTGCCTACAAACTTCATACAGATAGCACCCAATGTCAGGATCGAACCTGGGTCTCTGGCGCTGTAAGGCTGCAACTCTACTGCTGTGCCACCGAGCGAATAGGATTATGTGTATAGTGTATAGGATAATCCAATGTGTATAGGATTAAGGCTCTAGAATTTCTTCCTCAAATCTCTTTGTCTCTCTCTCTCCTCTTTTACATCCTGACCCAAAACCAGGCACTTGGTCATTTATGTTTCTTTCCAATATCATGGATTTTCTGATCAATTTCCTATGAGAATAGTTTGGGATGTTTCAATACGGCAAAGGTAATTTAGTGCTGTTGTTATGTTTGCATTTTACAATGCAGCAACATTTATTCTTGGTGTATGATCATGCAGAAATTATGGTTAAGAAGAGACAAGCTGATCTATCGAGCTTGCCACATATTCAATACTTGGAGCATCTTGAATAAGTACTTCACACATGGGAGAAGGAACATAAAACAGGGTATTTGGGAAGGTAGACAAAATGTTGGAGTAACTCAGCGGGTGAGGCAGCATCAATGGAGAGGAGGAATGGGTGACGTTTTGGGTCGTGACCCTTCTTCAGACTGAAGAAGAGTCTCGACTGAAGAAGGGCCTCGACCCAAAACGTCACCCATTCTGTCTCTCCATAGACGCTGCCTCACACATTGAGTTACTCCAGCATTTTGTGCCTACCTTCAATTTTATCCAGCATCTGCAATTCTTTCTTACACGGGGTATTTGGGAAATTGGTTTCTGGTCTCCCAAGTAATCACCACCAATCCAAGAGATCATATCAATCATAGCAACATCAGTGATCAATTATATTTTTATTTAACAATCATCTACTGCCATTTAGTACGAAACATTGGGTGTCCTATTTTACAAAAGCTTGCAAGTCTATTATGAATCATATCAGAGACATTCTAGTGCAACTTACATCCAACACTTGTGACACTACTTTGACTTTGTCAGAGTAATTGGTGTGAC
>CM075979.1:14261778-14489133 GCA_038087875.1 Malacoraja senta | reverse complement strand
TAGAAGTGAAAGATGGCTACAAAAAAACGTTTGTTGTAAAGTGTGAAAGAATGATGTCATTCAATGGCACCAAAATAAAAAAATGTTTATTGTACTTTGTGGCATTATAATGACCTTGTTTGTCTTCAGGATGACTTAAAAAATCCAAATACCTTATAAAGAAGTAGTTACATGTCAAAACGAAGTGAGTTATTTTGTGTCTATGTGTTCAACCATATAGTAAAGATTGAGAGTTTGCTGTTGTTGTTACACTGTTATGTACATAGCTATGGTTCATTAAGACCAGGTAAAATGGGAGCAGGCCATAGAGCTTCTCAAGCCTGCTCCTCCATACAATAAGATCATGGCCGGTTTGACCTTATTCTCAACTCCCTGTTTCCCAACGCCCTTCTAGATATCCAAGAAGCAATCTCAACCTTGGATATATTCAAAATTCAGCCTCCAGAGCTCTCTGCAGTTGAAAATTGCAAAGAACCAACAGAGAAAACAAGGAGAGAAGAAATTCCTTCACTTCTCCTTGCTAAATGAACAACCCCTTATTTGAAACAATGCAACAGCTTTAGATTCTCCACTTGGGACAGTTCAGGGACAGTTTCTTCCCAGCTATTATCAGGCAACTGAACCATCCTACCAACAACTACAGAGCAATCCTGAACTACTATCTACTTCATTGGAAACCGTCGGACTATCTTTGATCGGACATTTGGCTTATCTTGCACTAAATTATATTCCCTTCATCATATATCTGTACGCTGTGGATGGCTCGATTGTAATCATGTATTGCCACTCCGCCGACTGGTAAGTATGCAACAAATACTTGTCACACGTGACAATAAACTAATGACTAATATCCTCACTGTTTCCACCCTGTCAAATCCTTCTAGAATCTTGCTTGTTTCAATAAATTGATCCCTCATCCTTTTAAACTGATACGAGTAATGGCTCACCCTATTCAACCTTTCTTCATGAAAACAAAATCAACCAAGTGCAATTTCTCTGAATTATCTCCCGCGCAAGTACATCTATCCCTAAACAAAGAAACAAAGGCTGTACAGAGTACTCCAGGTGTGGCCTGACCTGTATTACGTCTCACATATCAATATCATAATGTATTCACAGCATTCCAAAGCCTCACACCATTTAAATAAGATTTGGGTTTTGTTTGCTAGTCTGTTTGCTAGTTGTGTTTATCTTATTTGTGTGCTCAGGTTTCTCATGGTAACTCAAGTTTCACTGCACCGATTGGTGTATGTGACAATAAATGTCCTATGTCCTTCCTTCCAATTGTGACACAGCTGGCATCATGTGCCTTCGTAACAACCTGGCGTTCAATGCTCTTAAGACAGTGGTATTGATAGTAGACTTTAGGAGAGCTCCCCCTCCCCTCCCCCCCACTCACCATCAACAACACCACAGTCACATCTGTGGAGTCTTTTAAGTTCCTTGGAACCATCATCTCCAAGGACATTAAATGGCTCGGCCACCATCGACTCCACAGTCAAAAAGGCACAACAGAGGATTACTTCCTGCGGCAGCTGAGGAAGCACAATCTGCCACAGGCAATGATGGTCCAATTCTATACTGTCATTGCAGAGTCTGTCGTCGCCTTCTCAATCACGGTCTGGTTTGTTCAGCCACCAAGCACGACATCCGGAGGCTGCAGCAATAATCGTTCGATCAGCTGAGAAGGTTGTTGGCTGCAACCTTCCCCCCATTGATGAACTGTACACTGCAAGGGCCAGGAAGCAAGCGGATAAGATCATCTCTGACCCCCCCTCACCCTGGCGACAAATTCTTTGAAGCGCTTCCCTTTGGAAGGCGACTCTGGACTGTCAAAGCTGCCGCAGCCAGACATAAAAACAGCTTTTTTATCCATGAGCAGTAGCTCTACTCAATAACCAAAAGCCTGTAGCCTCAACAAACCAGAGACCACACACAAATGTGACCTTTGCCACAGAACTGTCACTCCCGCATTGGTCTCTTCAGCCACAAGCGACGCTGCTTTAGCCGAGGTTTGGAGCAAGCAGCCAACAACTAGGATGCATCACCCATGGTCAGTCATGACCGAGCGGGGCCTACATAGCCTTCTTTTGCTCTGGTATTTTATTTCATTCACATGTTTAAACTATAATGTTTTATTCTTAATATTTTAATGTTTTATGTTTTATTCTTAATTGTTTACTGTATGTCGTGTTGTTACTTGCAAGCGGAGCACCAAGGCAAATTCCTTGTATGTGTTGATACTTGGCCAATAAACTTATTCATTCATTCATTCATTCATTCAATTATGTATTTCCAGTGGTTGCTAATGGACAAACCCAAAGTGTGGCTATCATTAATTATTAACCTCCTTATTGACTTGGAATGGTTGTGGTTCCTTAAGGCAATTTTTTAGACGACTGCCGGTGATTGTCATAGTCGTAGAAGGTCGCCGAAAAACCTGGAGTAATGGGCCTGTCCCACTTAGGTGATTTTTTAGGTGACTGCCGGCGACTTCGACAATGGAATTCACTGAAGTCAGTACCGACGACAACCTATGCCATCCTGGCGAAAGCCTACAATCTATGACAGCACCTACGTCAGCAGAAGACAATCTACGACAAGCCTACGGTTGCCGACTGTCGCCGAAAAGTTTTGAACATTTCAAAATCCAGCAGCGACTAGAAAAACGCTACGACTCTATGGGCGACTGGGGAGACTACTCATGACCATATAAGCGACACTCCGGCGACAGCCTAATCGCCGGCAGTCGCCTAAAAAATCACCTAAGTGGGACAGGCCCTTTACTTATTGCCTCTGCATTTTAGTCTGTCATTGGAAAACTGTTGCACTATTGGAAGAAATTTCATATAAACATAAGTCCATGTTATATTTTAACTCCCGCCTACCGGACAGTTATGTTGATAGCACAGTAATGCTATTAGTTAAAGAAATGTTGGAATAAACATCAAAATAATGCCTGCATAATAAAGACAGTTGCCCTTTGAGCAACTTTCAGCAATTAATCAGTTCAGTAATTTTACAAGTGTGTGTGAGTAGTGAATTTGTATCCAGCAAATCAAATGTGAGTGAAATTAGTAGGAAGTAACTGCAGATGCTGGTTTACACTGAAGATGGATACAAAATGTTGGAGTAACTCAGTGGGACAGGTATGGGTGACGTTTAGGGTTGAGACCCTTCTAAAGGTCTTCTGGGGACCCTTCTCCCCAGAGATGCTGCCTGTCCCGCTGAGTTACTCCAGCATTTTGTGTCTATCTGTGAGTGAAATTACTTTGGGGAATCCCAAATTTTGATGTGACTGGAAGTAGATATTCTTTAAAGAATTACGGTAAGTAATTCAAGTATTGAGTTGAACTGAAAATGCAACTCTCAGCAGGCCAGCAAGCAAAACAATTAGCAGCCGAAGTTCTGCTCTATGTTCACACTTTTCTGTTGGCAATCATTTAATTGTGTGTGTTAATGATGTCACCTGAAGAAAAAATGCTGCCTCTCATCTATGGAATATTTTGTTGTGCTGTACAAATTAGGAAGCAGATTTCCTTTTGTTTCACAAGTGCCCTTTCAATTCCACCCTAATTATTTAATAGGGATTAAAAGATTACTATTGTGGGCCATGTCTGCGCGGAGTCTTTCCCTTCATTCACATCTCTATTAGAAAGGAAAAGCAGGCTCCCTGTTTTCTTTGAGCCAGCAGCAATTATTTTTCTGGATCTCTTGAATCCCCTCTAGTTGCTGTTGTCAAGGCAAGGTCAAGGGTGGAGGGACAGAGTAATTCATTATTCTTTTATCCAAGTGGATGGCAATTTTTGTTTACAGACTTCAGGCATCTAGTTATGTGGCAGAATGTTCCCACTATTCATCGTTATTATTCCCAAGAGACTTTCACATGCTGATGATTATAAGGTAAGTGCCATGTGGCTGAATGCCCTCTGGAAAGCCATTTGTGTTATTCAATGAATAACATTCAAGGTTTCCAGGCATAATGCAGCAAGGATTAATATCTTGCATAATGGGACTGCAGGCCATGAATTCAAATATTAATCATGTGCAACGATGTATTTACAATGAGTGTTGCCCATAATTAATGATATTTTTTTCTAAAAGGTGCTCAGCAATTACAGCAGTAAATGGAGGAAACAACATGTAGTTAAATCTAAATTACCTATTATTTGTATTATTTACAATTTGCTTACATGCCACTTTTGACATTTATTGCATCCAAGTTATTTCAAGACAGAAAAGATCAGCATTTAATTTACTTAAGTATAAATATTACATCTGTATGCCATAGGTAAATGAAACATGGCATTATGATCCATCTGTAGTTATAGTGCCCTCCATAATGTTTGGGACAAAGACCCATCATTTATTTATTTGCCTCTGCACTCCACAATTTGAGATTTGTAATAGAAAAAAACCCACATGTGGTTAAAATGCACATTGTCAGATTTTAATGAAGGCCATTTTAATGCATTTTGATTTCACCATGTAGAAATTACAGCTGTGTTTATACATAGTCCCCCCATTTCAGGGCACTATAATGTTTGGGACACATGGCTTCACGGGTGTTTGTAATTGCTCAGGTGTGTTTAATTGCCTCTTTCATGCAGGTATAAGAGAGCTCTCAGCACTTAGTCTTTCCTCCAATCTTTCCATCACCTTTGGAATCTTGTATTGCTGTTTATCAACGTGAGGATCAAGTTGTGCCAATGAAAGTCAAAGAAGTCATCATGAGACTGAGAAACAAGAATAAAACTGTTAGAGACATCAGCCAAACCTGAGGCTTACCAAAATGAACTGTTTGGAACATCATTAAGAAGAAAGAGAGCACTGGTGAGCTTACTAATCACAAAGGGACTGGCAGGCCAAGGAAGACCACAGCTGATGACAAAAGAATTCTCTCTATAATAAACAAAAATCCCCAAACATCTGTCCGACAGATCAGAAACACTCTTCAGGAGTGGATTTGTCAATGACCACAGTCTGCTGGAGACTTCATGAACAGAAATACAGAGGCTACACTGCAAGATGCAAACCACTGGTTAGCCGCAAAAATAGGATGGCCGGGTTACAGTGCCAAGAGGTACTTAAATGAGCAACAACAGTTCTGGAAAAAGGTCTTGTGGACAGATGAGACGAAGATTAACTTGTATCAGAGTGATGGCAAGAGCAAAGTATGAAGGAGAGAAGGAACTGCCCAAAATCCAAAGCATACCACCTCATCTGTGAAACACTGTGGTGGGGATGTTAAGGCCCTGTCCCACGGGCAGGCGGTTATAGGCGGTAAGCGTGGCGTAGCAGGAAGTGGGGACCACGCGTGGACCGCTAGGGGACCGCGCAGGGCCCGCGCGGGGCCCGTGGGGTCGGTCCCACGCAGAACGCCGGAGCCGTATGTAGTTGGTCCCGACACCGAGCGGTGCTCAGAAAAACTGACACTGTCCAAAAATTTTGTGCGGCAACGGCCTGCCGCCCCGCTGACGCCTCTTCGCCGCGAGCACCGCCTGGACGCCGCGAACACCGCCTGGACGCCACGAGCACCGCCTGGACGCCACGAGCACCGCCTGGACGCCGCGAGCACCGCCTGGACACCGCGAGCACCGCCTGGACGCCACGAGCCGTCTCGACGTCATCACGTAGCGCGTTGCGTTGCGCGATGATGTCATCACCCGACGCCGCATTCGCATGCTCGTGGGACAGGCCGTAGGGTAAACACTCGGCCTCCGCGCGGCAACCGCTTCCGGTTAGGTTGCGCTTGCCGCATGCTCGTGGGGCAGGCCGTACGGTGGCAGTCGCGCGGTCCCCACTTCCTGCTACGCCGCGCTTACCGCCTGTAACCGCCTGCCCGTGGGACAGGGCCTTTATGGTTTCTCTGGAGAAATGGAATAGGTGACTTTTCGGGACGAGACCCTTCTTCAGGCTGAGAGTCAGGGGAATGGGAAACGAGAGATCTAGATGGTGATGTCGAGAGATATAGAACAAATGAATGAAAGATATGCAAAAATGTTACGATGATAAAGGAAACAGGCCATTGTTAGCTGGGGCCTAGGTGAAAACGAGTATAGACAATGAGACTTAACAATACGACTTTAATGCTTGTGCAAGCTTCTTTATCATTTGCTCTTCAAGTTAGAATCATAAGATCAAAATTTGCGCAAATATTGTTCAGATGCTATCACTCAGGGTTGGTTCTATGACAGAGATAGAGATTTGCAAAATATCAATGAAGGACAAGGGAATACAATTTAAAAAATACCTAGAATTCATAATCAGGTGCAAAGCAGTGATTAGAAAAAAAAAAGGAAATTATGCTCAAAGATCCTGATGAAGATAACATTTTTTTTCTGATATTAATTGCTACTAGGCATCAGTTTCAATGAGGCCTTTGTGGCTAGTAACAGAGATATCATTAAAGTTGGCTAAACAGATAATCATATTGAAGAATTCTCACAGATAATACAACTGAATGAAAAAATGCCCAATTTTTCTTTAACATTATAAACATTTTACAGAATACTACCTAAAGACAAGGAATATAGCAGAAGTTTAAATGACATAAAATATCCATCATAGATGAGGTCCTCACACAGGTCTCCTTGGTATCCCACAGCTCTGCTCTTGTTCCAAAGGGATCCCTCCACTAGCCTCATCTTCACATCTCTACCCCTTTCCACTTTCCGCAGAGACCGATTCCTCCGCAACTTCCTGGTTAACTCATCACTTCACGCCCAAACCATCCCCTCCCCAGGTACTTGCCCTTGCAACCACAGGAAATGCAATACTGGTCTCTATACCTTTCCCCTCGACTCCATCCAATCACCCTGACAGTGCTTTCAGGTGAGGTAAAGGTTCACTTGCACCTCCTCCAACCTCATCTACTGTATCCTCTGTTCCAGGTGTGAACTATATATCAGCAAGTCCAAGCGCAGACTGGGCGATCGTTTCGCTGAACACTTCCGCTCAGTCCGCCTAGGCCTACGCAATCTCCCAGTTGCTAACTCTTTAACTCCCCCTCCCATTCCCATACTGATCTTTCTGTCCTCGGCCTCCTCCACTGTCAGAGTGAGGCCCAACACAAATTGAAGGAACAGCATCTCATATTTCTCTTCGGCAGCTTACAACCCAGCGGTATGAATATTCATTTCTCTAACTTCAAGTAACCCTTGCTTTCCCTCTCTCTCTCCGTCCCTCCCCCACCCTAGTTCTCCAACTAGTTTCACTGTCCTTCTGATTAATTTTACTTGTCACATTCCCCTCAGCTAACAATGAACAACTCTGCATTTCCTTTTTCATCGTCTGCTTTGATCTGTCGTTTTCACACCTTACCCCTCCATATCTCTAGACTCTCTCTCCCCTGACTCTCAGTCCAAAGAAGGGTCTCAACCTGAATCATCACCCATTCCTTCTCTCTCGTAATGCTGCCTGTTTCACTTATTTACTCCAGCATTGTTGTGTCTATCTTCGGTGTGAACCAACCTCTGCAGTTTCTTCCTACACAATTAAAATATACATATATTTTTGAAGTTATTATGTTTTAAAACATTTATTAGGAATTACAATGCAGATACCACAAATTTAATATTTCAGTGCCTATGTTTGCCGAACACTAATTGTGCCTGTTCATAATTAAAAACTTCCCTATTCATTTGGAAACATCAGAAATTGTTGTCAGTTATTAATTCAGGGAGACGTTGCTGAGGAATGGAAGAGAAGAAAATCAGTGCCTGAAAATTAAAAAATTCAATTTTTAATTCCACATGCACAATCTGCAAATTGTTCATCAAAACACAAAGTGCTTCAAAATACAATCTGTCCATTCCCTCCCAAGAAGCTTCCTGACCTGTTGAGTTCCACCAGCACTATGTCTTTTGATCAAGATTCTAGCATCTGCAGTTTATGTGTCCACAAATTGTTGAGTTTTACAGAGCATGGTGAATAATAACAATTTGATCATCATTATTACTCTAAAATCTAAGGCAATAAACTTGAAGATTAATGATCAATAAAGCACCTGTCCCACTTTCACGACCTCTGCCGAGTTTGCCCATAACTCATACTCGCAGCATGGTCGTCACGAGGTCGTAGGTTGGTCGTAGGTAGGTCGTAGGTAGGTCGTAGGTAGGTCGTGATGCTAGTCGTAGGTACTCCTGGCATCAAGTAGGTCGGGGCGTTTTTCTAGCCTGATGAAAAATGTCCACAAGTAAAAAAGGTTGTGAATTAGGTTGTGAATGTGGGACAGGTCCTTTATTATTTCCCTTTCCATGTGTTAAAGATTGCATTATTTAACCAATAGGTCAAATAGATAATAATGAAGAAAACCTCTCATTTTTACATTATACGTTCCACTGCAACTTTTTGTGTCCATGTTCAGAATACTTGTTTGAATCACCATTACCTGAGAACCTGCAACAACTCACCAAACGCCATCTGATAAAATGTTCATTCCAAGACATCAAGCATAGATTTTATGGCAAATATATTATCTTTACCATTAAAAAATTCTGATGTTTGGCTCCAGAAATTATAGTAAAAGCAATTGAGTGTAAAACAATATAAAACATGGATCTAAAATATGAATGCATTGACCAGGAGAACAAAAACAAGAGAACTTGCTTCTCATTTCTTCAAGATATCATTTTACAGCTTAAAAGAGAAATGTCTTCAGTTGTGGTAAAGAATAACTGTTGATCTCCAATCTGAGAAAGTAAGTGCGGCATGGTGGTGCAGCGGTAGAGATGCTGCTTTGCAGCGCCAGAGACACAGGTTCGATCCTGACTATGGGTGCTGTCTGTATGGAGTTTTACGTACTCCCCATGATCGCGTGGGTTTTCTCCAGTATCTCAGGTTTTCTCCCACACTCCAAGGACGTGCAGGTTTGTAGGTTAATTGGCTTCTGTAAATTGTCCCTAGTAGGTAGGATAATGTTAGTGTACGGGGATTGTTGGTCGGCGCGGACTCGGTGGGCCAAAGGGCCTGTTTCCACGCTGTATCTCTAAACTTAACCGAGACCTTGATTCAAAATCTCAGGCAAAATCTCAGCCAATTGTGCCACATCTCCCTCTCTTTTACACCGAAATGTCAGCCTGCATTATACATCGAAGAATAATAGCATTGAGCAAATCCAAACACATCTTGAAGCAGTGACTATGTTTCAAAAGGGCTTCAATCACAGGAAAGCACTTTGGAGCATGCTGAGGTTCTGGAAGGTTATATGTGAAGGCAAGTCTTTGTTCCTTTGTATAAACTGCAGATTTCTAACGTAACGAGATTTCTATCATAACGCAACAACATTTTGTTCAAACTTGTTATTGAATATCAAATAAAGAAATCCAATTCAATTCAATAAGAATATCTATCTAAGATAAAAATTGTGATAATATAATATTTGCATATGAGCACTGGTATTCATTTGAAATAATTAGTGTCTATACAGCAGTACTCCAGCGATTGAACTCGAGCTGATAAAATGCGATTTTGTTGTTTTTACTTACTTTTTGGGATCTGGACATTGCTAGCAAGGCCAGCATTTGGCACTCATCCCTAACTTGATCAGAGTGGCTTGTGATGGCATTTCAGTAAGTACTTTAAAAGTCAGCTACAATAGTGAATGCAGAGTCACAAAATAAGTTCAATCAGGTAAAGGGCCTGTCCCACTGCGGGGACCTAATCTGTGAGTTTAGAAGAGTTTGCCCTCGACTCATACTCGCAGCATGGTCGACAAGTGGTCCTAGGAGGTCTTTGTAACTCTCCTTCATCCTCGAGAGTAGTCCCCGTGTGCTCAAGGCCTCAGCTAGGTTGCGCCGTTTTTTCCAGCAAGCTGAAAAATGCCCACGAGTAAAAAAAGGTCGCCATGGCTAAAAATCGATATTCTTTTACTCGTAAGTTTAGTCGAAGTAGGTCATAGTAGGTCGTAGTAGGTCGTAGTAGGTCGTAATGGCTATCGTAGGTAATCAAAAGCAATCAAAGGTAATTGAAGGTAGTCGAAGGTAATAGCTCATTGAGAAAAACAAGGTAAGTAAACCTTGAGAGAGAGTGAGTGAGTGAGTGAGTGAGTGAGTGAGTGAGTGAGTGAGTGAGCGTGCGTGCGTGCGTGTGTGTCGGTCGGTCGATCCGGCTCGTGGTTTCATCACTGACGGTCGATCCAGCTCGAGGTTTTTCAGGCGAGTGCCCTCGAGCTTGAAGGTCGAAGACAGTCGCGGAAAAGTTGTGTTAGTGGGACAGGCCCTTGAGGTTGACAGATTTCCCTCCCTGAATTGTGATATTGAACGAGATAGAAAAAACCCAATAAGTGTTGGACTAACTCAGTGGGTTTGACAGCATCTCTGGAGGACATGAATAGGTGATGTTTCGGGTCAGGACCCTTCTTCATCACCTATCCAAGTTCTCCAGAGATGCTGCCTGATCCATTGTGTTACTCCAGCACTTTGTGCCTTTTTTGAAAACCAGCATATGCAGTTCCTTGTACCTCCAGTGAACTAGATAGGTTTTACTGCAACATGATAATCCTATGGTCAGCAATGACTTAAATAAAAGACAAGAAATTCCAGATCAATTTACATTTGGATCTGGCGTAGTAGATTAGGACCTTGATCTCTAGATTTTGTAGTTCAGACCTTTATCCCACCAGTCTGGTAATTTGACCGGCGTGTTAGAGCATAAATGCAATGCATGTTCTTGGAAGCTTCCATAAAGCAGATCTTACAATAGAAAACATCCACAGCTTCTCAGTATTATGTTATTGGAGCAGCATACATTGAGCTTCACTACTGAAAAGTGCTCCATTAAATACTGGAAGCAACCAGAATAACATTTGAATCTAAGATTTTTATTTATTTGGGAGCGTTCAAACAGTGTCATGTAGAAACAAAGATCCGCAGATGCTGGTTTATAGACAAATGGACACAAAGTGCTGGAATAACTCAGCAGATCAGGCAGCATCTCTGGAAAACTTAGATAGGTGATGTTTCCGGTCGAGATCCTTCTTCAGGCTGATAGCTAATGCTGTTTTAAAGAATGCCATTAAGATCACACATTTCAAATTTTGCCCTGAATAAATATGTTATCAGGATCGTCGGCGTGACTTTCATTATCACACGGCTGCCAGCACTCAGACATGTAACTGCAATCTTATGTGGCTGGAACCAAATCATAATAGTCCCTTGTGAAACACAAGCGGCATTGATGCAACTGGTTAACAAGAGAGGGATGCATGCTCCCAGGATCTTACATTGGATCATCAATGGAGCGGAGATACAAGAGACCGCAGATGCTGGAATCCAGAGAGAAATAAAAACAATGTGCCGGAGGAACTCAGCAGATCAGGCAGCATCTGCGGAGAGAAATGGACTGACAATGTATTGGGTCAGGATCCTTCTTCAGACAGTCTGAAGAAGAGTCCTGGCCCAAAACATCGTCTGTCCATTGAAGACATTGCCTGTGGATGTATGTTCTCGGTGTTAAGGAGCCAAAGCAACTATCCATGGCCACAGCCTCTCAGGAAGCTGCCAGGAAGATTGCTGATCTCAGGAGTGAATAGTACTGAATAAACTACCACAACTTTATTTGCCAATGACAACACCATTTTTGGATGAATAACAAGTAGAGTTATGAGTCGGAGTGTAGGAGGGAGACTGTAGGAGGAAGATTGAAAATCAGATATAATACATACATAGACACATACACAATAGGTGCAGGAGTAGGCCCTTCGGCCCTTCGTGCCAGCACCGCCATTCAATGTGATCATGGCTGAACATCCACAATCAGTACCCCGTTCCTGCCTTCTCCCCATATCCCTTGATTCCGCTAGCCCTAAGTGCTCTATCTAACTCTCTTTTGAATGCATCCAGTGAATTGGCCTCCACTGCCTTCTGAGGCAGAGAATTCCACAAATTCTCAACCCTCTGGTTAAAAAGGTTTTTCCTCATCTCAGATCTAAATGGCGTTCCCCTTATTCTTAAACTGTGACCCCTGGTTCTGGACCCCCCCCAATATCGGGAACATGTTTCCTGCATCTAGCATGTTCAATCCTTTAATAATTTTATATGTTTCTATAAGATTCCCTCTCATCCTTCTTAATTCCAGTGAATACAAGCCCAGTTGCTCCATTCTTTCATCATATGACAGTCCTGCCATCCCGGGAATTAACCTTGTGAACCTACACTGCACTCCCTCAATAGTAAGAATGTCCTTCCTCAAATTAGGGTGGCAGAACAATAATCTTGCTCCCAATGTCAGCAAGAGCATAGAACTGATTGATGAGTTTAGAAGGAGAAAGCTGAGGATCCACAAATATGTCTTCATCGACAGGTTGGCGATGGTGAGAATCAATAACTTAAAGTTCCTGGGTGTGCATATCTCTGAAAATCTGTCCTGGGCACAGCACATTGATTCAAACACAAAGAAAGTCCAACAACGCATCTATTTTGTTAGAAGATTGAGGAGATTCAGATTCAGAAAGGCAGCCAATATTAAAGACTCTCATTTCACTCTTACCATCGAGAAAATGGTATAGGAGTCTGAAATCAATCATTATCCGGGTCAAAAATAGCTTTTTCCCAAACAACCATCATCACACAACACTAACCTCAACTGTAAACCATGAACTGTCTTTGGTTGCACGAAGGACTTTAAAGTTTTCTTTGCACTAGTATTGTGGTTACTAATTTGGTGGATTGCTTGTTTGTTATATATTATCTATATGTATTGTATTTATAGGACTGTTACACTGTTGCAAGTAAAATTGTTATCGTTTTGTTTTCAGTGCATATGACAGTTAAAGGCCTGTCTCACGAGTCTGCGGTCATTGGCGGCGAAACGGGAAGAATCTGCCGCCATAGACCGCGCACTCGTGAGAACGCACAATTCCGGGGCCGTGCGGCGGTGTTCCCAACACCGCACGGTGCTAAAATAAAACCTACACTGTTGAAAACTATATTCTTACCGCACAACCTCCACCAGTGATGCACGAGTGCGGCACGGGCCGCCGCCAGTGTGGCTCGAGCGCCGTGCGTCAAACTTCCACTGCCACAGCCTCCGCCAGTGAGGCACGTGTGCGGCACGGCCGCAGGCACAGCCACCGCTACAGCGCCGCGATCAGGACGGCCGCCGCCACAGCCGCCGCTGGTGAGTCACGTGCGGCGGGCCGACGTCATCGCAGCCGGCCCCGCCCTTTTTTAAAACTTACCGCAAGCACGTGGGACCAGCCGTATTTGAATCACTCGGCCCCCGCGCAGCATCCGTGCGGCGCTCCCGTGGATAGGCTCGGCGCTCTCGCCGTTGCCGTGCGGTCCACTCTACAGGCGAAGCCGCGCTTCACTGCCGATGACCGCAAACAGGTAAGACAGAGCCTTTAAACTCGTGACTCTTGACTTAAATATTAAAGGATACTCCTCATCATTTAGTATTTCATAATATCTACACTTGGGATTCAGCTCAGTTCATACTCTATTACTGCTATTCAATCCAACAGACTCAATAACTCACTCACACATACTGACCCTCTCACTTTCACTCCCACATCCTCCATTTTCTCTCTCTGTGTGTGTCTCTCTGTGTCTCTCTCTAACACTCTACCTCTCTCCAACACTCTCTCTCTCTGTCTCTCTCTCAATTTGCATTAGATTAGTATTGCCTCATAGGTCTCTGTGTATTATTTCCATCAGGAGAGGCAGTTGGTGAAGACAGGTACATACATCTGAGGAAGGGGTCCAACCAGAAACGTCACCCATCCTTTTTCTCCAGAGATGGTGCCTGACCCACTGAAGTACTTTGTCTATCTTCGATATAAATTAACATTTGCAATTCCTCCGTATACTTATATATATATACACAAGTCAGTTTTGATTACTGGATTATCGTTAAAGGTACAAGGAAGCCTCAGTTTAAAGAGTAATCAATGAAGCTGCAAAGGGCTGGAAAGGTTATTCCTTGGTCCTTAAATAGTGTGGTGTCAGAGGAAACAGCATTGGTTAAAGCCAATTGCTTTCTGCATTGTTTATTCGACCACAGAAATTGAAAAATCACACTGGAGGGTTTAAACGGCCATTGCAATATTAATGATATCATTAATGCAAGTTCAAGAGAGAACTACCTTTCTCGTGCAAAGGAAAGTTACAACAAAAAGCCGGTGGGCACATAAATTGTTGCTTGACTTTTACAGGACCTACGCTCCTGAACAAATGCATCATGGCAGATTGGACAGTGGGTGGGATAGCCAGGATAGATTCAGGAAAGACTATGGTGGAGTAGATTTCAGTTGGAACCAGAACGTGCTTGTATGTGGTGAGATTATGGCTGGCAAACGGACATGTTCGCAGGAGAAGGAGAGGAATGAGGAAGGTTTATTATATTTTGGGGGAAATCTGTGGGGCAATATTGGATGGGAAGGGCAAAGATGAGGAAGCTGGAGTAGATGTAGTGCTCAGAAGGAAGTAGTGATGACAAACTAATCAGAGGTTGTCAATGAGATAGGGAGCTAAGTCACAAACAGTGAAAGAAGGAATGAATGGATTTATAAATGAATGCCTCTTGGATCTATTCGCTCTAAATATGCATTATAAACCATTATTGTGCGGACCAACAGAAAAATGAAAATAGACAGAAAAAGCTGTAGAACTCAGCAGATCATCTCAGGAGAAAAGGAATTGGTGACGTTTCAGGTTGAGACAGTCACTCTACACCTCCATCCCCCACCAGGAAGGCCTTAAAGCCCTCTGTTTCTTCCTCGACCACAGAACCAGCCAATGTTTCTCTCATTTTTTACAGAGATGCTGTCTGACCCACTGAGGTACTCCAGCTTTTTATGTCTATCTTCGATTTAAACCAGCATCTGCACTTCCTTCCTGCACATTCAACATACTAATGATCATTTCCAGTGAACATTCCAGTTTGCAGAATGTTGACATTTAAGAAGCATTGAGACAAGCACATGAACATGCATGAATTGGTGGGATATGGATCATCTACAGGCTGGCAAGATATAACATAGAATAATATTTTGATATCATGGCTAGCATAGACATCGGGGACCAAATGACCTGTTCCAGCTCTATACTGTTCTATATTCTATATCACAACACTGAATCATGTACCTCTGGGTGCTATTCACATTGGCATAATTCCCCCATTGTCATTAAGTCTTTCAAGCTTGTGATTACATCATCACTTGCATGAAATTCATTCTATTTTAATCACAGAAATTGTCGCTAAATTTCCAGCAATAATGATCAACATGATCTGCATCTATAACTCTCAGTAAAACCAGGATAAAAGCTCACAGCAGGTTGGCAAGGATATGTGAATTAAAGGGTTTCCAGTGGGATATTGATGTGTTGTTGCTGCAAGTCCTTGCCTACGTTTTCAAACATCGTGAGTCTTGTAACATCATTGCTGGGTCTCACAATTCTTCTTGTACTGTCTCCAAGTCATGGACAGGAGAGTTGGGCCTTGCGTCATAGTGAGATGTGGTCTCTCGTGACATGGGATTCAACCTGCGAGGAGATGGAGTAGTATGACTACGCAATACACTGAAGATACTTTGCCCTTATTTTTCCTTACCTCAGTGGCAGCCTTTTAATACCCTGCATAGTTTAATTCATGTGGATATGAATTCACTGCCACAGATGTCTGTGGAGCCCAAGACATTCGGCATTCTTAAAGCAGATTGATAGGTTCTTGATTAGTAAGGGCATCGAAGGTTACAGAGAGATGGGAGAAGAATGGGGTTGAGAGGGAAAGATCGATCAGCCACGATTGGAATGGCGGTGTAACCCTGATGGGCAAAATGGCCTGATTCTGCTCCTATGTATTATGGTCTAATAGGAGCTAAGAAAAGGGTTTTGCAAGGCTGTGATCTACTTCCCATATTTTCCAAAGAAGCAGCAACTGTGATCTTTGCAACCAATTGCCATTGCAAACTGTGAGATAATGTTTTAACATAACAATCAGTAAAAAACTGCAAATTTTTTAATTATACTGATAGTTTAAAGGTAAATTATCCTATTTATATGGTTTTCATGGGAGCCCTGGCAAAGGCTAAAAACGACATCTGCTGTGCACTAAATATAGGTAATATGCAATTTCTGATCTTGTGTTATTAATCTATTCATCATCAGTATAATCATATACAGGAGCACTGTGTGGCAACAAAATAAATCTGATGAGCTAACCTGCCGTATGCGTTGAGAATGTGTTGCTAAAGAACAAAGATTTAACTCTTTTTAACCAAAACACGTGCTAAAGATTGGGCATACTCATATGCTTCAGAAGTCTTACAATCATACACGACTCAATTACCATTGATGGCTCACAGTCCAGAAAGAAAAAAAACAGGCACTTCAAAATAATTGGAGATCCCAGTTACAAATGTTACAATTATGTCAAATGAGCTTAATATAACGTTGCTTAGCAACATCACATTGCAACACTGTGTCATACATTGTAAACATAAATAGGATGTTCATCACATTTTCTTAATTGTTTTGTGAAAAATGATTCTCATAACGTGTCACTGAAAATAAATACAAAAATTGTAAGTATTCATTACAGTTTCAGCAGCAGACAATGTAAAACTGAATCTTGGGTTTCATTCTGGAGTGAATTGGTTTTGCAGGTTTTGTTTGTATTGGTGGAAATGTGTCAGCCTCGATAACAATCAGCACGGGAGCACCTCAAGGCTGCGTGCTCAGCCCCCTGCTGTACTCACTCTATACTCATGACTGCGTAGTCGGTCATAGTGCGAACTCCATCATCAAGTTCGCTGACGACACCACTGTTGTGGGACATATCACTGACGGGGATGAGTCAGAGAATAGAAGAGAGATTGAGCGACTGTCCATATGGTGCCAGCACAATAACCTGGCCCTCAACACCAGCAAAACCAAGGAACTGATTGTGGACTTTGGAAGGGGTAGGATGGGGACCCACAGTCCAGTCTATATCAACGGGTCAATGGTTGAAAGGGTCAAGAACTTCAAATTCCTGGGCATGCACATCTCTGAAGATCTTTCCTGGTCCGAGAACAATGATGCCATTATTAAGAAAGCACATCAGCGCCTCTACATCCTGAGAACATTACGGAGAGTCGGTTTGCCAAGGAGGACTCTCTCTAACTTCTACAGGTGCACAGTAGAGAGCATGCTGACCGGTTGCATCGTGGCTTGGTTCGGCAACTTGAGCGCCCTGGAGTGGAAAAGACTATAAAAAGTGATAAACATTGCCCAGTCCATCATCGGCTCTGACCTCCCTTCCATCGAGGGGATCTATCGCAGTCGGTGCCTCAAAAAGGCTGTCAGTATCATCAAGGACCCACACCATCCTGGCCACACACTCATCCCCCCGCTACCTTCAGGTAGAAGGTACAGGAGCCCGAAGACTGCAACAACCAGGTTCAGGAATAGCTACTTCTCCACAGCCATCAGACTAGTAAACTTGGCTCGGATAAAACTGAACATTAATAGCCCATTATCTGTTTATTTGCACTTTATCAGTGTATTTATTCATGTGTGTATATATTTATATAATGGTATATGGACACACTGATCTGTTCTGTAGTCATGCCTACTGTGTTCTGTTGTGCTGAAGCAAAGCAAGAATTTCATTGTCCTATCAGGGACACATGACAATAAACTCTCTTGAATCTTGAATCTTGAATCTTGAGGTCCAGGAGTTGACATTTACAACAAACTAGATAGATTAGGGCGGCACGGTGGCGCAGCGGTAAAGTTGCTGCCTTGCAGCGCCGGAGACCCGGGTTCAATCCCGACTACGGTTGCTGTCCGTACGGAATTTGTACATTCTAACTGTGACCACATGGGTTTTCTCCGAGATCTTCAGTTTCCTCCCACATTCCAAAGACGTACAGATATGTAGGTAAAATTGGTTTGGTAAACGTAAAAATTGTCCTTAGTATGTGTCGGATAGTGTTATATGCGGGGGTCGCTGCTCAGTACGGACCTGGTGGGCCAACGGGCCTGTTTCCACGCTGTATCGCAAAACTAAACTAAATAATAAACCAGCTAATTATGAAGATTCAGACACCGATTTGAAGAAATTTGGCATTGTTGGTGTCAGTTCATATAATGTCATGACCACAGGAAAATGGGGAAAAAAGGTGTGTCAATGTTTTTGTTCCATTGGCACTCCAATAATTATCAATTATTTTGCATGTGATTTGACTTTAGACTTTACACTTTAGAGGGACAGCGCAGAAACAGGCCTTATGGCCGATCGAGTCCATGCTGACCGGTGATCACCCCATACACTAACACTATCTTGCACACACTAGGGACAATTTGACCACTTACTGAAACCAATTAATCTACAAACGTGTACGTCTTTGAGATGTGGGAGGAAACAGGAGCACCTGGAGAAAGCCCACCTGGAGAAAGCCCACAGGGAGAATATACAAATACCGTACAGACAGCACCCGTAGTCAGAATCAAACCCAGGTCTCTGGAGCTGCAAGGCAGTGCTCTACCGTTGCACCACTGTGCCACCCAAGACTTGAGTTTACAGGGACCCAAATATAGTAAATCAATATACTGTAAGATACTGGGTCAAGAAACAATGTCTTATAATGCACCCATAAGCTGTATCATAAGCATGTTTTGGCAACAGATTAATCAAGAAGAGTTGCACATTACAATTGAAAAATATTACCCCATCCATATACTTAATCATTAATTCTGCATAGGACTAGTATCCATATTGTTTTTCTATTGCTGCATAATGAGGCAAATAATACAGGTAGTGCTACTAAAGCGGGGGCTTCATTTGGCCTGACTTTTTTGGGTGAACTGGGGCTGGGGACTGGACATTGTGCCTTCCCCCACAGTGGAAATCATTGTGGGGGGGTGATTTTTGTATGTAATTGTTTGTAATTGTATTTGTTAGTCTGTGTTCAAGATGGCGGTCGGAGGGGAGAGTGGACGCTGGCGTTAAATTGCCGCTGCTCTCTCCTCAAATTGTGCTTCTGATTTTCTTTTTTTTGTGTTTTTGGAAGGAATTCTGTCCCTGATTTATGTATTGGTCTTTATAACCTATTTTTTTTTAAATTCTGATTATATGTTTTCTATAAATCTCTGTATGGTGTCCTTGAGACCTCGGTATAAGGCGCCCGTAAATAAAATCCATTATTATTATTAAAGAAGCATTTTTTTAATTGATGTTAGCCAACATTCAACTGATAACAATGGGTGCTATAATAAAGAATCAAAAGTTCTGCAATGTGACACACATATTTCTGAGAGGTAGACTGAAACTCAATGTGCGACAGCAGGGTTTCCTGCATTCAATCCAAAAATCATAAACCACAATTGGAACTAATAAACATATCAGACTGGGAAATGGAGAACTAAACTCAGTTAGCACCTGCAGACTATCACTTAATTCTCTGCATGATTCCTCTCCAGTAAAATTAACAGGGATCTCACTCCTCAATGCCTCCAGCTGAAAATCTGACACGTCCAACAGGACTCTTCTGTCATTTTCCAGCATGATTCTTGCTCAACATGTTTGAACTGGGTTGATGCAAATGATGCATAAAATGGATATATGAACAACTACATGAGCAAATCATGTACTTCAAGGTGAGCATATATTTGCTTTGAAATCAGTAAGGGAAAATCGCAGAGTATAAGCCCAATGATATGTCTACTTTGTTGTTTATCTGAAGATAGATACAAAAAGCTGGAGTAACTCAGCGGGACAGGCAGCATCTCTGGAGAGAAGGAATGGGTGACGTTTCGAGTCGAGATCCTTCTTCAGTATTTGGTCTCTTCTATTTCTTCAAATGCTATTCTCTCTTCTTCTCTATTGTCAGACTTTTTTTTTGACAGATCTCTTCTGTTCGTTTCTCCTCCACTTTGCTTTATGTTATTTTAGATATCCAGTCAATGGCTCTGTTCCTGATCCCCTGCCAATCCTCGGCTCATTGATTTCCTTCACTTTTGTACTCCATGTCCAATAAAATTATTCCAGGAACTCTGCTAAGAACGAGCTAGATAAAAGTTTCTCAGCAGGTGGGGTCATTCTCAAAGCACATTAATGTTCCATTGCAGTAGTGTGTAAGCTTTCCACCACATGCTTTGTGTATTTTTGTCCAGTCGCTTAAGAGTATCCTGCACAACTGGCAGCCATATATCTTCATGGAACATAGGAAATGGGGCCTTTGGACCACAATGTCTGTGCTGAACATGATGCTATTAAACTAATGTTGTTTGTATACACATGACCTGCAGGACTATGGACCCAGTGTGAACATATGAGTTTAACCAGGTTTTTCTGCTAGCATAGAGACAATGGGCTGAATGGCCTTCTTCTGCATTGCAACTTTGCTCTGAATCCAGATCAATATAGTCCAGGACTCTAGATACTTGTTCATAACTTAACCACATGCCCATATCCCTCCATTCCCTGTATATCCATGTGTTTCTCTTAAAACCTCTTAAATCCGCCTTCTGTCTTATCCGCCTCCACTATCATCCCTGGCAGCGTATTCTAGGCATGCACCATTCTGTAAAATAACTTACCCTGCATATCTCCTTACGATAAGCAAACATTTCATTGTACCGTTTTGGTACATATAGCAATTAAACACTCTCGACTCTTTTCAACTTTGCCCTTCTCATCTTAAGGTTATGCCCTCTAATCCTTGACATTGCCACCCTGAGAAAAAGTTTTTCGCTCTCTAACCTGCCTATGACTGATAATTTTATATACTTCTATTACGTCTCCCCTCAACCTTCAATGTTCTAGAGAAAACAATGCAAGTTTGTCCAACCTCTCCTTATTGCTAATACTTACCCTCTATTCCGGGCATCGTTCTATTACAACAATTTTTAGCAACTAGGGTATTGTCTAGCGCCAAAGACAAACAGAATTCTGGAAATCTGAAATAAAAACAGAAAATGTCGGAACACTTAGCAGGACAAAGAGAATCTGTGGAAAGAGAAGCAAGGTTAAACATTTTGAGTGAAAGACCCTTTATCAGAAGGAAGTTTTGATACAATTCCGATGAAGGGTCTTGTAATTAAACATTGACTCTGTTTCTCTTTCTGCAGATGCTGCCTGACCTGCTGAGTATTTCCAGTATTTTCTATTTGTATTATTTGTAATATACCGATTCAATAACAGTTAAGATAATCCAGGCATAAATTGTAATAAAATTTGTAATTCATCTTCCAGAAGAATTAAATACATTGGACATACATTACTTAATTGACCTCTGTTCAACAATTTCCAATTGAGAAATGACAATGGCAAAATACAATCAAATTGAAAACTTGTACCAAAATACCATATCAAATGAAGATCAATGTTGTAACACATCCAACACATTAAACAAATTACTAGTGCGTGCAGTGCTTCTTAAGAGTTCAGCATTATTAAACCACTTTTTTTCCTGATACAACATGCTGTCATGAATGTTTGTGGCTAGTTCCTGTAGTAACAACATTTATTTTATTTTCCCTCTACAGGTGTATTGCAGTACAGAGGTAAGCAAGAAACTTGTTCCACTAAAATCCCATCAAATGCATACCACTCTGTTGAACATCACTGAAAATTCAGTATTTTAGTTTTGAGCTACCAGCAAGGATACAAGAACTTGCATTTGAAGCCTGTCTTTCCTGATGTTAATGTTTCTCAACACATTTTACAACCACCAAATTACTTATAAAATCGTGTCACAGTTGTAATATGGGAATCACAACAGTTGATTTGCATGTAGCAACTTTCCACAATGGGGATTGAGGTAAATGGTTTAAATGCCATTGGTTAAGGTATTGAGGAGTTAAATGCCATTAGCTATCCAGGCTGGAAAAGTTCCATCTGTAGGAAGGAACTGCAGATGCTGGTTTACATCGAAGATAGACTCAAAATGCTGGAGTAACTCAGCAGTTCAGGCAGCATCTCTGGGGAAAAGGAATAGGTGATGTTTAGAGTCGGGACCCTTCTTCAGACTGAGTCAGGGAGAGGGAAACTAGAGATATGAAAAGGTGCAAAGAACAAATTAATGAAAGGTATGAAAAGGACAAATCAAAGCCAGCAACGATGATCAAGCAAAGGTGGAGCCCACTTCCATGTTATCTTAGCCCAGCTGAGAGGGGACTGGGCCTCACCTGAGGTTTCTTCTGCTTACCCGAAAGATGGCACCTCCGACGCTATAACGCACCCTTGTCACAACATTGCATTTCCCTGGCATGTGTCTTTCCCTTATGTCTGAGGAGTAAAACTCAACCCCAGTTCTTTAAGTTAGAGACAAGAGTGCTATCATCAGTGCTTCAAAAGCAGTATGCTGAAAGCACAGATGGTACAAATAAATGATAAAATACATGTGTGGGCAGCTTACACCCCAACGGTATGAACATTGACTTCTCTAACTTCAAGTAGCCCTTGCTTTCCCCCTCTCTCTATCCCTCCCCCTTCCCAGTTCTCCAACCAGTCTTACTGTCTCTGAAGAAGGGTTTTGGCCCAAAACGTTGCCTATTTCCTTCGCTCCATAGATGCTGCCGCACCCGCTGAGTTTCTCCAGCACTTTTGTCTACCTTCGATTTTCCAGCATCTGCAGTTCCTTCTTATACTTACTGTCTCTGACTACGTTTTATCTGTTTGTTTTGTTAACTTCTCCCAGAGAACAATTCTATTCTACATTTTCCTTGATCTCCTTTCCCTTTGTCTTATTTTCACACTTACACCTCCTTATCTATGTTTCCCCCTCTCCCCGACATGAAGTAGGGTCTGAAGTAGGATCTCGACCGGAAACGTCACCCATTCCTTCTCTCCAGAGATGCTGCCTGTCCCGCTGAGTTACTCCAACATTCTGTGTCTATCTTCAGTGATAAAATACAGATGTTTGCATCAGATAAACAAATTCCTGTGATTTGGCAGTAATTCCAATGCCTCATATTGCACAGCTCCAGGCACTCACCATCTTGAGCTCTAATCCCTTCCAATGAACCACAGTATTCAAACGATACACCCCCAACATTCCCCGAAAGCAAACTGAGATTTTGTTTTTATTAATAAAAGTAATTTTCAAAAACAAAGTGAGAAGCCCCTCATTAACACAGTGTGGGCATCAAGCCAACCACTTAACAGGCCTCTATATTTTCAGTACAAACAGCTGAAAAAAAACTCATTGACAGTACATCATTGATATTGAAATTGATTTAGGCCTTATTTCCCCAATGTAAATTTACTTCAAAACCAGACAAGAGCCAGCGTAGTTGTCCCAACTTAATCACGGGAAAGGTTTTTTATCATTAAATTTAGTACAAGTGTGTAAGCAGTAGTAATCAGTGTTTAACACTGACAGATAATGAATGTTTCTTTTAATCCAGGCTTCTAAAATTGTTCTTGGAAGGTGATATTTGCAGACCTGTCAATGTCTTGTTCAGCACGTATTAGCATTCAATGTGCAGATTTATTCATGATCCACTTCATTTCCACGTTACATTCATTTCCACCATTTAAATTGGTGCCAGCTTTTTCCCTTAAAGCAAGTGAGGAAACGGGAAATGTTTCTACCAAAGGGATAGCAGAAGGCATCGGCTAGAGAAAGAATGTTTCAATAAATGTTTCACAAGCAACACGCCAAATGAGGCTACAATAGATGGATCGACATGTGGTTAAGTTGTGGACAAGCATCCAGAGTCCTGGACTCTGAGTTCAGAGTTCTGAAGAAGGGTTTCGACCCGAAACGACACCCATTCCTTCTCTCCAGAGATGCTGCCTGTCCCGCTGAGTTACTCCAGTTTTTTTGTGTCTATCCTGGATTATATTGATATGGATTCAGAGCAAGGTTGCAGTGCAGAAGAAGGCCATTCAGCCCATTGCCTCTAATACTAACTGAAAAACCTGGTTAAACCCATATTATCGCACTGGGTCCATAGTCTTGCAGGTCATAGCTCTTCAAATATACATTTAAACAAAGTATAGAGTCATTGTTGAATCCCATAATAGCAGCAGCAGAATGTAAATAAATATGAAGTTAAAAGCTACTGTCATTAATGGCAATTATTAAACTACTGTATTAAGAATAAAAAATCTGGTTTAAGAATCTCCTTTGCAGAAGGAGATCTGTCAACCTTACCCAAACATTCCTAAGTTTGACACCACACTCGCATCAGGGTGGTTGACATTCAGCCACCCATTGGCAGATCTAACAATAACATTGAAAGATCTCAGGATAATTGTGAATGGGTCATAAATGGTGGCCATTTCAACGTAAACAATAAAATATTGGCCCTGCAAGAAGTAGATATGTAGAACCTCTACTTATGTCACAGAGTCATAGAGTGATACAGTGTGGAAACAGTCCCTTCGGCCCACCTTGCCCACTCCGGCCAACATGTCCCAGTTGCAACGTGACAAGCTGGCATCCAAACCTTCTCCCAACAGCTTTGTCCATACTGAAGAGTCCGAAGAAGGGTCCTGACCCAAAACGTACGTCATCCTTCCTTTTTCTCCAGAGATACTGTCTGACCCACTGAGTTATTCTTTGTTTTTAGCTTTGTCCATTAGTCAGTTATGATTAACAAGCTAACTCAAAATACTATATATCTATATATATATATATATATATATCTATATATATATATATATATATATATATATATATATATATATATATATATATATATATATATATATATATATACATACACATACACATACACATACACATATACATATAATGGTGAAAGCAATCTCTGCCCATGTTACTTGCACCTTTCTCATAGTAACTGTAGCATTAAACCACTGTATGACCAAATGCGTGTTTATGTCCATCAAAAGGCAAATGTGGGAGGTGCAACAAAATGTGATTTTGATATGCAAAGCAAAGAATGTGATTCAAAACCTTGAAACTAATGTTGGAATGCTTATATTGGGTAACTTTCTTTACACAAAGGGTGGTTGGTGCATGGCACGAGCTGCCAGTGGAGGTAGTTGAGAAGGAACTATTGCAACATTTAAGAAACAGTTAAACCGGTACATGAATAGGACAGGTTTAGAGGGATATGGGCCAAACGCAGACAGGTGGGACTAATGCAGATGGGACATGCTGGTCGGTGTGGGCAAGTTGGGCCGAAAGGCCAGTTTCCACGCTATATGACTCTATGAATCATTTTTCCCCCAAGCAGAAAAAAAACTGCCTGCTAGATTTGACAGTTCTCACTAAAATATCACCATTACCTTGTTTCTGTAGTCCGCTTACTACACAATACCAGTAAATTTCAAGACAACAATTGTCTTGTATGAATCAAAGCAGCAAAGATAAATGACAGCTGAAGTTTTCTAGGAAAGTTATTTCTACCAAGGCAAAGAAACAGCTACACACACACTAACATTATGTGATTCACAGTAATCTACATTGCATCACTGGGAAAGACATTTTGCTGCCTGACATACAAATGAAATTCATTGAATTGCTCTACAAATAGGAATTGAAATAGTAATTGTCTTACCCATTTCAGTGAAAACCTTTTAAGTGACATGACAAATATTAATTACTGGATTGAAAATTAAATATTTGCGTGGAATTTCATCCCTTCAGGTTTTCATTGTTTAGAAAGGAACTGCAGATGTTGGTATATAATGAAGATAGACATAAAATGCTGATGTAACTGGAGTGACACCACACTATTTAAGGACCAAAGCATAACATTTGTAGCACTTTGCAGCCTCAACGCTTACTCTTTAAACTCAAACGGACTTGTGTATATGTATAGGAAGGAACTGCAGATGCTGGTTTATACCGAAGACAGAAAGTGCTGGAGTAACTCAGCGGCTCAGGCAGCATCTCTGGAGAAAAAGGATGGGCGATTTCTCGGGTCGGGACCCTTCTACAGACCTGACCCGAAAAGTCAC
Source organism: Malacoraja senta (assembly GCA_038087875.1). Lineage (NCBI taxonomy): Eukaryota > Metazoa > Chordata > Chondrichthyes > Rajiformes > Rajidae > Malacoraja > Malacoraja senta. Next base: position 14,463,267 of record CM075979.1, on the reverse strand, counting down.
CCATCCTTTCTCCCCCAGAGGTCTGAATTGCGACATTATCAGCTGATATTTTCAAGAACCTGTCAGTTAGTTCAAAGCACTAGTGGGCAGGTTTTAACCAAAGACACATGCCAGTAAATGATCAATAGCCTACTGTGAACTTGATCATTTTGAACCAAAGTTAGAGCTTTGTTGTTTGTTGTACATTGCATAGCTGGAATATGCTACAAAATATTCCTTACTTAATTTGTGGGTATGGTGTTTCTTTGATGAGCAATACAATTTATTTTCACTGACATGCCCTTTACCGTTAACTGTGTGTAGCATGCAAATTTATTGGCTTTGAGCATTACTAAAAATGGGGGTGGGGAAATCTTCAGCTATTGATCGGAGGAAAATAAGCCGTAAATAGATCATTAGAACACACTGATGAGAAATGCAGGAATAAGACAATAAAAAAGACAATGATAGCTGCCAACAGTATTATCATTACTGATGTTATCATTACTGATAAATTCTAACAGTTTTCTTTCTCTTTCATGTTTTAATATGATTACAATACACAAGAGAGGACAAGGAACATCTGTGACACATTCAATGATATTCAATAATCTCTTTCATGGACCACTAACTTTACTTACCTAATGCTGTGGGATGAATACATATCAAAAACATCAGCTGTTGCAGTAGGAGAAGCTGCCAGTTCTCGATACTTTACGATCCAATTACTGATTTGCAACCTTGTTCTCGCTGGCTGCCAGACTTAAACCGACGTGTTCTGCCAGGTTTCAACCTTCCCAACCTGCCTAATTAGCTTCCCAACCTACTGTTACCCCTCTCACCATATTATTTCTGCTTCTATTGCTATTGTAAACAAAATACCAATAAAGTGAGACTTTTATCAGCACTGATGATAAAGCACTGCCTTTGTTGCCTGCGTATGCCTAATCTCTGATTATATTTCAAGATCGTGGTTGAGAATTAGCAACCGCAACGCATGAACTCAAACCTAAAGCAAAAGACAAAATGCTGGGGAAACATTATCTATACATTTCTCTCCACAAATATTGCTTAATCTGCTGAATTCCTCCAGCATTTGTTTTTTTTTTAAACTTTTATTCCTGCATCTGCAGTTTGTTGTATACCCATTGTGAACCGTTACATGGAAACGTAACTCCATAATGATGTTCTTCCCAATACTCAATATCTTTAGTGCTTACTTTAGATTTACTTTCCCCCTCTATGTTACAGGTTGCAAGTTAGAATAGAACATGTTCCGAATGTTATTATTTAAATTAATATAATTAATTCATATTAAAATGATAAATAGTCTCCAATGATTTATAAATTATTTATTTTGAAAAGCGAGGAGAGAACCTAACGAAAATCATATCTACCTGGAGCACTGCTTTTCATCGTGTAATTCAAGACTTGGGCTTAAGAAGTACAGAGCAGTTTCCAAAGTTCCAAAATATACAAAACTTGATGCGATAGTGACCAATAAGAGGGCCGCTGACTAGCCTAGACGAGATATGAATAGGCTATGGTGGGGTAGGTGGATAGATGGCATATGGACTTCAATGCTGAGAAATGCAAAGTGAGGCATTTTGGTTGGAAGAATGAGAAGAAGCAACAATAGCTGAAAGATATAATTCTTAAAAGAGTACAGGTGGGAGCGATCTGGAAGCATATGACCATTGTTCGGTGAAGATTGAGAAAGCTGTTGGAAAGGACCACTGGAGGTTGGAATTATAGATAGAAGCAGAGTGGTAGGGAAGTCTTGAGCATTTAATACAAAAATGTGTTTGATGACAACTCGAGTATTGAGTTCATGTTTAGTTTTTAGTTTAGTTTAGAGATATAATGCGGAAACAGGCCCTTCGGCTCGCTGAGCACGCGCCGACCAGCGATCTCCATACACTATCACTATCCTGCACACACTATCCTACACACTAGGGACAATTTACAATTTCACCGAAGTCAATTAACCTACAAACCTGTACGTCTTTGGAATGTTGGAGGAAACCGGAGCACCTGGGGATAATCCACTCGGTCACTGGGAGAACAAACAAACTACATACAGGCATCACCCATTGTCAGGATTGAACCCGGGTCTCTGGCGCTGTAATGCAGCAACTCAACCACTGCGCCACCATGCCTTCCCTGGCCACCACACTGAAGGAAAGATGAAAAAGCTTTAAATAGGGTGCAGAAGACATTTACCCAAATTATTCCATTGATGAGGGACTTTGGTCATAGAGTGATACAGCATGGAAACAGGTCGAGTGGCCCAACTTGCCCACACTAGCTAATATGTCCCATCTACACCATTCTCACCAGCCTGTATTTGGCCCAAATCCCTCTAAACTTGTCCTATCCATATACCTGTCTAACTGTTTCTTAAAAGGTGCGATAGCATGGGAGAGATCAGAGAAATTAAGTTCTTCACCTCAGGCAGGGATCCGATGGAGATGGCACTGTGTATGCTATCATCTCAGGCACAGAGATTGTTGATCAATGGCCATCGGAGGAGAGGGATGGTGCATTCACGGATCATTGTCAAGGATGCATTGGAGTGATCGTGTTGGCAAAGTGGGCTGCTGGAGGCCCTGAAGCAGCCTGGGCCTCGAGTAGATCATGCGCTGCTCCGGGTGGCCAAGCACTTGGAGAAGTTGCAGCCTTCAGCGACACACAGCAGCAGAATAGCAGTGGAAGACATTGACACATCACCAGGCCATGCCAACCCCTGTAACACTGACCCAGTGCCACCGCCAGGACAAATGGCCTTTATAACCCAGTTAAGACTAACATTTTTTTTAAAATCTGTCTTGAATGGTACAAGATGGCGCCTAAAACATGTGTACGGATTCAGTGTGGTCTATTGTCTTACACTCTTATGGTTAATATAATTGTGCCTAATGTACGGTAGGATTGTCACTGAACTGTATGCAAAAAAAGTATTTCACTGAACTTAGGAGCATATGACAATGAAGTGCCATTGAAGAATCGATTGGCAAGGCAAGGAGAAATCATTATCCCAAGTGACAAACAGGGCTGCCAACTCTCACGCTTTGAGCGTGAGAATCACGCCCTCAGGCAAACTCTCACGCCCTCACGCTGATCAGAAATTTCTCACGCTCTGTGGTGAGAAATTCTGTGATCAACGAAAATGTCAAAACTCAGATAAACTGCATGGTCCGCGGGTGTTGGAGAGCCGGGGCTGAGGGAGGGATGGAAGCAGCGGGCGGATACAGATGCGGGGAGTCGGGGCTCGCGTGTGTTTGCCGGGCTGCGAGTGTTTGTGGGGCTGGCGAGTCGCTCGCTGCAGCTCCGGCCATGGAGCAGCCTCAGTGCGAGAGTCCCGAGCCGTCGGAGGCGTCGGAAGCGTTGCGCCGCTGCCGTGAGAGTCTATGTGCCGAGGGGGACCGACTCTCAAAGGGAGGTGGAGAGAGAGAGAGGGGAAGGAGACAGGGAGACAGTGGGGAGAGAGAGAGGGGGTGAGAGGAGAGACAGAGAGCGGGAGAGAGGAGAGAGAGAGGGGAGAGGGGGAGGGGAGAGAGAGGGGGAGAGAGAGTGGGGGGTTGAGAGGAGAGAGAGTGGAAGAGAGGGGGGAGAGAGAGAGGGATGAGAGTGAGGTGGGAGGGAGGGAGAGAGGGGAGAGAGAGTGGGAGAGAGGGGGACAGAGAAAGGAGAGAGGGGGAGAGAGAGAGAGAGAGAGAGAGAGGAGGGGGAGAGAGAGAGAGAGGGGGAGAGAGAGAGGGAGTGAGAGAGAGAGGGGGAGAGAGAGAGGGGGAGAGAGAGAGGGAGAGAGAGAGGAGAGAGAGAGGGGGAGAGGGGGATAGAGAGGCAGGGCTGCCACCTCCCATGCATTGAGCGTGAGAATCACGCATTTCGCCAAATTCTTACGCTGATCACAAATTTCTCTCGCTCTGTTGTGAGAAATTCTGTGATCAACGAAAATTTCAAAACATATCAACATCATGGGCCATGGGTGTTGGAAGCAGAAGCAGCGGCGGGGACAGATGCAGACGGGGAGCGGGGCTGGTGAGTGTTTGCCGGGCTGGCGAGTCGCTCACTGCAGCTTCGGCCATGGAGCAGCCTCCGTGCAAGGCGTCGGAAGCGTTGCGTCGCTGCCGTGAGAGTCTTTGTGGCAAATTCGCCCAGGTGACCGGCATGGATCAGGCTGAGGCTCGGTGCATCCAGGAGGACAACCAGTGGCTGCTGGAAGTAAGTACCAAGCACTGGGTAGAAACGGTGGAAGATAGTGGACTTCAAATGGGGGTGGTTGGAGAAAGCACCCTGCTTGCCTGCTAGATTTTCACTTACTGTAACTGCACGAAAAATGTTCTCGATGTTGGGGGAGTTCAGAACCAGGGGTCACAGTTTAAGATTAAAGGGGGGGGGGGCAGTTAGGACTGAGATGAGGACAAACTTTCTTCACACAGAGAGTTGTGAATCTGTGGAATTCTCTGCCACAGAAGGCAGTGGAGGCCAATTCACTGGATGTTTTCAAGAGAGAGTTACATTTAGTTCTTGGGGCTAACGACATCAAGGGATATGGGGAAAAAACAGGAAAGGTACTGATTTTAGATGAACAGCCATGATCATATTGAATGGCAGTGCTGGCTCGAAGGGCCTATGGCCTATTCCTGCACCTATTTTCTATGTTTCTATGCTTGAGTATATGGCAATAAAACTCGATCGCTTGATTTTGAAGCATTCATGCATGGTGGAGGTATAATGTAGTCATAGAGTGAAACAATGTGAAAACAGGCCCTTCTGCACAACTTGCCCACACCCGCCAACATGTCCCAGCTACGCTACCTGCTTTTGGTCCATACCTCCAAACCTGTCCTATCCATGTATCAGTCTAACTTTTTCTTAAATGTTGGGATGGTCCCTGCCTCAACTACCTCCTCTGGCAGCTTGTTCCATACACCCATCACCCTTTGTGTGGATAAAGTTACCCCTTAAAAAGTTACCTCTTAAAAATACTTCATACAAAAAACATTGAAATCATACTTCTACAATGCACTAAAACATGATTTTAATAAATCAAATTTCAAAAAGTCCCTACCCTGGGAGCGGGGACACCCTTTTTCCACACCAACTGCCCCCTCGGTTGCTCCTCTCCCTCACCGGGTATCCCCAAGGCCAGTGATCAGTGATCGCTCAGCCTCCCCCTTTCAAAAATGCTCCAATCCAATTTAAAGCATATATATTGCATTCAAGTGTTATATAAAGGCTCGCTACAGTATGCAGCATATTGCACAATTTCAAGCTGCAAAATGCAAAAGTTCCGTATCAATGGGAGGGGGGACACCCTCCTCCCACCCCCACTATGCTCCCTCGGGCTTGGTCTCTCGCAATTTCTCACTCCCAACTCTCACCCAATGTTGGCAGCCCTGCATAAATGAAAACATGTGGTCAACAACCCAATGGTAACATGAGGAAATATCATTGGTTGAAGCCAATGGTTATAATCAGGACTGCAATGGCCTGATTCACATCTGCTTGTGCTGGAGTTTCAGTGCAATGCTACCCACGTCAACCAAAGCTGTGCACAAGATCTAGTCATTTTGTTCACAAATTACATTCTGTCCAACTGAGCTCTTTGGCAGGATTGATGTTTGCACTCAATTAAAAACAGTATGTTAGTAGCGGGTCCTGCTTCCAAAATTGGCTGGGCCATAAATTAAGTTAAGCACCACTGCAATTATCTACTGATTGATCACAATTGTAGGTCTTCAGGGCAGCTCTTGAATTTAAGCCCTTTTCTAGGTGAAATAAGGAGGCAGGGTTTAATAGTTTTAAAAATATGTTTTTTTTTAAATAATTTATTAATCAAGTAATTTTGTAGACCATTTTATTCGAATTGTCTTGTGTTTTCCTATGATTTTCTATTTTTGTCCATCCAGAATTCCCGAGTCCTTTCAGGTGAGACAGAGGTTCACTTGCACCTCCTCCAATCTCAGCCACTGTATCCATCGTTCTCGATGTGCACTCCTATATATCGGTGAGACGAAGCGCAGATTGGCCGATCGATTTGCTGAACACTTAGACTCAGTCCACCTTGACCTATGCGATCTCCTGGTTTCCAAACATTTAAACTCCCATTCCCATTCCCATACTGACCTCTCTGCCTTGGGCCTCCTCCACTGTCAGAGAGAGGCCTCACAAAAAATTGGAGGAACAGCGCCTCATATTTCACTTGGGCAGTTCCGAACGCAGCGATATGAACATTAATTCAATCTAGCTACTACTCCTAAGTCTCTCTCCTCATATCAACAATGTTTTCAGTCCACAATTATACACTGACAGCGGTAGTCTAAGGAACATGTAAGTTAGTGCATACAATCCTGAGCAAAACTACTCATCAAAACTAAAGTAATTTGCTATTGATTGTGTCCCAAAGTGAAAAGTCTTGTCCCTTGTACTTCTAAATGATATGAAGTAAAAAATAATGTCACATTTCAGGACAGTAGATATTATTTTTTAGATATAAATCAACACAATTCTGAAACAAACTCGATAATTTTAAAATGATTACTGCTAACGGGCTAGATAAAGGGTGAGATCGGTTGATATGATTCACATCTACAAAGCATGAGCCTCAAGAAACATAAATATTCAAGTACAACCGTATCAAAATAGAGAACTGCTCACAGCAAATTGATTCATATTAACACCTATCAAAGGAAGATGTTCAAACAAGTAGTTCGGAATTGTTCACGCCTGGAAATGCTTGTTAAACGCGGTGTGCGCAGGCTAATAAATATGGTTGCTATAGCTGGAACATTTTATTGTGCATGAAACCCGGCATCAAATGCAATAGAGCTAGTTGGCCTTGCATGTTCATTGCACACAAAGGTCTTTTCTCTGCCACTTTTGATCATACTTAAGTACATAGATAGGATAGGTTTAGAGGAATGAGGGCCCAAAGCAGGCTGGTAGGACTTGTGGAAATGGGACATTGGTTGGTGTGGGCAAGTTGGGCTGATTTTTAGTTTAGTTTGGAGATACAGCTTGGAAACAGGCCATTCAGACCACTGAGTCAGCACCGACCAGCTATCCCCGCACATTAACACACATCGTACACACACCAGGGACAATTTACATTTATACCAAGCCAATTAAACTACAAACCTGTACGTCTTTTGAGTGTGGGTGGAGACCGAAGATCTCAGAGAAAACCCACGCTGTCATGGGGAGAACGTACAAACTCCATACAGACAGCATCCCGTAGTCGTAACCGTAGTCTGGCACGGTAAGTGCTGTAAGGCAGCATCTCTACCGCTGTGGCACTGTGCTTGTTTTCACACTGCATGTCTCCATGACTGGATTGTGGATCCAGTTTGTACCATGGGAGACGAGGCAGATCGAGGGACCCAAAGGTTCGTTCCAGAGGGAACTCAGCCCTTGCTCTTGTCCAACAGAGTAGGTTCAGTCTGAAGCAGGTTCCCAATCCAAAACATTGTCTGACCACCCCCTCCACAGATGCTGCTTGATCCATCGAGTTCCTCCAGAACTTTGTTTTTCCTCAAGAATCCAGCATCTGCATTAGCTTGTGTCTCATTATTGTGTAAGTGTCTTAATCCCTGCGTGGATGAGGGTGTAACTGCAGGGAGCGTATGAAAACCGTTCTTAGCACCATGGCACAAGGAACCATTCAAGTGAGGGTACAAAACATAAATATAGTCATCATAGTGGATAGTAGTAGTAGTAGGCCCCCTTCGGTCATGACTGACCATGGGTGATGCATCCTAGTTTGCAGGTGATGTGTGGTCGGATGCAAGCCTGGGCGATGTCATATGGAGGACAGGCTGTTGCCCATGCAGCATGTCCCCACTCTCCATGTCGCTGATCAATCCAAAGGAACAGCAGGGCCGTTACAGTTTGGCACCAGCGCCGTCGCAGGAGCTGCCAGAGCGAGGTTGTAGACAACGACAAACTGCCTTAGGGGCTCCGACTCCGGATTTTCTTGAGGTTTACTCCAGGAGCCTTTTCCATGACTGGATATGGCCACAAGGCAGTGGAGGTTTTAAATCAGAGTTTTGCCTCTCCTGGATGGACTGCCTTTCCAGGCTGACGAGCCCCATCTGCCCGAGACTCATGGGGGTGGGAGCATCTACTTTCCCGTGCAGGTCTATAGCACCTGTCCACTGCTCAGTGGATAGTATAGTCAGGAAAATAGACACTGTGTTCTGCAATTTGCCATCTTGGAGCTCGGGTTGAAGACATCCATTCAGCACTAGAATATAACTTAGAAGGGGAGGATCAGATTGTCATGGTCCACATAATATATTAATAGCATAGGAAGAATGAGAAAGGAAGTTGATTATGTGGAGTAAAGTAGAGAAGCAGAACTACAAAGGTGATAAACTCCAGATTATTACATGTGCTATGTGCAAATTATCATCGGTACATAGGATTAGGGATGTAAAGTAGTGCCTCAAAGCCTAATGTGTTTCTATTTATGGGACACCAATACCAATGCTGGTCCTCTCATATGTTGTCATCCTGGTCTTCCAAACTACCTCCTTGTGGCCCTTGCACTTTTCACGTTAGCAGTGCTTCCTCTGTAACTGTAACACACTATATTTTACATTCTGCTATTTTTTTCTTGCCATTATCTATTGTGCTTATGTAATGGCTTGATTATACTCTTGAAAATATTAAAAAACATTAACAATACCAACACCAAAACCACTGCCTTCAACTTAAATACGCATTTATAATGGCATGGAGGTGGAGTCATCTATGGTTGACTAGGAAAACAAACTAAGAGGCAGAACAGTGGATGAACAGTGGGAAATGTTCAAAAATATGTCCATAAACTCAGCAGGAAATTATCCCAATTAGAAAGAGCGATTGCATGAGAAATAAACACAATCTGCAGTTAACAAAGGAGCACCAGGATAATGTTAAATTGAAGAGTAGATCTTGCATAGTGTTAAGAGCTGGTTATAAGCCACAGGTCTGGGAAGCTTTTTTGGATCCAACAGCAAAAAGTTAAAATGCTTACAAGAAGAACATTGATATTGAGAAAGAAAACTTGCTTGCAACATCACAACAAATAATAAGAGTTTCTAAGCACATATAAAGAGGATAAAGGCAGCTAAGTTAAGTGTGGGACCTCTAGGGAAGAAGACTGATGAATTAATAATTGGAAGCTAAGAAATTATAGATATGTTAAATCAATGTTTTGCATTAGTCTTCACCATGGGCAACGTTGCAAATATCTCCAAGATAACAGATGGGCTAATTTTAAATAACAAAAGATACGTATAAATCCTAATCACAAGGCATTAAAGTATGAGAGAAACTCATGGGGCGAAAGGGTGGCCAATCAGCAGCGATAGTAGACACAATTGCTTGAAAATTTTCCAAGGGTGAAAAAAGGTCCCGATCCAAAAAAGTCATCTGTTTCTCCACACCGAGTTCCTCCAGTATAGAGTCATACAGCACAGAACAGGCCCTTTGGCCCAACTCCAGAGTAAACTCTAAACTAAACTCATCCATGCCGACCAAAATGCCCCATCTAAGCTGGTCCAACTTGCCTGGATTTGATCCATGTTTATGGTGGGAAAACCTATCAAATATTAAATTTTCCAGTGCAAATTGCTCAGATTCTTCCGGAGTTAACATCGAGATTGCAAGAATGTGGTGAATGATCATTAGAGAATGAAAGTAAACTCTCTGGCAAAAGGGAACATTTTTTACGATCAGAAATTCAGAAAGGGTGCTGAGGAGGTTTACCAGAATTATGCTTAGCTTAGGGTATTAGCTACAGCGAGTTGTTGGACAGACTTGGATTATGTTCTCTGGAGGTTAAGGGGAGACCTGCTAGAAGTGTATGAAATCATGAAAGGCATAGATATGGTAGACAATCAGAATTTATATCCCAAGATAGAAAAATCAAATACTAGAGGGCATGGCTTTAACGAGAGAGGGGCAATGTTTAAAATAGATGTGGGACAAGTTTATTTTTACACAGAAAGTGGTGAGTGCCTTAAACGCTGTGCCAAGGGTGGTCAACCTGAGGAGCACCTTCAGCAACAGACTGGTTCCACCAAGATGCAGTACAGAACGCCACAGGAGATCCTTCTTCCCTGTGGTTATCAAACTGTACAACTTGTCCCCCTTCTGTGGTGGGGTAGACTGACTCCACTCCACACCACCACCCCACCACCCCTCTAATCTTTGCACATCCCTAATCCTTTCCACCCGTCACTTTAATTTCATGTTTCATGTATCTTGTGTTTTATGACTGTTGGCAGATCAATTTCCCTCCTGGGATAACTAAAGTTCTATTGTATCGTATCATTTGAAGCAGATACATTAGTGATGTGAAAGATTTTTGGATAGGTATATGGACATGTAGGGAATGGAGGGATATGGGTTATGTGCAGGTAGATAAGTGATGGTCTTGGTGTCAAGTTCGGCACAGACACTGTGGGCAGAATCACCTGTTCTTGTGCTGTACTGTTCTATGTTCTATGAATTTATAAATGTTCACTGCAATGCTACCATCAGGATGCCTCAACAGTGACATTAGATGACTGATCTGATTTGAAGATTATGTTGGATTTCTAACCTAGGAAATGTCAATTATTAACCTGCAGTGGGAGATCAAGGCTGTGCTCAGTCCTAAAACCTCTGCTGCGGAAATAATTTCAGCTTTGGCGGACTCCATCTCATTCGTAGCATAAACCTATTACAGGATAAATTATCTTTAGTGCCCTCCAGGAATGGCGAAGGCCATTATGCACTTTTGCAAATCCTTTGTCATTTCAGAATGTTTCCTTCAAAGGTACAAGTGTTATGTGAGTGAAATATCAATGGGTACCAGTTTAGAAAAATATATATTTCAAGTGGCGTTATGAGAATATCAGCAGAATCATAATCGATGGAACCATTGACATCTCTCTGGTCTGGGGCTTAAGATATTGCTGGCATGCTGTGACCCACTTGAATCTCGAATGCTAGAATCCAGAGAAATTATAGCCCTATACTGAAACTGTATGTGTTAAAATATCCACACCAACCAGAATATATGTTTGATGATCGTTGTGGTAAGGTGGTCCAAAGGGCCTATGTTCATGTTGTTTGAGTGTGTGTGTGTGTGTGTGTGAGCGTGTGTGTGTGTGTGTGAGAGCGTGTGTGTGTGCGAGTGTGTGTGTAAGCGAGTGTGAGCGAGCGTGTGTGAGTGCATGCGTGCACATGTGCGTGAGCATGAGTGTGTGTGTGTGTGTGTGTGCGTGTGTGTGTGTGTGCATACATGCCGGTTGATTTGTGCATGAGTGATATGCTTCATGTCTATCATGCCTATCAATGTTGAATGGTTGGAAATCTGGAAACTGTGAAATGTGTGCGGGTGCTTCTACAATAGCTAATTCTTAAATGTAATTAAGCAGTTGTTGATGGGTGGAATTTATGGCCATTTCATTTGACCAAACATGATTACCATTTTTTCCCCCCATATTGTGATCGGGCACAAGGCATTATACTGGCCACTTGTTCCACTGGCATGTCACCTCATCAATTGACAGCTTCCAATGCCCAGAAGATATAAGAAATCTTATATGCTTGCTTCAAATTAAGCCCATGATATCAGCTTCAGAAAATAAAGAGCGGTTGTTCCTTGAGACCGTGATAATGTCATCCAGGTTGGAGGCAGGGTTCACTATCCCTTAAAGTGGAGGGATGGCATGAAATAGCAGGTTAGCTTTAGGTAGACTCCAGAATTTATTCCTGTGTAATGAACACTAAAAGGGAGGAGAGGGAAGGGCAGATATAATTCATTTGGTAACCCTTAAGCATACATGTTCTGAACAATCCACATAAATGACATATTAATAGCATCAGGAAAATCTGTCAAGGGCCACACCTGCACTGCATTTTAATTCTTCAGGGGGACTGGAGAGTGGACAAAGTTGTTCCTTTGTTTAAGAAAGGAAGTAGAGATAATCCAAGAAATTATAGGCTGGTGAACCTCCAGTCAGTGGCTGGGAATGTATTGCAGAGGATTCTTCACAGAGGATTTACTTTCATTTTGAAGTTAAAGTCATTGGGGACAGTCAGCATGGCTTGATTCACGGCAGGTTATGTTTTACGAATTGATTGAGGTTTTGGAGAGGATGGCGAAGGTGATCAACAAGGATGGGGCAGTGGAGGTTGTCGACAAAGATTTCAGTACAGCATTTGATAAAGATCCTCATGTTAGGCTCATCCAGAAGATCAAGTATGGGATTAATGGTGACTTGGCCTTTTAGATTCGGAACTAGCCTACTTATAGATGATAAAGAGTTGTGGCAGAAGGGTGTGATTCTAGTTGCAGGTCTGTGACTGGTGGATGTTCCACAGAGATTTGTGCTGGGGCCTCTGTTGTTTGTGATATAAATATAAAATACTTGGAAGTAAATGTTGATTAGTTGCTTACAAATGTTGCAGATGATGCCAAAATTAGTGGGAAAGGGGACAGGGGATGAAGGTTATCAAAGTATACAGTGGGGTTGGATCTGCAACAGAAAAGGGCGGAGAAATGGCAAATAGAATTTAATTTGAGCAAGTATGGGGTATCGCACTTTGTGAGGTCAAATGTAAGGGGAAAGTATACAATTAATGGCAAGACCCAAAACAGCATTGATGTACAGAAGGATTTGGGGACCAGGTCCACTGTTCCCTAAAGTGGCAACACAAGTAGATAGGATGGTAAAGAAGGCATATGGTATGCTTGCCTTCATCGGTCAGCATATTGAGGATAAGAGTCAGGAAGTCATGATGCTTTATAGGTCTTGGTTTGTCCGCATTTGCAATATTGTGTGCAGTCCTGGTTGTCTCATGACAGGAAGGATGTAGAGGGTTTGGAGAGGGTGCAAAAGGGATTTACTTGGAACACTACCTGGATTATAATATATTAGCTTTAAGGAGAGGTTGGACAAACTTGGATTGTTTTCTCTGGAACATATAGGTATCTAACATATGAGAGGTTTTATTAGTCAGAACCATTTTCCCAGGATGGAAATGTCAATGGCTATAGAGCCTAACTTGAAGGTGAGAGGGGTGCAGTTTAAAGTTGTGTGAAATATGTATTTTTAGACAGTTTGAAATGTGTGCCTGGAATGCACTGCCAGGGTTGGTGATCAAAGCAGATATGATATTGACATTTAAGAGGTTTTAAGATAAGCACATAGATATGTAGGGAACGGAGGGTTATGAATCATGTGCAGGCAGAGGAGATTAGTTTAGCGTGGCACCATTTTTGGCACAGACATTGTGGGCCAAAGAGACTTTGTTGTACTGATTCATGTTCTAATATTTACAAAAGAAAATGTGATGCTGTCCTTGTCCCAAATAAATTGATCCTAATTGGCAGCAGTTCTTAGTTTAGTGTGCTTTATATTGAATGCAAAAAGGGGATTTGATAAACGACTCTGTTTGAAAGCCATTTTGAGACAACTGTTGGCAAATTCAGACAGTTTTTCATAGCCATCAACATTGGGATCTGCACACTACTTCATTCAAAAAAAGGGGACAGGAGCAGTGCCCAGGAGTCCTGATTATCCTTCTTCAGTGCAATAAATTGCCCACATGAGATTTTACTGTAGCTTGACTAAATAACTCATCGCTAACATAACCAGCGAGAAAAATGAAATACCAATCTCCTAAGGTCTAGGAGATTGATAACGAGGATCTTCATTTCAAACAAAGCAATAAAACATGGTGAGTACCGGACCGTTCTGGGAATTCTGGTAAACTGATTATGAGGTAACAGGTTATTCTCTGTTGCTGAACTAACGTGGCCATTCATCTCTCTGAATTTGTCATAATAATAATAATAACCGGGCTGCGGGTCTGCGGAGCGGCGCCGACTTTAACATCGGGAGCCTCGGAGCTCCAAATCGGCGCGGCCTTGTCGGCTTCAGGTGCCACGGACTCCGGTAGGAAACCGGCCGTTCCAGCCGTCCCAGCTGCTGCGAGGACTCTCCCGACGCCGGGGCAACTGCACCCGGCGAGAACGGCCAGGAACATTGGGCCTCCGTAGAGGCAACTGTGGAGGCCTCAATAGGCCTGACTTTGGGGAGAACTGGGGTTGGGGACTGGACATTGTGCCTTCCCCCACAGTGGTAACCACTGTGGGGGGATGATTTTGTGTGTAGTGTCTATGTTAGTCTATGTCCAAGATGGCGGTCGGAAGGGAGAGTGGACGCTGGCGCGGTTTGGCTGCCGCTGCTCTCCGTTCACATTGTGTTTCTGAATTTTTGTTGTTGTCTTTTTTGGATCGAATTTCTGTCTTTAATTTGTGTATTTGTGATGTCTTTATAACTTATTTTACTCTGATTATATGTTTCTTTGTTAAATTTTGTAAGGTGTCCTTGAGACTTTTGTATAGGCGCCCTTGAATAAAATCTATTATTATTACATGTTGGAGCCATTTAATTCATATATTTTGCCAAACATGATTTGTATTTGTGATTTTCGGAGCTGCAAAGTGTGACAATTTGTCACTGTTCTGCTGGATGCAAGACCTTAATTTCAGATGTATGTTTATGTTGACTTGGATCTGAGCATTTGCTGCAATTGAAATGTGGAAAGGGGACTAAAAGCTTTTTAATTTGTGACCTTGAAAATCATATCTCATTGCTTTCAGCTAATATGCAAAATGTTTCCCTGACAAAGTGCTAGATGCACTCAAGATAGGGACAACATCAAAAGCATCTGCATGATGAACTGGCTCAAGAAGGTGGCATCACAGATTCCCACCATCCTGGCCATGTCTTCTTCTCACTTATTATTAGGCAGAAGGCCAGAAGCCTGAAAACCCCACACTACCAGCTACTTTCCAACAACCATAAGGTTCTTGAACTGATCCACACACCCTAATCCTACTTTAGTCAAATTCCCCCCCCCCCCCCCCCCACCCGTGGATATGTTTCCAGATTGGGTTTTGCACTAATGGGTGGCACAGTGGGGCAGCGGTAGAGTTGCTGCCTCAAAGCCCTGCCCCACTGTACCAGTTCATTCAAAGAGTTCTCCCGAGTTTGCCCTGATTCGAACTCGGAGATTTACGGTAATGGCTGCTCGTCGGTACTCGGGGCTCTCGTGGACATTTTTCAACATGTTGAAAAATCTTCACGAGTCTTCCTGAGCTTAACTGCCGTTAGCGAGTCTTCCCGAGTACCTGCCGTTAGCATTATGAGCCGCTAAGAGACGTCCCCGAGCTCCGACGTACCCGCTACGTTCATTTTCCGTGCTTACCAGGAGGTTGATTTTTTTTTTAAACTCGGGAGAGCTCTTGAATGAACTTATACAGTGGGACAGGGCCATTACAATGCCAGACCCGAGTTCGATGCTGACTATGGCAGATGCCTATACATAGTTTGCATGTTCTCCCTGGGACCGTGTGGGTTTTCTCCAGTTTCTTCCCACATTCCAAAGACAAAGAGGGTTTGCAGGATAATTGGCTTCTGTATATTGTCCAAAAAGTGTGGGATAGAACTAGTGTTCGATTATTGGTGATTATTGGTTGGTGCAGACTCGGTGGGCCTTGGGGCCTGTATCTCTAAACTAAACTTATGTCTTGATTTTTTCAATCTTCTTTCTACAGCCTTTCTACAATTTATATGTAATTAATATCTAATGTATGTTGTGTGTGCTTTCTGAGTCTGCAGCAAAGACTTTCTGTAAGCAAGCAGGTTTGATGCGGTTACAAGCACGATATTCATTCTATCTGCATCTCTGCATACTTGTGCATATAATAATGAACTTGACTTGATGGCTTAATTCTGGACTTCAATCTCAGAGGAGTGGCATTACAAATTCACTCGGAAGCTGTGCCGTGGCATGCGAATGCCAGCTCAGATGAAAAAAATCATTTATTAGGAAATTATTCAAAATGTGAATGATTAGATTCAAAATGTTTATTTAGATTTTTAAAAGATGGGAAACAGAAATTTCCTGAAGAGTTTTTTTCTGAATTGAGTTTGCTTTGATGGAAGTTTAGCACAAACCACACATAATTGGAGTTGCTGTCAACATTTTGACCGAGAGCCAGCTATCGATCGGGAGAACCTCCGAGGTCTTCTGTTTTATCTTATTTGTCTTTTCACATTCCTTTAGGAATACAATCTCTCCTGCTTTCACAAATATTTTTATTCTTCCCTTCCCCAGCATACGTTTGTGTTTAAAAGTATTAATAACTTTGACATCTGCTGTGATGAAAGCACATCATTTGTCCCTCACTCCACAGCAGCTGATAGGTCCTTATTACCTTTTCAGATTTTCTTTGCTTTATTGTTAAGTGCAGATGGAGTTGGGGGTTTAGTATTTAATAATTTAATAAGGTCGATTGATCTTTAATGGTGAAATGTTAAAAGCAATTGTGTAAATAAAACAATGGTTGGATTGGTCGATTTATAAAACAGAACAGTACAGCACAAGAACAGGCCCTTTGGCCACCAATGTATGTACTAAACATGATGCAAGGCCAACTCTTATCAGCCTGCACATTATCTGTATCGTTCCTTACCCTGTAGATCTAATTGTCTATCTAAAAGTCTCTTAAATACCACTAGCATATCTGCCTCAAGCAATAACCCCAGCTGTCAAGTATCTATCCAAAATATCATTCTTGTATGTCTCCATCACATGCCATGGCAGCACATGCCATGTACTCAGCATGCTCGGTGCTGCATTCTACATTTTAATTTATCAGTCATTTAAAACTGTGGTCTTCCTGAGAGATGCCAGAAACTCGCCCAAATGGTACTGCACACACTTAACATGATTCGGCCTAAATGAATGTCATTCATTCCAAGATGCAGTGTGTTCCAAACACAGTTTTCATTAAAGAGAGACACAAAAAGGTGGAGTAACTCAGCGGTTTGACAGCATCTCTGGAGAAAAGCAACAGGTGGCATTTCAGGTCAAGACCCTTCTTCAGCCCGAGAATCTCAAATTGAAGCAAGGCAAAAAACATAGGAATTAAGATGCAAAACTAGCATAGTGTTACTTGGAAATGTCAAGTTTGGTTTTCACTGTTCATTGAGAAAACTATCAACTTCACTAATTAAGTTATGTTGCAATTTGGCTTCAGGTCACATGTGTCATTCTGTAGATTCATGTGTATATTGAGGGTGTCTTGGCTCCTTTGGGAATGGAGATTCAGGTGGCATGTAATCAGACTTCCTTGGCAAGCAAGGAGCTGTTGAAAAGAACAAGCTAGGATAAGCAGAATTACTAGAAGGTGGCCCGTTGGGAGTTAAAGAAGCTGACAATATACTTGATTCTTCAAAACCATTCTGCAAGAACATTGTTACATTGAACTAAACAGCCGTAAGTGGAAGAACCCTGCTGGAGTCTCCATTTTAAAAAAGTCAGACAATGCAAAAAAAAATCTCAGCTGAAAGCTCAGAATTATTCATTTTAAAGTGCAAGATAAGCCAAAAGACTAACACTTTTTTTGTACAGAAATAACTTCAGTGATCAAAAAAAAGGAGCTATTTAAGAAATATAATAAAACATGAAAAATATTTTGAAGTAAGAATGTAATACATGGTTGAAAGATGTCTTGGGCTTTTGATCCTTCAACCAGGAAATGCCATGACATTCAATTACTGTTGTGATAGCGTGGTTGTAGACTTTCTTGTTGCAGAGTGAGGTGGATGCAGTCTGCCAGGTGAACATCGTGAAAGAATGGGCACCAAGGGACATCAAATGCTAGAATACTTAGCATAGTGGTCACAGCACCGATCAAGCCAATGCTGAGGACTTGTGTTCCTATCTGCACTGTAAGCACTGACTTAAAACTGGATGCCAGCTGAATGTTGCAATGGTTATTATAACCAACACTTTGAAATATATGCTGATTCAATAGTTACTAGCCACCCGCAATATGTACTGTCCAGATATTCACCACGGCACAGTACACATGACTGCATGAAAATCCACACAAGATAGACACAAAGTGTTGGAGTAACTCAGCTTGCCAAGCAGCATGATTGGAGAAAAGGACAGGTGACGTTTCAGGTCGAGACCCTTCTTCAGACGAGAAGCCTATTTGTATCCACTGTTCCCTCCATAACGCTGTTGCAAGAGGTGGAACGTATGTATATATGGAAAGTAATTTAAGTATGTTCATGTAAAAATTGTACACAACACCTTGGCTAAATGTGTAATAGGACTTTACAAGGTTCGACCCTCAATAATCTTTCATTGGGCAGCTACACGCCACACGTTCAATGAGTCTTTCAAGATGACAAACAATATCTATGCCAATGAATACTTTAACCTGCATGCTTAACATCCTTGAAAGATTTTGGACACAGAGCCAAACTCTTGTTCGGCTCAAAAGTGCCATTGCCTGGTGGGAAGCATGGATTAAAATCCTTTCCCAATAGCGAAGTTACATACAGAAGAAACTGAATTAAACCCAAATAAGCACAGTTACTACATTCACTCAAGGCAAGAGCTGTTCACTATGTGCTGGTGGTGACCCTGATCAAATAATGCATACATAAACAACGTCATCAAAACTGAAGAGTGTCAAGAGCCTTTGGGCTACGAAATGCTACACTAGTTTTTCCGTAGCATTTTAATGGCACTTAAGGTCACACTAATGCTGCATGTGCAAGTCGCAAAGAGATCAGGATCTTCAATTACATGTTTTACAGGCTGTGTTGTAGGAATTGTCGACATCAGTGTGTCAGTTTTAGGTCAGCGTTCAGTAACGCTCTGTTGCCTGCCCTTGTGTTTGCCAGCTCGCAGATACAAATTCCGCAGCCAGCTCTTAAAGGGAAACAAAAGAAAACACAAAGTGCTGGAGTAACTTAGCGGGCCAGGTAGCATCCCTGGATAGGTGACGTTTCGGGTCGGGACCTTAGTTTGAAGAGCTCCTGACCCAAAATGTCACCTATCTATGGTCTCCAGGGATGTTACATGACCCGCTGAGTTGCTCCAGCACCTTGTGTCTTTTTTTTGGTGAACCAGCATCTGCAGTTTCTTATTTCTATCCAGAAGACAACACAATGGTATACACAATTCCTTTAAGAAGACAGGGGTATTTGTGACTGAACATAAAACTTTAGTAAGAGGTGCAAATTCCATACAGACAGCACCAGTCGTCAGGTTTGAACCCAGGTCTCTGGCACTGCAAGGCAGCAACTCTACTGCTGCGCCACTGTGCTGCCTCATGTACTGTATTTACAGTAATTTAATAAAACCATAACCACCAAAGCAAACGTTGATGTCCTCCATTGCGTTTTCTACAGAATTGAATAATGATTAAGGATTTTGTGATCTGCCCAAGTGTCTCACTGCTGCTTCAATGTTGTCCCCGTCAAACCTCAAGCAAGTAGTTTACGCTAACGCTTCTCAATGGTGCAGAGGGAGCAATGCCCGTTTGCAAGTTCTGTCTTTAGATACGATACTAACTCCAGATCCTCTCTTCTCACCTCAGAAAACATTAAAATCCCACAGCAATCATTGGGAAAAAAAAAAAAAAGTGTTTTTGTATCCAGACTAATCGTTATCCAGCAGTCAGTACGAGAACATCAGGTTGATCTCCTTGGTGTTTATGCCACCTTGTTGTTTGCAAATGCATCTGTTGAATTTGTCCACATTACAGATGAGACTTCCTAAAGTAGGTCATTGTCCAATAAATGTTTTGTGATGTAAAAGATGGCACACAAATCATCTGATTCTTCGGATCACTGCAATTTTCTTTTGTTACTTCCATCTTTGTGGTTTTGAAATCAAGACCCATTACATGATTTCCTAATCTGTGCCATTTTAGAACACCTAACATAGAATAGTACAGGTGAGGAACAGGCTGTTTGGCCCACAATGTCTGCGATGCCAATTTAAATTATTCTCTTTGCTTGCACATGATCCATAGCTCTCCACTCCCTGCATATTCATGTGCCTATCGAAAAGCATCTTAAATGCAACCACCACCTCCCCCTGGCAATGCTTTCCAGGTACACACCACTCACTGTGTGAAATATTTGCTCCTCATAATTCCTTTAAACCTTTTATCTCCCACCGTAAAGCTATGCCTCTCCATTCTTTGAGATTTCCACCTTTTCATGTGACTGAAGAACTGCTGGATTCTTCAGTTCCTTCAAGTCGACGTCGATTATCTGTAACCTTTGGTAATGTCAAATACTTCTATTGAGAAAATCAGCAATGATTCTCAAGAATGCCCAACCTCATTCTTTTTTAAACCTTGAGATTTAGCAGCCAATGTTCTAGTGAACAAATTCCCTTGTTGAAACATTGTCTTCTTACAATTTTGCTGTTGACATTGGACATGTCAGATTTTAAAAAAGTGGTCAAAATACAGGACAAGGGTTATAACAGGAAATGGACAACAGTTGCAGAAGGTTAACTAACTTCATCAACAATAAATCAGCACGTTTCTGGATATAGAGATTAAATATAATTCAAATTGTTGCAATGTAAGAAAGTGTTAAAAGTTCATCATCAGAAGGTATACCCTACTCTTACATAAACAGCAAGTTCCAAAATAGTTTCCAGTTTGATCCAACCTTCATGTTCCCATTGATGTCCTTCAGAACACTTTGCTTGGCATGGGTAGACAAGGAAAGGGTGTACATTTTAATATTATACACCTCCAATGTTGAGATGTTAAAAATGGTTTTGAATGAATTTCAAAACGTTCGTTATTTTGAACGTTTTCAAGCGTCACGCTAGAAAGCATTAATATTTCTCAACACTGCTTTTTTCCAATTCCATAAATTGAACTATTAAGATATGCGGCTCCATTGTTTAACAACTTTGCACACATAACTAAAACAGCCTCCAGAAAACCCATCATCCAAATTGCCTCAATTCTTGACCACCTTGTCACTTGTATCCTTTAAGGGCCTGTCCCACTTTAACGACCTAATTCACGACCTCTGCCGAGTTTGCCCTTGACTCATACTCGCAGCATGGTCGTCAAGAGGTCGTAGGAAGGTCATGATGTTAGTCGTAGGTATCAAGTAGGTCGGGGCGTTTTTCTAGCCTGATGAAAAATGTCCACGAGTAAAAAAGGTTGTGAATTAGGTCGTGAAAGTGGGACAGGCCCTTTAAACATCTAAATACAAGTACGTACCACTAATCTGTGCAATACCTTTATATATTTTAAAGTACGCCCACACTAATCTTTGCAATAAAATGTGCAGATTAAATCTTGCGTGAGTGGCACTCAAATAGAGGAAAATAAATCTCAGAATAATTTTCTGTATTGGCTGAAGAATTGTTTTATCTTAAGGCAAAGTATTTCAATGTTTACAAAAATATTTGACTTAAAGGACACTTGTAATGCTTATTTTTTGCTGAAGGGTCATTGACACAAAACATTAACTCAATTTTCACATAAGCATCCTGGTGAGTATTTTGTATTTTTATTTATTCAAAGGATGTGGATGTCACTAGAATATCCTACATTTATTGTCTCCCTAATTGTTGGTGAATGTGGAGTTGTGTATCGGCCAGATTGAAAAGGATGGCGGCTTCCCTTCTCTGAAGGGCACGAGTGAACCAACTGTATTTTACAATAGTTTCATGATCACTACAACTGAGATGAGCTTTAATTCCAATCTATTTAAATTCCTCTGTACTTTCAGTCTGCAAGGATGTGTTCTCGGCCCCCTTATTTACTCCGTGTACACCCATGAGTGTGCAGCCATGTACAAATCTAATTCAATTTTCAAATTCGCAGACGACACCACCATCGTGGGCTGGATATCAAACAATGATGAGGCGGAGTAAAGGAAAGAGATCAAGAACCTCGTGTCCTCGTGTCGAGACAACAACCTTTCTCTCAATGTAGGCAAGACAAAGGAGATAGTGATCAACTTCAGGACACATACCTCAGTTTGCATTGATGGTGCCGAAGTAGAGATGGTTGAAAACTTCAAATTCCTAGGAGACAATATCACCAACAACTTCTCCTGGACCACCCATGTTGACGCAACGACCAAGAAAGCCCCCATTTCCTTAGAAGGCTTAGGAAGTTTGGCATGTCCCCTACAACTCTCACCAACTCCTACAGATGCACCATAGAAAGCATTTATCAGGATGCATCACATCTTGGTTTAGGAACAGCTCCATCCAAGACAGCAAGAAATTGCAGCATATTGTGGATACAGCCCAGACCATCACACAAACCAACCCCCCTTCTATTGACTCAATTGATACCTCACGCTGCCTAGGCAAAGCCAGCAGCTCAGCAAGGCCAGCCAAGTTGCACCCTAGCCACCTCCTCTTCGCCTCTCTCCTATCAGGCAAAAGGTATAGAAGTGTGAAAACACACACCACCATATTCAGGGACAGTTTCTTCCCAGCTGTTATCAGGCAACTGAATCATCCTACCGCAACCAGAGAGCAGTGCTGAACTACTATCTACCTCATTGGTGACCCTCGGACTATCCTTGATCGGACTTTGCTGGCTTTAACTTGCACTAAACATTATTCCCTTTTCATGTATCTACACTATAAATGGCTCATGTTTTGGCTTTCTGCTGACTGGTTAACATGCAACATAAGTTTTTCACTGTACCTTGGTCCATGTGACAATAAACTAAACTGAACTGATGCACCAGAATCTTCACCAAATTTGTATTGACACAGATTTGTTTTGTGCGTTTAGTCAACAAAGTATGTTACTGGAAACTTTTTCTTTCTCTTCCCTGGAATAACTGCCTATAACTGCAATAAGAATCAACAACTAGATTGCCTTGAGCATTAACAACTAGATTGCGTTATAATCAAAGAAACACTCTATGTATGATCATTTTCATCACAGCTTATCACAAGCTTATTCAAATGGCATCATAAAAAGATGCCTGTTGGTAGCATTAATTGGCATGTGTGTAGTGGTATTAGAACTGCACTCTGTCACCTACATTCATTCCAATGATTTGAATGGTCATGTAAAACAACACATTTGGCATTACTGAACAAGGACACATTTCTTTAGCATCAATTTATGGCTACATTTCTTTCCAAATTAGCATTGCTTGCTTGTGTAAGTAGATGTTAACATCTTTTTTGAATTATGCAATTACATTTCAATGCTTTTGATGAGCAAATCTTTAATCCATAGCTCTTGGCTGATGTGGATTGAGCAGAATTAGTGGACTCAGCACCATTAACACCATAAAATTGGCCGATTGGCCTATAAAGGCACAGGTCTTATCCTTTGATCTTTGTTTCTACTTTGATCATTCTGGTGGAAGGTTCCCCTTGTGGAAAATAAAAGGTGGAGTGAAACTAGTTTATTATTTTTTTAATTGCCACCTATGTATTAAGAGAAATCAGGTGACCAATCTGTATCAGAGACGATTTAATGTAATAGCTATAGATCCAAAAGTTAGCGTTAAATTTCTTAACACACTGCATAGACACTAAGATGCTAGGACAATTGGGGAGGCAAGGTAAATAGTGTTAAGCTCAGCTGAATTTTTTCTTTGAGACATTTTTACTTTATATTAATGATAACCATGTGATTGTTTGTAAGAAAGAATAACAAATGAACTTTTGCAATTAATGAATTTCACTCCCAGTGTGAATGTTATGTTAAACATTGTCATTAGAAGCAAAACAGTAGGTTATTTCAACCCAGTAATTAAATTGGTCTTCAAATATTATAGCGTGTCATTCTGCAGGTAATTTCTCATGAAATAACTATAATATATTAATTCTGGGATACTTCTACATATATTGGAGCAGCAATGCCAAACCCGAGGCTTCCTTCCACAGGTTTACACACATATTTACTAATACCTCTCACTTTGTTGAGAAAGGACTGAGATAGACTGAGACAGTAGTCACCATTGACAATGCACATCACCCATCTTGACATGTAGGAAGGAACTGCAGATGCTGGTGCAGACCGAAGATAGGCACAAAATGTTGGAGTAACTCAGCGGGACAGGCAGCATCTCTGGACAGAAGAAATGGGTGACGTTTCGGGTCTCGACCCAAAACATCACCCATTCCTTCACACCAGAGTTGCTGCCTGTCCCGCTGAGTTAAGGGCCTGTCCCACGAGCATGCGACTGCATGCGGCAAGCGCGACCAAACCGGAAGCGGGGGCCGCGCGGAGGCCGCAGGGCCGGTCCCACTTCGATCGCCGGAGCCTTATGGAGTTGTGCGGAGCTGGTCCCGACATCGCGCGGGGCTCCGAAAAACTGACAGTTCAAAAATTCCGCGCAGCAACGGCCTGCCGCCCCGCAGCCGCATCGAGGCCGTGCGTGCCGCATCGACGGCCGTGCGCACCGCCTCGACGCCGTACACAGCCGAATCGAGGCCGTGCGCATCGCCTCAACGCCGTACGCACCGTCTTGACGTCACTCGACCTCCACTTCCGGTTTGGTGGCACTCGCCGCATGCAGCCGCATGCTCGTGGGAAAGGCCCTGTACGGGGATCATTCGACCTCCGCGCAGCCCCCCGCTTCCGGTTTGGTCGTGCTTGCCACATGCAGTCGCATGCTCATGGGACAGGCCCTTTATTACGCCAGCATTGTGCCCACCCAATCTCGATGAATGGTGTTGAACCATTCATTCCATCTACTGATGCTGCTCGACCTGCTGAGTTCCTCGAACAGATTATTGCATCATTCAATAGACAATAGGTGCAGGAGTAGGCCATTCGGCCCTTCGAGCCAGCACCACCATTCAATGTGATCATGGCTGATCATCCCCAATCAGTACCCCGTTTCTGCCTTCTCCCCATATCTAACATTCATCTAACTGTAACCGTAAACTCTCCAGCCCACATAGACTACATTGCTACAAATTAATGCTGGCTTTATCAAAGCTAGCCATTTTTAACGACTTTTTTGGGGGGGTGATTCTTCCAGTAACTGTTAAGTTAGTGGAAGGTAACGTTTGGTAAAGGTGCTTAAATGTGCCCAAGTTTAACTCGGATAAGGACAGGAAATAATAAGAATGTGGAGAGGAACCTAGATTTCATGCATAGAGTGATATCAAATCAAAGCAGTGTGATAAATAACTATAAAAATAAACAAGATTTGTGAAAATTATAGTTTTTTTAAATCATTCCTATTTTTCATGAAGGGTGATAATTTATTTTCAATCATATTGTCAGAATGAGTTATCTCTAAATCTAGGCAGTTTTCCAACACTGCACTGAATTACCAACAGACCAACTTGAAGCAGCTCTGAGCGAAAAGCCAAGCCCACCCCATGCAGGTACTTAGGCCCTTGATATCCAACTAATTTGTTTAGTCGGGCTGCGAAAACATGTGGCAACTGAGAAATGAGCAAGATACCTCCAAACATCAGTTGATAATTTAGGGTAATATGCCTGAAATCTGTGCTCACAGAATGTATTGATCGGTTCCCGTGGCAATAATGAAAATAACACAGCTCAACGAAGAACGGTTACATTAATGGTCACCAGGGCAATGTGATTGTTTGTCAAGCTGTGTAGAATCTGCCAATTTGATACTAATTCAGGTGCTGGAGAGCACTGATGATAATGCTTTCCATTTAAAGTAAGAAAAATAACATGCATCATGGCATAATTACTACATACGTTCGGTGTGTACAGAGGTGCCAAGATCTGACTGAGTTTCTGCCATTAGAATTTTTTTCCTGAAGGAAGCCGGAGAAAAGTGTTAAAAGCTGTAGGAACATAGGGGTCAGGCAGCATCTATGGAGGGAAATGGACAGATGATGCTTCAGGTCGAGGCGTTTCACAAAGATAACATCCCTGAATGCTGCTCTGGTATCATTACCTGGAATTCGGGCATTTTGTTGGGTACATTGTCAGTCATTCCGAGGAAGAATGGAAAAGCAAGGAATAGCAAGATCAAAGAATAACACTTTGGAACAAACTGGTTGTGGAATGTCATCTTTCTGGGCGAGGTCTGCCCTCATGACTGAGCTACTCACACAATGCAGTAACTTCCCCGGTGAGAGGAATGAACATCTCATGACCTTCCAGCACACACCAATACAGAACCAGTTGCTATGGATTATCAAGGAACATATCACAACCTTGGAGAGAAGGAATGGGTGACGTTTTGGGTACAAGACCCGCTGAATTACTCCAGTATTTTGTGTCTATCTTCGGTTTAAACCAGCGTCTGCAGTTCCTTCCTACACACTTCTCAGCTTGGCAGCTATCAATAAATCCATGGACAATATAATGCAGCTTTTATAAATATCTTATCCTGCCTTCCAGAGGGAGTAATCGATCTCCCTAAGCACCAGTATTGGAATTGGAAAAGAGTTGATGCCTGGGGCAGAACAGCCTGGATCATTTTGAATGGCAGGGTTGGGGCGAGTGGAAAAGGTGAGGGGAAGGAGCTGCCTACTGCTGCTCCTATTTTCTTATGTATGTACAGAGCCTTGGCCATCATACAGTGCTCTCAAAATCACCATTCCCCATGATGCTTTTTAGAAGGAATTAACAGCACGGGAACAGATCTTAGTTGGTTTTATTCTTCAGAGTTACTCTCAACCAATCTATTGCTAACCTGGTTCCGCTTCTCTACTTTTATTTTATCAATGCGTTTTCATCGTCAGTTCTTAAATATATCAGTTATATATGCTTCAACCACTGCATGTCGGAACCAGATTTGCATACCCATCAGTTGCTGCATAAAATCTCCTCCAGAATTTCTTTATTTGATTTATTGATAATGACTCCCTCTTATTCTGTATTCATGTATAAGTGGAGGCATATCATCTTTCAGGATTATCCAAAGCAATGCAAATGTTAAGGGTTTATTTTGCCTCGTTTATTTTTGCTGCTTCAATATAGAAATAGTCCAGAAGGATAATTTTATATTAAGAACAAAAAATCATTGTATCATTAGAATTGTAACTTCAGTTAAAAATATAGAACAAGATTCTTCACATCAAATGTGTTGTTTTCACAGCGCATCTATCCAAGAAAATGGTGTGGCTGCAAACTGAATGTATCATTTTCCCTTTGACATTATGGTTTGCAACATCAAGGATCTTGCATGCAGCACTGAATGCCAGGCATTTATAGTGGATGGTTCATGGGTATCCAATCCTTCCCACCAGAACTTTCTTCTTGTGCAACTTTCAGTAAATTTCAAGAGGTTTGCTTCTGTAAATTTCCAACCAGACTCCTTATATAATTGTGCTTCTCATTAATTTATGCATTTATGTGTCATTTATTGTAAAGAAACAGATAGCTGATTAATTTGGCTGTAATTCGAATTGCTGGATTTGGATAGCTGCAGAAGTTAGACCAGACTAGAAATACATAGTCATGACTTGAAAATCTCCAAACATTACACTGATGGTTCCCTTCCCCTTTCTGACTGCTCCATTTCCACTCTAGCATCCAATATCTAGCACAAGCCTTGGATTCCCATAGCCACCTTGACTGCACCATGCTTCCTGTAAGGTCTAATCCTTTCTATTCTGGTGACCAAAATTCCCACACCATTGCTTCCGAGAGGTCTTCCTTTCTCCTTAGTCGTGGGTTTTTTCCCATCTTAGTCAACAAGCCTTTCAACCACATCTGTTCCATTTTCCATATTTCAACTCTAATGCCCCCGTTTTATCACTGAGGGCAAGGATAAGGTTTCTCTTCCGCCACTATCCAACATACAAAGATTTACACAAAAAGCTGGAGTAATTCAGCGGGACAGGCAGCATCGGCTGAACAGCCAGAGAAGCTGCCTGTCCCGCTGAGTTACTCCAGCTTTTTGTGTTTATCTTTGATTTAAACCAGCATCTACAGTTCCTCCCTACACACCAAGCTTTGCATTCAACGGGTCATAATAGGTGATTCCCACAAACATCAAAGGGATTCTGCCACCAGAACAGCCCTTCCCATTCTGAAGGAAAATATGATTCTCTAGTTCACTCTCGTCTTTCCAGCCACACCCATTTCCCTTGTCACAGTTCCTCACAGTACGTATTGGAAATGGAACTGTTGGCTTTTTACTTCTTCCCTTCCCACCATCCAGATGAATCAACATTTCATTTGCACCTTTAAAATACACAATTTAGTATCCTGACGTACTAGATTACGCTGCTCCAGAAAAACCAAATACAGAGCCTATGACTGCTTTGCAAGTGCCTCTGTTCACTCAAGATGAGTAATCCTCATCTTACAGTTGCCTGTCAAATTAATGTTCCGTTCCACTTTCCAATCTGACCTCTCCCTCTTTGGCATCTTATAGTTACAAAAAATTCCAGTATAAATTTGAGGAACAGTATAAACAGAGTACATATGTTTAAGATGAGGGGGCAAAGATTTAATAGGAATCCAAGGGTTTGTGGCATGGTGATTGTGTTATTGGATTAGTAGTCGGTGTTCTGGACCACTGATTCTGAGACACGAGTTCCAACTCTTGCTATGGCAGGTGGGCAGTGTGAATTCAATTGAGAGCAAAAATAAGTCTCAATAACAGCAACTGTGAAACTACTCACTAATGTCTGAAATCTGTTACTCTCTCATATTTCAGGCATTCCACTGAATTGCATCTTCACTTCAGGGGAAAATCATGGATGGGCATAAATGGATGGCATTCCCAGGAATACCCACAACACCTCAATGAATCATGAATACATAGGACACCAAGTGCTGGAATAACTCAGCAAGTCAGGCAGCTGCAAGTTCATCTGTCATTGGGCACCACAGTTTTCAATTCTGACATATTTTCTAGGGTAGTGGTTGGTGCAGGTATCTCCTTCAAATGTTCTCCACATTTCGTAGTGTCTCTGAACCACCAAACCCAAATTCCAATGTAACCCGAGGTGTGTTAAAACTCTCTTTGGTCTGAAATAAAGTCTCTCACAAGCCTTTTCTCACAATCCTAGTTCGAGTCATAGAGTGATACAGTGTGGAAACAGGCCCTTCAGCCCAACTTGCCCACACATCCCAGCTACACTAGTCCCACCTGCCCCTGTTTGGTCCATATCCCTCCAAACCTGTCCTATCAATGTACCCGTCTAACGGTTTCTTAAATGTTGGAATAGTCCCTGCCTCAACTACCTCCTCTGGTGGCTTGTTACATACACCCACCACCCTTTGTGTGAAAAAGTTTTCCAAGGTTAAACTAAACCACCGTGATAAAATCAGCTGCCAAACTGTTACAATGGCTCACTTTAACAAGTTGTCATCTGACACAAATAAAACTCAATTTGTTTATACACTTTTAATCCTCCGTGAACACTCGAACAGTTGTAAATCATGAACCCTGTCTTTCACTGGGGTGTATTTAAATGTGGCCTTGCTTTTCTTCAGACAATATTGAAACATTAAAATTAGTCTCTCATCTTCAATACCTTCTTGAACAGAAGGTATCTCTGAACAATTGAGGCGAATATCTTTGTTTACTGAAATGAGACAAAAGCACATTCACCATTTTGACTAATGGCCTTGGGCAAAAATGAGAAGTGATATTAAACAAACTGATGGTTCTGACTCTAATAAGCTTGATGAAAGAAAACAATGCTTTGAAATTCACTTTCATTTAAAACATGTTAAACATTATTCTCTCCCCAAAATGATTGATGAAAAGAGATCAAAAATGCCACGTCACAAGGAATAAATCACTTCGGTCAAGCAAAGTTTATGATGAAATATCACGACCAAATATTATTCTCGCTCCTTACAAATAATTGGACAGTAATCTATAAATTAGAAAAAAAGCAGCATTAAATAGAAAATGGCATATACAACCACCTGGTTTTTCATCGCCTGCAGTGTGGCTCATTTATTGAAGTAGTATGTTCGAAATAGTGTGTCATGGAATGATACAGTGTGGAAACAGGCCCTTCGGCCCAACTTGACCAGACCACCCAACATGTCCCAGCTACACTGGTCACACCTGCCTGCGATTGGTCCATATCCTGGCAAACCTGTCCTATCCATGTACCTATCTAACTGTTTCTTAAATGTTGGGATAGTCCCTGCCTCGACTACCTCCTCTGGTAGCTTGTTCTATACATCAACCACCCTTTGTGTGGAAAAAGTTACCCCTCAGATCCCTATTAAATCTTTCCCCCTTCACCTTAAACCTATGTCCCCTGGTTATCGATTCCCCTACTCTTGGCAAGAGACTCTGTGCACCTACCCGATCTATTCCTCTCATGATGTGTACATTCATAGTGCATGAGACTGAAATATAGAATTACATTGAAATGTAGTATGCTATTTGTTAGATTATTCCCTCTGGAGCACAACATATAAATGCAACCTCATGAATGTTAAACAACAAATTCCCATGCAGCAATATTACCTGGTTAGCATCCCTCTTCCAGGTGTCATTTATAATCCTAAATATCCTAGGTATTCAGAAACATTCAATGGCCTTCTGCCAAAGCCTGGGGATTTGGCTTTGCTGGTACTTTTCATCTATTTAGTGGGCAGGTTTGATCAGACCATCCCACATGACGGCACCTCACACAGCCCCTCTATCCTGCAAAGCCTTTTTCACTTAGGATTGGGAAATGTATCTGAAGTTGACATCAGGAGATCTGCACATAGGTTTGTAGATGGTATGAAGGTCCATGATGAGTGTGCACAACTTCTAGAAATAAACAGGTTCTAACAACTTGCTGCAGATCAATCAGCTGAAGAGTTAAAGGCAAAATAAATCAGAAGAGAGGAACCAAAGTACCTTCTTCCTTCCCACACTTCTCTTTGATCAACCTATATGAACAAATCCATCCAAACTAATTAAGAAAGGCTGCTGAGAAAGCAAATACTGTAGTTATCTACTGTTTGCAACAGTATTGAAGACCCTCTGATACAGTTTTCCCATGTATAAATCCATCATTATGCCTGTGGTCAATCACATACGTTGGCAACATGCAGTAGCTAAGATGGATGTGCTATTGGAGTCAGCTAAACTGGTAGCATTGAAAAGCACACACGAAGGTTAAAGATCCATAAATGATACCATCAATTTCAACCTTTTTCACAAAGGCACAGTGGTTGGCATAGCTGTGTTGTGCTTAAGGGGTTATTTCCATGCTGTAAACGTCTGTGGCGCTATATCTGACAAAATTTATGTGAGTTGGGTAACAACCCTTCGCATAATTCCAGCATTGCTTGTTGGAAAGTTATCCATATGACTATGTAGATAACTTTCATGAGGGAGGATTTAAGGGTGGACAATAGGAATTCAACCCAGGGCTTTTTAGTCTCCAGCACATCAGTCGATGCAAGTCTATTGATGTGTAGGAAGGAACTGCAGATGTTGATTTAAATTGAAGATAGACACAAAATGCTGGAGTAATTCAGCAGGACAGGTAGCATATCTGGAGAGAAGGAATGGGTGACGTTTCGAGTAGAGACACATTCCAGGTCAGTCTGAAGATGGGTCTCGACCTGAAACGTCACCCATTCGTTCTCTCCACAGATGCTGCCTGTCCTGCTGAGTAACTCCAGCATTGTGTCCAATTTCGTAAGTCTAGTGATGATTTTATCCAGGCAGCGATTGAAACTGTTCCTCAAAGCATTGCCCAATAAGATCTTTGCTCAACCAAATAATGCCTCACCCCTCCATTCACTGTTCACCGTTCTAACCCTGTATCTGCAACCTTTTTTTTTTTAAATCAGGTTTGCTTTCACTATGGTTGTAGACAAAATTCTGATCAGATATTACAAAAAAGAATTGTACCTCGTCCTTTAAGACTTTTGATTTAATCTCAAGATTTTGAGGCACATTTTTGGGGATTTGCAGATGATCAGTTAATTTCCTGAAATACAACAAAAACTCATATGTTGGACAACAAAAACTCATATGTCAGGCTGTTATTCATTGATTACAGCTCAGCATTTAATACAACCATCCCCTCCAAGCTGGTTACCAAGCTCTCAGATCTGGGTCTCTGTGCATCCCTCTGCAATTGCATCCTCGACTTCCTCATTCAAAGACCACAGACTGTTTGTATTGGTGGAAATGTGTCAGCCTCGATAACAATCAGCATGGGAGCACCTCAAGGCTGCGTGCTCAGCCCCCTGCTGTACTCACTCTATACTCATGACTGCGTAGCCGGTCATGGTGCGAACTCCATCATCAAGTTCGCTGACGACACCACTGTTGTGGGACATATCACTGACGGGGATGAGTCGGATTATAGAAGTGAGATTGACCGACTGACCAAATGGTGCCAGCACAATAACCTGCCCCTCAACACCAGCAAAACCAAGGAACTGATTGTGGACTTAGGAAGGGGTAGAATGGGGACCCACAGTCCCGTTTATATCGATGGTGGAGAGAGTGAAGAGCTTCAAATTCCTGGGCGTGCATATTTCTGAAGATCTCTCCTGGTCCGAGAACACTGATGCAATTATAAAGAAACCACATCAGCGCCTCTATTTCCTGAGAAGATTACGGAGAGTCGGTTTGTCAAGGAGGACTCTCTCTAACTTCTACAGGTGCACAGTAGAGAGCATGCCGACCGGTTGCATCGTGGCTTGGTTCGGCAACGTGAGCGCCCAGGAGCAGAAAATACTACAAAAAGTAGTAAACATTGCCCAGTCCATCATCGGCTCTGATCTCCCTTCTATCGAGGGGATCTATCGCAGTCGCTGCCTCAAAAAGGCTGGCAGCATCATCAAGGACCCACACCATCCTGGCCACACACTCATCCCCCCGCTACCTTCAGGTAGAAGGTACAGGAGCCTGAAGACTGCAACGTCCAGGTTCAGGAATAGCTACTTCCCCACAGCTATCAGGCTATTAAACTCAACTGAAACAAATCTCTGAACATTAATAGACCATTATCTGTTTATTTGCACTTTATCTGCTTATTTATTGATGTGTGTATATATTTATATAATGGTATATGGACACACTGATATGTTCTGTATTCATGCCTACTATATTCTATTGTGCTGAAGCAAAACAAGAATGTCATTGTCCTATCTGGGACACATGACAATAAACTCTCTTGACTGGACTTGACTGCACACAACACATTTACTTCATGAAACTGATCTGTTTCAGTCAAAGCGAGTAATGCTTCTGGGTGATATATTAACTGTAAACCCCAGAGAATGGAAATGGTTATCATTCCTTCATAAACTTAACCACTTATCACAACATCACTGTTGATATCAATGGTGTCTCAATTTATACACTCTCATCTTGGGTCAGAATGTTGGATTCACTCCACAATCATCAGGGTACGATTTATTAAGAATGAGGGAAAACTGCCAGTTTGTTTAATTCTGAATAACCTCTTTAAGGAAAGGGATTAAAGTAATGTCCCACATCGGATCAATGCATATCCTTCAGCCAACATCACTGAAAACATTTGCAAGCAAAAGTCTGCAGATGCTAGAAATCTTAAATAACAGAAGGCATACAATCAATTATGATGAAAGATCATTGACCTAAAGCATCAACTCTCTCCCTCTCTCTCTACCATTGCTACCTAACCTAGAGGTATAGAGTCATACAACGTGGAAACAGGCCCTTCGACCAAATTTGCTCATGCTGACCAACATGTCCCATCTACACTAGTCCCCCCTGCATGCATTTGGCCCATATCCCTCTAAACCTATTCTGTCCATGTACCCGACGAAATGTTTCTTAAATGTTGAAGGAATACCTGCCTCAACTACCTCCTCTGGCAGCTCGTTCCATGCACCCACCACCCTTTGTGCAGAAAAAGTTACCCCTCGGCTTCTGATTAAATGTTTACCCACTCAGCTTAAACCCATGTACTCTGGTTCTTGATTCCCCTACTCTGGGCAAGAGACTCTTTACCCTGCGTTTACCCGATCTATTCCTCTCATTGTTTTGTACACCTCTATAAGATTACTCCTCATCCTCCTCATTCTAGAGTGGTGAATCTCTGGAACTCTCTGCCACAGAGGGTAGTTGAGGCCAGTTCATTGGCTATATTTAAGAGGGAGTTAGATGTGGCCCTTGTGGCTAAAGGGATCAGGGGGTATGGAGAGAAGGCAGGTACGGGATACTGAGTTGGATGATCAGCCATGATCATATTGAATGGCGGTGCAGGCTCGAAGGGCCGAATGGCCTACTCCTGCACCTATTTTCTATGTATCTATGTATCCTCCTACAATCCAAGGAATAGGGTCCTAGCCTGCTCAACCTCTTCCTATAGCTCAGGCACTTGAGCCCTGGCAACATCCTCGTAAATCTTCTCTGCACTCTTTTCAGTTTTACATCAGAATTAAAAGTCTCTCTTTTATAAAGGTGGTGAGGAGGAACGTCTTTAGTCAGAAAGTAGTTAATCTGTGGAACTCATTGCCACAGAGGACTGTTGAGGCTGTCAGTGGATATTTTTAAGGCAGAGATAGACAAATTCCTGATTAGAACACGTGTCAAGGATTATGGAGAGAAGGCAGGAAAATGGGATTCGGAGGCAGATATCAGCCTTGATTGAATGGCAGAGTAGACTCGATGGACCGAATGGCCTAATCCTACTCCTATGACTTGTAAACATCTTTCCTGTAACATGGTGCCCAAAACTGAACACAATACTCTAAATGTGGTTTCAACAATGTCTAACACAACTGCAACATAACCTCCAACTTCTATATTCAATACTAACCTGCTGAATATTTCCATCATTAGAACCATATAGTTCACTAAAGTATATTATGGGATAATGCTTTGTGAAAATTGTTTTTGCACTTTCCATTACAACATGAAATACACTTTAAAGAAAGCATTTTGTTTGCTGGAAAGTATTTTGCAATAACTCTAGGATATTGAAAGATGCTATGTAAATGCACTCATTCCTCCTATTTTCTTACTGTACACAATAAAAACAGTCAGGAGTGAGCAATAGATCAGACATAGAACTCGGGCGGCACGGTGGTGCAGCAGTAGAGTTGCTGCCTTATAGCGCCAGAGACACAAGTTCGATCCTGACAGCGGGTGTTCTCTGTCTGGAGTTTATATGTTCTTCCTGTGACCACGTGGGTTTTCTCCGGGATCTCCAAATTTCTCAGGTAGAATGCTAGATAAAAGCGACAGATACTGAAAAATACTATTTTTTAATGTTAGACATCAAACAGCTCCCTTGATCTGCCCCGACAGGTGAACCTTTAACCCCAGGGTCAAACATTGATTTAATGATGGAGCAAAAATCAATTGGCAGCCTGTATTAATTACCATGTCTACATACACCAGTTCCATAACCTGAACTGTTATATATTTGCTTTATGATGGCACAGCGCAGGCACGTGCCATGAGTAATTACTCAGGGTAGGCAGGCGGCTTTAAAAAAAAATCTTAAACCGCGCATGCGCAGATTGTTCTCTCCTTAAAAAAAAAAAAAAAAAGTAACAATTCAATTTGCCCAAGGCTTCTAAATCTCCTTCATTTTTTAATTACTGAATGGGTGGGGGATGGAGGATGAAGGCAGCTGGAGAGATGGTGGGAAAAACGGGAGCACACCGGGACGTTGAATCAGTTGTCATCTTATTGAATGACATACTAATTCAAGGGTCCAATTGGAGGGAGAGTTCCTTTCACCGTGTGGAGAGTCTGTGCCAGGGGTTAAAGTTGTGGTGAGGGCAGGATGTTGAGAAGGAGGGGGTCGGAGATCATATCAGACTCACTCACCGTTGCCGCAACGCTCCGGGCACGGACAGCAGAACTGTCTGCCACTTCCGGGGAGGGATGCAGCTCGGGTGACTGCAAGCGGCCGCCGGGACCCAACAGCAGAACCGGCTGCCACTTCAGCGCCTTCTGCCGGCCCGCTCACCTCTGGCAGTGCCCTCCATCTGAACACCTCTCACCTGCCACTCACCGGCCTGAGTGAGGTCGGCGAGCGGCAGGAGAGAGGTTTTCAGACAGAGAGCACTGCCAGAGGTGTGCGGGGACTGGCAGAATGGGCTGTCCGGTCCCGGCGGCCAGACGCAACCACCCGAGCTAATTCACTCCCCGGCCACAATGCGGTGGCTCCATGCCCAGAGCATCGCAAGTGGGTTACTGGCCCCGATCCCCTCCTTCACAACGCTCCTGCCTTCCCTGCAAATTTACCCTGGGCCAGACTCCCCAAACACTGTGAAAGGTGCTCTCCCCCCACCCCGGGAAATACAGTATTTAAAAACATAAAGCACCAAGAAATGTACTTACCACAGTATCGGTACACAAACTCCATTCTTCTCTCTTTGCTTTCTAACATACCCTTCAGATAATGGCAATACATATTTGAAAAACCCGCCAAGAAACATGCGCTGCGCATGCGCACTACAGCGAAGGCAGAATTTCAGCTGCCTTCAGCTCCGCTTGAAATTGACGGCTTCAAGCAGCGCTGACGGCACGTGGGCTGCACAGACCTTCACATGTTACAAGTGCTGCGGTTGAAAGGAACGGAGAATTATGCCTACCTAAGAGATCGATCTCTTAGATAGGCATAATTTTCCCATGCCTTTACTATTTATATTTAATGATTACCATGTCATAATTTTAGTCAGGGTAGGCAGTGCCTACCTTGCCTACCCTGACAGCACGTGCCTGGCACAGTGGTAGAGTTGCTGCCCTACAACGCTTACAGCGCCAGAGACCCGACTTCGACCCCGATCCCGGGAGCTGTCTGTACGGTGTTTGTACATTCTCCCAGTGACCACATGGGATTTCTCTGAGATCTTTGGTTTCCTCCCACACTCCAAACATGTTCAGGTTTGTAGGCTAATTGGCTTGGTATCAATGTAAATATTGTCCTTCATGTGTGTAGGATAGGTGTTAGTGTGCGGGGATCGCTGGTTGGTGCGGACTCGGTAGGCCGAAGGCCCTGTTTCCATGCTATATCTTTAAACTGAACTAAAAAGTGTCCAAAGTGAATATTTATAAATATTATTAATTCTGTATTTTCTAATTATTACATTTTCTATTGAGGCTTGTAAAATGCCGCATAGACAAGTGGTGCTGAGTAGTTGTAGATGCTGTCAGGATGTCTGCTGGGATCTATGAATAGAGAACCTTAAAATTAGTAGATTCATTTTTCTTTTTCAAAATCCAGATTGTGCCACCAACAAATACAACATTTTAGAAAATCTAAAAAATGTTGATTTTACTCAGTTGCAGATAATTTTAGCTAGTTTACAAGTGAGTGCATACTACCAACTGCAGCCTTGACAACCTCCAGGGAACACGTGTGGGTCTCCAAAGGAGATGTGGTGTCATATAAAGTCACGTATACCTCTCATTTATCTTAAATCTTTCACAATGTTAAGTGGAATTAATTGTACCACAATTGATTTACTTGGCTCAGTTGCCCTTTTGTAACCTCCTCAGCTACCCTCTAGGTAATGCTGAAGAATGGAAACATTGACATTGCTTGTTAAACTTATGACATTATCACAGAATCAAGGTGAATGGAGTTTTCCTACCACATCGCATTTAGCAAACAACTCATCAAATTTAGATTGGGATGTTTAATCATATTGTCATTTTCACAGTGTCATAGAGTGATACAGCGTGGAATCAAGTCCTCTGGCTCAACTTCTCCACACTGACTAACATTTCCCATCTACATTAGTCCCACTTGCCCGAGTTTGACCCATAGTCCTCTAAACCTGTCCTATCCATGTACCGGTCTAAATGTATCTTAAAAGTTGCAATAGCACTTGCCTCAACTAACTCCTCCAGCAGCTCGTTCCATACACCCACCACCCTTTGTGAGAAAATGTCACCCGCAGGTTCCTATTAAATCTTTCACCTTAAACCCATGTCTTCTGGTTCTCGATTCCCCTACTCTGGGCAAGAGACTCTGTGCGTCTACCCGATCTAATCAGCAATACATTTTGAAGCGGTCACAGATACTCGTGCACCTGCAAACTACACTTGCAGTTTTAATATATCTTGTATCTTGTTCTGCTCAAAGAAGTCAGACGAGGAAAATTCAATTCAATAATATTATTTCATGAAGATGGAGCTTTGTAATTTCTGTGTGAGCTTTGCTCAGTTTAAAGCCATTCTGATCAAATAATGGAAGGAAGGTCATTGATCATGAAGCAGCTGGAAGTGTGTGGGTGCAAGACATTGTCCCGAGGAACTCTTGCAGCAGACTCCTTAGTGATGAGTTGACTGACCTTCAATAACCACAACCATCTTCCTTTGTACGATGGTGTCTCTATTAATGGAGAGTTTTCACTTGATTCCCCTCGACTTTTCCATTTTACAAGGGTTCTTTAATCTCACAATTTATCAAATGAAGTCAAAGGCAGACAGACACTCTCACCATCTCTGAAACTCAATTCTTTGGTCCACATTTGGCACAAATTTGCAATAAGGTATGAAGCCAAGTGGTTCTGGCATAAACTGAGCAAGAGTGATCATTTTGTGTTAAATGTGATTTAACAGTTCTGTTGATAACCTTTAACATCACATCAGTAAAGACAGATAGGAGACAGATAGTAGTGTTGATTAGATGGATTGGATTTGTCATAATTTTGTAAACAGAACATTATGAGGTAAACACCAATTTAGAAACAGTACTGGATAGAGGCAGTTCCAGGTAGTTGGATTTTGGGCAATATATATATATATATAAGTTCGCTCAAAATAAGGATCAACACAATGTTCACTTTCCTAATTGTATGCAGTACCTACATGTTGAAAATCAATGAATTGTATACAAGGATATCTAGGTGCTTGTGAACAACAACACTTTACAATCTCTTACCATTCAAAAAGGAACATGTTTCTATTATTTGTACCAGTGTGGGCGACCTCAGTTTTCCGCAATATACTTCCGCAATTATTCACTTAACCAGTTTATACCCTCCTGAAGGCTTCCCATATTCTCCTCATACTTCACATTTTCATTCAGCTTCATATGATCAGCAAACCCAAATGCATTAAACGTGATCCTTCATACAAATCTTTGATGTTGTTTGTGAAACACTCTAGTCACAACTGAAAATGACTCGTGTATTTCTACTTTCTGTCCATTGATCAATCCTTAATCCACAGTAAAATTGTATCAATCAGGGAAGGGGAAGGGGGGTCAGAGCTTCTTTAATAATCTCTTAACAAAGGTCCAGCATTTCTCTGTGCTGTGACCTACATTTTATAAGGACAATTTACAACAAGCTCATTGTTGTCTCATGCTTTTGTCCTGAATTGCAAATGTTGGCCTGCCTCATTCCAACTAAATTCAGTATACTCCATGACCGTCTCTGTGAACACCTTCT
The DNA here is from genome assembly GCA_038087875.1 of Malacoraja senta. Classification (NCBI taxonomy): domain Eukaryota; kingdom Metazoa; phylum Chordata; class Chondrichthyes; order Rajiformes; family Rajidae; genus Malacoraja; species Malacoraja senta. Next base: position 14,424,128 of record CM075979.1, on the reverse strand, counting down.
GAGCAACAATAATTTATTTCTTATTTCCACTCTTCTTCCATGCTTCATTTTCATATCTCTCCTCAGCAACTCCAAGGATCTTTCTTAATCTTCATAAATCGCCTAAATAATTTACGTTCACACAGAATTGTCACAAATCTGCCTCCTTTCTGTGCTTCAGAGTGACTTTATAAAAGAACACATTGCATAGAACAGTATAGCACAAGAGCAGGCCCGTTGGCCCACAATGTCTGTGCCAAACACAATGCCAGGACCACATCTTATCTAACAGCACACAAGCCAACTCCCTCCATTCTCTGCATATCCATGTCTCTTAAATGCCACCATCATAATCTGCCTCAACCACTAACCCCAGTGGCAAATTCCAGGCACTCACTGCCCCCTATGTAAAAAGGTTGCCCTGCAAATCTCCTTAAAGCTATGCACTCTAGTATTTGATGTTTCCATCCTGGGAATAACGTTCCGACTGCCTACACTATCTATGCCTCTCATAATGGTAGATACATCTATCAGGTCTCCCCACAACCTTTGGCATCTGAGAGAAAACAATCCAAGTCTGTCCAACCTATCCCTGTTGCTAATACCCTCTAATCCAGGCAATCTTCTGGTAAACCTCCTCTGCACCTTTTCCAAAGCCTCCACATCCTTCCTGTAATGAGGCAACCAGAACTGCACACAACACTCCAAATGTGGTCTAACCAAAGACCTATAAAGCTGCATCAGAACTTCCTGAATCTTGCGCTCAACGCTTTAAATTACGAAGACAAGCATATCATATGCCTTATTTTCCACTCTATCAACGTGTTGCCACATTCAGGGAGTTATGGAATTGGACCCCAAGATCCCTCTGTACATCAATGCTGTTAAGGGCTCAAGCCATTAATTGTATATTTTCCCCTTACATTTGACCTCCCAAGATGCAACATCTCACACTTGCTCAAATTAAACTTCATCTGCCATTTCTCCACCCATTTCTGCAGCTGATCCATATCTCACAGTACACTTCGACAATCTTTATCACCCCAGCAACCTTGGTGTCATCTGCAAACCTCCTGAGCAACCCGTCTATGTTACGTCATTAGTCATTTGTATATATCACAATCACCAGCAGGCCCAGCACAGATTCCTGTAACATTCAATTGGTCACAGGCCTCCAGCCTGAATATTGTTCTAAAAGACAACCCTTGGTCTGTTATGAGTAAGCAGGTTCCGAATCCAGACCACCAAGTCACAGTTAATTCTGTGCATCAACATCCACCACCCGACCCTCTTGGATACACCTCACAAATTCAACCCCGTCTAGGCCTTTGGCACTAAGCAAGTCGTAGTCAATATTGGGGAAGTCACTCTAAAGCAATCCTGTTGCTTTGTCAACTTTTGGTAATCTGTCTATTTATCTATACTCTATCTCTTGCTTGCTATTGGGGGCCTATAGCAGAACCCCATTAGAGCGCTTGCACCTCTCTTATTTCTAAGGTCTACCCATATTGCCTCAGCAGATGAACCATTCAGTATGTCCACTCCGAGAGCTGCCGTTACAGTCTCCCAGATTCATAGCACATCTCCTCCACTCTTTTGCCTCCCTCCCTCACATCGGAAACATCGAAACCCTGGAACAATGAGCTACCAGTTGAAGTCTTTATCCGTAAATGAAGAATGTAATAAAACACAATGCATTGGTTGTTTAACATGTTCAGCTGTGCTGGGATTCAACTAGCCCTGTACTGAGAATGGTGCTTAAAATAAAATCTTTGAAATAAAATATTTGTAATTTAGATGATCATTTTCAAAGATGGTTAAACTTCTTGGGGTGTTTATTTTTGACTTATTGGTTATGCAAGATTGAGTAAAACAAATCTTTTTGCTTTCTCATTTTTCTGCAAACGACTATAAATTTGAGCAAAAAAGGTGAAAACACCAAGGACAAAGGACAAAGGACAAAGGACATTTGTCACGTACACCAATTGGTGTAGTGAAATTTGTCTTGCCATGCAGCACACAGATAAAGATAAGACACAACATTAAAGAATTTAACAATAAACATAAAAAACATCCCCCCACAATGGTTCTCATTATGAGGGAAGGCACAGAGTCCAGTCCCCATCCCCTTGTCCACCCATAGTCGGGCTTATTGAGGCCTCCGCAGTCGCCGCTACGGGGCCCGATGTTTCAGGCCCTTCTTCGCCGGGTGATGGTGCTCCGGCGTCAGGAGAATCCTCTCAGCGGCTTGGGACACCTAGAGCGGCTGCTTCCTAACTGGAGACCGCGGCTTCCGAAGCCGACAGGCCGTGCTCGATGGAGTTTCACCACTGGCGATCACGTCGCGAGATCCCAGGCTCCCGGTGAAAAGTTCAGCGTCGCCGCCCGCAGCTGGCCGCTCCACAGCCCCGCAGCTCCAGCGTGGTGACCGCTCCGCTCCGCCCGCTCCGCGATAGCGCTCCAGCGCTGTGCCGCTGCCGAGGTTCTGGGTGGTCCCCGACAGGAAACTCCGCTCCAGGCCCGCTGGTAGGCCACGAGGACGGGTCGACGGTGCAGCCCGGAGAAAAGCTGCCTCTCCGACCGGGTAGGGACCCAAGAAAACAGTTTCCCCCTTCCCCACATAAAAAAGGCAAGAACTCCGAAAACAAAAAAACTCAACTAACTAAAAATAAAAAGAGAGAAAAAACGGACAGCTGCAGGCTGGGCAGCCATACCCGTACAGGACAGCGCCCCCTAGACCAAAAGACCGCATTGGGATTTCCTGAGCTATCTTTGCCAAAAAACGAATATATTAATATATGTAGAAATGAATAATCCAGTTTCCAGCTTTTGGATAGAATTCATATCATTCTTAAAATACCAGGACTTGTCAATCTATCTCGCCATGCCTCAAGATGTAAATCACCACTCTTTGTGTGCAGCTTTGAAACTAAAATGCTAAATCACCTCTGAAATATAAAAACTCAGCAGGAGATTTGGATTAATGGCAGGGAATAAACTATTTCCGGTCTACTCACATCAATGCAGCGACCTAAATTGGGTAATTAATGAGCTGCTGCTTTACTGTTGAACTGTAATGGGATTAATTTTGTGTTGCATCCAATAATAGACAATGGGATAAGAGACAATCATTTTGGCAGAGTAGTGAACTCAAAGGTTAAGGATAGAGATGTAATAAAAGTTCTAAAAAGTTTCAGTAGCTTTTACTTAAGATTGAAAAGAAATATTCAGGCAGCTCGGTGGAGCAGCAGTAGAGTTGTTGCCTTACAGACAGAAAACCAGGTTCAATCCTGACTCAGGGTGCTGTCTGTATGGCGTTTGCACGTTCTCCCCATGACCTGTGTGGGTTTTCTCCGAGTGCTCCTGTGTTCCCCCACACTCCAAAGACGTATAGGTCCATTGTCCGTATTGGTTAATTGGCTTTGGTATAAAAACATGTAAATTGTCCCTTGTGTGTGGAATAGTGTTAGTGTGCGGGGATCGCTGGTCGGTGCGGACTCGGTGGGCCAAAGGGTTTGTATCTCTAAACTAAACTAAACTATTAGCCAAATCTGACAGGGAAAAAGACCAGAGTCATTCTGGTTCTGTTAAAGAATCATAAGATTTGAACGGTTCAGCATTTTTTAAAATCGCTCTGCTATTGATATTTGACATGCTGATGAAGCGATTCCAGCACTTTCACTTTATTTATTTCCTCTCAGGCCAAATTGGTCTCAACATGGCTTATGTGTGACATTGAATGTAAATCTAGTGAAGTGTTGAACGAAGCGTATACAAACCTAAGATAGATGCAAAATGCTATTGCAACTCAGTGGGTCAGGCAGCATCTCTGGAGAATACAAGTAGGTGACATTTCAGGTGGAGACCCTTCTCAGACTGCGAGTCAGGGGAGAGGGAAACTGCATACAAACCTAGTTGACTCAGGGCAAGGAGTGTGGGGTGGGGGAACGTGCAATTATTGTAGTTATTTAGTCAGCGAAGGCTGCACTTTGCAGCATTCAAACATCATTTGTGGGCGCAGTATTCACATCAACGTATTCTACTGCTCATTGTAACATTTATATTACTGCACTCTTGTCAGCATTCTTGTCCCTCAGTCAGAACTAAGCACATGTGTGGGAAGGAACTGCAGATGCTGGTTTACACCGAAGATGGACACAAAATGCTGGAGTAACTCCGCAGGACAGTCAGCATCTCTGGATAGAAGGAATGGGTGTCGTTTGGCTCAAATCCCTTCTTCAGACTTCTGACTCTCAGTCTGAAGAAGACTAATGACATGCTTATGGGAAAATACTGTTAGAGTAGTACTTTCTGAATAAAGTGTTAAAAATAAAGCTGTGTACTTGTCAGGTAGTTCGAAGAAATCTTCTGGAACAATTTGAAGAGCAACAAGATTTGCCTGCCTTCGCACCTGGTCAAGCAGTTTCATCAATGAAGCAGCTTCATCTTCTTGCTGTTTATGCAGTTTTGCAATGTGCAATCTGGATTCAATATTTCTTAGACCAGCACAGTAACAACACTGATAAAAGCCCTTAATCTGCATTTTGGTACATTTTGAAAATTTGAAAGATGCTTGATCCATGCCCAATTTGTCTTTATTTTTTACTTAATGGAGTGCAGGTGCACTAGGAAAGCAAATACATTTGCAATGGGTATGAAAAAAAATTAAGGTTACTGGAACAAGGTTGATGGCATATAGTTTGACAGAATGCCAAGCTGTAAACAACGTCAACTGCAAGTAATCATTATAGGCCCACAAAAAGGTTTACTAATCTGCCATTTTAATCGGCCCTTGCTTGCAGTAAATGTGGAGAGGCACCTCTATGCCACTTGCATGGAACATGGATCACCATAGAAACTAAACAAATTATTAAAAACCATCACCTGAAAGAGAATGTGCAAGAACAATATTTGAGAGTTATTGTTTTCAGGTGAAAACAAACCTCAACCATCACTCCAAAAATTGACAACAATTTCAAACCTACCACTAATTTTCCACAGGACGACAATTTGCACAAATCCTTCCTAATAGGTCAATAACCTATAATGATGTCTGCTTGCTTCCTCCTGCCTACCCAGCTCAAATAAACTGACCACTTTAAAATAAGTTTCAGACCAGATCTCTTTAAGTCTATGGCTTCTCATAACAAACAGACGGAGTTCCATGAGACTATTGTTTAATTAATGGCCATTAAATTACCAATCTAAGCCATTTTTCAGAAAATGATGCACCTTCAAGTAAAATTTAAACTATGTTATTCAAGTGATAATTTGGAGTACTGGACCATAAGATGATGCAGGTCATAGTTGCCATTGTTCATTATTTAAAACAATAAAACACTTAAACACAATGGAGAAATAGTTCAAAATAATTGGAATTGCAAGTGAACTCAAATGAAAAAAAAAAGTAACCTAATAACCACTGTTAACTTAAGTAACTGTCTCACTCCAGTGAAAAATGTAGACTCACGTTTCCTCGTACAAATCAGGTCATAAGGAATAGGAGCAGAATTAGGCCATTCGGCCCCTCAAATCTACTCTGCCATTCAATCATAACTGATCTATCTCTCCCTCCTAACTCCTTTCTCCTGCCTTCTCCCGATAACACTATAAATTAAGTGAGTGAATAAAGGAGGTTCTCCCATCATAAGTGGGGGGTATAGCAGCAGGTTGGCACAGAATGAGAGAAATATAAATAAAACCCCGATGAAGAATGGATATATAATGTTGGAATGTCGTTGTTCTAGCAGCAGTTCGGGATGAGCTAACATTATACGAAGAAGTGTGGGCAAATTTATTACAAAACTGCTTCTATTTTGCAGCAGATTCCATCCAATTCCCAATATATCATGAGAATGTGGGATTGACATCCATAGGCAATTCAGGAACGCTTCCCATCGAATATGGCCTGCATTGTAAATACCAAAGGACAATATTTTTCATTGCATAAGTACTATGTGACTCAGAAGCAGGGGAGGAACAGGAAGTGGGTTTCACAAAATAAAAACAGAAAATGGCAAAACTCAGCCGGTCTGGCAAAATAAACAAAATAATGCATTAATAACAACTCTTTCTCTTCACCTCTTCATTTTTTAAACCATTCCAGCACTGCTTTTCCTAAAACTTCTTAAACTGACTTTTTCCATTGATTTTATATCAGATACGCCACTGGAAAATTAGAACATTTTGTAAGAAATCAATGCCACCTTGTTTAAAAAAAAAAAAATCATACACTGTCTGTTTCCCGACTTCATATTCCCAACATAGTTGTTTTACAGCAGCATATTTTGCAACTCCTCACTTACCCCTAATTTTCTTTCAGTGACCAAAACACTGCTTCAATTTGCAAGGGATTCCAGACTAATTAACAGCGCATTTCAACTCTTTAGGGAATGGCACATCTCAGAGACAGAGAAACAGCACAGAAACTGGTGTCTCAGCATGCCGGGTCTGCATTAACCATCAACTGCCCTTTGAAACTAATCTTATATTAATTCCACTTTATTCTCCCTCCATCATCAAGGATTCTACCACTCACCAACGAGATGAATTAACCTACCAACCTGCACATTATTTGGATGTTGGAGGAAACCAGAGCATCTGGGGAAACCCATCAGTTCCTGTTTCAGTTTAGTTTATTGTCACGTGTACAGAGATTCAGTGAAAAGCTTTGGTTGCACGCTAACCAGCCAGCAGAAAGACAATGCATGATTCCAATCGAGCCATTTACAGTGTATAGCTACATGATAACGGTTTAATGCAAGGTAAACCCAGTAAAGTCTGATCGATAGTCCGAGGGTCATCAAAAAGGTATGATAGTTCAGCAGGTACCATCCATGTTCTCTGGTTGTGGAAGTATGTGATCATAGCGAGGACATCATGCTCCACAGGGACAGAAGTCTGGATTGAATCTGGGTCTTTGGCCCTTTGAAGTAGCCACTCACCCAGCTGCGGCGTTGTGCTGTGTGTTCTTTAACTGTAATGAATACACTGTAACTTGACTCTAGTCATAGTACTGTATTCCTATTGTTTTTGCTGATGCCCTCTGGTGGTTCCATGCAGTTACCTTGAAGGCTTCCTAGAAGCAGCCTTTATAAACTTCGAACCACAAACTTTTCCAATGGATAGCAGAAGTATTTGGGGGTTCTCACTGTCTGCCCACAGCAAATCAGAGGTTGGCCTCAATTTATTAGGCAATGTAACATTATATTCTCCAACATCACACAAAGTGGACTCACTGCCATGTTTCCCCTGTCCCACCCCCGAGCTTCAGAGAGCCAATGACCCCATTCCTTCTCATGGTCTCACTCAGTCAGAGATATAGAGTCATACAGTATGGAAACAGGCCCTTTGGCCAAACGCCCACACCAGCCAACATGGCCTACCTACACCAGTCCCACCTGTCTGTGTTTGGCCCATATGCTTCTTAACCTGACCTATCCATGTACCTGTCTAAATGTTTCTTAAATGTTGCAATAGTACTTCCCTCAACTGCCTCCTCCGGCAGCTCGTTCCATGTACCCACCAACCTTTGTGCGAAAAAGTTACCCCTCACGTATCTATTGAATCTTCCCCTCCCCCCCCTCACTTTAAACCTATGTCCTCTTGTTCCCGTACTCTGCGCAAGAGACTCTGTGCACTTACCCGATCGTTTCCTCTCGTAATTATATTCACCTCTATAAGATCACCCCTCATCCTCTTGCTCTCCAAGGAATAGAGTTGTAGCCTGCCAAACGTCTCCGTATCGGTCAGGCCCTATAGAGTTCCGTCAACATCCTCTTAAATCTTCTCTACACCCTTTCCAGCTTGACAACATTCTCACGTATCTCCATCACTCAGCGGTCTAGAGTTCTAAGTTGACCTTGGATTACTGCCAGCAGAGTTCCCCAAACCACATTAAGTGGAAGTGCTTCCTTATTCTCACCAATATGGCTGATGAGCTTGCAGTTAGAAGGTTGCTGGTTCACAATTAGTGAGCAACTCTGTGAGCTCAGTCACATTGCAACCTCAAAAGTAGGTTGGTGCTGCCATCATTTACAGCAGCCCCTGTTGGATCGAATGTTAGGGCCTAACAAGGCAGGTCCAATGCAGTAAATCATAAGAGGTTGTTTTAAGGGCCTGTCCCACTTGGTGATTTTTTTCAGTGACTGCCGGCATCATTGGCCGACGTATCAGGTCACCGAAAAAATTGGGGCGTGATGCAGCGGGACAACGTATTACGTGTGGTGTTTCTTCAAGTGTTGCAAGATTTTTTTGTCGCCGCTGGCTTTTGAAATGTTCAAAATCTTTTGGCGACACTGATATGATGCCGGCAGTTGCCGGAAAAAATAATAATCGGCAAGTGGGACAGGCCCTTAAGTTAGCACAGGAGTTCTGCACCCAGGGCCACAGTGATTTTAGTCTAAAAATGAGTGTCATCCTTCAAGAAAAGAAAAACAGAAACAATTCAACACATGTAGAAGACACAAGAACATGCAGATACTCGTTAATACACAAAAGGACACAAAGTGCTGGAGTAACTCAGCAGGCCATTCAGCATCTCTGTGGAACACAGATAGGTGACGCTTCAGGTAGAGACCATATACCAATAGTGAAGGGAACTTGACATTCTATTTACAAACAACATTTGAGGTTAAATCAATCACTAATTGTAAATATAAATTTGCTACATGTTGTTTAACTAAAAGTCATAATGGGGTAAAGGATAAAGATGGATATATTGCTAGAATCATGGATCAATTGTGATCTCCCTGGCTGGCAGGAAAGGTTTAAGGAGGTGACTACCATTTACTTTCTCCAATACAATTTCTTCAGGGTCAATGAGTGAAGGTTTTGAGCACATGTTGTAATGTCATATGTAACCCGATGACCAGCCACCAGGGTTTCACAGGGAGAGGCAAGTGACACAGTTTGCCATGTCATCAATTTTTTTTAACCTTTACACTAATATGACCCTTCTTATGATTTCTTCTGCAAATGTGTCACTTGAGTGGAGAAGGCAGAGCGAGAACTGGAAGGAAAAAGGGAAAGAATAAACACTAGTTTAGTCACATCCTCACCATGGTAACACTGTGCTTTGACTCATCCTCAATATGGCATGAGCAGACTCGTCAGGGCTCAGATTCATGGCAGTGAGTCGAGGCTGCTCAAGTCATTCTCACACACATACGCCCACCCCATGTGTTTGCTAGTGCGGCTCGAATAAAATATCATGTTGACTTGCTTCTAACTTTAAACTCCAGGTAGATGGGTTAAGAAATGCTTAAGATTTTATCTGACCAAGAGTTATCCAGAGTAGTTGACTACTTTGCATCTTAAACTGAACCTGTCTTTCTAATAGACCAATAGGGCAGCACAATAGCGTATAGCAATAGAGCTACCGCCTTACAGTGTCAAAAACCTGGGTTCAATCCAGACTACGTGTACCAGTCTGTACGGAGTTTGTACGTTCTCCACCGTGACCTGCGTGGGTTTTCTCCGAGATCGTCGGTTTCCTCCCACACTGCAAAGACTTACAGGTTTGTAGGTTATTTGGCATAATGGTGTAAATGTAAATTTGTCCATAGTGTGTGCAGGGTAGTCTTAATGTGCCGGGATCACAGGTCGGTGCAAGGGCCTGTTTCCACACTGTATCTCAAAACTAAAATAAACTAAACAACTGTGTTGCTTTGTCGGCATATTTTAGCATAAGATGTAAATGTTAAAGGATTCCTGTCATTTATAGCAATGGTGGAATGGAAACAGCTCTCAACCTCAGCCAAAAATTGCAGCCAGTGATCTCCACCAGATTTACCTGGGTCACTTGGTAGGACCATTGGAGGGCCTGGGAGGTGTCTGATCTACTACAATCAGGTCTTGGTGAAGAGTAGGCCTCAGGTGGTGTACTGCTGAGGCCTCATACCCAGAATATGAAGACGGCCTTTGATAGAAAGCAAGGCTGCAGTAGAAGCACTCTCCTATTAAAGCCTTTCAGATTTTTTTAATTTCTTGGTATTCAAAAAATTATTATACACTTAAAATGTAGACTGTGTAGAATCAGTGATGCGGCTCCCAGCAAGGCTCCACCACCGCTGGATGCTGTGCGATGATAGATGCTCTGGCATCTATAATTCAGAAAGAACTTGATTTATAACAGCTCCAAATTTCTCTGGGACTTAGATAACAATCAAATGCAACTAATTCCCTTGCAGTAATGGTATTCCAGGGACAAGGTCTCAGCAGCACGCCTCCTGTGGTCTACTCTCCACTGATGCATTGCATCTGATGAGACATCTCCCAGGAAAAAAAAAACACAGACACAGACACAGTGAATTTTATTTTTCTCTCCCTGTCAGATCAGTTTTAGAAGCTGAGGTGAACTGCTAATGTTTGTGCACTAAGTTCATGCTTATGGATTTGCACTAAAATTGATCCACTGAATTGATTTAAAAGGTTGTGAAAGTAGTGCTGGGGTTAAATACTGGTATAGCAAAATTCATTGGTAGACAAGTCATTGAATCAGGCATGTCAGGTATTGTTTGTAAATATGACGGTAAAAATTGCCCAACCTTATTTGATCAGAAGGTGCAATCATGAATCACACAATTATCCTTCTGCTTAACATTTTTACTGGTTGGTCAGACTACAAATACAATATAATCATCCAATATGTCGATAATCAGGATTATTCCAAGCATATATATCGAACTTGCATTCTATTTGCAGGTTTGCAGATTCACTTTACACATTTTTTTTCTGTTGGCTCGTGGGCAATTTGACATTTAGAAAAGATTAATTGAGATGTTTACCAACTAATTCCCCATAGGAACCAATTTAGCACCTTGGAAAATCCAAAAATATTTGGGAGCCAATTTGGGTGAAGTTATCTGCAAATATATTATTCATGCCTCTTATATTCTCATACAAACAATTATCTACATGACCAACAACAAAGGACCCAGCAACGATTCCTTGGGCACACCACTGCTCACAGGCCTCCAACATGAAAAACTTCCCTGGACTACAACCCTCTGCCTCACATCACCAAGACAATTTTGTATCCAATTTATGAACTCATCCATCGTATATGGTGCAACCTTCCACAACAGCCTATCATGCTGAACCTTGTCAATAGACTTGCTAAAGCCCATGTGAACAATATTTATTGCCCTGCTCTCATCAGTTCCCTTGGTGAGTTCTTCAAAAATTGTCCATACTTCCATGCTGACAATCCCAAATCAGACTTTGCCTTTTCAAAGGCAAATAAATGTCGTCTCTCAGAATCCCTTCCAATAACTTTTCCACAATTTAGCTCTTAGGGCTAAAGGAAACAAAGGGATATGGGGAAAAGGCAGGAACAGGGTACTGATTTTGAATGATCAGCCCCGATCATATTGAATGGCAGTGCTGGCTCAAAGGGCTGAATGGCCTACTCCTGCACCTATTTTCTATGTTTCTAACTGATGGAAGGCCTGCAGTGCCCTGGCCTGTAATTCCAATGCTTATCTCTGCTGCTCTTCTTAAATAAAGGCGCAACATGAGCCACCTCCAGTTTTCCTGTAACTTGCCTATGGCTAACAGCGATTCAAAAAGGGTCCTGCAATCTCTACCCTTGCTTCCCATGACATCCTAGAATACACCAGGTCAAGTACCAGGGAGTTATCCACCTTTATGCATATTAAGACCTCCAACCCCTCTTCCTTTGTAATGTTGATGTGCTCTGGAATATTATGTTCTCTCCCTTGAAACGTTTAGCTTCCATGTCCTTCTCTTTATTATTGAAATAAATACTTAAAACAAAATAGAAAAGATAAAATTGAGTAAAATTTAAAACACTAGAAATATATTAAACATGAATGAAAGTTAAATTAAAAAAACATGAATAACTTTCCTCCATCATGTTCCTTTCTAATATCCAGTTTGTGAACCTTCATTAAGATGAATGCAACCCCTGGGCCAACTCTGGCTTGTGTGGGGTCACAGAAACAGATTCCCCCCAGCATCAGAATCTGCTGGTTTACTCCATATGCAGTCCAGTTAAGGAGCAAAACATCAGATATACCAGAATTTATCACAAAGCTTGCCCTGAACTCTGCCACATTCACCCACAATTGGCTGAAAGATAAAGGACCCCTTCAGAACCACTGGCCATTAGGGTCAATACTGATGACAGGACCAAAGGAAGAATATATTAAACCTTTCAATAATGCCTGCTGGAGCTTCACAATGAAGCAAAGGAAATTATGCCTGCAAAGTGGAACAGGAACTAAAGCAAATTCTACTCACAAAACCCAATCTGCACTGCCTGGCCTCAAAAGCCATTCTATCAAAGCTTAGCAAAGATACCGTTCCATCAACTGCTTTTATAACAAGAACCGCTGCACTTCTTGTACTGTCTACAGTAAAGTTTTAATCTTTTAGCTATTTGTGCAATGCCACAATGGTAGGGGTCAGGATGAGAATGATGGTTGGAATTGCTAAGAGATTGACTCATGCCTGGACCACACTTCTGTCTGAAAATAATCGCACTCTTGCAAAAGATTCTCACAAATTGGTACTTAATCCTCTCAATTATTTACTGCATTTAATAGCTAAACAGTTCCATTTCTATTTTATGCTACATATGCAAGGGTTCCCAATGGTGCTATCCATACCACGCAGCTAAATGAGAATGAAATATCTGTTTATTCCAGTACAGTGATGCAGGCAAAACACAACTAAATAATGCACTAGGCATGAAGAAGTGTGTGGTATTTTAACTCTGCACTGTAGATATAATTACAAAAGTATATTAAAAATAAAAAGTGCTAATGCAACAGTTGATGCAAATTGAAAGTTGAGTGTGTAGAAAGGAACTGCAGATGCTGGTTTACACCAAAGATAGACACAAAATGCTGGAGTAACTCAGTGGGACAGGCAGCATCTCTGCAGAGAAGGAATGGATGATGTTTCGGGCCGAGACGCTTCTTCAGACCCGACAAATTCTCAAGAACTTCTTCAGTGAACTAGTGAGTGCTCAGATAAACATTGCGCCAGGTGGAAAAGGGATTGCTAGTGTGCTGTCAGTATGGGAACAAAGGCCATCCACAGTAAAGTAAATGTACTGGTACAAAATTATTTGGAAATCTTCGCTTTTAAGGCTGATGTTATCAATGGGCAAAGACTGCTCGCATGGTCTTTCCAATCGGGCAATGAGGATAGCGCCACAATAGACTCACCGATAAAGAGGACTGGATTAGCAATCCAATATGGAGGTCAGGTGTAACCTTATGGTGGAGATTATGGTAAATTGCCACTGTAATCCTGACACAATGCCAGTGAATACAAATAATTGTGGATTAAACTTATGTCATTGCGAGGAAATGGGCCGAGGAAATGGGCTGAGCAGTTGGATGTACATGACAATCCTGCCCAAAAGATTGGAAGAGTTTAACAAAAAAGGTTTACACTCCTTGGACCAACTAGAAATGGTTAAGAAGGGAATTGGAAAGACAGACAGCAAATGCTGGAATCTTGAGCAAGAACTCAGTGACTTTGGGAAAGTTGTTTCAAATCAGGATCCGAATACATTAAATAATGGAGATAGATACAAATTGCTGAAGTAACTCAATGGATCAGGCAGCATCTTTGTAGAAAAGGAATAGGTGATGTTTCAGTTTGGAACCCTTCTTCAGACTGAAACTAGAGAGGGGGTGGGGGGGTTAAACTGGAGGTGAGAAAAGGCCAGAACAGATCAAGGATGGCAATAGATTACCTCAGGAAGGATGGAGCCCATAATGGCCATTGTTTGCTGGGGAATGTACGATAACATGAGGGACACGAGCGTTAGACATCATTTTGTGTTTATCTTCCTTATAAACCAGCATCTGCTGTTCCTTCCTACACATTAAATTATGGACTTATTTTGTACCTTATTGTATGATTCTATGAACCATTTTACCAATATTTATCCAAATTGAAATCAGTAATATTCAGCTACTCCTTCAGGGACATAACATCAGGCAATCTATACTTCAGTTTCAAGTTATTAGTTTTCTCAGCTTCAAAACGCCAGTGAATATAAATAATTGCAGATCAAACTTGTGTCATTGCGAGGAAATGGGCTGAGCAGATGGATGTACACGACACATAATTATAACTCATTCTTGCTAAAAACTAGTTGAATGAGAAGTCACATTTGTATTTAAAAGTGCCTCAAAAATATTTCTGCTTTTTGTGAAATATCACTTTGGAAAATTGGATGAACTCGTCTGTAGAGCATCACTCTGCATCAGAAGTGCTCCAAAAAGGTAGATGGAAAGTTTCAGAGGAAATGCTACAGTCTGGATAGAAAGTTGCTTAACATGAAGGAGTCGGAGTCTGTTCATTGGGATGGCAAAAGCCTCACTATTTTGGATTTAGATGGCCTTCGATTCCACATCAATATTGATGAAACTAGCAAAGTTGACAATTCACTGTAAAGGTACAGCTACAAGCAACAGGTTATGATCTAGAAAGAGAAATCCTGAGTTGATATTGGCCCATAATTTATTGCACAGACATCTAGTGACACTTGAAGCATTGTAAAAATATCACAACTGTTCCAGGTGTGAACACATTATTCCAAATGTGGCCTCACCAATAACTGTAATATATTATCCCACTTCTGTACTCAAAACAGTGATTGATGAAGGCCAATGTGCCAAAAGCAGTCGACCACCCTATCTACCCATTTTGCTACATTCAAGAAAATGCACTCTAAGATCCATCAGCTGTATAGTACTCCCCAGAGACCTGCCTTTCACTGTGAAGGTCCTGCCCTATTATGACTTCCCAAAATGCAACTCCTCACATTTATCCACATTAAACTTCACTGATCAAGTAAAGCAATTTTCAAAAAAACTTATGGATAAACACAATTAATCAAATCTGCCCTCCGCCTAAATGTACTGCACCATTGACACATAAATAACATCAAGAATCATTAGTTTGCACTCACAGTAAAATACTCTGCTGCTGAATATACAAAATAAAGCTTGTAGTATTAGAACTTTGAATGAATGATCAAATCAATGATCATTAGGGGTGTCTTTCAGCTCAATGACATAACTTCCTGAAAGTACTTAGAACAATTATGGTTCATAACTTTCATAACTAACTAGAATTAGACATGCTGAAATATATCCAAATTTATGCATATCATCTCTTGCTTCTCATTGAATGAGTACGTTTATTGTTGCATCAAATATTTGTTCTGTAGACTCATAGCTGCTTTTAATCCTTGTTGGATTATCGGTACTTCTTGAATCAGCTAAACTGTTAGATTATCCATAATATAATACACACAGAATTTATGAATTTATGAATTGATTCTAAAGCTTGCCGACTTCTAAATTGAAGGTGCATAATTCAAATTATCTGATCATTCTGCCTTTTGGCATTAAGTTTCTACATTTGTGATAATCTTAAGATTATTGTATCATTTAATTATTTCAGTGCTGGTGGAACTGAATTATTTGGAATAGACATGTTTCACAATATTCTGGACTTGCTGACTTGTTGCTGCATAATTTCATGTAAGGATATAATTTAAGTTATCATTTTAACAAATATTAAACTACCCTTTAATACTTATGGAGTACATTACCCACCTCCAAAATATAGTTTATGATTAGTTGCACAAGTTACAAGTTCACTTCCATTGTGGTTCAGAAGCACACAACATGTTAAGAATATGTCTTACAGTAAATGATAACTAAACATTTTAAAATACTTGTTTTAGTATGGGCATTAGCTTATAAACAATAGCCTTGTTTGTGCTAAGTCTGCTATTACCTTTCAAAAATTGGGGCAGGATTAATAGTCATGTGGAAGAAAATGGATCATTTAAGGCTAGCCAACATAAATGTATTTTGGGCTATCACATGTAACCAATGGGTAGAATGTGTTGATGAGGTAATGGAGAGAGACAATGAGAGTAATGCAGTAAATATGGTCATCGAGAGACTATTTGGTAAGTTGTTGCTAAAGAGATCTTTCAGAAAAGTTGAAGCATAGAAAGGACATTGATTGAGTAATTATGAAGTTAGTTACGTAAGGGAGAACTGAGGATTATGATGAATGGGTGTTTCTCAGAGAGGAAGAATGTGAGGTAGCATTCCTCAGAGATTAGTGTTAAAGCATTGCTTTTTTTATTCTACATAATTTGCATCAGGATATAAAAAGACTGGTTGAATCTGGCAGATGAAGTTTAACATGGAGATATGCAAGGTGATGCCTTTCGATAGAAAGTTTGCTGAAAACACGCCACACAATCCTAAAGTCTTAGGTTGTCAATGCCCAACTAGAAGCCCATCAAGCTGCAATAAGTGTACTAGGCACTTATTTCAAATGTAACTAAAACATATAAACACGTAAAAAATATTTAACAACTATATATATCTTTTTAAAGCTGAGAAAACTGCAAATAATCCCCAGGGGCCTGGAATCCAAGAGAAATAACAATGAATATATGTCAATGACAAAATTAAAGCTTTAGTATTATTATTAATTCATTACCTACTCTATCATTTATTCTTACAAAATGAATCAAATGGCTTTCTAATTAGAAATAGAGCTAAATTTAAATGATGGAAGACAGTGCTACTGCTTTGTTATTGCTGCAACATGATAGAAGATTACAAGAGCTGTATTAAAAGATGTCCCAAATTTTCAATTTTCCTGCCGACACCCAAACTTACTAAATACACTGTTTATTTAGCGCAGCAGAATAGATAATAGACAATAGGTGCAGGAGTAGGCCATTTGGCCCTTCAAGCCAGCACCGCCATTCAATGTGATCATGGCTGATCATCCCCAATCAGTACCCCGTTCCTGCCTTCTCCCCATATCCCCTGACTCCACCAATTTTAAGAGCCCTATCTAGCTCTCTCTTGAAAGCATCCAGAGAACCTGCCTCCACCGCCCTCCGAGGCAGAGAATTCCACAGATTCCACAGAATAGGCAAAATCAAATTTCAAAGCAGCCAATTTCCACAAAAAGTTATGTTACTTTGTTGTCTGCGCTTCCCTTATGCTGTTCTGAAACAAGGACTGACTAATTTAGGTGTGAATAAGGTACACAGGACAGCTGTAGACTTAAAAATGACAACTCAACATCTTTTGTCATCAAACTTGACTGGGTTGCAAACCCAGTATTCAATTGGGAAATTGATGAATAGTAACAGATTTCTGCAAAACAAATATGTACAGTAACCTTCTGAGGAAATGCGTAGGAAGGGAGGATCTTTTTCAGACATAGAGGTCAAAAGGAAACTTAATGAGTCACACACAAACAGCAATTACTATCATTATTTAGCAAGGTTTTACAAAAAAACAACAACAGAATATTAGTTTGAATCACTGCCTCCCCAAAATGCTACAAAACAAATGTGCAAACATTCCCTGAAATGGAAACTCAGCAAAAACTCCTTGTTAATTAAAATTTAAGTGTAGATTTTCATTAGATCTGTCTTTCCTTGATTCTGTAGCATTTGCCATTTGTAATACCAGCAACTGCACCTCAGAAGCAATTAATTAGATATGATATACTCTGGATCTAATTAACATCCTATTTTTTTGTTATCTGCTCTTGTGAGGGAACATTATATTATTTGAGTGAATTTCAAGACAATGTATTCAAAAAATAAAAAAAGTTGGTGGAAATCTGAAATGAAGACAGGTCTGTTTTGATGACGTTTTTGACCTGAAACTCTTTCCACAGGTGCTGCCTGGCCCACCGAGTTGATGGTGATTAATTTTGTCCAGCAGTCCAACACAATAATACTCAAAACTATGACACAAAATGCACCAGACTTCTCCATTGCAGTCCTTACATATATGTGTAGGAACACATTCGCTCAGTCCGCCTGAACCTATCAGAACTCCCGGTGGCTAAACACTTTAATTCTCCTTCCCATTCCCACACTGACCTTTCTGTCCTAGGTCTCCTCTATTGTCAAAGTGAGGCTAAATGCAAATTGCAGGAACAGCACCTCATATTTCGCTTGGGCAGCTTACAGCTCAGTAGTAACTTCAAGTAACCCCAGCATTCCCTCTCTCTCTATCCCTCTCCCACCCAAGTCGCACCAGCTTGTCATTTTCACCCAACAAACAGCTAACAATGGCCCATTTCCTTTATCATCATTATTTTTTTGCATATCTTTCATTCATTGTTCTTTATCTCTCTCCATCATTGTCTATATGTCTCGTTTCTTTCCCCCCCCCCCCCCCCCCCAACTAGTCTGAAGAAGGGTCTCAAACTGAAACGTCACCCATTCCTTCTCTCCAGAGATGCTGCCTGTCCCGCTGAGTTACTCCAGCTTTTCTATCGTCGCCCATACATATATGCTGGCCCACCAGCAGGGCAGATCTACCAGGAATGGTGGCATGGTGGTACAATGATATACAGGGAGAACACACCAGACCTTGGAGAACTTAGCATTTTCTCTGAACCACACTCGGTCATCACATCAAGCATGGACAAGGAAAACGTCTCCACTACTCACCTGCATTCTCGCTGAGCTGATGAATCAGTGTTGAACAACACTTGGAAGAAACATTGAGAGTCAAAAGGATGCAAAATGAATTCTGACTGTGGGAATTAAATGTCCATCACTGGGCCTGGCAGGGATTTATTACACACAAAGGTGTATTTATGATACTTCAGGAAATGTTAGGAGAAAATAGAAGGGCCCTTGAGGCAGACCATCGAATGTGACCTGCTCTGTAGCTATTGATATTTCGGAAAGTAATTTTAAATCTTTTTTAGCAGTTTTTAACAATAAAATAAAACAGTTGTTGCGTAGTTTAATCCTGTGTGGCTTGGTCTAATAATAATAATAATAATAATATTTTTTAAATATTATTTTGCTGTTGAGACTTTAAATTCTCTTTATGGTTTTAAACAGTATTTTGCTGCCATCCCAGAGATCAAAGTTTTGACCGATGTTGAAAAGGACATCAGCATTTTAGTACAGTTCTAGTCCTCCTGTGTTAAGTGGTGTCAGGTAACAGACCAAACAGCCTGAGCCTGTAAAGGCAGAGCTGCCAGAGAAAGATTGTGGCAAGTAAATCCTGTTCAGTTCATTGTCACATTTACATAGGTACAGTGAAAAGCTTTTGTTGCATGCTAACCAGTCAGTGGAAAGATAACACATGATTGCAATCGAGTCATTTACCGTGCATAAATACATAAGAAAATAATGTTTAGTGCAAGGTAAAGTCTGATCAAAGATAGTACGAGGGGCACCAATGAGGAGATAGTAGAATCTGGAGGTGTGTGTATTCAAACTTCTTTACCTCTCGCCCAATGTGAGAGGGGAGAAGAGGAAGTGGCCATGGTGCGAATCGGCATTGTTTATGCTGCTGTAAATGAATGTGGATAAACCCATTTGATCTCATCCTTGTTAATCTAACTGTTGCAGATGTAGCTCTCTGTTAGAAGTGGCCAGCGCACAGATTTGTAGAGATCCTGTTCTTGCACCAAAGACACAGTCTAGTTGTGCTTCGTGGACTGCCAATATGGTAAATGGGATTATCCCAGAACAGATCTGACCAGTCAATACTGTGTATCAGTGGGGTGCTGTGGACCATCAGAAGCAGCAGAAGCTTACATTGCCATGATCTGTAGCCTCATGACCTGTCAAATCCTTCACTTTAATATTACCATCAGGCTACATCAGCCCTGGTTCAATGAGAAGTGCAGGCCAAGATCGGAGCCAGGCGTACCAACAGTGATGAGGTGCTGGCCTTGTAAAGAAACATTGCATGATTTTCTATGTGTTAAACAGCCAAGATAGCATACAATCAACAGAGGGCGACAATCTCATCACCAATGGATCCGATCAAAGACCTGCTGCCTTTCCACATCTAGTCATGAATCATGATAGATAATTCAACACTAAAAGGGGCGACAGCTCCAAGAACATTGTGATCCTCAGCAATTTCAGGACACAGCATTAATATTCAGCTAAAAGCCAAATAGATGATCCATCTTCACTCCCTCCTGAAATTCCACCATTGCAGAAGCCAGCCAATTTGATTCACTTCACATGACAGCAAGAAACGTTTGACAGCACTAAATACAGCAAATGTTATCGGATAGTCAATAGTACTTTGCTGTCACACGTACCTAAATACACTGATTTTTGTTTTTCTTTTGCATACAATCCAGTAAAGTCATGTTATACATAAGTATAATCATAATTAAGTACATGAGTGCAACAGTTATAGTGTAAAAATTGTAGACTCCCTTTGAGGCTGGATACAAAGAATCTCCACATTTCCAGCTACATCAGGACCTTTCAAGTATCAAGTCCTTGAAAATATCGAGTCTTACCTGGATTTTAAAGCCCCATTGTCTTGGCAGCGGCACTGGGTCGGTGATATCAGGGTTGGTCTGGCCTGGCGTTGTCCTTCCCCCAACTCTCAATGCCACTGTATGTTAACCTCAGGGTGGCCTTCAGTGGTGCCTGATCCACGTGATCCCTCGGTTGCTGTAAGGGCTCCAGCAGCCCGTTCCACCAACACCTCAACCCATGACTATGCCGTCCTCATGCCTCCTGCCTTCCATGCACCAAGGCATCTCCCAGAGCTGACCTCAGAACCCCTAAAGAGACACTGAGGGCACAGGAGGTGGGCTCACAAGCCTGCTCACAGGCACTGATCATCTTCTGCTCCACATGCCACCATAGCCATCTCCAGTGATGCATGCTCTCCAGACTCTTACCTCTGCTTTCCATCCTTCTTTTAACCATTGGGATCAGACAACATCACAGCTGTAGTACTGAAGAACCATGCTCCAGATGCAACCATGCCAAGCTGTTCCTATATAGTTACACCACTGACCTCTATTCAGCAGTTACCCAGGTGAGTCCAATCTAGACAAATGCAAACTAGCACCCAATCAATTGACCCTTAATCATCGTCAAAGTGAAAGAAACTCTCATTAACAGTGCTACCAAGCAGCATTTTTCCAATAACACCCTACTCAACAATGCCCTATTTGGGTTCACTGAGCCTCATTGCAGCCTTGAACATAATGTAGAACAAAAGACCAAATTCTTGAGATGAAATGAGCGCAATTGCCCTGACATTAAGGCAGGATTCAACCAAGTGTAATATCTAGGAGCCTTGCAGAAACCGAAGTAAATGGGCAATAAAGGGAAAATATTTCATTGTGTCCTAAAAATAAGAGTCACATAGCATGGAAGGAGGCCCATTGGCCCACTATGGATGGAAGCATTGTTTACAAAAAAGAATTTGGTTATGACCATCAGAGATCAATCAGCCCAGCCCCAAGACATCTCTGCGGGAGATCCTCAGGCAATTGAGGATGGGTAATAAGTTTAGGTCCACAACCGATTTTCTGGCATCCTTGGTTCCCGAGCCTTTCTGGATTTTCCATTTTGCCAGAGGTCACGGCCTCCGAGAAGAGTCCAACGGTACCGGGACGGTCTGCCGAGGAGCTGAGATATTGTCCCTCAAAGTTGGCCTCGAAAGTCGGCTATGGGAACGGATCTGCTGGTTCAAGCCATGCCTGGGTTCCAGAGCCCTGGCTGGAGGGGGTAATTTTGACCTGCCCGTCGGCAGCCCCAATGAGGATGAGATTGGCCGCCTCACCCGGCCTAGGTGCCACATTTTCTGGGGGACTTCAAGTGTGCTCTTATAATTTTGTCCAGATTAAAGGAGGTGACATCCAGCATCTAAAAATGAATATATACAATTCTGAAAAATATTTTATTTAGTTAATAACAGTTATAGATTATAAAGTTTTAGGAGTGGCACAGCGGTAGAGCAGCTGCTTCACAGTGCCAGAGACTATGGGTGCTGTCAGTTTGTAGTTTGTACGTTCTCCCTGTGACCATGTATGTTTTCTCTGGGTGCTCAGGTTCCCTCCCACATTTCAAAGACATGCAGGTTTGTTGGTTAATTGGCTTGTGTAAATTTCCCCTAGTGTGTACCAAGTGAAAGTGGGATTACATAGAATGTAAGGGTGATCGATGGTCAGCGTGGACTCGAATGGGCCGAAGACTCCACGCTGTAACTCGAAACTAAACTAAAGTTTGATTGCCAGAATGTTTGACAATTTGTCTCCAAAATACATTATGCAGACTTTACATTGGATTTGCTAAATAATCTTCCAGACTTGTTTGTCATCAAATGTTTGTCATCAATAATAACAAAAGCTGCAATTGCACTGAGTGAGTGACTATTCAGTAGAGAAAATTAAAATGGATGAAATTGCTTACACTTCAGTATAGTTCAACATTTGATTGGGAAACATGATACCTTCAAATTTAATTCAAATTCTTATCATCATTGCCTCAAAATGACATTACTGATCATGTGACAAGTTGCACTAGAAATGGTTACAAACGTTTAAACAATCTGGAGTTTAAATGTGCTGCCTTCAATAAAATGTGAACTTTGTGCATCTGCAAACAGTCAATCAGAGATTAATAGCAGAAGGAATAATATGGATTGAAACATTCTTAATGCATTAGCAATCATTCATGGATTGATTGGTGAATCAAGAATTTGGTATGGGTACTTCATATATAATCACCTTGGAGACCTTTGCCTGGCATGAAGATTACAGCCTCTGGTCTTTTCTGGCTTGCATCAGCTGTTTGTGTGTTTACTGATAAGAATCAACTCTTGATTCTTAAAGGAACATTGTCTGTAACTCATTATCACCTTGCCCACAGTCAACAATGGACCCTTGTGGGCTCCACCTTCCCTTGATCATCATTACTTTTTGCATATCTTTCATTCATTTGTTTTATATCTCTCTATATCACCCTCTATATCTCTCATTTCCTTTTCCCCTGACTCAGTCTGCAGAAGGATCTTGACCCGAAAGGCCACCTATTCCTTTTCTCCAGAGATGCTGTCTGACCCTCTGAGTTACTCCAGCTTTTTGTGTCTATCTTTGGTTTAAACCAGCATCTGCAGTTCCTTCCTACACCTATTACCTGTGTTTACTGCTCCAGTAAAACCTGTAGTACATTGACAAAAAAATAGTTAAATCATGTTCACTTAAGCATAATGATGAGCCGGAGTCTCTGACCAAAACATATTCTGTGTTCCACATTTTTTCAGCAGCTGCCCTGTCAATGCTAGCAATGCTAGCTCTGCTGAGTGCAAATATGGATTCATTCCTTAATGTACCTTTAACTTGCAAGCTGGGGAGGGGATTCTTTCATAGCAAGGGAGTCACATGGAGCTGGGCCACGTGGGGTTGGGCCAGACATGGGGGTGGGGGGAGGAAACTGCATGTCTCCCCTCTGCCATTTTTATTCACCACCCTTGCCAACACACCCACCTCCGACACCAACTAGGCTTCTTTAATCCTGCCGCTGTGCTGTACCTGGCATCCAGTGCATTCATTAAGAACTGACTCTTTTTCTGGCAGCTCGGAGAGAATGCGGCAGCTGCAGCTCTGCAGGCAACTACTGTGGTAAATGGTTTTAATACATAATTCAGGGAAAAAACACTTTAATAATTTGTCCTCGGGTTTTGCCCCAATACCTAATTGTTTTTGTGTGTTTGGGGGTGGGGGGGGGGGGGGTGGGGGGGTCACTCAATTGACAGGTGGCATTGAGCCCACTTAATATGTCACAAACAACAATCTTCAACCTTAGGTCAAAGCAGAACATAAAGAGGAGACAACACCAGGGCTGAAGTTGCAGAATTAACGCATTTATGTGATAAACTTAGGAGATTTAGCCACATCATCCTGTTATGTCTAGCACATAATAATAATTTGTAATCTTTGGAATTTCAACTTGATTTAACAAATAACGTCAGAATAAGAATTATTAAGTCAAGAAGTAAAATGCATTGTCAGTAAACATGACACCATATGGTGCTATCCAATCTAATCTCACAATTACTGTATAATGCTTCTTCCCCACAGCAAATTCCCACTCACAGGAAGTCTTGTTGCATTGTATATTCAGAATGTTATTTGCAACTGCATTGTTGAAGATATCCTTCAGAGTAGAAAGTGACAAAGATTAATGTATGTTGTTCCCATTGCATAGTTTTGAAGCTAAGCTGAGCTATATATACTGCTACCCTGATCTTACATGTTTCACTCAACCCTCATCCAAATGCTGGCAGATACAAACCCAGTCTGCCCAACCTTTCCTCATAAAACAACTATATCATAAAAACATGAATGGCATTGCTGGCATCTTCATGTCTGAGTAGACATATCCCAACAAGCAACATTATTTCTGAAGATAGACACAAAAATGCTGGTGTAACTCAGCGGGACAGGCAGCAACTCTGGAGAAAAGGAATAGGTGACGTTTCGGGTCGAGACCCTTCTTCAGACTGAATGTCATGGGAAAGGGAAACGAGAGATATAGACGATGATGTAGAGAGATATAGAACAATGAATGAAAGATATGCAAAAAAAGTAACAATGATAAAGGAAACAGGCCATTGTTAGCTGTTTGTTGGGTGAAAATGAGAAGCTGGTGCGACTTGGGTGAGGAAGGGATGGAGCGAGATGGAATGCTGGGTTACTTAAAGTTACAGAAATCGATATTCATAGCGCTAGGCTGTAGGCTGCCCAAGCAAAATATGAGATGCTGTTCCTCCAATTTGCATTTAGCCTCACTATTTCTGGCCCATTTATTCAAGCTGTGCTAATTCTGTGAACAGCATCTAGAAGGATAGGTAAACAGACAGATACCCAAAGGATTTCACTGTTCATAAGCTAACAACAGAACAAATGAAGTGCGAACCAGCTAAATAAAGCATAAGCACAGAATTATCCCTCGTCGGTAATTAGATGGTCCTGTTGACATTCGGGAAACAGAATTTTGGCTAATCAGATCTCTGTAGAAAACCTAAATACTTTATAACTTTTTGTAAAGGGTGAAACTATAAGTACAATTTAGTAGCTAAATAAATGGCAGCCTAAATTGAATGCTATTATCTTTAGAACGTCTGTGAGATTATTGGTTTTATATTTATAAGTGGTGGTGATGAGTCAGAACAAAGATTACTGCATTTAAAAGGCTGGCTGTCCTCAATGCTGGATGAGTCATATTATTTATTGAAAGAAAATCACAATAATTGAAACATCTTTCTGCCTCCGAGAAATCCAAGGTACTTTACATACTTGAATCGGGATGTTTATAGTAATAGGGGCACTAAGTGCGCTCCTGAGTCACTCTTCCTCATTGCAATCCTTGTCGTTAACTCAGTCAGGTGATGTTTTTCATAACTGTATCAATGGTAAATTACCATTAGCATGTTGCATTTTACAGACTGTCAGAAGGATAGATCTGTATTATTTACTTCAATGATTTAGGGTCCTTTGCACATATTTTGGCATCAAATCAATTCCACGCCATGTATAGACACCAATACACATCACAGCTATCTATGACAAAGCAGATACTATAAGCAGAAGGGATATGACAACTAGCTCGCAATACCCAACAGGAAGAGCAGAAATACCCCCAAAGCTACTGATACACATGGAGTAATTCGATCATAAGACCATAAGTGATAGGAGTAGAATTAGGCCATTCGGCCCATCAAGTCTATGCTGATCTATCTCTCCCTCCTAACCCCATTCTCCTGCCTTCTCTCCATAACCTCTGACACCCGTACAAATCAAATCAAATAAATGTACTCTATAGAACCACTGAATTTGGTCAGAAGTCAATTTTGTACCTTAATGTTTTATAGAAGATACGATATACAATGTCTTACCAGATATACAATGTTTGTAGGGTTCAAGATATATAATGAATCTTACAAATTCACATTCAATCTACCGCGATTTGTAATCAACATTACACTGCATTCGTGCAACATTGATATCACAAAGAGGAAATTAATGAAGTAATCATAGCCACTTTCACGAGCATTGAGAGGGAGGGAGGAGGCCGGGTCAGCAAGCATTAAATGCCATTATGCTGCAAAGAGAGCAGAGAAGATTTCATAAATGATAGTAGCATGATTAGGTCATCCGGCCCATCAAGTCCACTCCGCCATTCAATCATGGCTGATCTATCTTTCCCTCTCAACCCCATTCTCCTGCCTTCTCCCCATAACGCCTGCCACCCCTGACATTGTTGTTTGATATAGTTAATGTGCCTTAATATTTTTACTTTACAGAAAATAAACATAAGATACAAAGTGCTTACATTTTAAGTAATGATAAGCATGTAATAATAAGTAAGAGCACTATTCACTCTTAAAAGACATAATTATAAATTGTCTAACGTGATGAGCGATGCATTTGCTCATGATATGTTTTATGCATCCTGACATATCTTGCAACAAACAGCAGCATCTCTTAACTATTGAAGATAACATAGAGATCAGCCAGAAAATATATATAACTGAAGAAGGGACCAGACCCAAAAGGTTACCTATCCATTCCCTACAAAGATGCAGTCTGACCTGCTGAGTTACTCCAGCATTTTACATAGAAACATATAAACTAGGTGCAGGAGTAGGCCATTCGGCCCTTGGAACCAGCACCCCCATTCAATATGATCATGGCTGATCATCCAAAATCAGTACCCCATTCCTGCTTTCTCCCCATATCCTTTGATTCCATTAGTCCTAAGAGCTATATCTAACTCTCCCTTGAAAACATCCAGTGAATTGGCCTCCACTACCTTCTGTGGCAGAGAATTCCACAGATTCAAAGCTCTCTGGGTGAAAAAGTTTTTCCTCATCTCAGTCCGAAATGACCTACCCCTTATTCATAAACTGTGATCCCTGGTTCTGGACTCCCCCAACATCAGGAACATTTTGTGATATGAACACTGCTCAGCACAATTATTGTTTCCACATTGAGAGAAAAAAAACCTGGGCAAATGCATCAAAGGTGATGGAGTTAAATGAGTTAAGGTCAAGATTGGTCATGAATTAATTGAATGCTGGAGAAAGTTCAATGTAGTAGGTGGACTAGAAAATGGAAAGATTCTCTTCCAATTATCCACACTTATTCCACGTTGTTCTGACATTCCAATAAAATATCATATTCCAATAACCCAGCATGAGTTAACATAATATCTCAAACACTTGTGCATGGACTTGTATCTAAAGCATAAAATATTTTATGTCTTTTGAATTGAATAGTAAACCTGAGCAGTTGTTCATCTAAACAATTCAGCATTTCGAAAAAAACATTTGTCTTCCTCATTTATCACGTCTTCTACAGGCATATATCAACATTAAAGTTGGCAAAGCTGTATTTTGACAAAATATATTAATTCACAGCATTTGAATAAGAAAATTGTTTTCAGAGCAATTCGAGCAAAAACAGTTAAGATATATTCGTATAATTCATCCTCAGGCAACATAAAGGATCGGGCTGACTTCAGTTAACAAAATATGTTTCAATTAAGAGCATATATTAACTACGGCTCCAGTGACTTGCTCTGCAAGCTGTTTTAATTTGTCAAGACTCCCACTAGTTTGGTTTAGCTGATCCGCTGTGAAGCTATGTGTATTACTAGAGTAATCTGTGATTTTCTGTACATCTATGAAGATGGAAGTAATACCCATGACATTCTACCATAACAACAAGTTTTGTTGGATCATTCCTTTAATGCAATACCACAGACATTTCAATGCTTCCAAGAAAGCCAACCCATAAATTATTATTCTTCCAAAAAGATGCCAGCAATGCCTAACAGAGACACAATCCTCATACCTAATCCAACCTCATCTATTGCATTCGCTGCTCTAGATGCCAGCTGATCTACATCGGTGAGACCAAGCGGAGGCTTGGCGATCGTTTCGCCGAACACCTCCGGTCGGTCCGCAATAACCAACCTGAACTCCCAGTGGCTCAGCACTTCAACTCCCCCTCCCATTCCGTATCTGACCTCTCTGTCCTGGGTCTCCTCCATGGCCACAGCGAGCAACACCGTAAATTGGAGGAAATGCACTTCATATTCCGCTTGGGCAGTCTACATCCTGGGGGCCTCAACATTGAATTCTCCCAATTCTGCTAGCCCTTGCTGTCCCCTCCCCTTCATCAGCCATCTGGTTGTCTCCTCCCCTCCCCCAGCCCTCGGACTCCTCCTCCGCCTTTGTCCTTTTATCCTTTCTTCTCCCCACCCCCTATCAGTCTGAAGAAGGGTTTCGGCCCGAAACGTTACCTATTTCCTTCGCTCCAATAGATGCTGCTGCACCCGCTGAGTTTCTCCAGCATTTTTGTGTACCTCCAACCAGAGTGCTGTTGAATGTATCACAAGTGAAAAATCCTCAACTTTTGTTTTCATTCATATTAATTAATCATAACATCCATATACAGTGCAGACAAAGGTGGCGCCCAACCCTGGCGACTCTTTGTGTGCTAGTCACAGAAGTAGATCTACAATCACGCATTACAATCGCTCCACTCTTTTAAATCTCTAAGCCGACAACAACATTTCTTACTTTCATGTATCTGTACACTGTGGATGGCTCGAATGTAATCATGTCTTGTCTTTCCGTTGACTGGTTAGCACTCAACAAAAGATTTTCACTGTTCCTCGGTACACCTGACCATAAACTAAACTGAAACTCAACAACCTCAGAAGTAATCGTAATAGTCGAATGGAGACACAAGATTCTGCAGCTGCTAGGATCAGGAGCAAAAACAAAACAATTTGCTGTGGCAACTCAGCCGGTCACACAGCGTCTATGACAATTGATGTTTTGGGTTGGGATCCTTCACTGGAGTGAAAGTAGAGGGAATATGCCAGTATAAAGAGGTGAAGGAGAGGAGTGGGGCAAGAGTCGGCAGGAGATAGTTGGAGTGGGTAGGAAGGAACTGCAGATGCTGGTTTGAACCAAAGATAGGCACAAAAAGCCAGAGTAACTCAGTGGGTCAGGCAGCATCTCTGGAGAACAGGAAGAAGGGAGTCTGAAGAAAGATTCTGACCCAAAACATAACCTATTCCTTTTCTCACTGATGTTGCCTGACCCGTTGGATAGCAGGATGGATTAGTTGAGTACTTTTATTGCTGGGATGCTTAGCATAAAGCCATCACCTCTTGCATGGTAGGAATCATTGACAGTGTAGAGCTGAGACAATGTGCGCTTATGCAATCATCATCTGTGTATGGCAAATCATTTACTGAGGGCGGACATTGTTTTTGAAGTGGATACAATGAAATTTTATACCGCAGATTAACTTTATTCCATCAGACAACCTTTTGAAGATAAGGTGAAGTACTACAACAAGTAATATTAAGAAAGGATTTGGCAACGGGATTGCGTCTGTGGTGGATCCATTGGCGAGGATTATCATTTCAATGCAATTGTAGAATAGATGAAGGATGATGCCAGATATTTGAAAACAATTTCAGAAGGATGTTTGGGAGCTTCGACTAACCAAAACGAATTATTTGTTTCAATTCGAAAAGATTAAAGTATGTGCATAAAATAAAAAAAGATAGAATAAACGTGGGACATAGAACAGTGCCGAACAGGATACAGAGAACAATCTTGATCTCTGGTACATAATGGCTGAACTATTTCAGCAAAGATAATGATCAATTTATTGCAAGTGGCAATTTATGAGGAAGAATTAGTGAAATTTTCAGTTCATTATTCTGCTACACTTGGTTTAAAATGCCAAATGGAAAGTGAATCAAGTTCAGCTATTAAACTTTCTTTCCTAGTTCTGATGAGTGTCACAGACCTGAAACAATGTGGGGGTTTTTTCCACAGACGCTGCCTGATGTGTTGAATTTTTCCTGCATTAGCTTTTTTTGTTTCAGCCATTAAACGTTCTCACTTAGTCGGACAATCATCTAGCTTATTTCGCATTAGCTTTTGACTTGAGGTATCAGTAACTTTGAGATGAAGCCACAACTGAGTCACAACCTTAAGGAGATGACAAATATGGGAATTCAAGACAAAAACCAACATGGTGCCAGGAAGAAGCAGGTAAAGAAACACAAGGTTATTTGAACAGGGGTTTATCACTGATAATGTTTCAAAAGATTAGTCTGGCCACTTGTGTATATATACACTGCTTGATTGTTGTGCCACAAAGAATAAGGATGCTAAAATTCTTCAAACACCAGCAATGGGTATGAATAAATATGCATTTAAATTACCGAAGAATCACTACCTTTATGCACCTCCATCACTAAACACTATTCTGTACCTCTATAGTTACAAATGTCAGGCGAGAAATCTTGGCATATTCCCTAGTTCTTATGTGTTATGGAATAGCTTTGATCATTTAAAGTGTTCTGCAAATGTGTGTATTGCTGACACAGAGGAATTGTATTACAGTCTGTTGAGCAGATGACATGGAGACTAATGGAACAGCAGTGACATCAAATCAATATGCAGTGTGCTTGACATCACTGCCACAACACTATGACATGCATATGGAATGAAGAAAGTTTTCAGGAGGTTGTAGATCTGTTCTGACATCTGTTACCTGAGCCGTTGCTGGAAAGTCCACCACGGAAGAAAGTGATGGAATCCTCACCACCAGTTCCAATGCCTATGATACTGGAATTGATGATGAGGATTATGTAGGAGGGAACAGCAGGTGCTGGTTTACACTGAAGATAGTTACACAATGCTGAAGTAACTCAATGGGACAGGCAGCATCTCTGGATAGAAGGAATGGGTGATGTTTTGGGTTGAGACTTCTGACGAAGGGAAATCTTCTGAAGAAGGGTCTTGACCCGAAATGTCACCCATTCCTTCTATCCAGAGATGCTGCCTGTCCCACTTAGTTACTCCAGCATTTTATGTCTATCTCTGATGATGAGGATTCAAAGGTTTCAAAGGTTTCAAAGCCATACGAAAAAAAAGTAACAAGACACACAAATACATGAAAGTTAACATAAACATCCACCAGAGAGGAATCCCCACATTCCTCACTGTGATGGAAGGCAAAAAAGTCCAATCTTCTTCCTCTTTATTTCTCCCATGGTCGGGGCAGTCGAACCATCCGTCAGTGTGATCAAAGCTCCCACAGACGGTGGTCGAAGCTCCCGCGTCGAGGTGAACAAAACTCCCGCGTTGGGAGGATTGAAACTCCCGCGGCTTGGAATTCCCAATGTCAATCCCTGACCAGAGACCGCGGGCTCCGTGATGTAAGTCCACAAGCACCCATAGCTGGAGCTCCAAGGTTGACCCCTGGCAAAGAGATCGCGGGCTCGGCGATGTTAAAGTCCCGTAGGCACCCGCAGTGGAGCTCTCAAAAGTCGGTGTAGCGGCAGATTTTTATATCGTTCAAGAGATTACTCCCTCTAGCCACTTAAGAGACTACATGGCTTTAGGAGAATGTCGTAATATGCATGTGAGCTCTCTGTGAGACCTTCAGAGCTTCTTCACAGATAAATCTTCATAACACAGTCTTTTTATTAATAGTTTCTTTATTGTTGAAGAAAAACAATAAGATATTCATCCGACCTTCTTTTCTGACTCGTACACTTTAATCTTCGTCAAACTCCAGCATATCGCTTTTAAATGTTAGAAAACTCCTCGTGTCTCGGTAAAACTCTACATGGTCGAAGGGTGTTTCTTCTGCCATGTAGCTCCGAGCTAAACTAAAACTAAGCTTCTGTGCAAGAAACCCAGCAGCAAACACGCCCCCGACTACGTAATAAATCCCACCCACATAATTACGGGCAGTCTAAAATTTAAAGACAAATGCCACACAAAATAAGCCAAATGGCCACTACATACCGGCCCCTAATTGTCCCGAGTATATAAGGAGGCAATTATTAATAGACATCAAAAAAGTAGCCATGAAGGCTTAACATATATCAAAAGCAAAAAATAGCATGCACTATATATCCGCATTCAGAATTCTTCAGTGACTCTTCCATCTTCACCTTCACCTTCTAGAAGCAAGCATTACTTGATTATTGGTCTTATTAATACATTGTTTTTAGTTTAAAGTCATACCGTGCGTACCAAACCCTTAACATCAGGCATGATACCCAGTATATAGTCCAAAACATAAAATTCCAAAGCTTTGATAACATGAAACTTCTTCCTCCATGTCCGATCAACTCATGGATGTGTTGTAACAGTAATGTTGAAGTGTGAAAATCCTTCGAGAGAATAACAGGATTTTTAGCAATAACGTTCACCGTTAGGTTTGATTTAATTTCTGGTTCATTAGCAGAGATTTCAAATCCCAGCTCAAGCTTTGGCCATTCTCTGTCTGGCTTACAGAGAGACTCTAGTTCATTGATCCATCTCTTATCGCTTAAGAACCGGTTCGCTGTCAGTTCTCCAGAAACTTCATCTGCAGGATTTTCTTTTGTGTCAACATATTTCAATTGTGCAATATTAGTAACTCCCAATGCTCTTTCCATTGGTAAATCGTCTTTGTCCAAGCATACAGGCTTCTACCCCGGCCCCAATATGAACAGTTACTTGAGGCGAGGTGGTAGCATCAGTAGTAGCTGGCGTCTCCTTCTGTTCTGTTCGCTCCGGCTCCTTCTCCTCTATTTGCTCTGGTAGCTTTTCTTCTATTTGTTCTGGTTCTTTCTCTTCCATTTGCTCTGGTGGCTTCTTTACAGTGTGTAGTGCTTCAGGATGATATTGCTTGAACATAACAAATTATAGGACTCTTACAGTCTGTCACCATGTGTCCTTTATTCAAACATCCAAAACAGATTCCCTTCTCTTTCAAGAAATCTGCCTTTTCTTCATATTCTTTCTTCTTGAATCTACGACACCACCTTATGGTGTGACCAACTTCATCACATAACAAACAAAATAACACAACATAACAAAGGATCTCCATCATATGTAGGAATTTCCGCTGGTGGTAGAGTGAGAGAGGTATTTTGTCGAGCTATGATCTGGTTGAATTCAGCCTGGCTATTCGCCAATGCCAATAATCCATCCTGTTAACTTTGGCATGGCTCCAACGGACGATAGACAGGCCTCTGTGGCACAAACTGGCTTGCTCGAGCCTGTGCATCAGGCCTTGGAAAAGCGTACTCAGTTGTTGGTTTGTCCCGAGCCTCTCCAGTGGCCCCATGGTTTGTTTCGGTCTAGCACCCATTTGCTGAGATTAAGTTTTGCCCATCTTCCACCGTGCCAATGGGTGTTCAAAGCCGTGAAATCCAGTGGACCTCGATTGTGGAATTGATACAACTGCTGACTCAATTGCAGCAGTTTTTCCTCTTTTGTCCAGAGTTCATCACCTTCGATGGTCTAGAGCTGCATCTTGAACCCTCACTTTCCAATATCTCCTTCTTTGATTTGACCACCGCCATCTTTGTGTCTATTTCCAGCTGTTCTTTTCGTCGCCTCAGCTGTTCTTTCTGTCCCGTCATCTCTTCTTTCATCTGTTCTTCTTGTCGCCTCATTTCTTCTTCTTCTCACCTCATCTCTTCTTCTTCTTCTTGCTCAATCTCATGTTTCTTCTTCAAGGCATCCGCTTCTATTGAGAGAGCAGCTAGATCAGATTCAACTCCCAATCGAGCAGAAACCCTTGATACCGAACTGGCTATAGAACCAGATTTATGTCCTGATCTTCGTGTAGATACATTTGAGATACTATCTGGTGGTGTAATCTCATCTTCCATTCCAGCACCTTGTTGCATCACACTTCCAGCTGTTGAGCACATAAGTTGTGGTATAATTTCAGACACTCCTCTGCCTCATCCATGTAATTATTGAATAACCGCAGCTGTACTGCATACCACTGGGTGTGTCTTTCGCGTTCTTCCAGAGATGGCTCTGAGTCCATCAGTGCATTATGTTTCTCTTGAACCTCCTGGCAGAGTTTAAGTAGTGGCTCATATTATATTCCACTTTGATTGCATTCTTGTCCGATTCCATTAGTTTTTTTCTGTTCTCAATTGATTTGGTAACCTGTTTCCATAATTTGTTTCTATCCTTGGTTTCTTTCAGGTAGGCAGCCTGGGTATTACCTGCATCTTCTCAATACTTTTACCTGGCTCTGCCACCTTGTGGTTCCTCTGATGTCTCTATCCCATCCATGGATTTAAAACAGGTCTTGGCAGATTGCCAAGTCTTTAAATTGAACGAACAAGGACTTCTTCAATCTGCTTTGGTTTTGTTGATAAACATTGTGTGGCTATTTTGAAAACAATTTCTCAAGAACAATAACAAATTGGATTTTCAGACAACATCCCTCAATATCTACCAAGTTAATAATGACGTTAGTTCAAATGGAATGTGTCTTATCTTGTCTTCAAAACAATCCAAGGTCGGACATCTGGATTTCTCCAGGCAAAGTAGAAAAACACTTTATTGGCTATCTTCCAAACCAGCAAAACTAGCATTCATTTAACCTTAAAGAAGCCGTTCAAAATTAAAGCTTTCCAGCTTCAATTCTAAAAATATAGTCGTTCTACTCACGATTCTGTGATAATGTCTTTAATCTTCAGATAAGTCGTGTCGATAAACCTCCAGGCCATCTCTGGCCAAGATCTATTGTCTTCAGTTCCTCTTCTGGAGCTGGTCTTCTGGCCAAAACCTCTTTCGAGATCCTAGCCAATTCTTCTGTTCCTCGGGACGCGGCTCTCACCTCCTGTCAGAGGTATCCTTCGACTTTATGTAGCGGCAGATTTTTATATCGTTCAAGATATTACTCCCTCTAGCCACTTACGAGACTACATGGCATTAGGAGAATGTTGTAATATGCATGTGAGATCTCTGTGAGACCTTCAGAGCTTCTCAACAGATAAATCTTCATAACAGTCTTTTGATTAATAGTTTCTTTATTGTTGAAGAAAAACAATAAGATATTCTTCCGACCTTCTTCTCTGACTCGTACACTTTAATCTTCGTCAAACTCGAGCATATCGCTTTTAAACGTTAGAAAACTCCCGGTGTCTCGGTTAAACTTCACATAGTCGAAGGGTGTTCCTTCTGCCATGTAGCTGCGAGCTAAACTAAAACTAAGCTTCTGTGCAAGAAACCCAGCAGCAAACACGCCCCTGACTACGTAAAATAATAATAATAAACTTTATTTCGGACTCAAGCTCCAGACAAGGGACAACATTACATAAAAATACATTGCATATTAAAAACATCATAAAATACATGTAAAATCTTAGTATATCACTTATAAAAGCATCATAAATTATATATTAAAAAAAACACAATACATGAATTAAAATCCAGATCAATGTCCTACAACGAGACAACGATACCAGTGTCTCCACAACTGGGATTCGTAGTATGTAGTGCTAAACCTTATGTTTGACAAGACCACAATAATTACATTTTTAGAGTCATTTATCCTGCAAATTAATTTATACAAATGATTTCTTAGGAAAGCTTCTAATGTACTGACTCCTGCAGCCACAAACATGTTACTAGCACTACACCATCTAGGTTTCCTTAGATGGTGTAGTTCTCATTGCATCATTATAGGCCACCTTTAGTCTCTGCAAACTTGTCTTTCCGTAGTTAGACCACAGGTGCGCAGTATGGAGTGGTGTGCAATATGCTCTAAACAGCGACATCTTCATCACATCTGTACACGCACCAAACTTACGCAAGAGAATATTCGCCTGTGCATGTAGCATACGTCATTGCCTATAAATATCCTCATCATCTGTCATTTGTTCTGTAATAAAATGCCCAAGATATTTTATCTTATTACAGACACTAAGATTATTGTCAGACAATTTAAAATCAGGAAATTTTAGACATTTATCCTCTTTGGTTCTGCAGATCATAACAGCACTCTTACAAGCATTATATTTAATGTCATGTTCCACACCATACACAGAACAGAAAGTTCCGGAGATCAGTGCTAGTTGGACTAAAGACCTCAAGATCATTTGCATACATAATATGGTTCACTAAAATATTACCAATTATGCACTCAGTATTACAGGCTTTCAATTGTTTGGATGGATCATCAATATAAAGATTAAAAAGGACTGGGGACAAAATCCCCCCTTGTCTAACACCATTGCTAACCCCAAATGGGGCTGAGACCCTATTGCCCCATTTTATTTGCATAGTCTGGTGGGCATACCAGTAAGCCAGAATTCTCACAATGTATATAGGCACTCCTCCTTGACTCATTTTAACAAACAGCTTTCTGTGATTAACACGATCAAAGATTTTGGAAGCTTCAATAAAGCACATAAGAATTGAAGAGTTTTTGCCTCTATATTTATTTACAATCTCCTTTAGGGCATATATGCATAAGTCAGTGCCACGTTTAGCTTTAAAATCAAGCTGGTTATCTGTGGAGTTAACAAACTCATTTACTCTCTCCAGCAGAACTCTTTCTAAGACTTTTGACAATATGCTGGCTAAAGCTATGGGCCTGTAATTATTTAGGCTGCCTACTTTACCAGCTTTGTCCTTAATGACCGCACGAACAGAACAGGCAACAATGAGTCTGATAACAAGCCATGAATCATAAAGCCAGTAAAACAAATAGCAAGGAGAGGAGCTATCCTCATACTCCCATACTCAAGATGTTCAGCAGAAATATGATCCAAGCCACTTGCTTTGTTGTTGGACAGCTTGTTCATGGCATGATACATCTCATGTGACTAATCACCATTTGAGTCATTAGTCTCAATATTGTCCACCCTAAACAAATCATCTTGGACACAGTTGAATAAAGTACTATAATGTTGTCGCCATAACTCCACGATATTAGCTGTTCCAGAAATTCCATCTACAGTGCATGGTAGAGATGTTTTGCAACTGTTAAGACCTCTCACTTCTTTCCAAAAATCAGTAGCATTGTTACTTAGCAGCTTCTTAGCCATGGAATCAGCCCTCATAGTAATAACTCCCACCCACATAATTACGGGCAGTCTAAAATTTAAAGACAAATGCCATAATTA
The DNA here is from genome assembly GCA_038087875.1 of Malacoraja senta. Taxonomy (NCBI): domain Eukaryota; kingdom Metazoa; phylum Chordata; class Chondrichthyes; order Rajiformes; family Rajidae; genus Malacoraja; species Malacoraja senta. Next base: position 14,387,338 of record CM075979.1, on the reverse strand, counting down.
ATGACACGCAAAATAAGCCAAATGGCCACTACAGTCGGTCTCCAGCAAAGGCCTCGATGTTAGGCCGCAGTGCGGACGGAGGTAAGATACGGAAAAAAATCGCATCTCTGTCGAGGTAAGAGATTCAAAAAAGTTTCCCCAACCCCCCACATAAAACAAGCTAAAGAACACTAAAACATACATTTAACACAAACTATTTGAATACAAAGAAGGAAAGGACAGAGACTGTTAGCGAGGCAGCCATTGCTGGTGCCACAAGATTCTTGTCCCAGATGCCCAGTCCAGCTTGCACCATGTCCAGTCATTAGTCAGTCCCCATCCAAGCTTTGACATAGAAACATAGAAGATAGGTGCAAGAGTAGGCCATTCGGCCCTTCGATCCAGCACTTCCATTCAATATGATCATGGCTGATCATCCAAAATCAGTACTCTGTACCTGCTTTCTCAACATATCCCTTGATTCCGTTAGCCCTAAGAGCTATATCTAATTCTCTCTTGAATACATCTTGCTACAGAAAAGTAAAGCAATCCAAATACAGCCCCTCTAAATTAATCAGCTTTGTGCTTTTTTTTCCTCACTCAGGACCTCCAGCATTTATGGAAGATCACATTTTGAAGTTTATACTTCTTGTGTCATTATGCACTGCTCCCTAACACAGTATAATTTTAACCTGGGCTTCCATACCTGGAATTACTTACTGTTGGAACTCCACCAAAAACATGATTGGATGTCTTCACCTTATCTTTGATCTTTAACAATCGTTAAAACTTTTATGCCTAAACCTTTGCTCATCTGTCTTAACTTGTTTATTTGACTCAGTATTGATTTTGTTTTCATTCACTTGGACTCCTCTCGGGTGTTCTTGCCTTACAATAGGTACAATATAAATATATGTCAAGTTTAAAAATTAATATATAGCCAAATTGTTTCAGACTCCATGTGATGTGTTTTCCTATGTAGAGTTGCTGCCTTACAACCTCAGAGACCCGGGTTCGATCCTGACAATGGGTGCTTGTCTGCTATCCCGGTGACCGTGTGGGTTTTCTCTGGGTGCACCAGTTTCCACCCATACTCCAAAGACGTACAGGTTTGCAGGTAAATTGGCATTGCTAAAAATTGAAAATTGTCCGTAGTGTGTAGGATACAGGAATCGCTTGTTGGCGCAGACTCGGTGGGCCAAAGGGCCTGTTTCATACTTCCTAATGTCTTTCCTAAACTGCCAATCCTATGAGATTGTTAGACAATTAGAAGAAAGTATTGCATAAATAATGCAAAATAGTAGTTTGCAACAACATGTAACACCATATTCTTCGAGTTCAGTTTCTTAATTACATTTGAATACTCAAATCTGTGGTATACATTGTTATTTAATTTCAGACTAGAGGTCATACGCTGCTGAGAGATAAAATCTATATTAAATGTTGTCAACAGGGAAGAGCACTCTTCCAACTTCATTTCTCAGTACCTGATCATCCTGGGATCTCCAGATCATTCCTTCTTCTCCACATCCCTGTTGGGCAGGAGCTGCAGAAGCTTGCAAGCGCGCACCACCAGACTCAGAAATAGTATATTTCTCTCTGTTATCAGACTACTGAATGACCCTTCCATAAGCTAGGGTACTGTCCCATTCACCTTTACCCCATTGCGGACATTACACTTTGTCTCCGGAGATGGTGTTTTACAATACTGGGAACTATATTCTGCACTCTACCCATTGTACTTGAGTTGGACTTGAATGTATTTATGTATCGTATTATCCGATCTGATTAGACAACATGCAAAACATAGCTTTTCACTCAGTAAAGCTAAACCTAAACTTGGGGATTGGTTGCTTGAGCAGTCAGTGTTTCATGTGTCTGCATATGGCCTCCTGTGCTCTGGCCCTCATTCCCCATCAACATTTATTGCATGCATGGGCATGTTCAGATCCAAATAAATGCAATCTAATTGCTCATATTTGCATGTAATAGAAATCTTTCTAAGTCATGTAAAGACATTGTTAACAGGCTGACAGTCCTTTATTCAGGCTTTGGAACTTATACCGTTGGAATCAGTGATCAGACTTTTGATCAATTGGAGTGATGAATTTTTTGAAGATTTTGTCAGGTCTTTCAATCACCGACTTTCAATCACTTATTTCCCAGTTGTAGTGAAGATCCAGTCATTTCTCCGTCATCCACAAATGATTGGACTATTGTGTACAGACCTGATATCACTGGCCAAGGATTGATATACTTGACATCGAGGGAGTGCAATAAATGATTATCAATCTATTTCAGGAATGGGGTGATCGTCATATGAAGTTACTGCTCCTTGATCACTCGTTTAGTGGAAAACAGTATTCATATTAATTTACATTTACATTTGTATTTAGTTTTTTTCTCAATACCTAGTCATAGTTATAGCAACATGGAGTCACATTGCACAGAAGCAGGCCGTTCAGCTTGTCATGCCTTTGACAACTATCTATACTAACTCCATTTGCCTGCATTATGTCCATCGTCTTCATACCTTGGCTATTCATGTGCTTCTTGCAGATGTCTTTTAGAAACTGATTATATCAGCCTCCAACACCTCCTCTAGCAATGTCTTCCAGATATCAAACACTCTCGAGGTGAAAAACGTTCACCTCCAATCCTCTCTAAACTTTCTCCCTCTCACATTAAACCTACAGTAACTCCCACCATGAGAAATAGATTCTTATTATCTAGTTTATCTATGACTCTCATAATGTTATATACCTCAGTGTGCTAACTCCCCAGTCTCCATCATTTCAAGGAAAGCAAACCAGCCCATTCAATCTCTCTTTATAATGGAAGTCCTCCGAGCCAGACAACATTTTGTTCAATCTCTCTGCACCTTCTTCAGTGCAATCACATTCTTCCTATTGTGTGGTGACCAGAACTAAATACAATACTCCAATTGCAGCCCAGCTGAAGATTTAGAAAGTTACTAGACCAAGTGGGACCCGTTGGGTCCCATGTTCACACGGGAGGGCTGGTCCCCCAACGCAATATTCCACCTCTCCACCAATTCCAATATAGGTGGCCAGTGTGGGTGGGGGGGGGGGGCTTTCTGGAGCGCTGGTATGGGTGTTGTTGGCTGCAGGGACTACTGGTCTCCAGAGGGCTAGTATGGACATTGTGGGCCAAATGGATTCTTGGGGTAGCAGTTCAGTCCCTCAAGCCTGATGTGCTGGCAGCTCACTCACGGCTGGTGGGCGGGCAGTTGACTCACGGCTATTCTTTGAAATTCCATTTCAAGCAGAGTGCAAGGCCTCCAAATTCAAATCCATTTGTGCAAATGGTTGTTTGGTTTTTTTGGGGGTTGAAGTAAAAAGGCAGTGCAAATGGTTGTTTGGGGGGGGGGGGTTGGTTGAAGTAAAAATGTCACCCCACCATTTGCACTGCCTTTTTACTTCAACCCAAACCCCCCCCAAACAACCATTTGCACTGCCTTTGTACTTCAACCCAAACCACCCCCAAACAACCATTTGCACTACCTTTTTACTTCAACCCAACCCCCCCCCCCCCCGCACCCAAACAACCATTTGCACTGTCTTTTTACTTCAACCCCCAAAAACCCAAACAACCATTTGCACTGCCTTTTTACTTCTACCCCAAAAAAAACAAACAACCATTTGCACTGCCTTTTTACTTCAACCCAAAAACCCCCCCAAACAACCATTTGCAGTGCCTTTTTACTTCAAACCAACCATATTTTCATTTTCAAACCCCATTAAGGGCACTCACAGTTGAGTAGACATGTGTTCAGTGTTATTCAGAGCTCAGAGAGATGTGAACCTCTAATTTCCTCCATCTTGCAGAGACTGTGGGGCACACCACTTCCGGGGTTTATAGTCCCTCCCCACTCCCACCAGCAGGGGCAGCAGAGAGAATGGCAACATTTTTTAAACATTAATATATCTCTGATTTTTCATCGATGGGAAAAATCCTCCAGTCCTGGCAGGCGGAGGGGGGCTCTGAGAGAGGTGGCCAAAAATGACGGCCGTAGGTGGCGGCGTTCTCTCGGAAATCACAGCACAGCGAGCCAAAAGCGGTCAAGATCAGACTTTTAGTAATATAGATAACATGATGTCCCAACTCTTATATTCTATGTCCTATCTGATGAAGGGAAGTATGCCATATGCCTTCTTCACCACTCTCTCCATTTCTGTTTCCGATTTCAGGGAACTCTGGACGTACTCCAACATCTCCCTGCTCATCAACACTCCTTTGGACTCTATCATTTACAGTCAATGCTCTTCCCTTAATTGATTTACTATTAAGGATCACCCCTCATTTGTTGGGTTTAAATTCCATTTGCCATTGTTCTGCCTCTACAATGATCTACTTCCCTCTGCAGCCTTTGACAGCCTTCTTTGCTTTCTGTAACACTATGAATTTTCATGTCATCCATAAACAGACTTATCATATCTCCTCCATTCACATCCAAGTTATTGATATATAACATTGCAGTACACCAGTGACTTCCAAACAGAAAATCATCCCTCTGCCTGTGCCCTCAAGCCAGAGGTGTTGGCCATGTCTAACATATTGTCAGCCTTCCAGTTCATTGTGGACTAATGGAATTTTGATGTAATTTCAGCTTGCCTTTCACACATTTGGCATAGGCAATGACTTCACTTCCTTTCTGGGTTAACATAAACTATCACTTTGTCGACATGGTCTGGAAAATGGCCATAAGAAACAGATGGACGATCAGCATCTTGTGCCTGTTCCGCTATTCAATGAGAAAACTGTTGACCTTTTACTTAGAAGCGATGCTTCTGCACTACTGTAATTGCATATCCCCGATTCCCTTATTATCTAGAATGTTTTGTCGCGAATATGTTTAGCGTCTGCGCAACCCTCTTAGCTAGAAAATTCCATAAATGTGCAAGGCAATGTCAGGAGGACTGGAGAGTAGTCAATGTTGTTCCATTTTCTAAGCATGGAAGTAGAGATAATCGAGGAAATAGGGAAGCTATTGGAAAGGATTCTTCAGGATAGAATTTACTCATATTTGGAAGAGAATGGGTTAATATGGGACAGCCAGCATGGCTCAATGTGTGGCAGGTCTTCTTACAATCTTGATATCAATCAAGATTTCTAAGGAGGTGACAAAGGTGATCGATCAGAGTAGGGCAGTGGATGTCGACTACATGGATTTTAGTAAGGCAATTGATAACGTCCCTCAAGGTAGGCTGATTCAGAAGCTTAAGTTGCACAGGATCCAAGTGACTTAGTCTGGACTACTCATAGAGGCCAGATGGTTGTGATGGAAGGATGTTATTCTGTGGGTCTGTGACCAAGGATCTAGCCTGGGTCCTCTGTTGTTTGCGATATATATATATATATATAAATGACTTGGATGTAAATATAGATGGGTTGGTTAATACATTTTCTGATGATACCAACATTGATGGAAAAGTGGATAGTGATGAAGGGTGTCTGAGGATACAGTGGTATTTAGATCAGCGTCAGAAATAAATGGAAAAATGACAGATGGAGTTTAGCCCATGCAAGTGTGAGGTGTTGTACTTTGGGAGGTTGAATGTGGGAAGAAAATATATGAACTTGAACCGCAGGATCCCTCTGAATATCAACACTGTTAAGGGTCTTACCATTAACTGTATCCTCAGCACTTCTTAGAGCCCTACCATTAATTTTGTTTGTGCCACCCTTATTCATCTCCCAAAATGCATCCCCTCACACTCATAAGGATCAATATTATTCTTGATTTGTACTGGTGTCAGGGGTTATGGGCAGAAGGCGGGAGAATGGGGTTGAGGGGGAGAGTTAGATGATTGAATGGAAGAGTAGACTTGATGGGTTGAATGGCCTAATTCTGCACCTATCACTAATTCCATAGTTTAAAATTGTCCTTACTTTACCACTGTTTGTCATGTCTTCTCTAAACTTCTATCATACCTCCTATATTCATGTCCAAGTTGTGAATGTATCGGACAACCAGCAAGGGCCCTGACATCCAGCTCTGTGGTACTTTACTAGTCACAGGCTTTCAATCACAAAAAGACAACTCACCACCCTCATCCTCTGCCTCCTTTTAACTTTGGGTTCAGTTTGCCCACTTGTTCTAGATCACACTGGCACCAAACCTTTGGATCAGTCAACCGCCTAGAACATTGCCATACTAAAGTTCCCAGAGACTACTTCCACCATACGGCCATCGACAATGCATTTTGTTAAGCCTTCAAAAAGTTCCATCAAATTGGACAGTTAGAGTTTCTTCCTAACAAAGCCTCGCTGACTAATCCCTGCCTTGCAAGTTAATTCTGTCCCTTGTGAGTCCTGCTCTTTCCATCATTACTCTATTGTCCTTAATATACCCTGCTTTGAAATTGATATGTGGTGTGGAAAATGGGAGCAACTTTGAATAAAAATATCAATACGTCATCTTTGCTGGTTGAATACATAGAAAGGCAAGATATTTTTTAGTTTGTCTGGGTTAGAGATTGAAAGATTTAAGAGGACCTGGCTGTCCTTGCATACAAGGTGAGAGCTCAGATAGATAAGTTGGTTAAGAAGGAACATGGATACCTGCCAAGACATAAAATATAAGAGTAGGCAGGTTTATAAAGTAACTGCAAGAAATTGGGCTTGAGTACTGCCTACAGTTTGGTTGCTGCACCATGGGAAGGACATGATTTCACTGGCTAAGGTGCAGAACACATTCACCAGGACGCTACCTGGGATGAAATGCTTCAGTTATGAGAAGAGACTGGATAATCTGAGTTTGTTTTCCTTGGAGCAGAGGAAGCTGAGGAATGTCCGGATAGAGGTGCACATAATAATTATAGGGAAAATAGTAGGAAAACAGCAGGGAATAGCAGTAAATCGGACGATATGTTCCCCATATCTTCAAGTACAAGGCATAGGTTTGGGGTAAAGGGAAACAAGTTTAATGGGAATCCGAGGAAGAACTTTGTTGCATAGATGGTGGCTGTGATCAGGAGCATGCTGCCTGAGTGGGTTTTGGGGACAGCACTTAAAAAGTATCAAGAAGAGCACCTGATTGCCAATCCACAGAAGGCTACAGACCAAGTATTGGTAAATGGGATTAGTATAGATTTGTTTTTAATGTCAGCATGGACATGACAGGGTGAAAGGCCTGTTTTGAGCTTTATGATTTTATAACGCTCTGATTATATTCCATCAGCTATGATCTGCCATTTGGTCCACGATTATAAACCTCTTTGTCTCATAACACATTCTTTCCAAGCTTTATATTGCCAGCAGACTTGGATATATAGTACCTCTTACATAAATCATTGATAGACATTATAATTAGCTTTACCAAGGCAGAAATCCCTGTGGCACCCCGTTAATTGAAGGCCTCACAATCCGAATGTGCTACTTTTTTCTATTTAAGATTCCTTGCTGGATAACTTATATTTTACTTGCCCTTATCTAATCTGGTTCTACTTAACTTAATTTTGAGCTGTTCCTAGTCCTTAGCTGTGCTGCTCTTTTGGCAAAGGAATCCCTTTAGTTTTGATGTCATACTACTTTCATCACCGTGGTTGGACCATGTTTCCAGCTGAGATATTTACTCACTAGATTGTTGCTGCCATCCATTCAGCATGGAAAATGGCCCTTTGCCCAATTCCTCCATGCAAGCCACAATGCTCTTCCATGCTATTTGCCTACATTTAACCCATATCCATCTAAACCGTTCCTATCTATGTACATGTCCAAGTTTTTTAGAATGTTGTTATCGTACCTGCTTCAACTACTTCCACTGGCAGCTCATTCTCTATACATACCACCCACTCTGTGAATATTTTATGTGCCATGTTATGTTCTTTATTCCTACAAATGATTCTTAATTTATCAGAATAACAGGCACCTGTTTCTGAGAGATAAAATGAGAAGATTTCACACAGTCTGCAGTGCATTAGTGAGTGAAACAACAAAATAAGCACAAATAAGTAAACACCGGGCGGCTCAGTGGCACAGTGGTAGTGTCCCACTTAGGAAACCTGAACGGAAACCTCTGGAGACTTTGCGCCCCAGCCAAAGTTTCCGTGCGGTTCCCAGAGGTTTTTGTCAGTCTCCCTAATGTTCGAAAGTGGTTTCCGCTTCTTCTATGTTCCGGCGATTATTTCAAAAAATTCAAAACCGGCCGCGACTAAAAATAGGTTGTCGTTTTAAAAATCGGTAAAACTAAATTTTTTAGTTGAAGCCGGTTGCGATGCTAGTTGAAGGTGGTTGCCGGAGGTTGCAGGTAGTGGAAGGTAAGACCTCCCTGGTGGAATAAAACTGGGTGAAAAAAAGGTCTTACCTTCCACTACCTGCAACCTCCGGCAACCACCTTCAACTAAGGTGCTGTCGGTATGGAGTTAGTATGTTCTCCCTGTGACCTGCGTGAGTTTTCTCCGGGTGCTCTGGTTTCTTCCCACACTCCCAAGATATACAGGTTTGTAGGTTGATTGACTTTGTATCATTGTAAATTGTCCCTAGTGCATGTAGGATAGTGCGAGGGTACGGGGATCGCTCGGTGCAGACTCGGTGGGCCGAAGGGCCTGTTTCCAAGCTGTATCTCTAAAATTAAAACGGAAAATTAATACATTTCCTCCTACAACAATTTGATCTCAATTCATTCCTCCGGTAGATAATACAATATACATTTAATTTTTCTTCCACAACAGCATTGTGTTTTTCAACAGTGAAGCTAACAGCAAGTACCAGGAGATCTTTAAGGGCAGCTTGAATCATAGATACATAGATACATAGAAAATAGGTGCAGGAGTAGGCCATTCGGCCCTTCGAGCCTGCACCGCCATTCAATATGATCATGGCTGATCATCCAACTCAGTATCCCGTACCTGCCTTCTCTCCATACCCCCTGATCCCTTTAGCCACAAGGGCCACATCTAACTCCCTCTTAAATATAGCCAATGAACTGGCCTCAACTACCCTCTGTGGCAGAGAGTTCCAGAGATTCACCACTCTCTGTGTGAAAAAGTTTGTTCTCATCTCGGTCTTAAAGGATTTCTCCCTTATCCTTAAGCTGTGACCCCTTGTCCTGGACTTCCCCAACATCGGGAACAATCTTCCTGCATCTAGCCTGTCCAACCCCATAAGAATTTAGTACGTTTCTATAAGATCCCCTCTCAATCTCCTAAATTCTAGCGAGTATAAGCCAAGTCTATCCAGTCTTTCTTCATATGAAAGTCCTGACATCCCAGGAATCAGTCTGGTGAACCTTCTCTGCACTCCCTCTATGGCTATAATGTCCTTCCTCAGATTTGGAGACCAAAACTGTACGCAATACTCACCAAGACCCTGTACAACTGCAGTAGAACCTCCCTGCTCTTATACTCAAATCCTTTTGCTATGAATGCTAACATACCATTCGCTTTCTTCACTGCCTGCTGCACCTGCATGCCTACTTTCAATGACTGGTGTACCATGACACCCAGGTCTCGCTGCATCTCCCCTTTTCCTAATTGGCCACCATTTAGATAATAGTCTGCTTTCCTGTTTTTGCCACCAAAGTGGATAACCTCACATTTATCCACATTATACTGCATCTGCCAAACATTTGCCAACTCACCCAGCCTATCCAAGTCACCTTGCAGTCTCCTAGCATCCTCCTCACAGCTAACACTGCCCCCCAGCTTAGTGTCATCCGCAAACTTGGAGATGTTGCCTTCAATTCCTTCATCCAGCTCATTAATATAAATTGTAAATAGCTGGGGTCCCGGCACTGAGCCTTGCGGTGCCCCACTAGTCACTGCCTGCCATTGTGAAAAGGACCCGTTTACTCCTACTCTTTGCTTCCTGTTTGTCAGCCAGTTCTCTATCCACATTAATACTGAACCCCCAATACCGTGTGCTTTAAGTTTGTATACTAATCTCTTATGTGGGACCTTGTCGAAAGCCTTCTGAAAGTCCAGATACAACACATCCACTGGTTCTCCCCTATCCACTCTACTAGTTACATCCTCGAAAAAGTCTATAAGATTCGTCAGACACGATTTACCTTTCGTAAATCCATGCTGACTTTGTCCAATGATTTCACCACTTTCCAAATGTGCTGCTATCCCATCTTTGATAACTGACTCTAGCAGTTTCCCCACTACCGATGTTAGACTAACTGGTCTGTAATTCCCCGTTTTCTCTCTCCCTCCCTTCTTAAAAAGTGGGGTTACGTTTGCTACCCTCCAATCCTCAGGAACTACTCCAGAATCTAAAGAGTTTTGAAAAATTATCACTAATGCATCCACTATTTCTGGAGCTACTTCCTTAAGTACTCTGGGATGCAGCCTATCTGGCCCTGGTGATTTATCGGCCTTTAATCCATTCAATTTACCCAACACCACTTCTCGACCAACCTGGATTTCACTCAGTTCCTCCATCTCCTTTGACCCACGGTCCCCTGCTATTTCCGGCAGATTATTTATGTCTTCCTTAGTGAAGACAGAACCAAAGTAGTTATTCAATTGGTCTGCCATATCCTTGTTCCCCATGATCAAATCACCTGTTTCTGACTGCAAGGGACCTACATTTGTTTTAACTAATCTCTTTCTCTTTTGCAGTCAGTTTTTAGGTTCCCTGCCAGTTTTCTTTCATAATCTATTTTCCCTTTCCTAATTAAGCCCTTTGTCCTCCTCTGCTGGTCTCTGAATTTCTCCCAGTCCTCTGGTATGCTGCTTTTTCTGGCTAATTTGTACGCATCATCTTTAGCTTTGATACTATCCCTGATTTCCCTTGTTATCCACGGATGCACTACCTTCCCTGATTTATTCTTTTGCCAAACTGGGATGAACAATTTTTGTAGTTCATCCATGCAGTCTTTAAATGCCTTCCATTGCATATCCACCGTCAACCCTTTTAGAACTAATTGCCAGTCAATCTTGGCCAATTCACGTCTCATACCCTCAAAGTTACCTTTCTTTAAGTTCAGAACCGTTGTTTCTGAATTAACAATGTCACTCTCCATCCTAATGAAGAACTCAACCATATTATGGTCACTCTTGCCCAAGGGGGCACGCACAACAAGACTGCTAACTAACCCTTCCTCATTACTCAATACCCAGTCTAGAATAGCCTGCTCTCTCGTTGGTTCCTCTACATGTTGGTTTAGATAACTATCCCGCATACATTCCAAGAAATCCTCTTCCTCAGCACCACTGCCAATTTGATTCACCCAATCTATATGTAGATTGAAGTCACCCATTATAACTGTTTTGCCTTTGTTGCACGCATTTCTAATTTCCTGTTTGATGCCATCCCCAACTTCACTACTACTGCTAGGTGGCCTGTACACAACACCCACCAGCGTTTTCTGCCCCTTAGTGTTTCGCAGCTCTACCCATACCAATTCCACATCCTCCAAGCTAATGTCCTTCCTTTCCACTGCGTTAATCTCCTCTCTAACCAGCAGTGCTACCCCACCTCATTCTTCACAGCCAACAATGGACCATTGTGGGCTTCACCTTTCCTTGATCATCCAGCTGGCTTTCATATCTTCTTTTCACACCTACCATTCATTTCTTCTTTGTACATTTTTATATCTCTAGTTTCCCTCTCCCCTGACTCTCAGCCTGAAACGTCACCCATTCCTTTTCTCCAGAGATGCTGGCTGACCCACTGAGTTGCTCCAGCATTTTGTGCCTATCTTCGGTGTAAACCAGCATCTGCAGTTCCTTCCCACACATTTTACAACTAGTAGAGATCTTAATAGTAATATATTTAAAATACTTTATACAGATCTATTGTTGGATGGACAAGCTTCCACAAGCTTTTCTGCAGCAAAGTAGTTGGCTGATCTTATCTGTCTAAATAGATTCTTTATTGATATCCTTTAAATTAATCAATGAAATGCTGCTTCATTCATTTCTTTGAAAAAAACATATCTCGAAAACATCCATTTTCTGAATGTGTAGTCTGAAGAAGGGTCTCGACCCAAAACGTCACCCACTCCTTCTCTCCAGAGATGCTGCTTGCCCCGCTGAGTTATTCCAGCATTTTGTGTCTATCTTCAGTTTTCTGAATGTGAATGCTGTGACTCTTTCATGATGCAATTACCAGCAGCACCTTTGCATTTCAGGAGCAAATACCAAGTTTGTGCTGCATGAGTAATGGAAGGGTTGATCGATCGTTACTTCTGTACAATGGATGCGAAAGGCCAACAGCAGCCGCTGTAGCAGATTAAATTGAATTGATCTCATCTGCGAGGTGAGGATAGACAATCAATACATCCTACCAGTTACTAGAGTGAAGGAACTGGTGACGAACAGGGTTTGTTAAGAACAAGAGAGTTCCATTAGGTAATAGGTTATCCACAATGACTTAAATGAATATCTTGAGATACAAGCAAACGGATTTTCTTAGGAGTCTTATACAAGACTTATCTCACTTAAAATTGTGATGATGGATACAGAAGTGCATTGTGCTTGGACAGGTGAATTGCATAAAGGCTTCTCTCCTGACAAGGGAAGAGTGGGAGTATAGCTCTGCAATCATTGCTGGAGCTTAAGCTTCCGATAATGGAAGGTGACAGTGGAATCGTACAAGCATCTGCTCACTTATCCCTCATTTTCACTTGATTGTAAAGGGCAGCACAAATCCGATAAGATGCCTGAAACTGAATGCCTTCCAATTACTCCTACATGTAGGGTTTTTTTCCCTCTAATTTACAGATCAGTTTTTCAGCCTGTGCAGCCAGCCCACAATTGGCACCAAATGTCTGCTTCGTACAGAATGGGGGAAAAGTTACATTAAATAGTGTCCAATCTATATCCGTGAACTTAATCAAAACTATTCAGCAGCAGAAACAAATGGCAATTAATAGATAAATAAAGTTTTTTTTTACTGCAGATAGAATTAATGTCAGAAAGAACCATGGAAATAGCAAATGCATGGTCTGTACATTGGTGCATACTAATAAACACAATCATATTTCTTAACTAAGATGAAGCAGATCTATCATTGAGATCTACCAGAAAGAAAACCACAAGGCTGAGAGTTTCTTAGAGTTCTACTGTGTTTTTTAGTTCAGTATAATACATCCAAACCTGATTAAATAAGCACAAGCCATATCAATTTGGTGCTAATTGAGTATTCATGAACATCTACACTGGATTAACACAAAATATTCTTGATCCTGGCTTCTGCCAAGTCCACACTCCCAATTTGAATTGTTCACTGTGCCAAGTTTCTTAAAGCTACGACCGTTTCTGACCCTATGGTTAAGCCTGTAAAAATCTTTTTTTTGCTGCAAGGATATTATTTTTACTCATCGTTGTCATTGAACAATAAAGAACCTATCATGAAACCGAACAAGGCACATCACAAACTATTAAGTGGTTTGATCAAATAAAAACACAAATTGCTGGAGTAACTCAGCGGGTCACGCAGCACCTCTGGAGAGAAGGAATAGGAGAGATTTTGGGGTTGAGACACATCTGCAGACTGAGAGTCAAGGGAGAAGGAAACTAGAGGTATGAAAAGGTACAGTATGATTTGTTAAAGTCATCTTATGATCATACTTGTCATACTTTTGCTCAATTTTCATCAAGTTAGTCACAGGAGTTGAACTGGATCGGGATATTTTTGGCAGTATTTATCGAACAATGCCAAAGTAACACTCTTAAAAAAAATCTCCATTTGTGCAGGGTTAAAGCAAAACTCAACAAATTAAAAATATTATTGAAAACCAATGATGACTTGCCAAGCATCACAAAGCAGCAAATATGTTCCATTAGGTCTGTCGTTCTACTTCTTTCCTAGACTGCTGAGTAAACAAATGGCATGGAAAAAACCCTTAAGAACATGCAAAACACACAAATGTTCAAGTGCCAGGCAGGGACACAGATACATTTTGCAATCTGTGCCACATAATTGAGCCAAGTGTAGCTCTTTACACTTCTCAAAAAGCAGGACCGAGTTCCACTGCATCATCAGAGATCAGGCTTTCAAGTACTGCTGAAATGGAATGTGCTCAACACTTCAACTGAGATCAGTTTAGGTGCAGTCTTCTGGTGCAGGAACACTGATTTTAATCAGGGCTGTAATTTGAGAAGGTAATTGGCAAGGCATGTTAGAAAATCGCCTGTCAGCAGAGATCAGCAGAGATTTCTACAGCAGAGATCAGGTCTGGGCTATTTTAACTTACATGCCTCATTCCACTGCGCCTCAATCCATCTATTTACTGCCCTCATTCAAAGAGGATTGGGAAGGAGTGTAGGGGGCTGTATAGAAAGGGGATCCCAGTGGAGGTTTAGAAGAGCACTCCTGCATTTTCATGGCACAGGATTGAAAGCAAAACAATCTACTTAGCATCTTCTCATCTGCCTGGCACCTCCTGATTTTCTTCACCCAAAACGAAAGATGTAATTTTTCTTCAGATTTACCAATGCTGCCAACTGCAGTTATGTTACTGGACCTCATTTCATTTACTAAGTGAAATGTGAAGACTTAACTATTTAACTTCAAAAGATAATAGAAATATTGTAGTTGGTGGTAAAGAACACAGAACATAGTACACCACTGGAACAGGCCCTTTGCCCCACAATGTCTGTGCCGAACATGATGCTAAGACCAACTCTTAACCGTCTCCTTGTAATCTATATCCCTTCATACATATATTACCTAATCCTCAATAGCCAATGTTTACAGGTTTTCAATGGAGTGTGGCACGGACGTTGATCGATGCTTCCACCCTCTGACTTCCACGTTTTTTAGCGACTTCTTATACAGTCGAACAAACAGGTGGAACGGCATTTTCTATCTCTGTCTTTTGCTATCAAGCTCTCCGGGGAGCCATGTTTCACACAGATTGTTATACGTTACATTCCACAAGTGCACTTATTCCTTTCATCAATGTTGGCATCTGTCCAGCCACCACCTGACAAATCCAATCATCCTAAACATCTGGTCAATAAGCAGCAAACAAAATGAGCTGGAGCAATTGAGGGATCAGGCAGCATCTGTGGAGGGAATGGGCAGATGACGTTTTGGGTTGGGATCCTTCTTCAAATTGCTGCATCTGTCTGTCGGTGGTAAAGTGTGCACTTCGTATTTTGCTCAAGATTCTAACATCTGCAGTTTCTTGTGGTGAATAAACATGTCCTCTTTATCTTCGCTCAGTGCCATTATTCAATTCAGTTCCATTGGCTCCATATAGTTACAAGAATGACCATTTTGTACTTAGGCAATATAATGTACTTCTCTCAGTAACTAGGGTTTTAACGATCTTCATGAGGATCATATTAAACAACACCGACACATTAAATCACATACATGTATGTGGACATTGTAGATGAGATATGCATGTGCCTTTAACATAGTGACCTCATACCTACTAACCACTCCCCATATCACAAGTATAACTACAACCTCCCCACCCACAGATCGCTCTCTAGTTCCTGTGACAGACCACGTACAGCTAGTGCAATGTATAATGATACAGTATGAATAAAGATAGAAAGTAACGATGCCTCGTTATCAATCCTTTACATGGTGTCAAATAACTTACCTTGCGCCTCCTGTTTATCGGTTTATCATTTAATTTTGACCCAGTTTTTTGTTTCCCCCCCAACTGTTTCTTGTTATGGCCTCTTCTGCCCGTAAGCCCGATGCGCTCGTTTTTGATTTCGACATCGCCCTTCGATGGGACATATTCAAACGTGACTTTGAACACTATTTCACGATTGCCCATCCTGGCGCCACCCCCGCTCTCAAAGCCTCCCTGCTTCTCAACTTGGCTGGTCCCGACGCCTTGACTCGCTCTGACTTCTTCGTCTACGCTGCTGGAGAAACAGCTCGGGACCCGGTATGTCTGTTGGCTAAGTTTGACGCTATTTGTGACATTCCGACTAATTGCATTTTAGAACGTTTTAAACTGTTAGCGCGGCGTCAGCTCCCTGGGGAATCTGCTGAGAACTATGTCATTGCGCTGCAGGACCTGGGCAGGCGCTGCCGCCTCGACACGTGGACCCCCGATAATGTCATCAGGGACCTACTGGTTTACGGTCTCCGTGATGAGAAGCTCAGGTCCGAACTTCTTCGCAAGCCGGATTTGACCTTGGCCGATGCCATGCACGCTACTCGCTTAGCTGACGCTGTTTCCGCGGCGGCGCCGCCGGCTGAGCAGGCGATCAACTTTGCCAGCACTCCTAGTTATCTCATGAACGCACCCCAGTCGCGACCCCCGGGGTCGCTTGCTGCTCGAGGGGGACGCGCCCCGGGGTTCGGTGCTGCTACAAGGGGAGGCACCCAGCAAAGGTGCCCTAATTGCAACTTCACAACTCATCAGTTCAATGTATGCCCTGCTCTAGGGAAGACTTGCAATTCCTGCAATAAGTTGAACCATTTTGCTGCAGCTTGTCGTTCCCGTGGGAAGCCTGTCGCTGCTCGAAGGCAAAATTTAAACAACCTTCTACAGTCGGATAATGAGCTCAGCTCCCAGCACTATTCCGATGAACATTCTGTTCCCACATCTAACTCCTCTCAGGGGGAGACCAGCTTGTTTACCGTGGTGGACGCACCTGCTATGATAACGGATCCTTCTGTGCAAGTCACTGTGAACAACTCGACCTTCACGGCCAAAATCGACACTGGGGCGGTAACCAATGTTATGTCAACATCCCTTTTCAACCAGTTAAGAACTAATGAGCAGATATTTTCTCAGAGCTCAAACCTGCATGCCTACGGTGGGGAGATCCTTACTCCTGTGGGCAAGGCCACACTACACTGTAAGATACTGAAGACCACTCGGCCCCTCACCTTCTTTCTCCTCAATTGAAGATGCATTCCCCTGCTGGGGATCCAGGCATGCCAGGAAATGGGACTGGTGTCCTTCCACCGGGACATCCACCAGGTGCAGGCTCTTATGGACCCGCTGGCCGATTATCCCGACCGCTTTGATGATAAGCTAGGCAAACTACCCTGCAGCTACAAGATTGAAGTGGACCATAAGATCGTCCCTGTGGTCCATGCTCCTCACCGTATCTCCTTCGCCATGAGGGACAAAGTGGAGGCGACCCTACACAGTATGGTACAAATGGGCGTCCTAAAGGCGGTCGTCGAGCCCACCAGCTGGGTCTCTTCCATGGTTGTCGCTGCTAAAAAGGACATGAGTGAGATACGCATCTGCATCAACCCCAGAGACCTCAACCTGGCCATTCGGCGCCCTCACTACCCTATGAGAACGGTGGAAGACGTCGCTGCACAGGTTGGTCCAGCAACGTTTTTTTCGGTCCTCGATGCCAAAAGCTCATTCTGGCAGATACCACTGGACGAGCGGTCGTCCATTTTGACAACCTTCGCCACCCCCTACGGAAGGTTTCGGTTCCTCCGAATGCCCTTCGGAATCAACTCTGCCAGCGAGGTATTCCAGCGAACCATGGAACAGTTGTTTTCAGATCTGCCTTGCGCCATAATTGTTGACGACATCCTCGTTTACGGTAAGGATGTTGCCGAACACGATGTCAACCTCCGCCTGATCCTGGACCGGGCTAGGCAAATCAACTTGAAACTGAACCCTAAGAAGTGCCGATTCCGCGTCTCGGAGGTCACCTATGTTGGACATGTATTCACCGCTGAGGGGCTAAAGCCAGACCCGCAGAAAACGGCTGCCATCTCAGGGATGCCTCCTCCTACTAACGTGGCAGGCCTGCAACGCTTCCTCGGCTTGGTAAACTACCTGGGGAAGTTCATCCCCGACCTCAGCGAGCTCAGCGCTCCCCTGAGGGATCTGATCAAAAAGGACACTTCCTGGCTTTGGTTACCCAATCATCAGAAGGCATTTGACATTCTTAAGTCTAAACTGATCAGCACCCCCACGCTCAAGTTCTTTGACCTGCAGCGTCCCATTGTCCTCACCTGCGACGCCTCTCAATTCGGACTCGGTGCCGCCTGCCTCCAGGTCCATGACGGCCTGCAGCTGCCTGTCTCCTTCGCGTCCCGCACCATGACCGCCACCGAACAGCACTACGCGCAGATTGAGAAGGAGCTACTGGCCGTGGTGTTTGCCTGCTCCAAATTCCGGGACTACATCGTGGGCAACACTTTCACCGTTGAAACTGACCATCAACCACTTGTTACCATCCTCAACAAACCGATCCATGTGGCCTCATCACGTCTGCAGCGCATGCTGCTGCAGCTCCAGCGTTTCACGTTCACGGTGGTTTATCGTAAGGGGAAGGACATGTTCGTAGCCGACACGTTGTCTCGCGCCCCGCTGACGTCCACTGCTCGCCACCAATACGAAATGTCTGAGTTACTAGTACTACGATTGAACTTCGTCCCCTCGCCACAGATGAAGTCCCTGGTTGAACACACTACCAACGACCCTGCCCTGCAACAGCTGTCTGCCGTCATCCGGCAGGGCTGGCCTGACCGTCGCTCGGCACTGCCGGCTGGAGCCGTGCCCTACTTCCTGATTCGGGACGAGCTCGTATTGCACGACGGCGTGGTGGTGAAGGGTCACAAAGTGGTCGTGCCCGCGGCGCTGCACGACCAATATTTTCAAGTCGCACACCGCGGTCACACTGGGGCCGAAGCCACTGTGTCTCTCGCCAAGAGCCAGTTCTATTGGCCGGATATGGCCAAGTACATCCGGGAGAGGGTCTCATCATGTTCCACCTGCAACAGCCGCGCCCCCCATCAGCAGCGTCAGCCGCTTCTACAGCAGCCCGCGCCCGGACTGCCCTGGATGGCGCTCGCCACAGACATTTTCGAGTGGCGGGGCAAACATTTCCTGGTACTCGTTGACTCCTACTCCAGCTGGTTTGTGGTTGACCGGCTGCCTTCCGTGACCTCTTCGGCCGTCATCGACAGGTTGTACCCTCACTTTAGCACTTTTGGCCCCCTGGCAAGCTTGCAGTCGGACAATGGCAGCCAGTTCACGAGCTCCGAGTTTAAAGCGTTCGCTTCCAGATGGAACTTTCGCCATTTCACCAGCAGCCCGGAGTACCCGCAAAGCAACGGTTTGGCCGAGCGCGCGGTCCGCAGTGCTAAGCACTTGTTGGAACAGTGTGGTGGCATTAACTCCGACTTCCACCTGGCCCTCCTCAGCCTTCGGAACATTTCCCGCGACTCTGCCATGGGTTAACCTGCTCAGCGGCTCCTGTCTCGCGCTACCAGGCTCCCACAGAGGGGCTAAAGCCAGACCCGCAGAAAACGGCTGCCATCTCAGGGATGCCTCCTCCTACTAACGTGGCAGGCCTGCAACGCTTCCTCGGCTTGGTAAACTACCTGGGGAAGTTCATCCCCGACCTCAGCGAGCTCAGCGCTCCCCTGAGGGATCTGATCAAAAAGGACACTTCCTGGCTTTGGTTACCCAATCATCAGAAGGCATTTGACATTCTTAAGTCTAAACTGATCAGCACCCCCACGCTCAAGTTCTTTGACCTGCAGCGTCCCATTGTCCTCACCTGCGACGCCTCTCAATTCGGACTCGGTGCCGCCTGCCTCCAGGTCCATGACGGCCTGCAGCTGCCTGTCTCCTTCGCGTCCCGCACCATGACCGCCACCGAACAGCACTACGCGCAGATTGAGAAGGAGCTACTGGCCGTGGTGTTTGCCTGCTCCAAATTCCGGGACTACATCGTGGGCAACACTTTCACCGTTGAAACTGACCATCAACCACTTGTTACCATCCTCAACAAACCGATCCATGTGGCCTCATCACGTCTGCAGCGCATGCTGCTGCAGCTCCAGCGTTTCACGTTCACGGTGGTTTATCGTAAGGGGAAGGACATGTTCGTAGCCGACACGTTGTCTCGCGCCCCGCTGACGTCCACTGCTCGCCACCAATACGAAATGTCTGAGTTACTAGTACTACGATTGAACTTCGTCCCCTCGCCACAGATGAAGTCCCTGGTTGAACACACTACCAACGACCCTGCCCTGCAACAGCTGTCTGCCGTCATCCGGCAGGGCTGGCCTGACCGTCGCTCGGCACTGCCGGCTGGAGCCGTGCCCTACTTCCTGATTCGGGACGAGCTCGTATTGCACGACGGCGTGGTGGTGAAGGGTCACAAAGTGGTCGTGCCCGCGGCGCTGCACGACCAATATTTTCAAGTCGCACACCGCGGTCACACTGGGGCCGAAGCCACTGTGTCTCTCGCCAAGAGCCAGTTCTATTGGCCGGATATGGCCAAGTACATCCGGGAGAGGGTCTCATCATGTTCCACCTGCAACAGCCGCGCCCCCCATCAGCAGCGTCAGCCGCTTCTACAGCAGCCCGCGCCCGGACTGCCCTGGATGGCGCTCGCCACAGACATTTTCGAGTGGCGGGGCAAACATTTCCTGGTACTCGTTGACTCCTACTCCAGCTGGTTTGTGGTTGACCGGCTGCCTTCCGTGACCTCTTCGGCCGTCATCGACAGGTTGTACCCTCACTTTAGCACTTTTGGCCCCCTGGCAAGCTTGCAGTCGGACAATGGCAGCCAGTTCACGAGCTCCGAGTTTAAAGCGTTCGCTTCCAGATGGAACTTTCGCCATTTCACCAGCAGCTCGGAGTACCCGCAAAGCAACGGTTTGGCCGAGCGCGCGGTCCGCAGTGCTAAGCACTTGTTGGAACAGTGTGGTGGCATTAACTCCGACTTCCACCTGGCCCTCCTCAGCCTTCGGAACATTTCCCGCGACTCTGCCATGGGTTAACCTGCTCAGCGGCTCCTGTCTCGCGCTACCAGGCTCCCACAGAGGGGCTAAAGCCAGACCCGCAGAAAACGGCTGCCATCTCAGGGATGCCTCCTCCTACTAACGTGGCAGGCCTGCAACGCTTCCTCGGCTTGGTAAACTACCTGGGGAAGTTCATCCCCGACCTCAGCGAGCTCAGCGCTCCCCTGAGGGATCTGATCAAAAAGGACACTTCCTGGCTTTGGTTACCCAATCATCAGAAGGCATTTGACATTCTTAAGTCTAAACTGATCAGCACCCCCACGCTCAAGTTCTTTGACCTGCAGCGTCCCATTGTCCTCACCTGCGACGCCTCTCAATTCGGACTCGGTGCCGCCTGCCTCCAGGTCCATGACGGCCTGCAGCTGCCTGTCTCCTTCGCGTCCCGCACCATGACCGCCACCGAACAGCACTACGCGCAGATTGAGAAGGAGCTACTGGCCGTGGTGTTTGCCTGCTCCAAATTCCGGGACTACATCGTGGGCAACACTTTCACCGTTGAAACTGACCATCAACCACTTGTTACCATCCTCAACAAACCGATCCATGTGGCCTCATCACGTCTGCAGCGCATGCTGCTGCAGCTCCAGCGTTTCACGTTCACGGTGGTTTATCGTAAGGGGAAGGACATGTTCGTAGCCGACACGTTGTCTCGCGCCCCGCTGACGTCCACTGCTCGCCACCAATACGAAATGTCTGAGTTACTAGTACTACGATTGAACTTCGTCCCCTCGCCACAGATGAAGTCCCTGGTTGAACACACTACCAACGACCCTGCCCTGCAACAGCTGTCTGCCATCATCCGGCAGGGCTGGCCTGACCGTCGCTCGGCACTGCCGGCTGGAGCCGTGCCCTACTTCCTGATTCGGGACGAGCTCGTATTGCACGACGGCGTGGTGGTGAAGGGTCACAAAGTGGTCGTGCCCGCGGCGCTGCACGACCAATATTTTCAAGTCGCACACCGCGGTCACACTGGGGCCGAAGCCACTGTGTCTCTCGCCAAGAGCCAGTTCTATTGGCCGGATATGGCCAAGTACATCCGGGAGAGGGTCTCATCGTGTTCCACCTGCAACAGCCGCGCCCCCCATCAGCAGCGTCAGCCGCTTCTACAGCAGCCCGCGCCCGGACTGCCCTGGATGGCGCTCGCCACAGACATTTTCGAGTGGCGGGGCAAACATTTCCTGGTACTCGTTGACTCCTACTCCAGCTGGTTTGTGGTTGACCGGCTGCCTTCCGTGACCTCTTCGGCCGTCATCGACAGGTTGTACCCTCACTTTAGCACTTTTGGCCCCCCGGCAAGCTTGCAGTCGGACAATGGCAGCCAGTTCACGAGCTCCGAGTTTAAAGCGTTCGCTTCCAGATGGAACTTTCGCCATTTCACCAGCAGCCCGGAGTACCCGCAAAGCAACGGTTTGGCCGAGCGCGCGGTCCGCAGTGCTAAGCACTTGTTGGAACAGTGTGGTGGCATTAACTCCGACTTCCACCTGGCCCTCCTCAGCCTTCGGAACATTTCCCGCGACTCTGCCATGGGTTAACCTGCTCAGCGGCTCCTGTCTCGCGCTACCAGGCTCCCACTCCCTGTGGCCCAGCGCTCCCTCATACCCTCGGTCCTCCCACCTGCGGCGGTTCAGAAACGAATTGCCTTCAGGCACGACGTCCAAAAGCGTTCCCATGACAGGTCCTGCCACCCGCTGCCGCCCCTCTTCCCCGGTCAAGTAGTCCGTATGCAGACCACTCCCGGTCACTCCAAGCTCGCTACTGTCGTCGGCTCTGCGGGGTCGCCCAGGTCCTATTTCGTCGACTACGCTGGGACCATTTACCGACGGTCCCGCCAGCACCTTCGGCTCGTCAACGAGCCGCGTCCTCCTGCCGCCGATCCCTTTGCTCCCCCGCTGCCTGTTTCGCGTCCGGCCGTTGCCCTGCCCGTGATTCCTGACATGCCTCGCTCTGCTCCTCCTTCGCCCCTTCCGCTCCATCACACTCCGACTAGTCCTCGCTCGCCCGCCCGCGCTCTTCCCGGTCCCGGCCCCGCATCCCCTCCGGGTTCGGTGCTGCGGTCTCTTCCGTTTCCTCCCGTTTCTCCCTTTCAGGTTCGTCCGTCCCCGCCGGTGCCTCTTCCTCCTGCAGGAAGGGTGGATGGCGAGACGCGGACCCGGGCGGGACGTCTTGTCAAACCGCCTGACCGCTATGGCGATGTTGCCTAGCTATCCTAGCGCATGAGCCGTGGTCGCCATGTCACCATTGTATTTGCCTGTCGTTTCGGAGAGGAAGGATGTAGATGAGATATGCATGTGCCTTTAACATAGTGACCTCATACCTACTAACCACTCCCCATATCACAAGTATAACTACAACCTCCCCACCCACAGATCGCTCTCTAGTTCCTGTGACAGACCACGTACAGCTAGTGCAATGTATAATGATACAGTATGAATAAAGATAGTAAAGTAACGATGCCTCGTTATCAATCCTTTACAGACATTAAATAGTATTATATTGTATACCATTGCAGTTTCAGAGACATTTGGATATGGGCAATGAAATGCTAGCTTAGCCTATGAAACCTCTATCCACTGATTAATAAAATAAGAATCCCCACCAATTCCTAGGAAATTCTGGCCCGTGACAACTCAAATTTCTCCCCATGACCTATGTGGGTGTTTTCCGGGTGCTCCTGTTTCCTCCCACATTCCAAAGATGTGCAGGTTTGGAAGTTAATTGGCTTCTGTAAATAGTCCCTAGTGTGTAGTGCATGGGTGATTGCTGGTTGGCGCAGACTTGGTGGGCCAAAAGGCCTGTTTCCATGCTGGATCTCTAAACTGAACTGAAGCAAACTTGGGAAAATGGCGAGAAGCACAACTGCATGCAAACTGCCTTCATCCGTCACCCCAGAACTGACAAAACTAAAGTGGAAGTAATTCATCCTCAGTCCCAAGAGACTGGCTCAGGAGAAGATGGTAGTATCGGTAGTCATGCCACTGGACTTTAATATATAGATCAGCAAAATGGTTGGTGAGGCCTATTTTATTTCTTTGAAAACTGATATAGGTAAACTCTAACATTCGAAATAACTGTCATGAAACACAAACTAAAGGAATTGTGCCTACATACTGGTGCTCACCTTCATGAATTGCAAAGAAGTGAGTATTTTCTTCAGAAGCCATATACTTCCAATTGGTATAAGCAATATTTTAAGAGTTATAGAAACAAAATGCTGGAGTAACTCAGCGGGACAGGCAGCATCTCTGGAGAGAAGGAATGAGTGACGTTTTGGGTCGAGACCCTTCTTATGGTCTTTGTTCATGCTGCGATCAGAGGACATTGCCAATTAGCTTTACATCATATACAGTGGCTTAAGACAGGAATCCCTGAGTCTTGACTGTATCATTCAACTTAGTTTTTTTTTAAACTCTGGTTAATAGCTTGATCACTATTCTGACTTAATTTCCATGGTATAATTTCCCAATTATAAAACTCACATTATTACAGATTTTAAGGCCAAGTTGTGCTGCTTACTGATAAAAACAGAACACTGAACAGGGATAAATGTGTAGAAAAGATCTGCAGATGCTGGTTTAAATCATAGACACAAAATGCTGCAGTAACTCAGCGGGACAGGCAACATCTCGAGAGAGAAGGAATGAGTGACATTTCGGGTCAAGACCCTTCTTCAGACTGATATCAGGAGAGTGGACGGTAAAGAGATAAAATGTAGTCAGAGACAGTAAGACTTGTCGGAGAACTGGGAAGGGGGAGGGGATGGAGAGAGAGAGAGGGAAAGCAAGAGCTACTTGAAGTTAGAGAAGTCAATGTTCATACCGCTGGGGTGTAAGCCACCCAAGCAAAATTTGAGGTGCTGTTCCTCCAATTTGCGCTGGGCCTCACTCTGACAATGGAGGAGGCCTAGAACATAAAGGTCAGTGTGGGAATGGGAGGGGAAGTTAAAGTGTTGAGCAACCGGGAGATCAGGTAGGTTTTGGCGGACTGAGCAGAGGTGTTCTGCGAAACGATCGCCAAGCCTGTGCTTGGTGTCGCCGACATACAGGAGTCCACACCTGGAACAGTTGCATAGATGAAGTTGGAGAGGTGCAAGTGAACCTCTGCCTCTCCTGAAAAGACTGTCGGGGTCCTTGGACAGAGTCGAGGGGGGATAAATGTAAGTGTCTTAAACAAATAGGTAGGCACAGACCATTTACCTAGGAGCAAAAACAGTTCTTCTTACCCCAATTGGATGACTGAGATAAATAAGTTGGTGAAACAATTTAAATATAACTGCCTAGTTTATTACTTTAATAAAATGCAAAGATCTTGAATTAATGCATCTTAAAATCAGTACAATCCAGCTGTTCGAGTTTTCCCTGAATGTAACCCACACCTATATTCAAGTTTTTTGTATTTCTTATTAAGCACTTAGTAAATCAATCTCAATTAGGGACATTGCTATGGTAACCTGCTGTTAGATTTCCCTATGCTCAAATTTACTTACATTTATGTTATAAATCCAGAGGAACACTAAAATTTTTCCTGCTTTATGAAGTACGGAGATAAAGCTTTAAATGGCTGAGAGCTGTAGCCATGGGAACATAATTATCTAATTGCAATATGCAATGCCATAACTAATTCAACAATGATAACAGAAAGGTTCAATCAATCATTCAGTTGCACTGATTTCTGCGTTGTTCTGCTGAGAGATGCAGTCTCCAACATGTCATCGCAGATAAATTATAAATAATACTTAAGACAAAAATTGTACCGTGGATGTAGGAAGAGAAGGTGAAAGAATATTCAAAGCTATTCCATAGGTTTTCTCAACTAATTATTTCTTAAGTCGGAATTTTGTTACATTTCTGTAGATCAAGTACATTTCAATGTTTAAAGTAAGGCTTCTCACCAAACACGTGGGTTCATAAACCACAATGAACAAATGTAAATTCAAGGATGATCTGAAAGTAAGTTGTCAGAAATACAATAGCTCATATAACAGAATATGAGTAACTTTGTTAGAAATATCTGACAGCATCACTGTGGTTAGTCTTATCAAACAAATAAACAAATCTAATGTGTTGAAATGAAAACTTCTACCCACAGAATTGTAGCATGAATCAGGCTAAACGAAACTAAGCTAAAATTAAAATTACTTTTAAAATGTGATAAATGACCTTGAAAATAATGAAAATTGCTTTTAATTAATAAAACACCGTTTCGAAAACAGTGAAGCAGTTTCGGAAGAAGGGTTCTGATCCAAAATGTCGCCCATCCATATACTCCAGTGATGCTGTCTGACCCGCTGAGTTACATCAGCAACTTGTGTCTTTTTTGGTAAACCAGCATCTGCAGTTCCTTGTGTCTACAATAATTTGCATTAAAAAAACTCTCAGATAAAAAAATGCATGGCTTACATAAAACAGGGATTCATTTACGTGCAAGAATTTTTCTGAAATTTACATAGCATTTGGTTCATAACCTGGAAATTTATAAACATTTCAAGAAATGCTGGAGTGCAATGATTTTTTTCAAAATCTTTTTTTCAAAGTCTTGAATAACACACCCACATTGTACATATCACAGAGGCTTATCCATAACCATGGATTGACGTCCAGAATAATAACCAATTACAGCAAAAATGATGAATAAAATGTTCAATATATCACAATTGCAAATAAAGTAATTTCACCTCAATCTAAAGAGATTCAAAAGTAAATCACCATTACGTCAATTACATACTATTGCTTTAACTTCACAGACTAATTAATTAACCTACTTGACCGGTCAAATGACTTTCATAATGATTTGCCTATTGCTCTAATCATACTGCTTTCTGACCAGAATTCTGATTTTTCTGTTGAACTACAGAAGGGTGCCAAAACCCAAGGCACAGACTGGAATTACATCCAGATGAATCTGATTAACTTTCTGCAAAATTGAATCTTGATTTCCAGGCCGAGATTTAACAATGACAGCTCATTTAATAAGAAGAATTTAATCACCAGGTGGTCCGATCATATTTTCCATTTTTATTGATATTCGCCAATAGCAATTACTGCATCAACCAATTAGTTTAAATGAATGCTAGTCAAGAGAGGTACAGCACTGGGATGGAAACCACAGAAGTCAAACTAGCAGGTCAGCAGAGAATTGTGGAAGGAGCTTTATTGCAGGTGGAAGTTATGAAAACACTGGAGGTAGGAACACTGAAGATCTAGGTGCATTTTATGTTACTGAGTGAAGGAACTAAATATAACTTTCAACACCCTCTCACCTTTATGCATCTCATGTGGCCCCATTCACTTGAATAGGGTCACAAATCTTCATTTAAAAAGTATGCTCAGATTAGTTTGTAGTTTATTTAAGTTTAGTTTAGTTCAAAGATACAGCATGGAAACAGGCCCTTCGGCCCACGGAGTACGCACCGACCAGCGATCCACGCACATTTACACTATCCTACACACACTAGGGACAATTTACACAAACACAAAGCCAATTAACCTACATACCTGTACGTCTTTGGAATGTGGGAGAAAACCAAAGATCTCGGAGGAAACTTACGGGGAGAGCGTACAAACTTCGTACAGACAGCACGATAGTCGGGATCGAACCCAGGCCTCCAGCGCAGCAAGCGCTGTAAGGCAGCAACTCTACCGCTGCGCCACCATGCCTGCCCTTGGGCTTCGATGTTGTTTTATTAATTAAAAGCAGTTTCATTCTTTTCAAGGATATTTATCACATTTAAAAAATAATATTAGTTTTAGTATAGTTTAAAGATACAGCAGGGAATCAGGCACTTCGGCCCACCGAGTCCACGCTAACTATCGATCGCTAGTTCTGTGTTATCTCACTTTTGCAACCTACACTAGAGGTAATTTACAAAAGCTAATAAACCTACAAACCTGCACGTCTTTGGAATATGGAAGGAAACCGGGCAGCAGTGTGTCAGTCATTTCGACTTTTTTTAGTTTTTTTTAGTATGTCTAAATGTATGTGTTAATGTTTCTCGGTATGTTTTTTATGTGCGGGGTGTTGGGGGGAAAAGGGGGCAACCATTTCCAGTCACTTACCTCGATGGTGATGTGACTTTTCTCTAGTCGCATTTTCGCCTCCCCCGTGGCCTAAGAACTTGGATTGGTGCGGCCTTTCCCGGAGACGGCCCAGAGCTTCAGCAGCGGGCATGGTGCGGACTTCCATCGTGGAGCCAGAAGAAAGGCTCCGACCGCCGGCCTGCTGACTTTAACATCATGAAGCCGCGGTCGACGGAGCTACTAGGAGCAGGCGTGGAGCAGACTTACCATCCCGGAGCCAGGGATCCCTTGCCGTGGATCACCAGAGAAGAGCTCTGACCGCTGGCCTGCCTGCGGCCTATAACATCAAGAAGCCACGGTCTCCGGTAAAAAAGTGGCTGATTCGGGCACTCCAAGCCGTGGAGTGTATTCCATCCGTCCCAATGTTGGAGCTTTGATCATCCCGACGAGTGGGCCCGTACATCGGGCCGTCCATAGCGGCGACTGCGGAGGGTCAAGGCCCCATACACGGGTGAACAAAAGGAGGAAGACTGACTGAACTTTATGGCCTTCCATTACAGTGATCACTATGGTGGATGTTTATGTTAAGTTCTATTATTCTTTTAATTGTGTTGTGTTCTTTTAATTGTATGGCTGCATGGTAACTCAAATATCACTGTACCTTAATTGGTGCATGTGACAATAAATGTGAATCTGAATTTGAATTTGAAACCCACGTGGTCACAGGAAGAACGTGCAAACTCCGCACAGACAGCACCGTAGTCAGGATTGAACCTGGGTCTCTGGCACTGTGATGCAGCGGTTCTACCACTGTGCATTGTGCGTCCTTATTTTACAGTATGTTTATCCCCAATTGTTGCCTGACCCCTGATTCTCATAGTAAGGCCCCAGGGACATTGGCACCAGTTAAAGGGCTGTCTCACTGTGCGAGTTGACCCACGAGTGACCCCGAGTTTAAAACAAATTTAACTCGTGGTAATCACGTACAATTAACGTAGCGGGAACGTCGGAACTCGTGGAAGCAACTTAGCGACTCTTGGCGCTAACGGCAGGTACCCGTGAAACTTGTTAACTCTTGCAAAAGTTCAAACATGTTGTGGCCCGTGCGTTTACCTTTGTGACTCGTGATTCTATCGTGGGAACTCTTTTTAGAAACAATAATCAGGGACAGAAATATCAGTTACTTAGACTTTTTAAAGACAAATTCTGCTTAACAAAGTTAAGCAAGTTATTGATAAGGTGACAGAGTGGGTTGAAAAGAAAAAATTGCTTGAAGTTTATATATAAATTTGCGTTGTGTTGTGTTGTGTTGAAAAGCTTTTTGCTGATCCGTTTGATTCTCACTGTTTGTTTACTTCATTGCACAATAAAAGAGAGTTCTTTGCTATCAAGATCAAATTGATGTCTGGAAGTCTTCATTTTAATATCACTACAAAGTCTCATGACTTGAATGTAATATTCCTTTCATCATAAAACACAAAATAGAGGAAGGCAAAATATATTCACATCTTGATTCTCACAATCATTTGTGAGATTTAAGGACTCAGCTGCCTCATATGCTGTGCTTTTTAAATGTTTAAAATTGTCACCTCTCAGTAGATCAGAAAATAAGACAAAGTCTTATGTGAAACAAATGTCTTGAATGTGAAACAAAGTCTTTATTCTTGTTCAATATAAAAAACGCTTTTTTGCGCATATTGAGAAATATGCGTAATTTCCTGCAAACCCATATCACGGTGAAGCACCACAGCAAACAACACAGTGGTCTGAAAAAGGGCTTCTCATACATGAAAATCAACAAATGAAGCACAAATAAAAGTATTTCCACTATATACTAATTCAGCTGAGAAATGCACTAGTCTAAATTCAGGCAATAAAAGATACAATGCAATGCGCTAAATGACAAGTTTTGAGATCTACAATCAAATAAGCAGATGCATGATAACCACGTTTTAAAGGAAAGACAGATGCAATGAAATTACTTTTACACCACAATAAAAAATAAAATCCACACTTAAACAATGAAAAGTCAGCAGGATTTAAACTAAACATGAAATTAACTGGATTTTTCTGCATGTGGGCTCTCCTCATGCAGTGATGTACCTGTGGTCGGCAGCCGCTCAAAATAAGCTGTCCTGCCACGGCACACTGCCCAATTCTGAATTATAGTAGGAGCAGAGATGGTCTCTCTGCTCTTTTGCACTGTTGGTCCCCGTGTTACCTCGAAAACACTGCAGTGGCACCAAAGTCTCGTCGTTTGTACCACTCCTCCACGCACCTAGTGTTATTCTCCCTGTTTGACTGTCCACTAAGTCACCGTCCTGCATGGCTGTTGCTGATCCTGAAGCTGCACCTCTGATACGGATCAGGTTGTGCAGAACACATGCAGCAAACACAATAGTCTCTACGTTCTTTGGCTGGCATGACATCATTTTTTGAACATGTGATGATTTTTCAACACTTCGATATACATTGTTGCCTCAAGATTAACGGGAGAGGAACTTGGTACACTCGGCAGACGAACTTGGAACATCGCAGAAATGAGAAGTAAACGGCAAACTTAGACATACCCGTGGGAACTCGGTTAAACTCTGGATCATAAACTTGTAGTCTCG
Source organism: Malacoraja senta (assembly GCA_038087875.1). NCBI lineage: Eukaryota > Metazoa > Chordata > Chondrichthyes > Rajiformes > Rajidae > Malacoraja > Malacoraja senta. The sequence continues at coordinate 14,357,046 of CM075979.1, read as the reverse complement.
TACGCAACCACGAGTCTTTCACTCGGGGTCACTCGTGGGTCAACTCGCACAGTGAGACAGACCTTTAACCCACGGCCAAATGCACAGCTTCAAACATCTAGTGCAGCCTCAGCACAAGTGCAACAGTTGAACTACGGAGCTTAGGCAGGGATCACTGTGATTATGACCTGATGGTTAATTTTTAATGAAACAGGCAGTCCTTTCATTCATTCGCCAGATTCATATGTGGGAAGGAACTGCAGATGCTGGTCTATACCGAAGATAGACACAAAATGCTGGAGTAACTCAGCGGGTCAGGAAGCATATGTACTGACCCTCTGAGTTATTCCAGCATTTTGTGTCCGTCAGCCTTTTAATTCAATTTGTTACTTCTAATCTAACAAAACTGGAGTAAACTATCTGCCGCAGGTGCAGTGTAATTTGACTCTTGTCACATTTCAGGGAACAGGATGAAATTGGCGAGAATTAATATTACAATCTTAGTTTTGGAGCAAGAACATATAGATGGTGTCAAGAACCATGTAATGAAAATGAAATCAGTGAAAAGGTTGGGATTCTGAATTAGCAGAAGGTTTCAGTTCAACGTGACCTTTCAGGATCAACAATTACTGTAGCTGTCATCCTTTGAGCGTTATTTTACACTGCATTGTTCATGATAATAAGCATGCAGATACAAGTAGATTTAAAAATAAGTCAGCATTGGGCACTAATTAATTGCCAGTGGAATATCTTCCTCCTTAATACTCAAGGTTAAGATTTTCATGTCGGTGCAGCCTTGCTGCCTTACAGTGCCAGAGACCCGGGTTCGATCCTGACTTTGGGTGCTGTCTGTACGGAGTTTGTACACATGAGTTTTCCCCGGGTGCTCTGGTTTCCTCCCACACTCCAAATAAGTGCAGGTTTGTAGGTTGATTGGCTTCGGTAAAGATTGTAAATTGTCCCTAATGTGTAGGATAGTGTTAGTGTATGGGGATCGCTGGTTGGCGTGGACTCGGTGGGCAAGGGCCTGTTTCTGTGCTGTATCTCAAAACTAAAACTAAAACTAAACTAAACTGGAGCCGTTTTAATCTCCTGGTTTGTTGAAACAGTCTGAAATTGTGCTATAATTGTTTCTACACATCATCTCTTGCTATCGCTCTGTTGTAATTTACTTTGAAGCTCCAGGATTCACCATAGGAGGTAATTCAATAATTAATTACAACACAGCTTTATCCATCTATACATTAATTGCATCTATTTTTACTTTGTGATTTCCTCTGAGTAGATTGATCTAGTTTAATACATGGTTGCATCCAAATATTTGACTGAAACTATATTTTCTTCTAAATTACACACAATATTTTGAATGTTCACCTCAGATCAATATGCTTTCCAGTTTAAAAAGAAAACTATATGTCCAGCACAGTGCAGGAACAATATAATATGCTTTATTTTAAACAAAACAAAAACTATGCAACTTCAGTCAACAATATCAAAACTAATTAAAGTAAATGCTGTCCACAATTACAATGACCTGTACTTTGCTGATCTGTATGCTAAGATCTGTATGGCAATGATAAAGGGTATTTAGAATGTGTGTGTAAAACATAAATTATAAATAGTCATGGAGCATGGGCCCAACATGCCCATGCCGAGCAAGATGCAATATTAGCTTGTTCCACTTGCCTCCATTTGGCCCATATTCTATATGACCCTGCAGGTCAAGAGATAGTTGATCCATTTGATTAACTTACTGCTTGGCAATAAATCAGGTGGATGTTAGCAGTCATTATCCGCAGTACATGGAATTTTATTAATACTCAACAATCTTAATTCATCTCAAACAATCTTAATTCTTGATTAGTACAGGTGTCAGAGGTTATGGGGAGAAGGCAGGAGAATGGGGTTGGGAGGGAGAAATAGGAGGGATATTAGGAGGGAGAGATAGGCTCAGCCATGATTGAATGGCATAGTAGACTTAATGGGCCGAATGGCCTAATTCTACTCCTATTGTTTATGATGACCATATGACCTTAAAATGAAAATATACTATTTGGTTTGATTATTTTAATTCAAAAATGCCACAGTGGCACAGCTAGTAGAGCTGTTGCCTCACTGCTCCAGTGAACCCAGTTCAATCCTGACCTCAGGTGCTGTTTGTGTGGAGTTTGCACATTCTCCCAGTAAACATGTGAACTTTTGACCATCACCTGAAAGTTCTACTCCAGATATCATTAACATGCTGTCTACAGATACAGCCTGACATCCTGAGTTTCAGATTTATTATGCTTTCTTATAGAAATGGAATAGGAAGACAAATATTTGTACCTAGTGAATGTACTTTCAAAATAACGTAACCCATTTTGTTCTTCAGTTCCATAAAAATCCAACCAAGCCAATTATAATAAAATGTATTGAAATATTATTTAAATTGCAGGCCTACAATCTACACTCGGCAGCTAAAATTGTCCGATGCCACAGGCAGTCCCCAAGTTACAACAAGGAGTTTGCTCTTGAGAATTGTTTGCAACCCAAACTGTTAGTAGGTTGGAAATGAACAAAGGTATCATGTAGGAGAGGATCACAGGCACAGCTGTGATGGGAGAGTGAGCCAGCACAGGAAAAGCAGCCACCAGCTGCCTATAGTTCTGACTGGAGAGCGGGCAGGTGTGGAAAGAGAGGCCTGCTAACCGGTCCCACTGATAGTGAGTGAGTGAGTCCGCTCAGTGCTCCCAGCCTCCGATCGATGTGGCTCAGGGGGTGTGAAGAGAAGGCACGCGGAAATGCCTTGTTCCCATCCGGGAGAAGTTGCTCGTAACAGTGCAGCAGGCAGCAAATCCATCCCCTCCCATCACGCCTGTATCCCAAAAGCTCATTTACATGTATGAAGTCCACATAAATTAAGCATTTGTTCATAATCCAGGGAGAATCTGTATATATCAAAATCAACTATTTGCCACCAACTACTTTGATTGGTACAATCCGTTTGACACAGATATCCTCTCACCAAGTTGTTGACAGTTCATCCTTGGTTAAAACCCACCGCGTAATGTTGCGTTCTCATCCTTTAAAGCTCTGTTCCTATGATAAAAATACTCGTGTCTACTCTCTGGCCCAAGACAATCAAGAGAGACACGCTTGCAATTTCATTGACACACATTGGTCAAGAGTCAAGAGAGTCAAGACTATTTGTCATAAGTACCGAAAACAGAACAATGACATTTTTACTTTCAGCAGTATAACAGGTCTCAAACACAAAGTACTCACAGGTTACATTAAAAAAGCTATATAAAATTAAAATCCCCAATGTTAGTGCAACTAATACAGTTCGTAGTTCATAGTTTAGTTGGTGTTTGCAATCTTCAAGAGCCTGATAGTTGATGGGTTAAGGCTTTCAGAATACTATACATAGAACAGTATAGTACAGCACGGGAATGGGCCCTTCCACCCACAATGTTTGTGCCAAACATGATGCCAAGTTAAACTGATCTCATCTGTCTGTACATTATTCATATCCCTCGTATTAAATGATGGCATGCAAGCCCTGCCACAGTTGCCGTACATGTATCTCATCCTCCAATTTAGAGTGAAAATGTCTGTTAGCTTTTTTGATGGCCTTATCGAGATTATATCTGTACTTCCTGTTTGAATCTACATCACCAGGTTCATACGGGAAGATTATTGTTATTTTTTTATTTTTTATTAGAGGTATCTGCATATCATAGTCCAACCCATTACAAACTTTGTATAACGATTACATATTAAGTATCCAGGGTTCCGGGTACCCAGTTACCAAAGTAGCCTGGGGTCCTCCTTTATCGGTTACATATTAACGTTGCCTCTAATTATTTATTTATATTTATAGATAATAGAAATAAAGAAATAAAGAAATAAATTAGAAAAGTAAGATAAACTATCAATAATACAACTTAGGACATAGGTCCATAGGTCAGAAAACATAACTATTCATCTAGTCCTGGGTTCAGGTTTCAGTCAGGCCTCCGGGCCGGCCCAGTCTACCCCTTCAGATAATCTATAAATGGAGACAATATTTTAGTAAATAATTCTGGTTTGTCAATTAAGACATATCTAATTTTTTCCAAATGTAAGGTCTCCGACATCTCCATAATCCACATCTTAATTGTGGAGGTTGCAGGATTTTTCCAAAATTTTAATATTAATTTTTTCCCAATTATTATACTGGTCAAGGAAATTTCTTTGGTTTGTTGTGAGTTTTAGATATTGTTCTGATATGCCCAATATTATTAATTTAGGATCGGGATCCAGTCGCGTATTAACAACTACAGAGATTATTTAAAAAATATCCATCCAATCATTTTGAATTTTTATACAATTTACAAAGGTATGGGTTAAATTAGCCGATGAGTATTGGCATTTATCACAAATAGGAGAGATATTAGGAAAGATTATATTTAATTTTGTTTTTGAATAATGCAGTCTATGTAGTACTTTAAATTGTATTAAATAATGTCTGGCATTTAATGAACATTGATGTATATGTTGTAAACTTTCATCCCAAATATCTTTTGTTATAGGTTGGGCTAATTCCTTTTCCCATGCTAATCTATATAATTCCGTCGACGGAGTCTCACTGTCTAAAAGAATATTATAAATATAAGATATTAATTTACCTGTATTAGGGTGTTTATTCAAACATTCATCTAGAATCTCTGGTTCTCTAGTTCTGTATTCTTGTGTATGTGATTTAACATAATCTTTAAGTTGTAATTATCTAAAAAAAATATTTGAATGTAATCCATAATTCTGTTGTAGTTCCTGAAACGAAAGAAAAATACCGTTTCTAAAAAGATGTCCCATCTTTTTAATTCCATGATTTTTCCATTGTACAAAACCTTTATCCAACACTGAGGGTTTAAATGAAGAAGTATTTGCAATGGGGAGAGAAAATGATAAATTATCCAATTTTAATGTCTTTTTGAGTTGTTTCCAAATTCGAATTCCACTATATATTATAGGGTTTTCACTATAGATTTTTTAATTCAGTTTTGTAGGAGCTAACAGGATCGGACCAATTTCAAAAGGCAAACAATCTTCCTTTTCCATCTTTAACCAGTCTGGTTGTTGATCCATATCTTCCAACCAAAAATTCATATTTTTGACATTGACTGCCCAAAAATAAAATAAAAAATTTGGTAAAACTAATCCTCCTTTAGTCTTGGGTTTACATAGGTGTTTTTTGCTTATTCTGTGATTCTTATAATCCCAAATAAAACTTGTCACAATAGAGTCGACTTTTTAAAAGACATTTTTTGGGAGATATATCGGGATTGATTGAAAGAGGTATAGCAATTGCGGAAGGAAAATCATTTTTATAGCATTCATTCTACCGAGCATTGAAATGAGAACTGTTTTCCAGTATTGAATATTCTTATGCAATTTATTAAGTAAAGGCATGAAATTTGATTTAAATAGAGAGTTATATTTCTTTGTCACATAAATTCCAAAATATTTACATTTATCATTAACTATTCTAAAAGGTGAGTGTTGCAATATATATGAATTAGGTTCAGTTATTGGCATAATCTCACTTTTATTCCAATTAATTCTATATCCCGAAAATAAACCAAATTGAGTTATAAGATTTAACAAGTTTGGAATGCTGATTTTTGGGTTTGTAATATATAATAATACATCGTCTGCGTATAGTGAGATTTTATTAACTGTATTTTTAGTATTATACCCATATATTTCTGGATGTGCTCTAACTCTTTCTGCTAGTGGTTCGATAGCAAGGGCAAATAATAACGGTGATAACGGGCATCCTTGTCTGCAACCTTTAGATAAATCAAATTTTGTTGACAGCATTTGATTTGTCATTATTCTAGCTGTTGGGTTAGTGTATAAATGCTTAACCCATGTGCAAAACTTCTCACCCAATTGACATTTTTCCATCACCGAAAATAAATAGGGCCATTCCACTTGATCGAATGCTTTCTCAGCATCTAACGAGATGACTGCTAGATCTACATTAGCTATTCTGTTTGAATATATAATATTAAATAATCGTCTCAAATTATAATATGAGTAGCGTTTTGGAATAAAGCCAGTTTGGTCAGGATGTATTAATTTATGAATCACTAAACTTAATCTATCGGCTAAAATTTTAGTTAATATTTTCTGATCGGTGTTTAAGAGAGCGATTGAACCTGGATCTTCAGGGTCCTTATCCATTTTGGGTATGTATTATTGTTTATTCATTTAAAGTTTCTGGTAGTTTCTGTTGCATAAAGGCATGAGTATATAGTGTCTTTAAGTGTGTGGAGATCAGATCATGAAATTTTTAATAAAATTCGCTATTTAAACCATCCGGACCAGCGGCCTTTCCATTTTTTTAAAGATCTGATAGATTCTTCAATATCTTTTACTGATATTTCAGCCCCTAATAATTCCCTCTCTTTCAGATCTAAATCTGTAAGATTACATTTCTGTAAAAATGATTCCATTCCTGCAGAGCCCACTATCGTTTTGGATGAATAAAGTGTTTGATAGTATTGAGAAAATCTATCATTAATATCCTTGGGTAATGTTAGCATTTCTCCCGTATCAGATTTAATTTTGTATATTGTTTTTTCCCCTTCCTGTTTCCGGAGCTGACGTGCTAGTAATTTTTGTGGTTTATCACCAAACTCAAAGTATAGCTGTTTAGTATTTTGATAAAGTTTTATGATTTGTTCTGAATATAGTTGATTTAACATATTTGAGTGCTGCAATTTTATTATGTGTTATCATAGAGGGCGTGATTGAATTTTCCATATCTAATTGCCTTATCTCCTTTTACAATTCCTGTCGTTTGGCACGGTTCTCTTTATTACGAAAGGCTTGCGCTGAGATTAACGCTCCTCGTATAAATGCTTTAAATGTTTCCCGAAGAAGGAAGGGAGATATTTCAGGGCAATCATTAGTCTCGAAAAACATATTTATCTGTGTGATAAGATATTCACAACATGCTTTATCATTTAAAATCTGAGGATTAAGTCTCCATTGTGTCTGCTTCTCAGTCATTCCACTTAGTTTGATCATAAATGTTAGAGGTGCATGGTCCGAAATTATAATATTATGATATTTTGAATTATAAGTAAATGGGATAAGCTTAGAGTCTACTAAAAAGTAATCTATCCTTAAGTAAGTTTTATGTACCGGTGAATAGAATGAATATTCCCTTCCAGATAGGTTTTCAATTCTCCAAACATCTTTGATATTAGTAGAGTTGATGTATGAGTTTATTAATTCGCTTGTCTTGGATTTTGCTTTTCTTTGTCTTGATGATCTATCTAAACAAGAGCCTAGTGTACAATTTAAATCTCCTCCAATTATCAAGTTATGTTGTGTAATTTCCAGGATAGTATTAAGTATATTCTTAAAAAACAAAGGGTTATCAAAATTTGGTCCATAGACATTGAGAAGAATTAAGGCTCTGTCTCACGGTGTTGCGGTCATCGGCGGTGAAGCGCGGCGTCGCCGGTAGAGGGGACCGCACGGCAACGGTGAGAGCGCCGAGCCTATGCCACGGGAGCGCCGCACGGATGCTGCGCGGGGGCCGAGTGATTTAAGTACGGCTGGTCCCACGAGCTTGCGGTAAGTAAAAAAAAAAGGCGGGCCGACTGCGATGACGTCATTTCGGATCTGCGGGGCTGTGGCGACACAGTGCTGATCGCGGCGCTGTGGCGGCGGCCGTGCTGATCGCGGCACTGTGGTGGCGGCCGTGCCGCACACGTGCCTCACTGGTGGAGGCTGTGGCGGTGAAGGTTCTACTCACGGCGCTCGTGCCACACTGGCGGCGGCTGTGGTGGCGACCGTGCCGCACTCATGCATCACTGGCGGCGGCTGTGCGGTAGGAAAATATTTTTGAACAGTGTTGGTTTTATTTTAGCACCGTGTGGTGTTGGGAACAACGCTGCACGGCCCCGGAATTGTGCGTTTGACCGAGCCCGCGGTCTCTGGCGGCCCAGGAGCGGTAGATAGTTCCTGTTTCGCCGCCAATGACCGCAGACTCGTGCGACAGGCCTTTTACTTTTTTTTAAATATAATTCACCCACTAGTATTATATATCTACCATTATTGTCCGCAATAGTTGATATGTGTTTAAAAGGTACACCTTTACGGATTACAATTGCAACCCCCTATAGCCTTATGAGAGAATGAAGAGTGATATGTTTCAGCAATCCATTTTGCTTTCAATCTATGTTGTGCTTCATTTTTAAGATGAGTTTCTTGAAGAAATGTTATATCTGCATTAAGTGATTTTAAGTGTGCTAATACTTTACCTCTCTTGATTGAGTCATTAATTCCCTTAACATTCCAGCTACAAAAAGTAGTTCCTTGACCCCCAATTTTTCTATTACCGTCTTGCAACTTATGGTTAGAGAAGTCTATAATAGAGTAGGTAGCCCAGCGCAGTAAACCAGACAATCCACCCGAACACAGGACAGATGAGTTTTAAATTGAATAGATCTTCCTCCCTGACCCCTCTCCACAAATAATACATATAATTCGAATCAACTTTATGATAGAAATTAAGTAAGAAATAAAGAAAGAAAATAAAAAAATAAAAATTAATAAAGTGCAAGAAAAAAGAAGAAACTACATCTACAAATAGTGTAGTTAGTGTTAGCCACACTAACGTGGCTGGCCATCTAAGGACATCCGTAGCCTTCGAATTTTTTTTAAATTACTAGCTCCACGCTAAAAAACAAACAAAACTCAGTAAGAGTAATTTACGGGATTAATGTTATAACCATTTTGGTCCAAAGCATACGGGAAGATTATGCAAGAAGTTAAAACTAAAATTAAATGCCATTAAAAGGCAATGAAAAGATCTAAACATAATTAAAAATATTAAATATAGTAAATTAATTAATCATCTGTCCTGACAGATTTCTCACATGGATGAAGAAGGTCACCTTTTGAACATCATCTCGCTCCACTATAAAGTTGAGGGTCTGGTTACACAGTGCATTCAGATCAAGAATGTGCAGTATTCCGAGACATACTGAACCGCAGTGACTGATGCAGATCTTTCCCTACTTCACACCCACAACCCCCCCACCGCTTGAAATGTTGTTAAATCAATCAGTCAGAATGACTTTTGCCTAGGTAGCACATATATTAGACATTTTAATCCTCTCACCAAGTTGTTGACAGTTCATCCTTGGTTAAAACCCACCGTGTAGACAAAAAAAAAATCACATGTGTTTAAAGTGCACATTGTCGGATTTTAATAAATGCCATTTTTATGCATTTTGGTTTCACCATGTAGAAATTAAAGCAGTGTTTATACATAGTCCGCCCATTTCAGGGCACCATAATGTTTGGCACACATCAATGTCATGTAAATGAAAGTAGTCATGTTTAGTATTTTGTTGCATATCCTTTGCATGCAATGACTGCTTGAAGTCTGTGATTCATGGACATCACCAGTTGCTAGGTGTCTTCTCTGGTGATGCTCCGCCGGGCATGCATTGCAGCCATCTTTAGCTTATGCTTGTTTTGGGGGCTAGTCCCCTTCAATTTTCTCTTCAGCATATAAAAGGCATGCTCAATTGGGTTCAGATTGGGCGATTGACTTGGCCACTCAAGAATTGACCATTTTTTACCTTTGTTGCTTTAGCAGTCCAGAGAGGGAAGACCACCGAGCCCGGACCCTGCTCGTCCCGTGGATCGGGAATCGGAGAGGAGGTGGAGGGCAGCAGTGTATAAAATCATGAGAGGACTAGATTGGGTAGATGCACAGAATCCCTAGTCCAGAGTAGGGGAATTGAGGGCCAGAGGACATAGGTTTAAGGTGAAGGGGAAAAGATTTAATAGGAATCTGGGGTAACTTTTTCACACAAATGGTGGTGGGTGTATGGAACAAGCTGCCAGAGGAGGTAGTTAAAGCTGGGATTATCCCAACATTTAAGAAACAGTTAGACAGGTACATGGATAGGACAGGTTTGGATGGATATGGACCAAGTGCAGGGACCACATGTCACCTGGTTCTCTATCACTAGTTAACAACACAGCTCACCATCTGAGGTTAGTCTCTGTTCCATGAAATTCTGCCTTTTGAATTATCCCATGTTCCTACTTGACATTTATTTTTAGAACTTGACCAAGAAAGACACCATTAAAGAATTAACATTTAAAAATTCAGCTTTTAATAATGATTGAGATGCTTTGAGAGGAATTGATCATGGTCATGATATGAGATACAGCTCCGACACATTTATTTATTCAGCGAGATTTTGCTACTAAAACCAATGCCTAATATTCTATATTACCAGTATTTGTGGGGATGAGCTTGGACTGAAAATCAATAAGGATGAATAAGTGAAGACCTATTTCATCATAGTTACAAACACTAGACAGGGACTTGAATATCCCTCACACAGGCAAGTGGGATTAGTGTAGATGGTCCAAAACGTCAGCATGAGCATGATGGGCCGAAGGGCCCCTTTCTATGCTGTATGATACTATCATTTTAAGAATAACCAAAGTAAAAATTAACCTTCTACTGCCAATCACTGATAAAAATAACCATTAATCTAATGTTGATTACTTGAACATCTCACGACACATTTGGCTTCATAGCAACGATTTGCATTTATTTAGAACCGAAGACAACCCACTTTGCATGAATGTAATCAAACAAAAAATTGATATTAAAAAATTGGTGCAAACCCGTAGCAGCAGATGAATTAGATTAAGATTAATCAACTGGATGCCATAAAAGCTAAACAAATGGCAGAACAGAACGTGTATACGTGTTTGTATATCCTCTGGCACAATGAAAGGCCATCAATATGTCATGCTCTCTCTGCCAGTGTGCATATGACCTTGGAGTGACCAGACCTTGCATATGCATAACCAGTTTAAACAAGCCGATGATTATTTCTTTCCCCTCCTTAGTATCCATTACAAACCACTTAGGATCAGGTTTATGATTCACAACATAGATTACAGGCCAGTAATCTAAAACTGTATTGGCATCTGTTTATTATGAACAGTTGGATGAATGGTCAATTTTGATCATCTCTAAGGCATTCCTATTAATAGTCTCTCATTATTTGTGCATAACAAATCAAGCTCATCTCTGAGGAATCAAACTCAGGGTAACATTGAGACGGAAAAGTTGCCTGATACTGTAACAGTCATCGAATATTGCTCAATATTTTGAACCGGGAGAACATAAAACTTGGTCACTAAATTTAAGCACTGGCATAAAGGAGGAATCATTGCATATGCTGGCATAATGAACAGAAAACATTGGAAATTCTCAGCAAGCTTGGCTGCAGCCAGGGGTACAAGTGTTGGTCTGGATTGTGTTCAATTCAGTCTATGCCTCATGTTTTCCCTCCACCAAATGCATAGCTGAACTGCACAAACTTAATGGTCCCAATGCTTTAAATGAACCAGGTGCCTTGCTGTCACAGTCACAGTCATTCTGCAAAGTAGAGTTGTCCACAAATAACAACTTGACCTCAGGCAGTACAATCTCAGAAACTAACCATTGATGGCTTTCTAATTATTGAAGAGTCAGAGTTAAACAGCATGGAAACAGGCTCTTCAGCCCAACTCATCCATGCTGATTATGATGCCCATCTCATCTTGTTCCATTTGCCTACATTTGTCCACTATATCTCACAACCTTTCCTATTCATGTACCTGTCCAAATGTCTCTGAAATGTTGTTCTTGTACCTGCCTCAACTGCATCTTCTGGTAGCTCGTTCCATATTCTCATGACCTTCTGTGAAAAATCTGCCCTTCAGGTTAAATCTTAAACCTATGTCCTCTAGTTATAGATTTGCCTACCAAAAGATTACATGCATTTACACTATCTATGCCCAATTATGACATTATGAGAGCAGCCCTAAACCTCCTGCACTCCAAGGAATAAACTCCTACCCTTCTTTACCTCTCCCTTTAGCTCAGTCCCCGGAGTGCTGGCAACATTCTTGTAAATCTTCTCTGCACTCTTTCCAGCTTAATGGCATCTTTCCTTTAGCAGGTTGATTAAAATTGAACACAATACTCAAAGTGCAGTCTCTCCCACCCACGATTTGTACAACTGGAACATATTGTCCCAACTTCTATTCTCAATTCCCTGACTGACTGAAGGCCAGCATACCAAAAGCCTTCATCACCAACCTTTCTACCTGTGATGCAATTTTCAGGGAACAATGTACTTGTTTTCCTAGGTCCCTCCGTTCCACAACACTCCCCTAGCAGTGATCACTGTGAAGGTCCTGCCCTGATTTGACTTCAATGATAAAGTATATGGAAATAATAAAATGTATTTATGGGCAGCTTGGCAACACAACACTTGAATGAATGAGTGAATAAGTTTATTGGCCAAGTATTCACATACAAGGATTTTGCCTTGGTGCTCCGCCCACAAGTTACAACATGACATACAGTGACAGTTAAGAATTATACATAATACATTAAACATTAAACACTTAGTGCTGCTGACACACAGCTCCAGGTTCACTAGCACTGTGAGAGTTTCGGTGTGCTAGCATTTGAGCGCCATTGCATTTTACATTTTCATGTAGAGCATGCAAGAGCGAAAGTCTCAGATGCGCTGAACTGCAGAAGTGTAATGGGTGACCAATCCCCAAATAATCTGCACCAAGGAAGAAACATGATCATGCCCAATGTTTCCAGTAAATGAACGTTTTTTTCTGAACTACGCCTTGGACACAAATATGACTTAATTAAACAAAAATTACACCAATTATCAATATTTTAAATATTCCATTTTCTTCTATTTAAAAAAAAAAAATTTGACTATTATGTTTAATCACAGGTTTTAATTCAGCAATCAACAGTTTTGATTATAACGCTAAGCCTTAGATTTAAGGTTTGTCTACATAATTATAAAATGCTCAATTATTATGTTCTTTTGAGATTACTGGATAGAATTAATAACGTGCTCAATTAGTGATTAGAAGCAGCTCCTTTACAGTGCTGTAAATTACAGTAAATTGTTCTTGGAGTCAGGCAGGTCAACTGATTGTCCATTCCTCCCGACAAGCAGGTCAAAGAACTCCAATCTTCAGTCAACGTACATTTTTGGCAACGCTTGCAATTTATTCAATTTATGAAGAATGTACACTCAGTGATCTCTTGCCCTGACATGGGATCAGATCAGGTTTCCAGTTTAGGCATTTTGCCAAGTTGGTTTTAGTCAGCAAGATCAAAACAATTCATCTTGAGATGCTCTGCTCTTCTTCATTTTTCATGTTCTTCCTGACTGTAACAATGGCATTTGTTCTCCTGCATCACGCTATTACCCGATGAGCAGTCTACCTCAAAGAGCTTTTTCTGGCGAATAATCCTTTGAAATTCCCAAGGACAACTGAATGAATCTGAGCATGTTGTGAATTTTATTCATACTTTGGTGCATCTATGTTAGAAAATGTTGCTATTACTCACTTCTATGCCAAATCATTTTGGCATTTAGAACTGCATAGACTTCGCATCTTTTTAATTATTCACGGTCAACAATGCATGCATGATGAAAGAAAGAAATAAGTTTACAGAATGGGCTACATCTCACGTTGTATATGAAATCTAGCAGACACCATGCTTACTCTTCTAAGATCAACTCCTGACAAGTCTCACTCTAATCTGTTTACATTTATTAATTACTAGACTAAGTGGGACCCGTTGGGTCCCTGTCACACAGGAGGCTTAGTCGCCCAACGCAATATTCCACCACTCACCCATAGCCCCTAACTGCACAGGCGCAGCTCATTTTCCCTCATCCCTAGTACTCATCCCTCCCCCTCCTCTTCACACTCCCTCTTCTTTCTCCTCTCCTCCTCCACTCCCCAATCCCTCCCTCATCTCCCCCACCCTCTCCTTTCCTCTACCCTCAGTCACTCCCGCCCCCCCTCCCTCCATAACTCCTCTCCCCTCCCTACCCCCCTCCTATCCCTTTATCCCCAACCTCCCCCACTCCTCATCTTCCCCTATCCCCCCACAATCCATCCTCACCTCCTCCACTGCCCTCCTCTCCCTCTATTCCCCACTCCCTACCTCCCCCAATCCCACCCTCTACTCCCCCCTCCTCTCCCTCTATTCCCCCTCTTCCCCCACTCTCCCTCCTCACCTACTCCCTCTTCTTTTCCCTCTCTTCCTACCCTCCCGCAGTCCCTCCGTCACCTCTGCTTTCCCCTACCCTCAGTCACTCCCTCCCTCCATAACTCCTCTCCCCTCCCTACTCCCCTCCTCCCCCTGTATCCCCCCCACTCTCCCTCCCCAGGATCTCGAGGTTGCCGCTCCTCTCCCTTCTTGCATGCCCCGGAGGACCATGAGCCGTCGGCGCCCTCAGAGCCAGGCATCGGATCGGCCCGGAAGTACCAGCAGCCACGGCCGTGCCGGTGTGTGGGTGGGAGGGGGGTGTGGGGGGAGGGAAGCTCGGAGAATAGACGGGGAAGAGCCATGGGGGAGAGGGGGTTATCACAGGGGAGGGGGCAGAAGCCAGCGAGGGGGACCAGAGGGGAAGGGGCTGGAGCTTTGGGGTGCTGCGATGGCGGTGCGTTTGGGTCACACGGCGGGCACTGGATGCTCTCCTCTGCCAGGATCAGATTCACTGCTTTCCGTTTGGTGACATCTCCGAGGCAGCGCCGCTTCCGGTTCCTCCGAAAATTGTGTCCGATTGGAGACCTCTGCCGGCCACCCACAGCGTCCCTCAGCTCCAGTAAAGACGCAATGGCGCAGGAAGGGGCGGACCGTCGCGGGGAGTGACAGGAGAAGACACTAATCCGCGCGGCGCTGACTGGCAGGAGAGGAGATCGATTTACGCATGCAAGGTTTTAAAACATTTTAAACCTCACTAACTTTCACAATATACCACCGATCGGAACAAAACCTATTGCATTCGCAACACAGGAGAACAACGAGTGAGCTGGCGAAAAATCGTAGCGCTGTCGCGTACCGTCTTTGTGCAAATAGAGAAACCGCGCAAACCAGAAGGAAAAAAAAGTTCAGTGTGTATATACACATACAAGTACACACATATATATATATAGATAGATAGATAGATAGATAAACATTTATTGTCATATACACCAATTGGTGCAGTGAAATTTGACTTGCCATGCAGCACACAAATAAAGATTACATCCAAGAATTTAACAACATAAAAACATCCCCCCACAATGGTTCCCACTGTGGGGGAAGGCAGCAAAGTCCAGTCCCATCCCCAGTTCACCCATAGTCGGGGCCTATTGAGGCCTCTGCAGTCGCCGCTACGGCAGCACGATGCTTCAGGTCCTCTCGCCGGATGATGGAATTCTGGCGTCGGGTGAACACTCTCAGTGGCCCGGAGTGTCTGGAGCGGCCGCTCCCTCCCAGTAGACCACGGCTCCCGAAGTCCACGAGCCGCGCTGGTCGATGCTCCGACTCTGGCGACCTCGTCGTGAGATCCCAGGCTTCACGGTGTTTGAAGCTCAGCGCCGCCCGCGGCTGGAAGCTCCACTGACCGCTGACCGCTGACCGCAGACCGCTGACCGCAGCTCCGCGATGTTGGTGCCGGCAGTCACAGCTCTCCGGAGCTTGCTGCACGGCGACCCGGGTTAGGCATCGCCCGCTCCGCGATGGTACTTCAGCCCTGTGCCGCCGCCGAAGCTGAAGTCCTGGCCGGTCCCGGCAGGAAAACGCATATACACACATACACGCACATACATACACACAAAAAACAAAATAGTAGTGCAATAATAACAAAAATAGTCTATTGCAGCTCAGTGCATGTTTGAGGTTGTAGTGTTTAATAGCCTGATGGCTGCAGGGAAGCTGTTCCTGAACCTGGACGTTTCAGTTTTCAGACTCCTATACTTTAATCCCAATGGCAGAAGTGAAATGAGTGTGTGGCGAGCGTGGTGTGATTCTCTGATGATGCTGGCAGCCTTTTTGAGGCAGCGACTCCGATAGATCCCTTCGATTGGTGGGGACGTCAGTGCCGGTGATGGACTGGGCAGTGTTCACAACTTTTTGCAGCCTTTTATTCTCCTGGGCGTTCAAGTTGCCGAAGCAGGCCGTGATGCAACCAGTCATTATGTTCTCTACTGTACACCTGGAGAAGTTCAAGAGAATCCTCCCTGACATACCGAATCTCCGTAATCTTCTCAGGAAGTAGAGCCGTTGATGTGCCTTCTTTATAATTGCATCAGTGTGCTGGGTCCAGGAAAGATCTTCAGAAATATGCACGCCCATGAAATTGACATTTTTGACTCTTTCCACCATCGTCCCCGTTGATATAAACAGGATTGTGGGTCCTCATCCTACCTCTTGCAAAGTCCAAAATCAGTTCATTGGTTTCACTGATATTGAGTCTAATTAGAGTCTAATTAGAACAGTGCCTCGGCAAGACCACCAGCATAATCAAGGATGAGTCGCACCCCAGCCAATCCCTCTTCTCCCCTCTCCCATCGGGCTAAAGTTATAGAAGTGTGAAAACGCCTCCAGATTCAGGGACAGTTTCTTCCCCGTTGTTATCAGGCAACTGAACCATCCTACCAACAGCTAGAGAGCAGTCCCGAACTACTATCTACTTCGAGACCCTCGGACTATCTTTGATCAGACTGGCTTTATCTTGCATTGAATGTTATTCATGATAGTATAACTTTATCATGTATCTGTACACTGTGGATGGCTCGATTGTAATCATGTATAGTCTTTCTGCTGCCTGTTTAGCACGCAAAAAGTGTTTTCACTGTACCTTGTTACACGTGACAATAAACTAAACTAACAGTAATATATTTTAAAGTCAGGATAGTGTGCGGAAGGTAATGGATGGGATGCGAAACAAATGAAAACAAATGGCCTATTTTATCCTGGATGGAATTGGGTCTGCAGTAAACTAGTCAAGTGCTGATATTCTATCACACACCTGACTTGTGGCTAATGGATAAGTTGCTCCAGTACTGTCATAACTCTGAGATGTAATCAAAACCACATGGAAAATTACCCACTGGAGAAAATTGAATTATTCCAATCAAATTAATTACTGCCCAATATGTCTACTGGTTAAATGATGGAAATTGTTATTGACAGTGTTATTGAGTGACACTTACTCACCAATCGACTCCCCCATTTGGGGGGTTTCCAGAATCACTCACCATAGCATCAATCTAAAGGTGGACCCAAGCACTGAACCTCAGGAAGTAACATGAGAGTTGCTGCCCTTGACATCCAGGTAGCAGTTAACTAACCATGGCATCGAGGAGCTCTGTTAAAACTGGTCAATGGACCTAGCACACCCATCAACACCTCTATTTCCTTTGAAGATTGAGGGGATTTGGTATGTCGATGAATACTCTATTGAACTCCTACAGGTGGGCGGTAGAGAGCATTTTGACTGGTTGCATCACAGCCTGGTTCAGCAACTCGAGCGCTCAGAGATTACAAAAATTGGTGAACACTGCCCGGTCCATCACAGGTACTGACCTCCCCACCTTCGAAAGGTTCTATAGGAGACACTGTCTCAAAAAGCCAGTATTATCAAGAACCCACACAACCCTGGCAATTATCTCATTTCACTTCTGCCATCGGGAAGAAGGTATAGGAGTCCGAAAATTGCAGTGTCCAGGTGCAGGAACAGCTTCTTTCTAACAACCATGAGGATATTGAACACTATGAAATCCAACCAAACTCCAACCTGCCTGGTTTGCACTAGGGATTTGTTTTGTTTTGCACTATATATATTTTTTATTTTATTGAACATTTTTGTTTGTTTGTTCTGTTATCTATTGAGTATTGTGTTTACAAATCTGTTGTGCTGCTGCTGCAAGTAAGAATTTCATTGTTCCATCTCGGAAGATATGACAATAAACCACTCTTGAATCTTGAGTCTCTTGAATCTTGAATGCAAGAGAAAACACTCTAGTGGCTGGAGTCCTACCTTGAAGGAAGGAAGACGATTGTGCTTGCTCGAGGTCTAACAATCTGGGTAGCCATAAACAGATTTTACAGTGTGGAAACAGGCCCTTCGGCCCACCGAGTCCGTGCTGACCAGCGATCACGCCAAACTTCCCGTGCACTAACACTATCCTACACACTAGGCACAATTTTTACTGAAACCAATTAACCTACAAACCTGCACATCTTTGGAATGTGGGAGGAAACCGGAGCGCCCGGAAAAACCCATGCTGTCACAGGGGGAACATATAAATTCCGTGCAGACAGCACCCATTGTCAGGATTGAACTCTGGTCTCTGGTGCTGTAAGGAAGCAACTCCACCTCTGTGCCACTGTGCCGCCTATGAATCTGAAGTAAATCTTGGGATTCATCCAACAGAAATCCAGAAACTTTTTAGACAATTTGTAACATTTGATTGGTACTTTTCAACATTTCTTCTTGGAGATCAACATTTAATTTTCATAGAAACATAGAAAATAGGTGCAGGAGGAGGCCATTCGGCCCTTCGAGCCAGCACCGCCATTCATTGTGATCATGGCTGATCGTCCCCTATCAATAACCCGTACCTGCCTTCTCCCCATATCCATTGACTCCACTAGCCCCTGGAGCTCTATCTAACTCTCTCTTAAATCAATCTAGTGACTTGGCCTCCACTGCCCTCTGTGGCAGGGAATTCCATAAATTCACAACTCTCTGGGTGACATTTTTTTTTTCTCACCTCAGTCTTAAATGTCCTCCCCTTTATTCTAAGACTCTGGCGCCTGGTTCTGGACTCGCACAACATTGGGAACATTTTTCCTGCCTCTAGCTTGTCCAGTCCTTTTATAATTTTATATGTTTCTATAAGATCCCCCCTCATCCTTCTAAACTCCAGTGAATACAAGCCTAGTCTTTTCAATCTTTCCTCATATGACAGTCCCGCCATCCCAGGGGTCAATCTCGTGAACCTACGATGCACTGCCTCAATCACAAGGATGTCCTTCCTCAAATTAGGAGACCAAAACTGGACACAATACTCAAGATGTGGTCTCACCAGAGCCCTATACAACTGCAGAAGAACCTCTTTACTCCTATACTGAAATCCTCTTGTTATGAAGGCCAACATTCCATTTGCTTTCTTCACTGCCTGCTGTACCTGTAAGCCAACTTTCAGTGACCGGTGTACAAGGACGCCCAGGTCTCGCTGCACCTCCCCCTTACCTAACCTAACCCCATTGAGATAATAATCTGCCCCCTTGTTTTTGCCGCCAAAATGGATAACCTCACATTTATCTATATTATACTGTATCTGCCATGCATCTGCCCACTCACTCAACCTGTCCAGGTCACCCTGCAACCTCCTAACATCCTCTTCACAGCTCACACTGCCACCCAGCTTTGCGTCATCCGCAAACTTGCTAATGTTGCTCCTAATTCCCTCTTCCAAATCATTAATATATATGTTAAACGGTTGCGGCCCCAACACCGAGCCTTGCGACACTCCACTCGCCACTGTCTGCCAACCAATTTTCTATCCATGTCAACACCCTACCCCCAATACCATGTGCTCTAATTTTAGTCACCAGTCTCCCGTGCGGGACCTTAGCAAAGACTTTCTGAAAGTCTAGATACACTACATCCACTGGCACCCCTTCATCCATTTTACTTGTCACATCCTCATCTATTTCCATCTATTTCTTTTTTTTTAATGGATACAAAATCTTTTACATTGGAAAGAGAAAGGTTGCTAAAGCTGCACCTTCTTAATCATTCTCTGACTATCATGCACAATTGACTTACATAATTTCAAACCCTAATTTTCAGAATGTGACAAAGACATTTATTCTAATGGATGGCAGATGTTCTTTGTTTTCTTTGTGCTTTATTTATGTGAATAGCCACTAGTTTTGTGCCAGTATTTGATGCTTGGGCATTTGCCGAAAATATCTTGGGAATGTTTGGGCGTTTTGCCATCAACAGAGTAAGCAAGGAAAGTAACACGCACAGAGGAATTTCAAATCCTCTTCTCTGTATCTATTGATGGTATGTGTGGTATCTTGAAGTCCTTGGAGACAAAAGAAACTGCAGGGGCTAGTTTTCAAAAGAAAAATACAAAATGCTGGATTAACTCAGTGGGGAAGGTACATGTACGTAGGTACAGTGGAATTCTATACAAAGTTCAGAATGGTCAGAAAATGATCCTAAACCAACAAACAATTGAGTCTGGCACAACTACAGCCATTTACAATATAATGTGTGGCAAAGAGCATTCATATTTCTCACAAGATTAAAGGAGGCAATTCAGCCTGGAGAGACAAAGCCAGCTCCCAGAGTAGTCCCATCATTCACATTGTTCCAATCATTTCCCAGCAAACTGTTCTTTCCCAAATTCCATTAACTCCTCAGACTCTCCTGCCAGCCACTTACATGAGGGGCAATTTACAGTTGCTCACCATTGCGCCACCACGCCATCCTTATGATAACCAGATTCCAAGTGATTCCCTGGACAGACGGAGTTTCTTTAACTGCCCCATTAATTAGTGGGAGGATCAAATGAGTTGGCAGTTTCTGGGACAGGATCACTGCACAAGTAGCAGATGGCAGCTGTAGGGCCTTGATGATGAATATCTTTGCAGCATATTTGCTATAATCCAATGGCAGCCAAATATTCACTGGGCCAAATCATCAAATCATTATGCCCTATATCATTAAGCTTTTAATTAAATGCAGATATTTTGTTTGTTGGCACATCTGTCAAAGCACCAACACTGTGTAAGCAAACAACAATACCTTCGCTCAGCCTACATGATCTCCCGGTTGCCAAACACTTTAAACTCCCCTTCCCATTCCCATACTGAACTCTCTGTCCTGGGCCTCCTCCATTGTCAGTGAGGCCAAACATAAATTGGAGGAACAGCACATCATATTTAGCATGGGCAACTTACAACCCAGCAGTATGAATATTGATTTCTCTAACTTCAAGTAAGCCTTGCATCCCCTCTTTCTCTGACCTTCCCCCACCCTGGTCGTCGTCCTGAGATCCACTGCCTGTATTAACTCATTATCACCTATCCCACAGCCAACAATGGACCATTGTGGATTCCACATTTCCTTGATTATTGTTGCTTTCTGCATATCTTCCATTCATTTGTTTGAAATACCATCTATATCTCTTTCCCCTTTCCCCTGACTCAATCTGAAGAAGGATCTTGACCCGAAACATCTCCAGAGATGCTGACTGACCTGCTGAGTTACTCCAGCTTTTCGTGTCTGTCTTTGTTTTAAACCAGCATCTGCAGTTCCTTCCTATACAACAATACATGCTCAACAGAGCATGCATTCTCAAACATTCTCTGACCAATGTCATTAATTCAGGGGGAAAAAAAGCCCATAGTTTCTAATCGTTAATTATGAATTCTTTAAAAAATGGGAACTTTTATTTTTTTTATAATTAGAGAAGCATTCTCTATTATGAAGACTTTTGTATTGTAGGTTCATTTCCACTAATTATGATGATCCATCATTGTCATTTGAGTTAAGATATAGAAAGGTAGCATTCATTGAATTTATCAGCACACAAGCAACCATTATCTATTTAATAAAGAGCAGTAGAAAATATATGACTGTAGTAAGACATCACAAGTGGCACAAATCCTGTCTTCACTTGATGGACAAGGAAGAACCAAAAGCTATTATTGATACAGTTCATAATGAAGAACATCAAATTGTTCTTTGCAGCTACTGAAACAAACATAATAGAAACAAAAACAGATAACTGAGCTCTGACAAGGGACCTATTTAATAAGTATCTCATCAACACACAGGATAAATTCATCCACTTAGTATTCTTCATATTGGTTTTAAAACAATTTGCAATATGAACAATTGACTCCCAAGGACCCATAAGGCAGACTTCAAGGATGAAATGAAAACTCGCAATACTGCCAAATTATTTAATGATCAAATAAAGATGATATATGTATTTTAGAATGTCTTCTATTTCATATTCACATACCAGGATCTGTTAAAAAATAAAGCTATTTAAAAAGTTTTGTTAATACCTTTTTATACCTTCCAATATTTTTCTGGTCAGGTTCAAATTGTATACCACCTCAAATCAAACCAAAGAGTTCAGCACAAAAGGTACAAGAGTTCATTTAATTTATTTAATAATAAACTAGACTAAGTGGGACCCGTTGGGTCCCATGTTCACACGGGAGGGCTGGTCCCCCAATGCAATATTCCACCTCCACCAATTCCAATATTGGTGGCCAGTGGGGGGGGAGGATGGGGGCTCTCTGGAGCGCTAGTATGGGTGTCGTGAGCTGAAGGGACTGGTTTCCAGAGGGCTAGTAAGGACATTGTGGGCCGAATGGATTCTTGGGCTGGCAGCTCAGTCACTCAGGCCTGGTGGGCTGGCAGCTCAGTCACTCGGGGCTTGTGGGCTGGCAGCTCAGTCACTCAGGGCTGGTGGGCTGGCAGCTCAGTCACTCAGGGCTGGTGGGCTGGCAGATCAGTCACTCAGGGCTGGTTGGCTGGCAGTTCACTCATGGCTATTCCATGAAATTCCATTTCAAACAGAGTATAGGCCACCAAACTCGATTTCACACCATTTCAGGCAGAGTGCAGGCCACCAAATTGCCAAACAACTCATTGCATTGTCCTTAAGGGCTAACACATCATTTATTACAAGTACATTGCAGACTCACAGTTCACAGCTTAGCATCACAGTTGTGGACTCTCCCTTGTGATCTTCCAGAGTGACTGACTCACATCCAGGCATCCGGGGTTTTATAGTCCTGCCCTCCACCCCCCCCCCCGGAAGGGGCATTACCTTCATTGTGGTGATTGACAGGCGAGAGAACCAATCAGCTGATCTCAAGATATTTTAAACACTCATAACTTTTTTATTTTTCATCGATCGGAAAAATTCTCGGAGCTGCCTCAGTGGAGGAGGACTGTGAGCAAGATGGCCAAAAAATCATAGTGATATATGGTGGCGATTTTTCTAAAATCAATATAAAGCACAGACAGGAAGTGGTCAAGATGAGACTTTTAATTATATAAGATATGGGCCAAATGCAGGAAGTAGTGTAGATGGGAAATGATGGTTGGTGCGGGCAAGTTGGGCTGAAGGGCCTGATTCCACACTGTATGACTCTGTGACTCTAATCATTTAACTATCCTCTGCTTTTTTTTGTATAAAACCAATTAAAGAGAAATTGCAAGAGCTGAAGTCTGGATGGTTTGTTCTGTTCTCATGATAATGAGTTTTAAGTTTGGTAATACGAAAGCAAATACTGTAAATAAAGAAAATTTGAAGTAAAACATATATTTCAAATACTCAGTCGTTCTCTCTGTGGAGAGAATTAATGTTTGCAACCAATGAACTTGCACAGAATTTCAAGCAAAGTAGCAATTACAGGTTGAGCCCTGCTACTTGTTACATTGAATAAGACTGATTTCTAGCCAAAAGTATTTATGTTTGTTTCTCTTTACTTGCATTTAAAGATGTGGTGGATGTTTATGTTAAAATGTATTTTGTGTGTTCCGTTGCCTTTTATTTGTTTGACTGACTTGGCAAATGAAATTCCTCGTATGTTGCAAAACATACTTGGCTAATAAAGTATTATTGTGATTGTGATTGTGATTATGTTTGTGATTTACTTCACTAAATGATCCAATAAAATTACTGTGTTTTCCTCATCACTCCCCACAGAAAATGCAAACAGTTTGTAATGGGCTTGCAGTTAGGTGTGCAATATTTTGAAAGGACATAATGTGGGAAACATCCAAATATGTCATTGAAGGACAACTGTTTGGCTTGGACAGAAAAAAATGCTTAATTCCCAATTGCCAAGAGTATACAATTTCAATTTCATTTTCAGTGGATATATACTGTTAACGCAAAAATGATTGCTTTTCTTTATATTCTTACACATGATTAAAATGAGTTCTGCGATTACCCTTGCTATTGACTTTAGGCTTCAATCAACATAAGAAAATGCTATAAATTAATTAAGCCTTTCTAAATGGATTTCAGGATTTATTTTTTCCTCAATTTAATTTAGAAAGGCTAACAATGAGTTATTTAGTAGGAAATCACTTTTAAGGTTAGAGTTATGGCTGCCCAAACAAATTTCATCAGGAGACGAGTAACAATTGATCTTATGTTGACCTGGAAATTAGCTTAATCAATAACGAAACAAAATAGAAAGATATTCCAATCACTAGCATAGAAGTTTTGCTTAAAATAATCACTTTGGTGCTGTTGTTACATTGACAAATTCAACTCATGTGTCGTGCTTTAACCAAAACTGCTGAAAACTTGTCAGTGGATGCTTGCTGCCTTGTCTCTTTCTGCGAATTTAGGCATTGATCTGTAACTCTGCACTCTGTTTATTTTCTCTTTTGCACTGCCTGATGCACTCAAGTATGGTAGGATTTGTCTGAGCAGCCTCCAAACCAAAGTTTTCCACTGTATTTCAGTATACATGATAATAATAAAACAAATCCAACATGCACATCCTCCACATTCCAGAGAAAACAATTAATTTATACATCCTCATCTTATATCTAAAACTCTCTAATCATCCTGGTCAAACTCTTCTGCACCCTTTCCAAAGCCTCCATTTCCTTCCTCTAATGAGACAATCAAAACTACACTCACTACTCCAAATGTATCCTGATCAAAGTTTTAATAATGTAATGCCTGAAGGTAAAATAAAAACAGTAATAGAAATAAAAGTTACAGTGTGACACTAGATGTTTGATGATAGTTGTTTCACATGACATAACTCTCATTTAATAATGTTAATAATGAAAGAAAACTTAACAGTTGGAGAATGAAAAGGATATATATATCATTCATAATTTTATTTCATCATTTTCTTTCACTGTGTCTATGTAGATTACCTCATGTACAAGAGGTAGGAAATCCATTGAAGGAATAAGTGCTAATCATCAAATAAAGGAGTCCATTTCACTGGTTTGGTTGTTATTTATTTAAAGGTGTTCGCACATTGACTAAGTAACTCTCTACAGAATATACTTCCAGGGATAGTTTCATATTTTATTTTCAAAAAGTGGAGAATGTTACAAAACAAGTCATCTAATGACATCCTCTTGCCTGTTCTTATTCAATGACACAACGCTGTCAAAATATGTCATTAAAAACCCTCACTTTTTGAGATACCTCAACTTCATTTTACCAAAGAAACGAATCAGCTCCGTCAGATAAGGAATGCAAGTTTCTGTGTTGGCATAAGCCTGGAGAAAATAAATGCACAGCACGTAAAGGAAATGAAAATTAAACATGCATTTATGATTTACATTAATTTATGAATCTATGATTTTCAAGATCAAATCACTTTGGAAACAAAAAAGGCTAGACTTTAATATATTAACGATTCCTTATAGATATCTATTAATCTTTCAAATATAACACAATGTCAGATGCAAATTTCAAAAATAAAATTGATAATGTCTATTTTAGAGATGTACTTCCCTGTTCTGGTGTGTAATTAAAATGTGATTGTTTAGATGTATTGGTGAACTGCATGTGTATTTATTGCACCAAATTACTTTTGAGTAGAATTCATTTGGGCTGCAATTATACTGTAGCAGGAGGTTGTCTCACTTCACATTTTAATTCCAAATTACTCTCACTATTCTCCATAATGCAGAAATTAAATTAAAGGTGACTAATTTTGTTTATAACATGCATTGTGTGGCATTTTCCACATCAACACTCCATATGCTCAAATGTTCAGCTTCGGTGCTTCTTAATCCTGCCTTTTGATAGCAACAAGCAAATGCTAGCACTGAGTCGCACACTACTTAACCTTTACAACTGAAGCATTACTCTATTTGACATCAGATCCATCACTACAATATCCATTTATGCTGAATCTTTTTTTCTTACACATCTCTAGCGAGTTATTAAAACAAAAATAACAACAAAAATAAAAGGAATATCTAAAGCTGGGAAATGCCAGTATAGGTTGTGCCCAAACATGGGGAGAGGTTTGGGCCAAATCCACATTACCACATTGTTTGAAAGATGTAGAGCGCAGAAACAAATAATCAGGCAGCACTGCAGAAGAATAAACGAGCCATATTATTGATCTATGGCAGAGAAAAATCAAGAGTATTTATTTGTCATAAAGGGCCTGTCCCACTTTTAGGCGACTTGTTGAATCGCCGAAAAAGTGAATGTATCAAACGCATCTTACGACTATGTAGAAGACATCCTACGACTATGTAGGAAAATCTACGACTATCTACGACTTAATCGCCTATGCACTCGTGACAATTGGTGACCCAATAGTGGGGACTGAAGACGACCACCTTCGACTGACAGACGACTACACCCACGATCACAGAAAGCAAGCAACGACAAGCTACATACGACTGGCTACGACTCTATGGTCGTAAGATCACCTCAAAAAATGACATTAGATTTTTCAAACATGTTCTTTTAAATTCAGTGTATTGCTTGTTTTAGTGTTAGATTTATTGAGATGTATAAAAATAAAATTGTTTTAAATGCAGTGCATTTGAAGTGCTTGTGTCTGTTTTCTCCATCAACATAAATGTGAGGTCAAACTTTAAATACAGTGCATTCCTTCCTTGTGTTTGAGTGTGTTTCAATGATCTAAATATATGTCAAATGAAATATGAGATATAAGTGATGACATGAGGGACTACTATGAAAAAGAATGATATTCATACATCAATTTGAGGTTAAAAAGTCAAGGATTTCCTTTATTGGTAATGAAACATACCAAAGTCTTATAAACAAACAAATGTTATTAACAGCCTGGTGGGTGGTGTTGAGGGTTGTGCCCTGCGCCTGCGCTGAAGCCTTCTCCTCGGAGCCATGTCTCACACCGTCTGATCCACTGAAAGAAAAATTGCACAATGACCGCGCACTGGAATGACAGCGCATCACGTGCTGCTGTTTACATACCTTTTTTTTCTCAATGAGCCAATGAAAATGACCGGTCAACAAAGGCGATTAACTAAGACTACCTACCACTAACTAAGACTACCTACGACTACCTACGACCCCACTACGACTAGACCTACAACTACAAAAGTATAGATTTTCTCCATGGCGACCAATTTTTGGTCGCAGAAAATGTTTCAACATGTTGAAAAATTTTCGCCGACGATACTGAGGCTGCGACTAGTTCCCAGAATGCGGGAACTCCTCCCGACCGTGAAGGAGACTCACCTGCGACCATGTGGCGACCATGTGGCGATCTTGTGGCGAGCGCAGAGTCTCCTAAACTCACCAAAGAAGTCGCCTAAGTGGGACAGGCCCTTAAGCAACGGAAATGAACCAGAACAATGAAACTCTTACGTGTTGAAGTTTTTAGGGCACATTGGATGCAACAACAAAAAATATAGCTGGAATAGCTGATAACTGATATATAATATCAGCTATTCCAAGTAAACAGGACCATGAAAGTACAAAAACCAAAGTACGTATGTTCAGTTTAGTTTATTGTCACGTGTACCGAGGTACAGTGAAAAGCTATTGTTGCGTGCTAACCAGTCAGTGGAAAAACAACACATGATTACAATCGAGCCATTTACAGTGCATAGATGCATGATAAGGGAAAGCCAGTCAAATCTGATCAGAAATAGTCCGAGGGTCACCAATGAGGTAGATAGTAGTTAGGACTGCTCTCGAGTTAGTGTACAATGATTCAGTTGTTTGATAACAGCTGGGAAGAAACTGTCCCCGAATCTGGAGGTGTGCGTTTTCACACTTCTATACCTTTTGCCCGATGGGTAGGGCAGTGCAAAGTCTATAATAGTTTAGCATTGAGGTAGGGGTGTGGTTAGTGTTGTTCAGTCTTGTTCATGAAACTGATGTTAATGGTGCTCAAGCTCCTGTACTTTCTTCGTGATGGTAGCAGTGAGAAGAGAGAATGGTGTGGGTTTTTGATGATATTAACTGCCTTCAAAAGGCAGTGCTACTAACAGATCCCTTCTACAGTGGGGAAGTCAGTATCCATATGGACCAGGCAAAGTCCATCACTGATCAAATAAAAGAGGGCAAGCTGATGTAGATATGGAAAAGAATGGCAAAACGGTTGTCGCCGGGATGACGCAGGTTGTCGCCAGGTGCCGTTGGTTGTTGCCGGGTGCTGACTTCAGAGAATTCCATTGGCGACTACCTTCGTCAACCGGCGACAGAATTATCTTCAGTTGTCTGGGGTCGTTGCTTGTCAGAGCTTGTCGCGGGAGGACGTAGGTTGACTTTGCTTGTCGTAGGTTGTCGCATGTGTGGTCGTAGGTGTGGTCGTAGGTGGACGTCCTCATGGGTCGCCGTTTGTCGGTAGCTTGCCGTAGCTTGACGTCGACTAGGTGGTAGGATGTTGTAGTTTGTCAAACTACAACATCCTAGGATGTTGTCAAACTACAACAAGGATGTTGTAGCCGCTTTTTCGTCAAACTACTACAACTGTGACAGTCGCCGAAAAAATTGCCTAAGTGGGACATGCCCTTTACATGTTGCAATAGTCCTAGCCTCAAGTACCTCCTCTGGCAGCTTGTTCCATACACCCACCACCCTTTGTGTGAAAAAGTTACCCCTCAGATTCCTATTAAATCTTTTCCCCTTCAGAAAAGAACAGGAATGAAAGAGCTACATTTATAACTAATATTTTGATCATTAGAATTTTATAGGTGCAAAATACAAACCGAAATATTCATATAGTCCTAACAAACAGGATAAACAACTCATAGCAAAGATAGCTTTGGAAAATAAATTATATTTTAAAAGATTTATCCAAAATAATTACAATCTATAGAAAAAATAGTATTGTGAGCAGTTTTGGCCCCATATCTGAGGAAGGATGTGCTGGGGTTGGAGAGGGTCCAGAGGAGGTTTACGAGAATTATCCCAGGAATGAATGGGTTAACATATAATGAGCGTTTGATGGCATTGGGCTTGTACTCGCTGGTGTTTAGAAGGATGAGTGGAGGAGCTCATTAAAACTTACCAAATAGTGGAATGAGTGGATGTGGAGAGCATGTTTGTTAACCATTAGTGGGAGAGTCAAGGACCAGAGGAAATAGCCTCCGAATAAAAGGACGTACCTTTAGAAACAAGATGAGGAGAAATTTCTTTAGTCAGAGGGTGTTGAATCTGTGGAATTCATTGCCACAAAAGGCTGTGGAGGCCAAATTAATTGATATTTTTAAGGGAGAGATTGACAGATTCTTGATTAGTACGGGTGTCAGGGGTTATGGGGAGAAGGCAGGTGAATGAGGTTAAGGGAAAGATAGATCAGCCATTGTTAAATGGTGGAGTAGACTTGATGGGCCGAATTGCCAAATTCTGCTCATACAACATGAATTTATGAATTTATACCTTTGAGGGACACAGTGTGGTAAAATAAGATTAAAGTTCACTGTGCTATTTAAGAGTAACCTCCACCTCTTTTAACGAACATATTTTCAGGGTATTTACAGGAAGAATTGTTTGGAATTACATGATTTTTAAAATCAAATGTTTGATTTGCCTTGATTGCAACTGGGAGTAAGGAAAGCACGCAGCAGATCTTGTTCAAAGGCGATGAATTATTGATGGGGTTATTCTGCATTCATGTGGAAATCCCAACAAAGCTGTTCTCTTGAAATGCTGTGACAACATCAGTTTCACTGTTATTGGACATGTAAAATTTGAGGCAAAAACTCTAAATGACAGGGCTGCCAACAATGGGTGAGAGTTGGGAGTGAGTAATTGTGAGAGACCAAGCCCGAGGGACTGCAGCGACCGAGGGGGGGGGGGGTGGCAGGGGGGTGTGTCGATTGAAATTGTGCAATCTGGTGCATACTGTAGCAAGTCTTTTAATTTACTCTTGAATGCAATATTTATGCTTTAAATTCTATTAGCTATGAATAAGGTTAGGCTAAATTACATTCCTAATTACATTCCACAGTAGAGCCAGGCTCTGATCAACAGGTGCAGCACATGAATGGTCTTAGTGTATTCATGTATGGAAATCAGAATATAATCAAACACTTGGCCCATGTTGACCAACCAGGGTCTCACTGCACACCTGGTACTACTCCTGACCCTGACTCCAGTTGCATACCTTCTCTCATTCCTGACCCTGAGTCCAGCCTTACACCTGGCCCCATATTCTACCCTGATCATAGCTGCTTACCTGCTTAGGTTCCCAGTGCTGAACACTCCCAATGTCCCAGCTTTGACTGCACACCAGACCTTGACTCTGGATGCACACTTGGCCTTGCTCCTAGCCCCTCTGCACTGACAATATATCTGGCCCACATATAAAGTCCCATATCTGACCCCATGGACTTAACCTATTACGTTCAAGTCCACAGGTGCTTATCTAATACGGTAATCTTTTATGGGGCACTTCACAGACCAAATTTTGTATAACAAAATTTGCTACAGCCATTGGCTTCCTTGTTATCGAACATGCTAGTTACTTTGTCAAAGAAGTAATCAATTGGTTGAACACAATTTCTCATCCATAAAATTATACTCACTCAGCTCGATAAGTATTCTGTTACCATTTCCTTAATTTCCTAACAAACCATCCTGAAGTTATTTTCACCCTCAATATTTTCAGTATTTTGCTGTTTTCCTCTCAGCTGGGATTTTTCCGAAATGCAAAGTCTAATAACTATATATTTAAGCAATATTATTCTATTAAATGTGATCTTGAGAGTACATAATATTTTCTGTGGTATTCATAACACAACAATGATAAAAAAAGATCTTTGTTTTGATTGCACCTACCAACATGCATACATTATTATATTACAGTTAATATGGACCGAGGGCAAATTTCTGTTCCATTGCTCCCCATTCCCAATTACCTTTACATTGAAGTGATTGAAATGCAAGTGAAGTTTAAATGGCATCAGAAAAATAAAACCTCCGGAATGGATGATATTCATTACGTGGTTGGTTGGAGTCAGTATCAGCACAATTACTATATTAAACTTTGAATCTTCAGATGTCCTGGTTCAAGCTGAAACTAAAGACAAATAATAACTGCCTCACAGATTCCCCTGAAAGTATCTCTGTCACTCCTTTAAAATATGCCCCTTCTTTGAACAAGCTCTTAAACATCGCATCTGAATCAGTTTCCATCTGATTACATTCCTTGAGGATGTTCATCTACGTGTTCAATTAATAAAACAATGAGATTGGGGACATTTCCATTCAACCTGTCAAAGGAATTTGGGGGGGGGGGGGTTTAAAAATAATCAGTGAGGTAAACATAATAGTTGAGTGGCAAATGACAATAGTGCTAACTTCCCAATATTTAACTGAAGGAAATAATGGGTTATCGGGGCTGTATGTTGTGACAGACAGCCTGACACCTTGCATGTCATTTTAATATTACACTTATCCCATCCCCCTGGATATTCCGAATAAATAAATTAAGATTTTGTCAACTAATTACAAATCAGGCTAATTACAGATCAATAACATTAGCCAACTCCGAAACACGAAGCGCTGAGCATTTGGATCCAGACATCACGGACAACTGGCCTCAGTTCCCCACTCACATCTGGCAGTGCTCTCTGTCTGAGCCAGAGGCCATGTAGCGTTTTTGAAAGTGGGGAGGCTGAGCGATCACTGATCTTGGGGGTACCCAGCGAGTGAGTGGAGCAACCGAGAGGGGGAAGGATGTGGGAGGGGGGGGTGTCCCCCCTCCCACGATTGTGACTTTTTGAAATATGACGTATTAAAATCATGCTTTAGTGCACGGTAGAAGCATGATTTCAATGATTTTTGTTTGAAGTATTTTTAAGAGGTAACTTTCTAAGGGTTAACTTTTTCCACACATAGGGTGGTAGGTGTATGGAACAAGCTGCCAGAGGAGGTAGTTGAGGCAGGGACTATCCAAACATTTAAGAAACAGTTAGACTGTTACATGGATAGGACAGGTTTGGAGGGATATGGACCAAAAGCAGGTAGTGTAGCTGGGACATGTTGGCGGGTGTGGGCAAGTTGCGCCGAAGGGTCAGTTTTCACACTGTATGACTTCATTATACCTCCACCATGCATGAATGCTTCAAAATCAAGTGGTTGAGTTTTATTGCCATATACTCAAGCATAGAAACATAGAAAATAGGTGCAGGAATAGGCCATTCGGCCCTTCGAGCCAGCATTCAATATGATCATGGCTGTTCATCTAAAATCAGTACCTTCCTGTTTTTTCCTCATATCCCTTGATTTTGCTAGCCCCAAGAGCTAAATGTCTCTTGAAAACATCCAGTGAATAGTAAGATTAAACGAGAACTTACCTAAGTTTGAAGTTTGATCTTTATTTTATGAGGAGTTACGTAGGTGATTACGTGAAGAAGCCCGTCAGTGCGCCTGCGCGTCAATCTTCAAAGCAGCGGTGTGAAATCACAAAAAACAAGAACCGAAGTAATATAGTCTCATACTAAAATGAGTAATACAAGAACTTCCATCTGACCTTTATGATAGAGGGTAGGGTCGTGGCGGGCACGTAATCACCTACGTAACTCCTCATAAAATAAAGATCAAACTTCAAACATAGGTAAGTTCTCGTTTATTCTTACTATTTTACTTCGGAGTCACGTGAGTGACTACGTGAAGATTTTAAAGCTTTGTGATTTCATGCCGTGGATCAATCCCGGCTTCTCACTGCATAGATTGACTCGGAACGAGAATAATCAATCATGCATTCATAATAACATTTGTACCACAAATGCAGTAATTCATTTCAAGAATGAAATGAATCAGATCCCCTTTAAACCAGAGGAATTTACACAGAACTTAAAATAGTTTCTGCAAACAACCCCGCATTAACAATAGGCCGATGGTAAAAATGTTGAAACATCAACTCATTGGACCACCCGGCGGCTGCGAGGATATGGTCGACGGGGCCGTCTTTTGCCCTGGCCGCCGACATTTCTGCTGCCCTAGGCGAGTGAGACGTAAAAACATAAGTGTTAATACCAGCAGCTGTTAAGACTTCTTTTATCCATCTGGAAATAGTCTGTATTGAAACTCTCTTGTGTGGTTTCTTGTGTGTGATCAAAAACCCAGTTTCCGTATTCTCAAATTCTTTGTGACCTCAATGTATTGTAATAAATATGTCTTAATACAAAGACATGGATCATTTGGATATGCTGCCAGCATAATTTTAAATCCTGTCACACTTGGCCTAATTTGCTTTATTAGGTCATAGATATAGAATGTAACCTTGTCTTCAGTTACTTCCATACTATCTATTTGTAATTTTCCAAGTGTTTGCACTCGTTGTGCTGTCACTCATGCCATAAACATGAATACTTTCATACTGAGCTTGACCAAAGGTAAAGACACACTTGATAACCATCACGAAGTAGTTTCAGTACCACACTTACATCCCAGATTGTCACGTACCTAGGTTTCGGTGGTTTGGAATTAAAGATTCCTTTCATTAGTCTGGAAACAATTGGGTGTGACCCAATTGAGTTTCTTTCTGAATCCAGAACCAAATATGAGGACAATGCACTTCTGGCTGAATTAATTGCACTACAACTCAGACCTTCATCATAATAAAGTTTTGACAGAAATTCTAAACATTTGAAATATCTGCAGTACTTTATTGCACATTCTTTTGTACCCAGAACTTTTCCCATTTCTTAATATAAGAAAGGTACTGTTTTTGAGTGCTCTTCCTCCAGGCTGCCGTAAGCATGTCCACAGTATGCTCAGACAGTCCTCGTCCCAGAAAAGGCATTCTTAAAACCTGCAAATCAACAAATCCAAACGATCATATAATGGATGTTGTTCCCCTGTACTCTTTTTTGGGACTTTCATCAACATTTGTGTTGTTAATTCTAATATCAACGGATGCCATGGCTGTGTAGGCCAATCTGGTACTACCAATACCCTTGAAGCAGCATCTTGCCTGATTTTAAGCAAACATTGGCTTATGAGGCAGAAAGGTGGAAATATATATGAAAACATACCACCCCAATGTAGCGAGAAAGCATCAATCCTGGATCTGGTTTCCATGAGACATATCTCGATAGCTGATGATTCAAGTCGATGTCGGTCATTCCAAATCTGATGACTATATCATTGAATACCTCTTGATTCAACATCCATTCTTTATTATCATGGAACTTTTCGTGACTTGGTGTCTGCTATCGTTCATTCTACCTGGTAGATAGATAGCTGAAATCCAAATGTTCTTTTCAATACACCAAGCCCAAAGTTGATTAACCATTTTGTCACAAGAACCGACTTAATTCCATATCATTAATATAAACAACTACTGTTGTGTTATCAATTTGAACTTGAACATGCTTATTAGTTGTGTTAGAACAATAAGCTTGGAGCCCATAGAAACATCCTAGAAGCTCCAAATAGTTAATTCCCCATGTCTGCAGTAACAATGGGTCTTCCTGATTCCATCTGCCTCCTCAGCTAGATGTTAAGTCAGTTGCACCCCATCCTGGTGCACTGGCATCAGTTTGTAATATCATGGAAGGTTGTTCAATCAGCACTTTGCTGGAACTGCTTGAGACATGTAGAATCCACCACTGCAGACCAGAAACAGCATTTGTTGTTAGTTGCATGGTTCTATCAAAATGACCAACATGCATTCTCGGTGCCTGTTCTTTAAGTCTCTGCAGCTGTTGATAATGTAATGGTCCAAATTGGACTGCTGGGAATGCTGCTACTAATTTTCCCAGTACACGAGCCACCTGTCTAATTGAAGGTTTTAACAATTTTTGTGAATATTCTGGGTGCAGATATTAACCCATTAGGCAGAGCTTTGAACTGCCACAACTGGTTCATCCATTTAAATTTAAGATACTTCCTATCTTCTGAATGAACAGACACTGAATAATATGCATCTTTCAAGTCTATAGTTGCCATATAACATGCTTCTGAAATAAGCTGTTTGGCAGTCACAAATGTTTCCATTTTAAAATGTCTAAATTGCACAAAGGATTCAGATTTATCAAATCTACAAGAATCCTACATCCTCCATCCTTTTTTGATCGAGGGAATATTTTTGACACAAATTGGTGACTTTGGTAGACTGATTTTTCAATAACCCCTTTTTTTATATAGGGTTTCAATTGCAACCTGAACCTCCATCACTTCTTTTTGTACAAAGTGCAGAGTTCGGCTAGGAACATGCTGAACAGGCAAATCATAATTTGGATTGAATTCAATTCGAAATCCTTGTATATTATTCAGGATTACCACATCTGAAGTAATTTTCTTCCAATTATTATAGAAGAAATGTAACCTGCCTCCAACTTTTGGACTTAATCCAGTTAGTATGTTCCCATGAGAACCAGGTCCACCTACCTCTTGAGTCATTTCAGTACCCTGAGATTCCTGGGTTCTCCCAGAAGCACGACCACTGGTTCTTGCTCCCGCTGCAGGCCGCCAACTACGTCCCTGCGTTGATGAGCGACTTGGTCCAGGATCCGTATGACGTCTGAAAGGATACTTCCTCTTTACAGACTTCACCAATCCTGTTTTCGCTTCATCTTCCAACTCTTTAATACGTCTCCCGAGATCTCTCCAAAGAGTAAGTTGGGTAATTTGTATATTACTTGGTTTGCAGAGTGCTGCGAATTTCGGATTCATAGTAGACCGTATAGCACTTCTCGAAGTGGGTGCTGCATAGCAACCCCAGTGCTTGCTGATGCAACTTCGTCATCTTTTGGTTGTTACCTGCTATTCTGGTAAAAGCAGTTATTCCAGAACCCAGCAGCTTTAATATTCTCTGCAACTGATTCCAGATACTCTTGCAGTCTCATCCATTTCATGCTGTTCCAGCTAATGGTAAACCAAGTAATTTATTAAGGAGGCCAGTTCTTCCTAATGGCTCTCCTGACCCTGACGGGGCAGCGAATCCTACTACCAGGGTTGGAACATCTGGCAGCTGCCTTTCATCGCCTTGTACAGCCTCACCGTCAGAGTCGGTGTCTGAAATCTCATGACCCATAGCAACGCTCCTCATTCCTGAGGGTGCATTCCATCAGCCCTGAGCCAGGTGCTGTTAAGCTGCTCCTGCAGCTTGGATTACAGTACACTCCGTCCTGAGTGAACTTTTGCTCCAACAACCTATGAAAAAGGCTTCTATTTGGGCAATACGCTCGAAAGCAGTATCTAGCCCTGTACCAGGAGCTGTTTGAGCTGTTTCCAGCAGCTTGGCTTTCAGAACACTCCTCACTGAGTGAACGTTGCTCCAACAGCCTGTGTAAAAGGCTTTCTATTTGGGCAATACGCTCTAAAGCAGTATCTAGCCCTGGAGCTTCTTCATTGCCTGGGACTCCCTCCGTTGGGATTTAAACTTTGTCTTTTGCCCGACAGGCACTGACTGTGTTTTCACCAGCCCCAGGTCCACAGTCGCTATGCTCACCGCTGGCGACTGTACCGGGGTTTAGAGGCGGTTGGTCTCTAACCGCGGACTCCCGACTTTCCCGACTTCTGTCGGCTATGTCGCTCGCCTCTTCCCCCTGTCCGTTTTTTCCCATGGCGTCTGTGGAAAAAATCGCCATAGACCCACAGTAAACGGACCTGGAAAACCTGTAAAAAAGTTTTTACTTACCTTGTAGTTGAAAAACTACAAACCACTCGAGGAGCACTGCTCCTCACGTCCGTTTGCGTCAAGGCGTCTGACGTAATGACGCGCAGGCGCACTGACGGGCTTCTTCACGTAGTCACTCACGTGACTCCGAAGTAAAATTGGCCTCCACTGCCTTCTGTGGCAGAGAATTCCACAGGTTCACAACTCTCTGCGTGAAGAAAGTTTGTCCTCATCTCAGTCCTAACTGGCCTACCCTTTAATCTTAAACTGTGACCCCCTGGCTCTGAACTCCCCCAACATCGGGAACATTTTTCCTGCAGTTACAGTAAGTGAAAATCTCGCAGGCAAGCAGGATGCTTTCTCCAACCACGCCCATTTGAAGGCCAGTATCTTCCACATTTCTACCCAGTGCTTGGTACCTACTTCCAGCAGCCACTGGTTGTCCTCGAGGATGCACCGAGCCGCAGCCTGGTCCATGCCGGTCACCAGGTCGAATTCGGCACAGAGAGTCTCACAGCAGCGGCGCAACGCTTCCGTCGCCTCCGACGGCCCTGAGGCTTGCACTGAGGCTGCTCCATGGCCGGAGCTGTAGCGAGCGACTCACCAGCCTCGGCAAACACTCGTCAGCCTGGTAAACACTCGCCAGCCCCGGCTCCCCGTCCGCATCTGTCCCCGCCGCTGCTTCTGCTTCCATCCCTCCCTCAGCCCCAGCTCTGTAACACCCGCAGCCCATGCACTTGATATGAGGTTTGACATTTTCGTTGATCACAGAGTTTCTCACGACAGACTGTGAGAAATTTGTGATCAGCGTGAGAGCGTGAGAATTTGGCCAAATGCGTGATTCTCACGTTCAATGCGTGAGAGTTGGCAGCCCTGAAATGATTCTGTGGGCCTGGGCCACTAGGGGAGCTGTATGATGGCAGTCTACTGTCTGTCTGATTTTCCATCTTTTTGTTATTTTTAGTCTGTTTAATAAAGTATGTTTTGGAGGGTTTCTTAGTATTTTTGTGTGGGGGAGGTGGGGAGGGTAAGGGTCTCTCAGTGACTTCCTGGTGAGGATGCGACTATTCTCCGAGTCGCGTCTTCGCCACCCCCCCCCCCCCCCTGCGGCCTACCAACTGGATTGGCGCGGCCTTTCCTGCCGGAGACTGCACAAAGCGGCGGCGGCGGAGCACTGGATTCATCGTGGAGCGGGCGATGCCTTACCTGGGAATCGCCATTTGAAGCACCGGAGTGTTGGGCCTGCTGCTTCAACATCATGGAGCTGTGGTTTGCGGAGCTTCCAGCCGTGGGCGGCGCTGACTTCAACATCGCGGAGTCCTGGGAGCCGCCGTCTCCGGTAAGAAGTGGCCGATTATGAAGTCCAATGAATGTTCTTCCATTACGACGTCGGAGTTCCAACAGCCCGGCGAGAGGGCCTGAACATCGGGCCGCCCGTAGCGGCGACTGCGGAGGGCTTGGGAGGCCCCAACCATGGGTGAACAACAAAGAGGAGGATGACTGAACTTTGGTGCCTTCCCTCACAGTGGGAAACTTTGATTCCGCTGTGTGGGGATGTTTATGTTAACGTCTATCGTGTGTTGTGTCCTTTTTCTTATTCGTATGGCTGTATGGTGACCACACATCTCACTGTACCAATTGGTCCATGTGATAATAAATGTAAACTTGAAATTTGAAACTTGGGATAATCCCTCAAACTGTTTGGGTAATTAGTCACCCTGTGGTGAATGCACATCTACTTTTAGTTTAGTTTAGTTTAGAGATACAGCACGGAAACAGGCCCTTCGGCCCACCGGGTCCGCGACGACCAGCGATTCCCGCACATTAACACTATCCTACACCCACTAGGGACAATTTTTACATTTACCAAGCCAATTAACCTACAAGCCTGTATGTCTTTGGAATGTGGGAGGAAACCGAAGATCTCGAAGAAAACCCACATAGGTCACGGGGAGAATGTACAAACTCCATAAAGACAGCACCTGTAATCGGGATCGAACCTGGGTCTCCTGCGCTGCATTCGCTGTAAGGCAGCAGCTCTACCGCTGTGCCTCCGTAAAAGTTGACAATTGGCAAACTAGTTGTGGATTTGCAATGAGCCCAAAATTGTGACATTGTCACAAACAACTCCAACCACCTCTCACCGATATTAATTTAATTTTAAGATCCAACGGTTGTCTTCTAATGGATGAACATTTGATTTCCACTTGTAATGGTGTTAGACAGCCTGTTTATAGACAAACTCCATTTGCAATGTCGGCAGGTTATCTTTCTGCCATCTCATAATACTAATTTCATTTGAGTTTTCCATTTCATTAGCTGGGTGATTTTGAACCTTAATTTTGCAACAAAAAAAAGAAAACTGTCACAACTTTTACAAGGTTTGTCCTGAAGTCATTTTAATGCGATAATGGTATTGCTGTCACTGAGGTTCACTCACCACTTGGGGCATGCCCCCACTTCATGGTTCACTCAATGGGGGCGATCAGACAATTCAAACATCTATATTAGGAAACAGTAAGTATTCGTAGTTGGAAACGATATAGGGCAAAGATTGGGCTGAGTACAATCTAGCCAATTGTATGTAGGTTAGTTAATCTTCCTCAAGATAGTAATATCATGGTCTGAAGAAGCGTCTCAACCCGAAGCGCCACCCATTCCTTCTCTCCAGAGATGCTGCCTGTCCCACTGAGTTACTCCAGCTTTTTGTGTCAATCTTCAGTTATATAATGGAAATCATTCTCTCTGCTCATTTGTCACACATGTCTCTGCTAAGTTGAGCTCATCACTTAAACTCGTGTGTTATCATCAAGCGTTCAGATAAGATGTTGATTTGATCACAGGAGATATCAATGACCACACTGCTCAGCACTACACCCAGAGTAACAGGTCACTGGATCATTTGTTTCACTGCTCATTGATGGTGGAGAATAGTTTCTGCATTTACCTACATTAAGATGTGGTTGCTGATAATTTACTAGAATTCTAATGATAAACTTTCAAGGTGATGCTGCAGATCCCCTATTACTACTACTATTCCATGCTAGGTGTCTCTGGTGATAATACAGCCTGATTGTATGGTTCCTGTCCATGTCATCTACTGGACATTGGCAGGAGAAACATTTGACTACAGTAGATAGAGCATAGGGAAGATACAGAATGTAGAATATACGATAATTCTCAGAATTGTAGCACGTCAGTTCCACAGATATGTAGTTCCATGTCCAATATCCTCAACATGGTAATCAGACAATATCCTAGCTGATGGAAGAACTGTTAAGAAGCCTGATAACAGAAAGGAAGAAGCCGTTCCTGAGACTGGCGGTGTATGCAGGGCCGGATTTAGATGAAGAGAGGCCCCAAGCTGTTCCACTTGTGAGGCCCCTCCCAATCCACCACCCTCACGACTAGAGGAAGATGGTCCACCAGATTGTCACCGATTTGCAGCCGAGCGTGGCCAATGAGATAAGGGGCTGGAAAGCTGTGCTTTTTATTTATTTATTTATTGCCATTGCTAGTGTCGAGTTATTGGTTTAAAACACTATTATTCTGAAATGGAGGGCAAGGAAAATTACTGAAGGGTTGTTTAGTGACTACAGTGCATTATGACAGCATTTGTAAGAAAGGCCTCTGACAGTGTCAAAAATATTATACACCTTGCAGTGCTCTCACTTAATTTTTTTTCTCTGTTGTCAATCGGGCAACCTTGGCAGTTTTTTAAGTTGCCAAATGACAGTTTAGGTAGTTATTTAAAATGGCTTGCATGACGCATGCGATAATGTGCTCGGACGAAGTGCGTAGTTACCAGTCGGAATTATGCTCAATTAAGCATTCACATATTATTTCTGCTTCAAAAAAAGTCACAAACTAAACATATTCGCCAATCAAGACATGATATATACCACAATGACATGCAGCAAAATTATAATACAGTATCTCAACTCTTTTTACACGTTGCAATGAATGCAATTTCTTTTATTTATTTCCACTTGCAAACAAAAATGTGGTTGGATTATTCAGCGTATGATCAACCTTGGTGAGACCAAGCGCAGGCTTGACGATCGCTTCGCACAACACCTCCACTCAGTTCGCAATAACCAACCTGATCTCCCGGTGGCTCAACATTTCAACTCCCCTTCCCATTCCGAATCCGACCTTTCTGTCCTGGGCCTCCTCCATGGCCAGAGTGAGGCCCACCGCATATTGGAGGAGCAGCACCTCAGATTTGCTTGGGTAGTTTACACCCCAGCGGTATGAACATTGGCTTCTCTAATTTCAGGTAATCCTTGCTTTCTCCCTCCTTCCCCTCCCATTCCCAGCTCTCCCACAGCCTACTGTCTCCGCCTCTTCCTTTCTTTTTCGTGTCCCCCCCCTTCCCGACATCAATATGAAGAAGGGTCTCGAACCGAAACGCCGTCTATTCCTTCGCTCCATTCCCGCTGAGTTGCTCCAGCATTTTTGTCTACCCATTCACACAAGTTCTGTTATCCCACTTTCCTCACCCACTCCCTACACATTAGGGGCAATTTTACAGAGACAAGTTAACCGACAAAGCCAATGCGTCTTTGGGATGTGGGAGGAAACCCA
Source organism: Malacoraja senta (assembly GCA_038087875.1). NCBI lineage: Eukaryota > Metazoa > Chordata > Chondrichthyes > Rajiformes > Rajidae > Malacoraja > Malacoraja senta. The sequence continues at coordinate 14,315,972 of CM075979.1, read as the reverse complement.
CACGCTTGCTGGGAGAATGTGCAAATTCAACACAGACAGCGCCCGAGGACAGGATCGAACACAGATCTCTGGTGTGTGAGGCAGCAAGTCTACCAGCTGTGCACAAAAAATTATACGTTGATAACTTTGGTTACTAAAAAATGAAAATATATATTTTCCGTTTTAAATCTCCAAGTGACGCTATGTCCCCCTTTACAGCTACTGTATGTTTTAATTAAGTTCAAGACTATGGGGCAGTACATTGGCCATAAAGTTGTTGCCTAAAAGTGCCAGAGACCCGGAATTGATCCTGAATATGGGTGCTGTCTGTCTGGAGTTTGCTCCTTTTCCCTTTGTTCGCATTAGTTTTCTCCGGGTGCTCTTATTTCCTTCCACATTCCAAAGGGTGGCCGTAGCAGTGCGCATGTGCAAGGTGGCCTGCCGTGCCGGTGGATGAGGAGCGAGCGGAAAGCGGAGATCCGGCGGCCCAGACACAGATACGGATGGCGGGCGGAGACAGAGAGTGACAGAGAGAGAGAGATAGAGAGGGGGGCCCGCCCAGAGTTGAACGGCAGGTGTCCTGCCTTGGCCAGAGGCCGCCTATATTTCGAGGCCCTAGGCTTCAGCCTATGAAGCATAGTGGTAAATCCGGCTCTGCGAGGCCCCCCCAGATCTCGAGGCCCTAAGCTTAAGCTTGTCAAGCTTATACGTAAATCCGGCCCTGAGTGTATGCATTCAAGCTTCTGAACCTTCTACTGGTTGGGAGCAGGGAGTTGAAAGAATGACCAGGGTGGGACAAGTCTATGATTATGTTGGCTGCTTTTGCAAGGCAGTGTGAAGTATAGATGGAGTTAATGATAGGAAGTCTGGTCTGTGTGGCACAGTGGGCTACATCTATAACTTTCTGCAATTTCTTGCTGTCGTGGACAGAGTTGTTCCCAAACCAAGCTTTGATGCAACCCGACAGTATGGTGCATCTGTAGAAGTTTTTTAAAGAGTTACCGGAGAGCTGTTGTATTTCCTCACTCTCCTCAAGAAGTAGTGTAATGAATAGGAATTTGTTTTAAATAATAATTCATTCTCATTTTCAGCAGACATACGAAATTGGGAATAATGTATACATTTTTGTTGACCTGTTTCAAAATAACATTTTAAAATGACTTTATTATGTGCAGTTCTGCTCGCCCCACTAAGCCTCCCCCCCCCCTCCAGGAAGGGTGTGGGGGCTTTGAAGAGGATGTAGAAGAGATTTACCAGGATGCTGCCTGGATTAGAGGATACTAGCTGTAGGGTGAGGTTGAATAAACCTGTTTTCTCTTGAACATCAGGTGCAGAGGGGAAAACTGAGAGGTTAATAACATTATTAGAGGCAGGGATATGATAGACAGTCAGAATTTTTCTCCTGGAGTGTAAATGTTAAATACTGGATTACACCCAGTCCCTTGGCCAGAGTTCATAGGAAACATGAATAATATAACAGCAAAGGATTACTTGAAATGCTTCAGTTCCCTTTGATGATAGGACAATCCATAATAATTCTCAGCAAAATGCAACGGTTTGATTTTATTGCTTAATCAAATTTATTACAACTAATTATTATTAAATATTATACTTTCGAGAAATTCATGCATCAGACAACCAAAATTATTCTTGAGCAGACATAATATTGCATTTTTCAGTGTATGGACATTTCTTTTTACTTAAAAATTAAGTTTGTAGGATTGGGGAGCAGAGAAAAAGGCAACACGCACACATTTGTGCGGGAAGGAGAGATAGTGAGCGCATATATGAGAAAGAAAAAAAACAAGTTTATCACACTAATCCTATGATCATTTCAATTAACTTCAAAGTGAGCTTGTTCCCTCTGCAATGCATCTCCATGAACATTATTTACCAGAGCTATCTTCTTAATCCTGTTTAATTCCAGATTGTGCATTTATCTCGATGTCTGAGTGACCTTTACTAATTGCTCTAAAGCCATGTACCGTTCCTGAGCACAAGGCAAGGCAGATGATGTGGCTCTGTGCCATGCTACTGTTTTAGCAGCTGTTGCGGCTCGTATATGCACTGCTAAAGTTGGCTTGTCCTTCAAGCCTCCCCAATGGGGACACACCTCATCTCCCATTGACATTTGGTGTCAGTTTAGTCAAGATACCTTGGCGATAACTTGCCCTAAATTAACAATCTTAATTTCCCATTCAACAACACAATTCAACAGAAAACCTAAGTGGTTTATACAGAGTCTTGCCATTCATTTAAGATATACACAACACCGTAAATCCTTACACTTTTCCCGAGCCGTAATTAAACCCTGATGGAAATCCTTATAACATTCAGAATAAGGTTACTGAAGTCAGGAGCTGTTTGCTTGTGTATAATGTATTGATTTACAAGTCTGAGGCCAAAGAACAAAATACCATATCACCTCTTGCTTACGTCAAATTATCATTTATTCCCATTCTTTTGAACACAAGAAAATTGAGAGGATTTGAAAATTGAAAGGTCATTTGTCAAACAAATTGTAACTTTTAATTGTTTCAATACAAACTCATTCTGCATGGCTTTGCTTCCATTACCCCTTCAGGCGAATTAGTTTAGTTTAGTTTGGAGATACAGCACGGAAACAGGCCCTTCGGGCGGCTCACCGAGTCCGCACCGACCAGCGATCCCCGCACATTAACACAACCCTACACACTGGGGACAATTTTACGTTTACGCCAAACCAATTAGCTTAGAAACCTGTACATCTTTGGAGTGTGGGAGGAAACCGAAGATCTTGGAGAAACGCCACGCAGGTCACGGGGAGAACGTACAAACTCAGTACAGACAGCACCCATAGTCAGGATCGAAACCAGGTCTCTAACGTTGTAAAGCAGCTGCTCTACCGCTGCACTACCGTGCCGCCAAACTGTTTTAAACATTTGCCTATAAATTGAGCTCATTTGTGTTTATTCTTTGCACACATATGACTGCACTAACTATCTTTTCCATTTCACTTAGCACCCACTGGGAAACTGGTCTGGGCATTTCCACATATGGTTCCCCTCAGCTCAGTTAACATGTGCATGCCAATGGTGCAACAAATGGTGCAACAAATGAAATCACACGGTGCACAGCACACATTTCCTCTGCTGCCAGCAGATATTGGAGCCGTTGGGGAAACATACAATTTTTACAGTTCCCTGCCAAAAAAAAAGTAGGAATACACTGTGCAAGGTTCGGGAATAAAGTGGCAATTAAAGGGTCTGCACTGTGGCATAGACTCCGCGCAGGGGGAGGAAAACCCGGGGGGGGCCAGAGGGGACACATCCCCCCCATGTCTTGTGAGGTGGGGGACATCACCCCCAAGTTTTTGTGATCCGTATTTTAAAATCTCCGCTTTCCGCGAGACAGTGGGGGTGGGACTGATAATCGAAGGCGTGATGATTGGAGGAGGGAGGTGTGGGGGGGGGGGGGGTGGGACTGAGGATAGAGTGCGGCGATTGGAGGAGGGAGATGTGGCACAGACCTGCGCCTCATCCGCAGGCAGGATCGATCCCGGCCGGGTCTCCGGCGCTGTCCCGAGTGCCCCCCCCCACCCCCCACGGGTGGCCAGAGAGGTCGGCAGTCAGACGCGAGCTGTGCCCCAGGCCCATAGCCAGCACAGAGAAACAGCCCTAAACCCAGCTGAACTCTACCTGTCCCGCCAGGTGAACCTGCCTGGGCTTGCGGGAAATATGGCCAGCGTGGAGAAGCAGCGCTGGTATCCCGTCAGTCCAGTCAGGGCTGTAGTTAACCCGGTGAGACAGGCAGAGTTGAGCAACATTTAGCGCTGGATTGAGCCTCCGAAGCCTCGCGTGCGTGTGTGAGTGTGCGCATGCGCGCGCGGCCGCCAAACAAATTGTGTCCCCCGTCCCCTCCATGTTTTGATAGCGAGTTCCGCTCTTGACTCCGCGCGCACAGCATCTTGCAGCTGCAGTGCCTTCCAGCAGCATTAACTGCAGACTTTAAAAAGAAAGACACAAAATGATGGGGTAACTTAGCAGCATTTCTGGATAGAAGGAATGGGTGACGTTCTTGTTAGATAGACCCTAATCATCTTTGTTTGAATGCAGTCGTTCACACATTTCTTGATTAAAGCAGTGACGACTGAGTTATTCTTACTGGTGAAATCATCTTGAACATTTTCCAGTCCACCAACTCGTCAGACCTGCAATCGACCCTCAACAACCTCAGAGCACTGTGCAGTAAAGAACTGCAGATGCTGGTTTAAACTGGACAGTTGTCCTATGTACTTTCTATATCTCTCGTTTCCCTTTACCCTGATTCTCAGTCTGAAGAAGGGTCTTGACCCGAAACTTCACATATTCCTTTTCTCCAGAGATGCTGCCTGACCCGCTGAGTAACTCCACCTTCTTGTATCTATCCTCAGACCACTATTGTTTTACTCTTTGCAATGGCCCCTCACACTTCAGTCTCTGTCTGTCAGCTGGCAGGAGCAGCACCAACAGATGATCAAACTGGCCCAAATGATGGCGAGGGATGGAGGAAGATGCGTATTTGATGGTAGGGTAGCAATAATCCCATTAGCTCTCCCTCTGCAGCAAAAGACATGCTGATGGTACTTAAGCACTACGTTTCTGAAGTTAGATTCATTGAAGTCGCCAGCCATGATGAACAGGACATCAGGGTTTGTTGTCTCTAGGGCAGTGGTTCTTAACCATTTTGGCCCCACGACCCCATCAGACATTCTTGGTCAGTACCGTGACCCCCGAAACAAAAATTGAAAAAAAAACAGCCTGATTTATTAAAACATGTCTGCCCATGCTGTCAATGGGATGGCTGAAATTGCTTCGCAGCCATCAGGCAATCAAAACGAGGATGAATGCTCGACAGGCAGCACCTCATGTCAGCGTCGATCACAAGCATATTGAGTACCTTCATTTTCAGAATTACCATGGTTGAGAATCTAGCCTCACAGCGATAGGTTGAGGGGGACTGGACCAATAGGGTCAGGGCCCTCTTCGAAAGAACAGGACAGTCCTTCACTTTCAGCCAAAACGTGGCGAGCTCTTGTTCCATTATGTCACTCTTGAGCTGCGCATCTTCACGAATTTGGTAAAATCCAACCTTCGCAGTCAAGTCAAGTCAACTCGTGGAAGTGGCATTCAGCATCTGGCGTAGCTTGCAGGAGAGTCGTCATCTCAGGGAAGATAGTCGTGTCACCGTCCTGGACTCCTCTCTGGTAAAGGTTCCTTCTGAATGCTGCCACTTTGTCATGAGCCGTTTGTAGCATTGGGTGGTTTCCTTGAGGAATTCACCTCGGCGAAGAAGTCAGCCAAGGAATTCATCACGAACAGTTCATCCTGGATCTTTCCATGAAGATGATTCTCCTTCTCAGTACACCCTCTCTCCAAGAACAGCGCTATTTCCTCTCAAAGTTGAATCACAGGATTGAGAACTTTACCACGCGGAAGCCAGCGCACCTCTGTGTGGAATATCAGAACAGTGAAATCAGCGCCCATTTCTTCACACATCGCTTTGAAGATTCTTGAGTTTGTTGCGCTCCCTCGGATGTGGTTCACAATCTTCACCACATCTGAAAGCACTTCTCGAAGACCAAGAGGGAGAGTCTTCATCGCTAAAGCATGGTGATGTATCATGCAGTGTGTGAAGGAGACATGGGGAGCGACGAAGGCTTTGAAGCCGGATCTGCAACCGACCATGGAAGGTGCCCTATCTGTACACACTTCGACAAGGCGTTCCCAGCCAAGCTCATGTTTGATGAGGAAGGCTTCCAGCATTCTGAACACATCTTCTCCCCGAGTGGTAGTGGCCAATGGCTCCGAGAACAGGTACTCCTCCTTCATGACTTCTCCATCGAAGTAACGAACATAGACTAGCTGTTGGGAACATGAGGCAACATCTGTTGACTTGTCCAGTTGCAGTGAGTACACTGGACTACTCTTCACAGCACTCACTACTTGCAGCAGAATATCATTACTCATATCCGAGATTCGACTTTTGACTGTGTCATTCGAAAGGGAAATCTGCCTAAACTTGTTTGACTGCTGTTCCCCCAGCACCAACTTCGCTGCATCGAGAAGGCATGGCTTGATAAGCTCTTCACCGATGCTGTGAGGTTTCTTAGTCTGTGCGATTCGATAAGCGGTATGAAGCCTCCAACGCTGCTTCATTTTGATGAGCGCAGTGACCCGTTGAATAGATGCGGGAACCCTTGAGTGCAGCTTCTTTTCATTTGAAATAGTCCACGCCCTTCCCCGCCAGGTTGCTGTGACAAGACTCCAAATGGATCTTCAGTTTACTGGGCTTCGTGCTCTCGTGGCTCTAAACCTAGGCACAGATAACACATTGCGGCTTGACCACGGATTTGTGAACAATGCTTGTGAAGCCAAACTTGAGAAATGCTTCACTATAAGTGGGCGTCTTGGAAGACATGGTTCACAACACACACAGTTCGTGTGAGTATACGCAGAGCCTCAGAGGAATTTTATCAGTGGGTGCAAAGTTTCTTTCAGGCCCCCTTCCCTTCTCCATTAGTCATCCTGTATTTATCCACTACGCTACAGTTTTATGCCATGAGCTGTAGCCTGTAAGGCAAAAAGGGGTATGGAAGATGAGAGAAGGGTGGAATGGAGCGCTCTGTTGATTTTCTGCATTTGAGGCCTTATGCTCCTATACTCCTTCCATGATAAATATAAATAAATATAAATAAAAGGATCAGAAAGCACATTTGTTTTGAACATCTTTGTTTATGCTACAATACAGATAAGGCGAAAGAATTCACATTGAAACATCCTTTTATATTTCAATGCAGGTCAGATCATCAGAAGACATCATTATTAGTAGAAAGTAATAGAAGGTAGATAAGCTTAGTATTTACTTTAAATAAAGGGCTTTCCTGGCCTTTTTTTGTGAAAAAAATGATTGATTCAATACTATTGATTCAATACGTTGACATTGAGGGGCTGTGGTCTGCGGAGCTTCCAGCCACGGACGTGGCGTGGACATAACATCCGGAGCCCGGGATCCCTCGCTGGGTATCGCCAGAGAAGAGCTCCGACAGCCTGCCTGCGGCCTATAACATCCTGCAGCCGCGGTCTGCGGAGCTTCTAGCCGCAGGCGTGGCATGGACTTACCATCCGGAGTCCCCCCCCCCCCCCCCCCCATCCTACAGGGAAGATCCATCAGTAATGATGGGTCTTCCCCTTCCCCCTCTTTTAATCAGGTGAACCCAACCTCACACCTGCTAGTTAAAATTCCCCGCTTTATTATAGATCACAATTTCCACGAATTATGATATATAAAACGATGTAGGCTCACACAAAATGTGAATGCTAGTTTTCACAAAATATATGCAAACATTTCCTGATATTTCAAGAAATTCCCGGCCCCCCTCCGGTTCCCGGGCCCACTTTTGGACTCCGGGCCCGGGTACGATGTACCCCCCGCACCCCCCTCTCATAGGCCCTGTGTATACGTATGCGCATACGCGAACAAAATACTGTGTGTGGTATGTACCTTTGTTAGGTTCCTAAAAATGGGCTCAACAAATTGATGTTATTTACAACCCCTTCATGACCCCCGGAAAACCCCCCAAACAACCCCCATGGGGATCATGACCCCCAGGTTAAGAACCACTGCTCTAGGGTGTTGTGGATGGGGGGGTATAATTCATCCAGTGCCATCTAGCCATTGTGCCACCTTGGCATTCAGGCTGGATGATGCGTACTTGAACATTTTATGAAAGAAAACTTTCAAAACTGATAATTTTTCAAAACTCTTTAGATTTCTGGAGTAGTTCCTGAGGATTGGAGGGTAACTAATGTAACCCCACTTTTTAAAAAGGGAGGGAGAGAGAAAACGGGGAATTACAGACCAGTTAGTCTAACATCGGTAGTGGGGAAACTGCTGGAGTCGGTTATTAAAGATGGGATAGCAGCACATTTGGAAAGTGGTGAAATCATTGGACAAAGTCAGCATGGATTTATGAAAGGTAAATCATGTCTGACGAATCTTATAGAATTTTTCGACGATGTAACTAGTAGAGTGGATAAGGGAGAACCAGTGGATGTGTTATATCTGGACTTTCAGAAGGCTTTCGACAAGGTCCCACATAAGAGATTAGTATACAAACTTAAAGCACACGGTATTGGGGGTTCAGTATTGATGTGGATAGAGAACTGGCTGGCAGACAGGAAGCAAAGAGTAGGAGTAAACGGGTCCCTTTCAGAATGGCAGGCAGTGACTAGTGGGGTACCGCAAGGCTCAGTGCTGGGACCCCAGCTATTTACAATATATATTAATGATTTGGACGAGGGAATTGAATGCAACATCTCCAAGTTTGCGGATGTCACGAAGTTGGGGGGCAGGGTTAGCTGTGAGGAGGATGCTAGGAGGCTGCAAGGTGACTTGGATAGGTTGGGTGAGTGGGCAAATGCATGGCAGATGCAGTATAATGTGGATAAATGTGAGGTTATCCACTTTGGTAGCAAAAACAGGAAAGTAGACTATTATCTGAATGGTCATTGAAAGTAGGCATGCAGGTGCAGCAGGCAGTGAAGAAAGCGAATGGTATGTTAGCATTCATAGCAAAAGGATTTGAGTATAGGAGCAGAGAGGTTCTACTGCAGTTGTACAGGGTCTTGGTGAGACCACACCTGGAGTATTGCGTACAGTTTTGGTCTCCTAATCTGAGGAAAGACATTCTTGCCATAGAGGGAGCACAGAGAAGGTTCACCAGACTGATTCCTGGGATGTCAGGACTTTCATATGAAGAAAGACTGGATAGACTCGGCTTGTACTCGCTAGAATTTAGAAGATTGAGGGGGGATCTTATAGAAACTTACAAAATTCTTAAATGGTTGGACAGGCTAGATGCAGGAAGATTGTTCCCGATGTTGGGGAAGTCCAGAACAAGGGGTCACAGTTTAAGGATAAGGGGGAAGTCTTTTAGGACCGAGATGAGAAAAACATTTTTCACACAGAGAGTGGCGAATCTCTGGAATTCTCTACCACAGAAGGTAGTTGAGGCCAGTTCATTGGCTATATTTAAGAGGGAGTTAGATGTGGCCCTTGTGGCTAAAGTGATCAGGGGGTATGGAGAGAAGGCAGGTACAGGATACTGAGTTGGATGATCAGCCATGATCATATTGAATGGCGGTGCTGGCTCGAAGGGTTGAATGGCCTACTCCTGCACCTATTTTCTATGTTTTCTATGTTTCTATCTTCAAGAGCTGTCACTGCAATGCTTTTTTTTTAAAATATTTTAATTTTATTAGAAGTACAGTAATATGGCACCAAGGTGCCTAATATATATTCAGATGTTACATTTAATGTATAGCTTCTTATTTTTTTTAAATAATGAGAGAAAGAGAGAATAGATAATAAAAAATTGAAAAACATGTGATGTATGGTGTGTGAAAAGGAAAAAGGGGGGAAAGAGGGAAAGTGAAGAAAAAAAAGGAGAAAGAGAAAGAGAGTAGGAAATTATAGGAGATCGTTGTCTATATTCTTGACCATCCCTCACCCAATCCTGAAACAGTTGGTTTCTACGATTCTGTTGCACCATATGCTTCCAAAAAGTCGATAAATGGAGACCAACTCGTTAAGAATTGGTCTGATTTATCTATTAGGAGGAATCGCATTTCTTCAAGATGTGCGGTGTCCAACATGTTTCAAATCCACATTTTAAGCGTTGGTATGGGTGTATTTTTCCAAAATATAAGTATGTTTTTTGCCGTTATTAACCCATAATTAAAAAATGAATTATGAAATGTGTTCAATTTGTTCCCGTCGACCGTTACTCCAAATATAATCATTTCAGTGTTAGGCTCCATTTTTATCTTGAATAATTTTGTAAATATTTCAAAAATATCGCTCCAGAATTTATAAAGTTTTATGCAGGAAACAAAAGAGTGTGTTATAGTAGCATTTTGAGATAAACATTTATCACAAATGGGGGAAGTATTTGGATAGAATTTATTCAGTCTAGTTTTTGAATAATATAATCTGTAAAATTTTAAATTGAACTAAGTTATGTCTTACATTATTCGAACATTTGTGTATATATATCAAATACTTTTCCCATGTTTCTTTCGTGATTTTTATCATTAATTCCCGTTCCCACTCTTCTCTAAGTGCCTCTGTCGATGGTAGTTCTATATTTAAACTACTATTATATAAATATGATATTAATTTCTGTGAGTCAGCCTTAATATTCATTGCTTCTTCCAGTGGGTCTAAAGTTATAGTTTGGTGTCTTTGTATGTATTTCTTCATGAAGTCGCAGATCTGAAGATATTTAAAGTATTGGGGTTTTTTCAGCTTAAATTTTAATTGTAATTGTTGGAATGATAACAGATTTCCCATTTCATACATATCGCCGATCCTTTTAATTCCCATTCTTTCCCATTGGTTATATGTTTTATCAATAAGAGATGGTTTAAATGAAGGATTATTCACTATTGGCGTTAACAATGATAGGTTTCTTAATTTTAAAGTTAATTTTATTTGTTTCCAAATTCTTATTGTATTATGTATAATTGGGTTATTCTTATATATTGTGTTGTTCAGTTTTATCGGGGATAAGAGGATCGCTCCTATATTACAAGGAGAACAATCCTCTTTCTCCATTCTTATCCATTCTGTCTGTTGAGTAGGACTGTCCAACCAATAAATTATATTCTTAATATGCACTGCCCAATAATAATACAAAAAGTTCAGAAGTGAAAGTCCCCCAACGTCTTTGGGTTTACACAAGTGTTTTCTTTGAATTCTATGTGATCTATAGTCCCAAATAAAATTGGTAATATTAGAGTCTAGTTTTTTTGAAAAAGGTTTTTGGTATATATAATGGTATAGATTGAAATAGGTATAATATTTGTGGTAAAAAGATCATTTTTATAGCGTTTATTCTGCCTATTAATGACACTGTCACTGCAATGCTAAGTGCAAAATATAAGCCTGTGACTAATTCAAATGCAACCCAGTACTCTGATCTGTAGGTGTTCACTACAAGTCAATATGTAGCGAGAGTAAGCAGTTAGGAATGCAAATAGAATGGGACTGGAGTACATGAGTAAGATGCCTTACCACAATTGGACAAGACATATGAAGCACTCTGTGCAATTTTAATCTCTGCACTAGGAATAATAATAATTCCCCGAGAGACAGTGCAAGTAGATTTTCCAGATTGATTGCTGTGATGTGCGGTTTGATTTATGATTGGGTTAGCCTGTATTCAGTGAAACATGTAAGTATGGAATGTGATAACCTTAAAACATGAGAGATTCCAAAGGGGTTTCTTAGCGTTGACACAGAAAGACTGTATTTTCCTATTGGGAACACAAGAGACTGTAATCTTGAACAAAACAAAAAGCTGGAAGAATTTGGCAATCTCTTGTGAATCCATTGATCCATTGACCTCCTCCAGCAGGTTTTTTGTAATTTGCAGCAACCATTTCATCTATGGTACAAGCACTGGGGCAAATGCAACCGTGCATTTTTTAAATTATTTCTGATGTAATTGTCCTTTACAGCCACAGCAAGGAAATGGGTCCTTCAGCTTAACTCGTCCATGACAACCAGGATGCCCTATCTAAGCTAGTCCCATTTGCTTGAGTTTGGCCCATATCAGTTTATACCTTTCCCCATCCATATAGCTGTCCAGGTGTCTTTTTTAAATTATGTTACAGTATCTGCCTCAAATACCTGCTCTGGCAACTCATTCCATACACCCACCATTCTCTGTGTGAAAAGGCTGCCTCTCTTTTTAAAATTCTTCAAAGTACTCAGAATTTAGGGAGACACAATAGGCTGCAGATGCTGAAGTCAGGAGCAAACAAAATACTAATGGAGGAACCCAATGGGTTGAGCAGTATTTCTGGAGGCGATAGCATGGTTGATGTATGATATCGAGGACTGATGCATCCTGATGCAGGATATTGACGCAAACCATCGACCATCCCTTTGCCTCCACAGATGCTGTTTGACCTGTTGAGTTCCTCCAGCAGTTTGGTTTTGCTCCAAAATTTAAGGATATTGTACAATGCTGCGTACATTCATTTTGGAATTCAATTGTAAAAATTAGGCATAAGCTTTCCATTTCTTAATTAGAATGGAAAAACAATAAAAAATAATGTCCTGAAAACTGCAGTCAAATAGTGATTTAAAAGCACAGAAATTTCAGCGAGGGCAGATGTACGATTAAACATGAAAACTGTAAAGTCTTGCTGGAGATAAACATTAGTTTAGTTTAGTTTATTGTTGCCACATGTACCGAGGTACAATGAACCTTTTTTAGAATGCCTGAAGTAGTCTGAAGAAGGATCCTGACCAGAATGGTTCACCCATCTTGCTCCTCCAAAGATGCTGCCTGACCTGCTGAGTTACTTCAGAACTTTGTGGGGTTTTTTGAGGAATGTTGGATCAACCATGATGCTACTGTATGGCAGAGCAGGCTCAAGGGACTCCTGTTCCTATTTCTTCAGTCGTGAACTTTAGTAGAATTGCACGTAATCAGAAATAATGAGTGCATGTAAACATAAGTAAACTATAATTAAAAATATATATTTGGTTGTCAGAATACCCTGCGACATAATGTATTTGTGACCAACACACAATATGATTCATGGAAGAATGGATAACAAGGCACAATGTTTCTAGAAATATGATAAATAGTTATATGAATTTAAGGATTAAAAAGCATGTATATTGTCCACCATTGTTTGGGCTATCATAGTTAAATCCAGGTCTTCTCCATCTCCTCTCAAACCATCAGTCTCTATTAAGTTAGCATGAAATTTCATCTGTGTGTGGTATTCTACATTATTTAGAGGAGTAATGTTAAAGACATAATGGCACAAGAACATTAACAACATCAACCAGAATCTTTAATTTCTGAGCATAAATGTAAGATCATGAACCAAATTTGAAATAAATGTATTGCCATCTTTTTAATTGCATATATTTTCTTAAACTAGTAATGTGATAATAAGTTATTGTTCCATATTATTCATTGAAATAAAACTTTTAAACAAATGTAACATTGATATTTTTTGCATGATTCACTGAAGTCCTGATAACATTGAAAAACAAATGAGCTTGGAAAAACTAGTGTGCCAAGAAAGATGAGGATGTTACAGTATATTCATGCACATCAACTTCCAATTGTCAATCTGAATTAGTTTTTGCTATCTTCTCAAACATCATACACCCTGTGCCCTGGCTTCAATATTGTCAATTACCAACTTAAAATTAACTATCAATAGAACTGTGTTCATCCAAATCCAGAGTCATAGAGTCATACTGCGTGGAAACAGGCCCTTTGACCCAACTTGCCCACACCAACCAACATATCCCATCCACGTTAGTCCCACCTGCCTGCATTTGGCCCATATCCCTCTAAACCTGTCCTATCCATGTACCTGTCTGAATGTTTCTTAAACGTTGCGACAGTACCTGCCTCAACTACCTCCTCTGGCAGCTCATTCCATACACCTACCATCTTTTGCATGAAAAAGTTACCCCTCAGATTCCCATTAAATCTTTCTCCCCTCACTTTAAACCTATGTTCTCTGGTTCTCGCTTCCCCTACTCTGATCAAGAGACCCTGTGTGTCTACCCAATCTATTCCTCTCATGATTTTATACACTATTCCCCTCATGACTTTTACACTATTCCTCATATGAGTTTATACACGTAAAAACATTACTTGCTTGTTCTAAAGTCCCTTCAGTTTTAACCACTTTGCAGACACAATAACAATTTTCAGCAAAAAATACTTTGAAATTTCCACCACATTTTGCTTCAGGATGCATTGCTAAAATGTGTCCATCAACTGTTTCACTTCACTCTCCCTGCTCCCTCCTTCCTGTCCACCTAACAGCCTTGTGGAGCTCTCAGAAACCTCAATTTTCATGAAATAAACTCTATATAAATGCAAATTATTTTCATCACTATTCAAATAATGAACTGAGTGATGCCCTCTGGGTTAATAACTCTGTCTCCTTCAATGTTAGTTTAGTTTGATCTTGGTAATTCCCCTGTTGTTATCTCCTTAGAGTCGAATTATTTAAAAGGGCATTGCCAACAAAAAAAGAAGAATTTTCCTTTGATTTCTAACCAGTATAATCATTTATGTTGAACAAAACCAAAACCCCATAGTATCATTATTCTGGCCATGTGAAAGATTGGCCATATCGCTTCTCAAATATGAAAACTGGCAAATTCTTCCAAAAAAGGGCATGGTGGCGCAGCGGTAGAGTTGCTGCCTTACAGCTAGTTCGATCCTGACTGTGGGTGCTGTGGTGTTTGTACGTTCTCCCCGTGACCTGCGTGGGTTTTCTTCGGGATCTCCAGTTTCCTCCCACACTCCAATGACGTACAGGTTTGTAAGTTAATTGGCTTGGTAAAATTGTACATTGTAACCTAGTGTGTGTAGGATAGTGTTAGTGTGCGGGGATTGTTGGTCGGCATGGACTCGTGGGATGAAGGGCCTGTTTCCACGCTGTATCTCTAAACGAAACTAAAACTAAAAGGATTGTTTCACTTAATGGTGATTGAAATCTGGAGCACATTGCCTGAGGAGCTGATGGACGCAGACAGCCTCACAACATTTCAAAAGTATTTGTTTAATTTCTTGAAACATCAAAGCATAGAGGCCATGTGCTGAAAATGAAACAGGTACAGGAACAAGCAAGGAATTTGATGGTTGACATGGACATGGTAAGCTGAAGGGCCTGTTTTCAGGCTGAATGAGTTTCTTAAGAGGACATAAGGAAAAATAAATCTGTGAGATAGACTTTTGCAAGTCAGAGACAAGCTGACAATAGAACTCTGAACTAAAATATGTGCACATTGCTGAGGTCTGAGATACAGCATGGAAACAGACCCTTCGGCTCATCAAGTCCACGCCACCATTCACACTGGTTTGATGTTTACCCCACTTTCGTGTCCATTCCATACAGGACAATTAAACTATAAACATGCACATGTTTGGGATGTGGGAGAAAACCTGTGCACCCTGAGGAAACCCCACGCAGTCACAGGGAAAACGTGACTGGAGTAACTCGGATCAGGCAACATCGCTGGAGAACATGGATAGGTGACGATTCCAGTCCGGAACCGTGCCCCTATCCACATTATCCTGAGATGCTGCCTAACCCGCTGAGTTACTCCAGTATTTGTGGGGGGGGGGGGGGGGGGGGGGGGTTGTAAACCAGCATCTGCAGTTCCTTATATCTCTGCTTTTAAAAATTGTTTGGGTTTTTCTCTGGTCCCATTGCTTCCTTATTTTATCTCACAGAACATAGAACCATACAACAAAGGTCCTTCAGCCCACAATATTCGAACTGACCATGAAGCCAATTTAATGTGCACACCAGATTAGCGCATAGTCTATATCACTCTGCTGATTCTTCTGCTGGTCTGAAGCCTCTTAAATGTTGCCATCATATCTGTTTCCACCACTTACCTGGCAGTGTGTTTCAGGTATCTACTAGATGTATAAAAAAGCAGGCCTCACAAATCTCCTTTTAACCTTTTCCTTCCTGTAATGCAGCAACCACAGCTGTACAAAATAATCCAAATGTGATCGAACCAAAGTTTTATACAGCTGTACCTTGAAACATCATCCATATGACAGCTTATTTCTCCTGCAATCTGCTCTATCGTTCACTTTCCCTTCTATACCCTAATTTCTTTACTTCATTCCCTACATCTTCAAACTTTGATGTCTTTAACTTTTACTAATGTTGAAAGAATATTAACAGTCTACCTCTCTATGGTTGCAGTTATATTTGCTGAGTATGTTTTCTATGTATGTCACACACATTCCACCCATAAATATATGAACATTAAATGGGAAAAATCAGGTAATTACCTTTGTCGCTTTCAACTGTTTGATTCTCTATGTGATCACTCACAAGATCTCTTTGAACATCTACTCCAGGATAGCATCACTCAGTATAATCTGAAAAGTAAATTTAAAAATACATATCTGTAAGAAGGATAATATATTCAACAAATATTACATAGAAATATTCTGTGTAAACAATGTGCTAACTTGTGTGCTATTTCTACCTCTAAACCACATTTACTGCCAAATTAGTTTAGTTTAGTATGGAGATACAGCAGGGAAACAGGCACTTTGGCCCACTGAGTCTGTGCCGACCAGCAATCACCCCGTACACTAACACCATTCTACACACTAAGGACAATTTACAATTTTTGCCGAAGCCAATTAACCTACAATCCTGTACGTCTTTCGAGTGTGGGAGGAAACCGGAGCATCCGGAGAAAAAACACGCTGTCATGGGGAGAATGTACAAACTCCAATGAGACACCACCCGTAGTCAGGATCGAACCCGGGTCCCTGGCGCTGTAAGGCAGTAACTCTACCGCTGCGGCACTATGCCGCCAATGTCAGCATATAAAATAAGAATGATCACATTTGACATCTGCTAAGAAATTCAGTTAAGTACCTTATTGAGATCTTGAGCAGTAACAGAAATAACACCACATATGGCAATTCCATTGGTACCAAAGGATCTACAATTCTAAGGTCAAACACTTTCACCTAATGAAACAATTCCCTATTAAATACTGCAGATGTTTTCTTTTGCTGGAAGATGGATGGCAAAGTTATGTTGGCAATAGTACCTAAAATTTTATATAGCACCATCAGAGGTATAAAAATGTCCTAAAATACTCCACAAAAGTATAATTGGCCATTGAGCAATAATCACTCTGCCATTCAGGGAGATATTAAGAATGACTAAAAGCTTGGCCAAAGAAGTAGGCTAAAGGTGCATAATAAACGAGAAGAGAGAAGCAAAGGTTTTAAGGGGGTATCAGTTTTATGACGTGACCATGGATCAAAAAAGGTGCATGCACAGGGGACTAACAAGAGGAACATGACATGAGAAATGATACAGACAGCATTGTTTCAGATTAATTTAAGTTTATAGAAGTTAGAGAGAAGGAAGCCAGCCAGAAGTGCACTAAAATGGTCACATTTGTAAGCAGACGTATCGAGATGATTTCAGTGATGGATGGCATGACATAGAGAAAGACTTGGGCCATGTTCTGGAGATGCAAATTAATCCCAGGGTTAGAAGCTTTGATCAGGGTCAATTCTGAGGTTTTAAACAGTCTGATTAAATCGGAGACAAAAGATGGAATCTGTGCCTGGAAAAATATTATGGGTCTAAAAAGAGAATAACTAAATTAAATAACTCTTAATAAGCTGGGACAGTTCAAGGAAACCGCAATGATATTTTTTGAAACAGTTTGGTTATTTCTATACTAGCTAATTAATTATATTTTCTCACAGGTTGGTGCATCAGCATGGTTCTTGGACATTAGATCAAATTGATTTTGTTGCCCATTTTGCAATAGGAAATCTATGCCCACCATAGAAATCTTACTATTATGGAGTTGTGAAACACGAGAGAAGTGGGCGGCATGGTGGCGCAGCGGTAGAGTTGCTGCCATACAGCGCAAGAGACCCAGGTCCCATCCTGACTATGGGTGCTGTCTGTACAGAGTTTGCACATTCTCACTATGACCACGTTGGTTTTCCGGTGCTCCAGTTTTCTCCCACAGTCCAAATACTTGCGGATTTGTAGGTTAATTGGCTTCTACAAATTGTCCCTAGAGTGTAGGATAGAATTCCAAAAACATACAGTTGTGCAGGTTAATTGGCTTGGTATAAGTGTAAATCATTCCGTGTGTGTGTGTAGGGTAGTGTTAATGTGTGGGGATCACTGGTCGCTGCAGACTCAGTGGGCCGAAGGGCCTGTTTCCGTGCTGTATCTCCAAACTAAACTAAACTAAACTAGTGTATGGTTGATTGTTGGTCGGCCCGGACTTGGCAGGCCGAAGGGACTGTTTCCACGCTGTATCTCTAAACTAAACTCAATAAACTCACTTCTACTGTGAAGAAATGAATCTCTATTTATTAAGCAATGATTTCAAGATTTAAAAAAAAATAGTATCACCTGATAAATTACTTGAAAGTTCAGAAGAATAGGTGAGAATTTGTAGTAATTTTCAATTTCCCCAGTGAGAGGGTCGCCAATGTAAAACACATGTGATAAATCTTGAGCTTTAATGGGGCACATTTTTCAAAACATTAATTATACAATTTAGAATATCACACATGACCTGTGCCCAAATTACAAAAGGATTTACATGGTTTAATTTTTCTGGAAAAAATAACAGAGGAATATGATCTTCCTTTATTTATTCTTCTCCCCATTGGATTGCAACCTTGTCATGGTCGGGGAGCTTGCGTGTCTCAGTGACCCCTAGAGCCATGCCAGCGGGAGATTCGTCTCTTGTTAGGGTCTCCCATGCTGGACAGATCGAAGGGTAGTGGCGAGACGAAGAACGATCCACTGGTCCTCCAGGTTAGAGGTTGAGCACAGGGCTAACAACCCTGTCTCGTAAAACAAATATGTTACGGAAACAGCAACTGAAGGAATCAACGCTACTGGGCGTGATGGACTTCCAGAGCTATTGACAGATGCTAGGACGAATGTCAATGGTGAAAGCCGAAGAGAACCAGAGAGCATCCCAAGAATAGCCCTGCACTGGACACTGGAAGGGAAAAGGAAATGAGGGAGACCCAAAACTACCTGGCGTCGAACTGTAGAGGAGGAAATGAAAACAATGGAGCTGACCTGGGGTAGTGTCCAGAAGACAGCCCAGAACAGACAGCAGTGGAGGACCTTCGTTGCTGCCCTACATGCCAAGAGGCAAAATAGGCAGTAAGTAAGTAAGTTATTTATTCTTAAATCTGGATGCCTAGCGAGGAAACACTCCCTGCTTATCTTCAGTAGGTCCAAGAGTGTGATGGCATAGAGTTATAGAGTTACATACAGCATGGAAACAGTCCCTTTGGTCCTTTTTGTCTATGCCATTCAAGTTGGCATACAGGGCTTGTCCCATTTGCCTGCATTTGGCCCATAGCCCTCTCAATCCTTCCTATCCATATATCGTGCCAAATGTCCACTAAAGTCATAATTATAACCGCTTCTTTTTTTAAAATATTTTAATTTTTTTATTAGAGGTATCTGCATATCATAGTCCAACCCATTACAAACTTTGTATAATGATTACATATTAAGTATCCAGGGTTCCGGGTACCCAGTAGCTGGGGTCCTCCTTTATCGGTTACATATTAACGTTGCCTCTAATTATTTATTTATATTTATAGATAATAAAAATAAAGAAATAAAGAAAATAAATTAGAAAAGTAAGATAAACTATCAATAATACAACTTAGGAGATAGGTCCATAGGTCAGAAAACATAACTATTCATCTAGTCCTTGGTTCAGGTTTCAGTCAGGCCTCCGCGCCGGCCCAGTCTACCCCTTCAGATAATCTATAAATGGAGAAATATCCGCTTCTATAAGTTCCTCCGGCAAGTCATTCCATAGACTACCCTCTTGAGTGAATAAAGGTGTCCCTGAGGTCCCTCTGAAATCTTTCCCCTTTCACCTTAAGCCTGTGCCCTCTGGTTTTAGAATCCTCTATCCTGTGGTATATACTGTGAGCTTTCACTTTATCCATTCCACTAAAGGTCATACAGACCCCAATCAGGTCATCCCTCAGTCACCTACACTGCAAAGGAAGAAAGTTCCAACCTAACCAACCTCTCTCTATAATTCAAGCCTGCAAACCCAGGTAAAAACCTGGTGGGTCTTTTCTGCTGCCATGTATGGTGACTAAAGGAGATACAACAGTGGTGTTTCAGAGGCTTTAAATAGGTAAATGAATATGCAGAGAATATAGGAATATAGATCACGTGCAGACAGTAGGAATTAGATTAATTTGGCATTATGTTTGGCACAGACATCATAGGCCAAAGGTGCCTATTGCTGTGCTGTACTGTTCTATCTTTTATGTTCTATGCGGAGCACCAGTTGAAGCAGGTGAGACTATATGAATAGAAAAAGAGAATGTGTTGTAATTAAAAATGCATTAAAACAAAGATGCATAAAGTGATTGTAAATGTTAATTTAACGGGCCCGCATGGTGGCGCAGCAGTAGAGCTGACACCTTACAGCGCCAGAGACCCGGGATAATCCTGACTATGGGTGCTGTCTCTACGGAGTTTGCACATTCTCCATGTGATCGTGTGGGTTTTCTCCGGGATCTCTGCTTTCTTCGCACACTCCAAAGACATACATATTTTGTAGGTTAATTGGCTTGGTATAATTGTAAAAATTGTCCCTAGTGTGTGTGTCGGATAGTATAAGTGTGGGGGAATCGCTGGTCGGCGCGGATTCAGTGGGCCGAAGGGCCTGTTTCTGCGCTGTATCTCCAAACTAAACTAAACTGTCTGCGTCAACCCATTTGGTCTCATTCGAGATTCGAGATTCGAGATTCCTTTATTTGTCATTCAGACCTTTCGGTCTGAACGAAATTTCGTTGCCTGCAGTCATACATATAATAATAAATGACAAAACACACAATAAACACAAATTAACATCCACCACAGTGAGTTCACCAGGCACCTCCTCACTGTGATGGAGGCAAAAGTCTTAAAGTCTCTGTCTCTTCCCGCTTTCTTCTCCCTCTGCGCTGAGGCGATCCAGGCTTCTGATGCTGTGGCCCCGCCGGGCGACGGTAAGCCAGTCCAGCGGCCGAATCCGTGCTCCGCGACGGGCCGGCTCAAACTCCGCGGCCCGGGGTGGTCGAAGCTGCCGAAGCTGCCGCCCTCCAGTCCAGCGGACGCAGCTGTAGTTGCGGGAGCCCCAGAAAAACAGGTCACCAACCTGTGACCTGCGCGCTCCCGACGATGTCGTCCACTGGGCCCGCGGCCGAGCCTCCGGTCTCAGGTCGCCACCAGTGTCCTCGGTCGCCACCGCCGGAACGCCACCGCAGCCCCGAAGTTGGCCAGCCTCGCGCTCCCGAAGATGTCGTCCACTGGGCCAGCTGCGGCCGAGCCTCCGGACTCAGGTCGCCACCAGTGTCCTCGGTCGCCACCGCTGGAACGCCACCGCAGCCCCGAAGTTGGCCAGCCTCGCGCTGGTAAGTCCTGGCTCTGCCTCCGGAGCCTCGAGGTCGGTCGCTCGCTCGCAGTTGGAGTTGGAGGCCGGCAGCTCCGCCATTTTGGCCTCAGCGCAGACGGAGGCAGAGAAGGGGGATACGACAAGAAAGTCGCATTCCCCCGAAGGAAGAGACAAAAGTCATGTTTCACCCCCCCCCCCCACACATACACAACCCAATAAATTAAAATTTAACTGAAACAGGACAAAAGAAAACAACAAAAAATGTAAAAACAGACGGACTGCAGGCGAGCCGCTGCTGTACGACAGCGCCGCCACTTCCGGAATCCAACCCACTCATCCAATCAGAGTGGGTTGTTTACATCCCTCTCCGACCTTCTCTGCATCCAAACACTAATTTGTTTTTCTCTCCCAGATCTGAAGAGGGATCCTAACCCCAAATTATTATGTGCGTTTCTTTTTCCAGTCGATAGAATGTTTCTGGCATTTTTTGTTCAACTCAGTTTGGGATGCCCAGCATCTGCAGTTTCTCGATTTTCTGATGGGAAGTTGCTTTTCTAGACAGGACTTCTGAAAATAATAACATGCCCCGCTATGTTGCAGGTAAAGATACTAATGCCTAAAAGTGAGCAAGGCTAAAGTTTCTTGTTCAAGTTCAATCACTATACATTTGACTGCATCCACAGTGACCAAATAACCTCTCAAGTGCAGTGTTTCTTCACTAATCCAAACCTTCATTGTAGATTTCCAGAAATTCTGACAGTTTAATAAAACGGCAATAGGGTAACTAAGAGTCCACAGAGTTCTCCTTGGACAACACAAGATATGGAAGGAAGTTGGTTGGGTGGAGCAATGACGATGGTATTGAATTTGTAGGCATGAAACTTATTTTTCTCTCCTTATATAATTTTTAATAATAATACACTTTGAGTACATTAAATGAAGCAACAAGAAAACAGGACACGAATACCTTGAGTGAGACCACCTTTCGTTTTAATCCCATCTGTTTATAATACAATTATGTGATGTTTCTGTACACATCTTTGAGCATGAATAATTGATCCATCACCACTCCACAGCTTTCTAGCTGCTGCTGTTGTGAACAGGTGCGATGGTATAGGCATAAACTGCTCCACAGGCAAGCCATGAATCTCATTAGAGGGCAGTACGTGGCATTTACATCGTTGGTGATCAACAGCGAAACACTCACCATATGTTTTAACAGATCTTTTTTACTTTAAACAGAATGCTTGCCTTCAAAACATAACCTGGCCCAAAGCGGTTTGTGTACTGCTAATATTTTCCTGCACATTCAGTGAATGACAATGGAGTGAACATAATCGGTTACTATTACTGTGGACTGCAGGTGGAATACCAGATTCCTCTGACTGTTTTTTGAGGATATTCCAATGATATCAAGCATGGCATTGTACACTTAAGCACATTATGTAATCAAACCCATTGCAATGCATTATAATCACATGGAATGAAAAGGGATTTTAAAAAATCCCTTTAAAAGCAACGACCGATGAAAAAGTAAAACATTGGATGTTGTTGTGGAAGGTGACATCTCCAAATATTATCTGAGAAAATGATTTTGAATCTGCTGTAGCCAGCATGATTATTTCCTTGCTTTGGCAGCCTTTGTCAACATAGTGGCCAAAGATAAAAATGTTTCATGTCCTTGATGCTCCACAACATTCACATAATAAGATTAACTGTTGTGACATTACTGAGAATTAATCTGCAGTTCACTGCAAGGAAATGTCTATAGCGTACATTAACAATCATATAATGGTGGACAAAATGATAAGATAATAGGAATGAGAGAAGGTTGTTCAAACTCTAGGAGTGAAGTTTCAGGGTCTTCTTTGTTCATTTTCTTCCCTCATTCATTTTGCCAAAGTACGACACAAATTAATTCCTGTTGACATCAGCAAAACATAACTGCCCACAACAGGTCAACAACATTCATAGAAAAATCTCCCTCTTTCATTTTGTCTCTGGTCTCTCACAGAATGTAATAACGAAGATGCAGCCTCCATGCTTCAACTTACCTGAACTTTTGCAACAATCTAATCTCTTTTAACAATGGTGATGACTCAGAGGATACTGCATATGTAACCTGTAAACCTATTCATGGGTAGTAGATGCTTTGATACCTGTTGCGTAGTAATGGGAATAACAATCATATTTATTTTGTAAATCATTTCAGGGATAACTATCTAGGATGTCAGATCATATTTTTGAACTAGCATTTTGAAATCTCTTCTATCAAATGTGAGTGCAGATGAGGCCTTAGTTTGAGAGCTTATTCAAAATTACAGTACCTCTGACAGTCCAGCCATAGCCCTTCTACACTGCACTGAAGTGGCTCTCTGAATTATGTAAAATCGCTGGAATGAAGTTGCTTCCACAATCTCACAGGTCAAAGGCAAGTCTACTACCAATAAGCCTTGGTCAAGGCCCACAAAGAGGTAGGAATCTCTGTGGAACAGGGCAGTGTCAAAATGGATCCTCAGTAAAGGAGGTTTTGAACTGAGACTTTTGTTAAAATTAAGTGAGTTGGAATTTTTGATGCTGACAAAGTGTGAGACTGACTAACAGTTAGAGAGCTGACAAGAAATTCTCTGCAACAGATTATCAACATAGATGGATTGAGGGTGTAATGAGCCGTTACTTTTATCCTTCCTCTAAAGGCACTATCGTCATTCATTCTCCATCAATAGGGAGAGACAGCGGAGGCTGTGCATTTCTATGCACCTTTGCCATCAATATCGACTGACAACATGGAAGATGAGGAGGACAGCTTTCCTAGGCTTTCAATTTTTGAACAAAACAACATAACTACTGGATACAACCTTAATCATAACTTGATTAAGCAGAGAAGAGGATTTTGGACAAGTCTTCCTGAGGAAAAGAACTCTTGGATTCATGTCAACCTGTCAAAATCGAATGTTTTTCTTTTATTCATTTCTACCATCACCTTCTCTTTAGACAACTTATGAATTAATTTTGACACTCCAAAAAAACGATTATATATAGATTTGATTTCCCTCAAGACCTGATTCTTTCAAGGTTTAAATGTTGACAGAAGGACCTCGAAAATCATACACAAACATGAATACCTGTTTACTAATACCCAAGGGAACTGAATCCATAATTTTGACAAGAGAATATCACTGTGACAGGAGCCATACCAGTCAAACGCACACAGCAGGTGGAACTGGAGAAGCAAGTGGATGACCTCAGGTTCGTCTGAGAAACGGAGTCGTTCCTCGACAAGTCCTACAGTAAGATTGTTACACCTAAGGTACTGGAAGAGAGAAGGTGGGTGACGGTGAGAAAGGGAGGGAAACATGGAATGCAAAAGTCCCCGGGTGTTGTACCTCTTGTGAACAGGTTCACCCACTTAGAAACTGTCAGGACAGAAGACGTTAACACACTGAGCGGTGGACTGGCTTGCGAAGCAAAAAAGGCTGTTGTGCCAAAACCAAAGAGGCCAACATCAGGCAACGCCATTGTAGTTGGAGACTCCATTGTGAGAGGTACGGATAGGGGTTTCTGCAGCAACAGACGGGATTCGAGGATGGTGTGCTGCCTTCCTGGTGCCAGGATCCAGGATGTCATGGACAGAGTGCAGAAAATCCTCAAGGGCGAAGATGAACTGCCGGAAGTGGTAGTGCATGTCGGCACAAACGATGTCGGAAAGAAGGGGATGAATATTCTGCAGCGTGACTTTAGAGAGCTCGGAAAAATGCTGAAAAGCAGGACCTCCAGGGTTGTTATCTCCGGTTTGCTTCCAGTTCCTCGTGCTGGCGAGAGCAGGAACAGGGAGATACGGGACCTGAATGTGTGGCTGAGGAACTGGTGCAGGGAGCAGGGATTTAGATTCTTAGATCACTGGGATCTGTTTTGGAGTAAGGGGGAACTGTACAAAAGGGACGGATTGCATCTTAACAGTTGGGGGACCAACATTCTGGCAGGCAGGTTTGCCACTGCTACACGGGTGGTTTTAAACTGAATAAGGGGGGTGGGGTCAGGGTGTCAAATGGGATAGTCGAGGACGGAGTTAAAGGGAAAGAGAGTAAAGGGATGGTTAATGACCCCAAAATTAACGGGAAAGGAAGCTCACAAAGGGATAGGAGAGTATGGCCAAGTGTAATAGGGATCGATGTAAAAGGTGAGATGCGTAAGGAATTAAAAGTATTGTATATGAATGCGCGAAGTATAAGAAGTAAAGTAGATGAGTTTGAGGCTCAGTTAGAGGTTGGTAGATATGACATTGTGGCGATTACAGAGACGTGGCTGCAGGAGGATCGGGCCTGGGAACTTAATATTCAGGGTTATACATCCTATAGAAAGGACAGGCAGGTGGGCAGAGGAGGGGGGGTAGCTCTGCTGGTGAGGGATGGAATTCAGTCCCTTGTGATGGAAGACATAGGGACTGCCGAGGTAGAGTCACTGTGGATTGAGTTGAGGAATTGTAAAGGCAAGAAGACACTAATTGGTGTTATTTACAGACCCCCAAATAGTAGCCCGGATGTAGGGTGTAAGTTGCAGCAGGAGTTAAAACTGGCATGTAACAAAGGTAATGCCACTGTGGTGATGGGGGATTTCAATATGCAGGTAGACTGGGAAAATCAGGTTGGTTCAAGACCCCAAGAAAGAGAGTTTGTAGAATGCCTCCGAGATGGATTCTTAGAGCAGCTTGTAATGGAGCCAACCAGAGAAAAGGCAATTCTGGATTTAGTGTTGTCCAATGAACCAGATATGATAAGAGAACTCGAGGTAAAGGAACCGCTTGGAGGTAGTGATCATAATATGATTAGTTTTAATCTGCAATTTGAGAAGGAGAACGTTAAATCGGAAGTGGCAGTGATGCAGTTGAACAAACGGGACTATGAAGGCATGAGAGGGGAGCTGGCCAAAGTAGACTGGAAAGGGATCCTAGCAGGAATGACGGTGGAACAGCAATGGCAGGAATTTACGGGCATAATCCGGGAGACGCAGGATCATTTCATTCCAAAAAGGAAGAAAGATTCTAAGGGGAGTAGGAGGCAACCATGGCTGACAAGAGAAGTTAGGGATAGAATAAAACTAAAAGAAAAGATGTATAACACAGCAAAGAGTAGCCGGAAGCCAGAGGATTGGGAAACTTTCATAGGACAACAGAAGGAAACAAAACGGGCAATACGGGCTGAAAAGATGAAGTACGAGGGGAAGCTGGCCAGGAATATAAAGAAGGACAGTAAAAGCTTCTACAGATATGTTAAGGGAAAAAGAGTAGCAAAGTAAAATGTGGGTCCCTTGAAGGCAGACACGGCTGAAATTATTATGGGCAACAAGGAAATGGCAGAAGAGTTGAATAGGTACCTCGGATCTGTCTTCAATAAGGAAGACACAAACAATCTCACAGATGTACTGGAGGACAGAGGATCTAAGGGGGTAGAGGAACTGAAAGAAATTTTCATTAGGCGAGAAATTGTATTGGGTAGGCTAATGGAACTGAAGGATGATTAATCCCCTGGGCCTGATGGTCTGCATCCCAGGGTCCGCAGGGAGGTGGCTCTAGAAATAGTGGATGCGTTGGTGATCATTTTCCAATGTTCAATAGATTCAGGATCAGTTCCTGTGGATTGGAGGATAGCTAATGTTATCCCACTTTTCAAGAAAGGAGCGAGAGAGAAAACGGGGAATTACAGTTAGCCTGACCTCGGTGGTGGGAAAGATGCTGGAGTCAATTATTAAAGAGTAAATAATGGGGCATTTGGATAGCAGTAAAAGGATTAGTCCAAGTCAACATTATTTATGAAAGGGAAATCATGCTAGACTAATCTTCTGGAATTTTTTGAGGATGTGACAAGTAAAATGGATGAAGGGTGCCAGTAGATGTAGTGTATCTAGACTTTCTGAAAGCCTTTGATAAGGTCCCGCACGGGAGATTGGTAACTAAAATTAGAGCACATGGTATTTGGGGTAGGGTGTTGACATGGATATAAAATTGGTTGGCATCAAGGTATGTTTAGGGCAAATTTTGACCCCTTACTTAATAAATTAAACACACTAATTAAATTCTGGAAAACGCTCCCGATGTCTTTAATAGGCCGAATAAACGCAATAAAAATGATCTTTTTCCCACAAATTTTATACCTATTTCAATCAATTCCTATATACTTACCAAAGAAGTTTTTTTAAAAACTCGACTCAGATATCACTAATTTTATATGGGACTATAAATCACATAGAATACAAAAAACTCATCTGAATAAACCTAAAGTATTAGGGGGTTTAGCACTACCTAATTTTATGTATTATTATTGGTCAGTAAATATTAAAAATATGATTCAACTGATGGATAACTCCGCCCAGCAAGTGGACTGGATTGTAATGGAGAAAGAGGATTGCTCCTCTAGAAACATTGAAGCGATCCTCCTCTCTCCAATGAAACTGAATAACATAAATTATAATAAGAACCCAATTATTCATAGTACAATCCGAATTTGGAAACAAATAAAACAAAATTTAAAATTAAGAAATGTATCACTTTTATTACCTATAGTCAATAACCCTTCGTTTAATCCTTCTATTATAGATAAAGCTTATACACAATGGGATAGATTAGGAATTAAAATGCTTGGTGACTTCTATGAAACTGGAAAATTACTTTCATTTCAACAATTACAAATAAAATATAAACTCGGAAATAATCAATATTTTAAATATTTTCAAATATGCGACTATTTGAAAAAATATACAAAAGATCATTATAATAACCCAGTAGATGCATTGGACGAGGCAATGCAGATAAAAGCGGAATCAGCAAACTTAATATCATATTTGTATAATATTATCTTAAATGTACAAATACCATCTACGGAGGGTATCAGAAGAGACTGGGAACAAGAGTTAGCTATTAAAATTTCAAAGTTGGAATGAACACTTATTAAACGTGCATAAACGCTCGATTAATGAAAGACACTTTAATACAATTAAAAATTTTACATAGATTATATTATTCGAAAACTAAAATTCATAAAATTTTCCCAAATGTATCATCTATTTGTGATAAATGTCAATCCCAAGAAGCTACTATAGTGCACTCATTCGTTTTCTGTACAAAAATTCAAAAATTTTGGAATGAAATTTTTGAAATCTTTACAAAGTTATTTAAAACAAGACTGATACCCAAAGCAGAATGGATTATCTTCGGTATAACGGAAGATGGTCCAGAACTAAATGTGTTTCAAAAGAAACTAATGGACTATGGGTTAATAATTGGAAAAAAGCTAATTCTAAAATTTTGGAAGAAGGCTCCAATACCAACTATAAATATGTGGATTTCAAATATGTTTGAAACATTACACCTAGAAGAGATAAGACTCCTCCTAGCAGGTAAACCAGATCACTTCCACCTGACGTGGTCTGCATTTATAGAATTATTACAAACATAGGGTGCAAAAGTACTTTAAAAAAAAAAAAAAAAAATTGCGGTCAGGTAAGGGGGGATGATAGTTGAAGAGTTGGTATGTCCCATTTACGTAATGCTCATAAAAATATTTGTTTCTCTCTTTTTCCTCTTTCTCTCTCTCTTTCTTTCCTAGGGTCTATTTCTTAACTCTTTTTCTTTTGTTTTTAATTTTGCTCTTATCGGGTCTTCGTCCTTTTTTGTTGTCACATTTCCTACACTTTCACTTTTTCCTTCACTTTCTTCTTTCTTTCAATCTTTTCCTTTTCTAGTGTAAAAAATAAATGGAGTACATTAATTGTAAGAAGATGTATGTGACGAGTACTAATGTATGTGGTTGTAATGTAATGTACTTCTAATAAATAAAAATTTTAAAAAAATAAAAATTAAAAAAAAATTGGTTGGCGTGAACGGGTCCTTTTCAGAATGGCAGGCAGTGGCGAGTGGGTGGGGGCCGCAACTGTTTACCATATATATTAATGATTTGGAAGAGGGAATTAGGAGCAACACTAGCAAGTTTGCGGATGCCACAAAGCTGGGTGGCAGTGTGAGCTGTGAAGAGGATGTTAGGAGGTTGCAGGGTGACCTCGACAGGTTGAGTGAGTGGGCAGATGCGTGGCAGATGCAGTATAATATAGATAAATGTGAGGTTATCCACTTTGGCGGCAAAAACAAGGGGGCAGATTATTATCTCAATGGGCTTAGGTTAGGTAAGGGGGAGGTACAGCGAGACCTGGGTGTCCTTGTACACCGGTCACTGAAAGTTGGTGTGCAGGTACAGCAGGCAGTGAAGAAAGCAAATGGAATGTTGGCCTTCATAACAAGAGGATTTCAGTATAGGAGTAAAGAGGTTCTTCTGCAGTTGTATAGGGCTCTGGTGGGACCACATCTGGAGTATTGTGTACAGTTTTGGTCTCCTAATTTGAGGAAGGACATCCTTGTGATTGAGGCAGTGCAGCGTAGGTTCACGAGATTGATCCTTGGGATGGTGGGACTGTCATATGAGGAAAGATTGAAAAGACTGGGCTTGTATTCACTGGAGTTTAGAAGGATGAGGGGGGATCTTATAGAAACATATAAAATTATAAAAGGACTGGACAAGCTAGATGCAGGAAAAATGTTCCCAATGTTGGGCAAATCCAGAACCAGGGGCCACAGTCTTAGAATAAAGGGGAGGTCATTTAAGACTGAGGTGAGAAAAAACTTTTTCACCCAGAGAGTTGTGAATTTATGGAATTCCCTGCCACAGAGGGCAGTGGAGGCCAAGTCACTGGATGGATTTAAGAGAGAGTTAGATAGAGCTCTAGGGGCTAGTGGAGTCAAGGGATATGGGGAGAAGGCAGGCACGGGTTATTGATAGGGGACGATCAACCATGATCACAATGAATGGCGGTGCTGGCTCGAAGGGCCGAATGGCCTCCTCCTCCACCTATTTTCTATGTTTCTGTTTCTATGTTATTCTCAGGTTTTACATATCTTACTTAAAATAGGCCCTTAAATAAATCTGAAAAATAAATAATTAAAAACAATCTGAAGAAGGATCTTAACCTGAAACGTCACCCATTCCTTCTCTCTAGAAATGCTGCCTTACTCGCTGAATTATTCCAGCATTTTGTGTCTACCTTAAATAAATTAATTAGGTTCTAGATATATTAGACTTCTGTGAACTTCTGCTGTTGATTTCTTGCAATATCTCTTGAGATTTTGCTCGGGTGTAATATGGAATCTCCAGGGCACTTTTGATTATTAACTTGATGTCACTTGGAACCATAATTGCAGCACAGGAGGAGATTGGTGAAGTGTGAATAAGTGTAGGACATCTTGTTAATCCTGGCTAAATTGGAGCAGCCATAGCATTAAAATTGAGTAAGGGCTTATGTGCTGCTATGCGTTTTTGGTCAAGTTAAATGTGCCTCTGCAGAACTGAGACAAACTACTGAATGGTGCCAGCAAATCTGTTGTCCAGATAAGTGCTGCAGAGAAAGAATGGGCATCTGCAAAAGTCTTACAATGAAGTGTGAAATGCATAGAGCTAATTGGATCAATGCACACCAGATATACATATTGTAAATAATGATGCAAAGCTTTACCGTGTTAGTTGTTGATTGGTTGAAATGTTAAGTCTTGGCTGGGTTATCTGAATCCCAAGGCACATGTTGCATTATTCATCTATGTTGGCTTCCTTCTAGAAGCTCCTTTCGAATACAAAGTATTAGTTACTATGTTATTGGGTTGGAAAACTGTAACTCATGTTCTGTTGTAATCGATATGTGTTATTGGACTGTACAGAGACCATCCCCATGTGCTTTGGCCCCTCAAGATTCAGGGACCTATAAAAGGCAGCCCCCACGAGGTCCTTGGTCGATCTTCTGGAAGAATGCTTGGGACTGTGTGACCTTTGGAGTGTCTCTGCTTGTACGAGGCTAGAAGGGCTTGGCCAAGCAGATACAAGCTGGCACGGAAATCTCTATCAAAATATGGAGGAGACCTGGGGACGGGGGGAACACAATTTCTTGGCGGCCGCGTGCGCATGCGCACACTCACACACACACACGAGGCTTCAGAGGTTCAATCCAACGCTAAATGCAGCTCAACTCTGCCTGTCTCGCCGGGTTAACCTACAGACCTGCCTGGACTGATGGGACACCAGTGCTGCTTCTCCGCGCTGGCTGTAAACCTGGGCCATATTTCCTGCAAGTCCAGGCAGGGTTGTAGGTTCACCTGGCGGGACAGGCAGAGTTGGGCTGGGTTTTGCGCTGCTTCTCTGCGGTGGCTGTGGGCCTGGGGGCACAGCTCCCGTCTGACTCCCGACGTCTGTGGCCACCCCCGGGCGTGGTGGGGGCACTCGGTTGGGGTCGGGACAGCGCCGGACAGCCGGCCGGGATCAATCCTGGCTGCGGATGAGGCGCAGGGCAGTGCCGAGAGTGTTTTGGCACGTCTCCCTCCTCCAATCACCGCGCTCTATCCTCAGTCCCACCCCCCCTCTACTTTCACCTTTGACCGACACTTCCCTCCTCCAATGATCGCGCGGAATCATCATGTCCCGCCCCCATTGCCTGCTGACCGAGATCTCTCTCGTCCAATCGGCGCCCTTGATCAGCAGTCCCACCCCCACGGTCTCGCGGAAAGCAGAGATTTCACCGGGTTTTAAAATCCAGATTACAAAAAATGGAGGGGGGGGAATCGTCCCCCACCACTCAAATCAGGGGGGGACGTGCCCACCCTGCCCCCCCTCCCGGGATTTCCGCCCCTGGATACAATGATCAAACCCGCGATGGTTAGGTATTGTATAGGGAATTTGTGTTGTGTTATCCAAAATAAAGTTTAGTTGCTCAAGTGCTTGATTCAGTATTTTATTGACTGAAACTAGACTGGGGGGAGCTAAGAACGAGCTATTTACAATTTCAGTTTCAGATTCATTAAAAGTCACAAAGATTGCATCCAATTGAGGGTAAAAAAAACTCAAGCAAACTCGAAAAGTTAAAGGTATGGTGTTTCAGCAGATCCAACACAGGTCCCATCCAAAATCCTACTGCATCCTTGAAAAATCATCCACTCATATACCATCTGAATATCAGTGTGCAATATCT
This sequence comes from Malacoraja senta, assembly GCA_038087875.1. NCBI lineage: Eukaryota > Metazoa > Chordata > Chondrichthyes > Rajiformes > Rajidae > Malacoraja > Malacoraja senta. The sequence continues at coordinate 14,283,914 of CM075979.1, read as the reverse complement.
GGTATTTGCATACTTCTACATTCAAGAATAGGATTCTCCTCTTATTTGACAGGAATTACGAAAGGCAATACAAAGATCTCAAGTGATGCATAAAATTTGATCATATCAAAACTGTTATTCACTCCAAAACATGCTTCAGGCACCAACCAGAAACATCAAGCCCTGCAACCAAGAGTAAGAGAAGAAATAATTGATAGTGGATAATGGTCAACAAGCTGTTATCAGGTGGAGCACTAAATTATTGTGTGACCAACTTCAGCTGTAGTGCCAGTGCACATGTACATCCCTTCCACAGAAGCATATTCAGTGATCAGATGAAGTACTGCAGTATTGACGGGTGCCATTCAGACATACAGGTTCAAAAATGGATTCAGCATCAAAGGATGAGGTCACAGGCTAAAAGAGACAGCATTATTAAATGAGAATACATCCTGTCAATTAATACTGTTACCTGGGTCTTTAAGACCATAAACTACTCCACACATTTCCTATTCCTTCACACAGTACGTGCTCTAAGCTCTTGGTTTACTAGCTGCATAAAATCGCCTCACTGCATTCAGCTGCACCAACAGCTGGAATCTTCTCTCTAAAGCGTTAGACGGCACTGGGCCTGTTCTCGCTGGAGTTTAGAAGAATGAGGGGGGACCTAATTGAAACGTACTGAATAGTGAAGGGCTTGGATAGTGTGGATTTGGAGAGGATGTTTCCACTAGTGGGAGAGTCTAGGACTAGAGGTCATAGCTCCAGAATTGAAGGACATTCCTTTAGGAAGGAGATGAGGAGGAATTTCTTTAGTCAGAGGGTGGAGATTCTGTTGAATTCTTTGCTGCAGAAGGCTGTGGAGGCCAAGTCAATGGATATTTTTAGAGCAGAGATAGATTCTTGAATATTACGGTGTCAGGGGTTACGGGGAGACGGCAAGAGAATGGGGGTAGGAGGGAGAGATAGATCAGCCACGATTGAATGATGGAGTAGACTTGATGGGCCGAATGGCCTAATTCTGCTCTTACCACTTATGACCTTATGAAAGCCTATTTTCCATTCATGTTTCTTCATCCCTATTCATACCTACATCTTTGACCAATTATTGGGTTATGTTCTTCAACATCCATTTTTCTATAATTTTGAAGTTTAAATTAAAAATAATCCTGCAAAGAGTCTTGGACACCAGTAACATGAAAGGTGATATATCAATGAAAATTGTTAATAGATAGATAGTTTATGAAAGATATGGTATACAGATGTGACCTTGGAGATATTAGAGGAATATAGACATAAAACTAAAGATAAACACAACATGCTATAGTAACTCAGCAGCACAGGCAGCATATCTGGATAGAAGGAATGGGTGACATTTCGGGTCGAGACCCTTCTTCAGACCCTTCAGACTTCTTCTGAAGAAGTGTCTCGACCCGAAACGTCACCCATTTCTTCTATCCAGAGATGCTGCCTGTCCTTCTTAGTTACTTCAGCATTTTGTGTCTATCTTTGGTGTAAACCATCATCTGCAGTTCCTTCCTGCACATGGGTTCACCAGAGTGGTACAGTGAGAAATCAATGAAGCATCAAAGGAATGAAGGTCAATTAAAAAGTAAAAAGGATTAACTGATTCAGGTTCCCAGTTCCTGGGCTAAGACTTGCTCTTGGATACTCTCTATTAGATAGCAGTTTCCGGGAGTGAATAATGGTGGTTGCTTCTCCGAGGATTGTGATAGGAACCAATACCATCCTGTGCATAACCCATGCACTAACTCAAGGGTGAATCAGAACTGGATGTGCCTGGCTGAATTTCCAGAAGGGCACGATTCAACTTGGAAATGGTAACAATCATTTTCTGCTCCTGATGTACATTTTATATGTGTGGCATGGAGCCGATGAAGAACAAGCAAAGGAAAGGCTTTGCTTTATGCATGCCTCATCTTTAAGTGCCCACAAGCTTGGATTTGGGTGCTGTTGAATGTTCAAGCAGCAGGCACATGGCCAAAGGATCATTGGCAGACTGCACATCCACTGTTTAACTCAGCTCTCCAGGCACTGATTAAACTCTAAGTCGGTGTTGTTCACAGCAACAGGTGAAACATTCCAGTAACCAGATTAGAGAATAAATGCACACTGTTCCAATCATTGAGCTTAGTTTAGTTTAATTTAATTTAGATTAGATTTGTTTCATTTAGTTTAGTTTAGTTTAATATAATTTAGTTTATTTTAATGTAGTTTAATTTAGATTAGATTACATTAGATTAGATTAATTGAGTTTAGTTTAGTTTATTGTCACATGCACCGAGGTACAGTGAAAAACTGTTATTGCGTGTTATGCAGTCAGCGAAAAAGACAATGCATGATTACAGTCGAGCCATCCGCAGTGTACAGTTACATGACAAAGGAAATATTGTGAATAATGTTTTTGTGCAAGATAAAGCCTGTTAAGTCTGATCAAAGGTAGCCGATGGTCTCCATAGAGGTAGACAGTAGTTCAGGGTTGTTATATACAGTCACATATACATTCACTTCTCTGTCATAGGAAGTCCCTTAGTTTCAAGGATGGTTTGCTCTCACTAGTTTTGTGGGTTCTGTGACGACTGGTGAGACCATTATTGAGGCAGTCAGTGGAGCTGTTGCTTCACAACTCCAGTAATCCGGGTTCAGTCTTAAACTCCAGTGCTGTCAGTATGGAATGTATATCTTCTCCCTGCGACCACGTGGGTTTCCTCCAGGTACTCTGGTTTCTGCCCACAATGCAAAGATATATTTGTTACCCTTTGATCAAGGATCAGTGTTGATGTTACTGGATGGTGACACAGACTCTGTGGGTCTGTTTCCACTGTTCTCTGTACTTTTATTTAATGTTTAAGATTTAATGTTTTAAATTTTTACAACGGAGTTCCGGAGATTTGTCAAGCATAAATCTTGGTGTGAACACACTGGAGATTAGTACTGAATCTTCAAGGGGAAGCAGCAGGTAACTCACTTAAAATGCCACCATCGGGGAAAAAGGATGGCACATGTTGTCTGCCAGCTAAGACTGTTCTGCATAATGATCAACACCTCCTACTTGCGATAAGGGATTTGTCACAGTGTATGAGTTGCACTGAGGCAGTAAAATTACAGGTTGCTCCTTGTCCTGAATAATATATCCTTCCCAAGTCCTGGAAGCATCTTAAGTAAACATTCAAACATTTTCTCCTAATCACAGTGGCTTTCCCTGTCCTAGTAATGATTTACTACTTGTGCCTATTTTTGTTTGGTTATAAGAGAAAACACTGATAGATACTACTAGGGGCGCCGCATTGATGGCAGCCTAAGCCTACAATCTGTCTGTTTTTTCTATCTTTTTTAAATTGTAGTCTGTCTTAACAGTATGTGTTGGAGGTTTCTTTAGTATTTCTATGTGGGGGAGGGGGTAGGGTAAGGGGGAAACCATTTCCCAGTCACTTCCTGGCGAGGATGCGACTATTCTCCGAGTCGCGTCCTCGCCCCCCTCCTCACGGCCTACCAACTGGATTGGCGCGGCCTTTCCTGCCGGGAACTGGGGACCAGACCGGAGCTTCAGCAGCGGCGGCGCAGCGCTGGATACATCACGGAGCGGGCGATGCCTTACCTGGATCGCCGTTTGAAGCTCCAGAGTGTTGGGCCTGCTGCTCCAACATCGCGGAGCTGTGGTTTGCGGAGCTTCCAGCGCGGGCGGCGCTGTCTTCAACATCGCGGAGTCCTGGGATCCCTTTGCCGAGGGCCGCCAGCGTGAATCTCCGCCCAGCGCGGCCTGTGGACTTCGGGAGCCGCGGACTCCGGTAGGAAGTGGCCAATTCGGACCTCTAAGCCGCTGAGGTTGTTCTCCCGTTCCGACGTCGGAGTTCCATCATCCCGGCGAGCGGGCCTGAACATCGGGCCACCCGTAACGGCGACTGCGGAGGGCCCGGGAGGCCCCAACCATGGGTGAACAACAAAGAGGAGGATAACTAAACCTTGGTGCCTTCCCTCACAGTGGGAAACTTTGATTCTGCTGTGTGGGGATGTTTTATGTTGGACTCTATCGTGTGTTGTGTTCTTGTTTTAATTCGTATGGCTGTATGGTGACCACACATCTCACTGTACCAATTGCTACATGTGACAAGTAAATGTATCTTGTATGAATTCAATATGATACATTGCAAAGTTTGGAGAAACAAGGAACCTTAAATGCTGGAATCTTGAGCAGAAGAGAAAGCGCTGGAATAACTCAGCGATCAGGCAGCATCTCTGAAGAACATGGAACGGTGACGTTTCAGGTCAGGACCTTTATTTAATCTGAAGAAGTGTCCCTATCCATGTCCTCAGGAGATGCTGCCGGACCCACCGAATGAACCCAACACTTTGTGTTTTGCACATCGCAAGGTTTGCCTTCCCAGTGTTTTTTCATTCTTCCTCCCATGAAGCGTTTAATTCCATTCTGAGGTATCGGAATGTGAGTATATACGAGTGAGTATATACGAGAACAGATTTTCACTTTCCTAATCCAAAAGTGCTGGGGCCAATGCTTGTTCCGATAAGGTTCAGTCAACTCAGCAGGGATTGGGAATGAGAATTGGGACATATCAGGTTTCCAGGGCTCATTAGTTTGTTAAGCCCTCTGAGCCAATGGGGCAACATCCAATAACCAGCATCCATGCCATTTATAATAAATCACTTCAAGAAATGCCAACATAAAACATGTTTCAACATTTAGGCTACGATTTCTGCTTGTTTTTGGCTCACATGGATACATGATTTTCATGTCCCTTCTCAACCTTGTAAATAGAAACATAGAAATTAGGTGCAAGAGTAGGCCATTCGGTCCTTTGAGACAGCACCGCCATTCAATATGATCATGGCTGATCATCCAAAATCAGTACCCTATCTACTCCAAATCTACTCCAATACTTTCCCATACTACTCCCGTCCTTTCTGTGTTAACGGAGTATTTTTCTTCTGTTTGTTGGATAAAAATGTAAATAAAAATCCAAAGAAGAATGCAATTAGATGGTGGCCCAAACAAACCAATGGGATCTTTGCTGTTGGGGTAGGGAGAGGTAGAGGTGATGGAATCAATCAATGGGTCATAGAATTGGGAATAGTCTCAGCTGCCATTGACTAGTTCAGTTTGAACGTCATTCAAAGTGTACAGTTACACAAACAGGACTTGGCATTATCTTCATTCGAAGTACCAAGTGTGTCATTATGTTTATAGAACAGTGGGTCACCGTTTTAAGAATAAGGGGAAAGCCATTTAGGACTGAGATAAAGAAAAACGTTTTCAGCCAGAGAGTTGCGAATCTGTGGAATTCTCTACCTCCGAAGGCAGTGGAGGCCAATTCACTGGATGCATTCAAGCGAGAGTTAGATATAGCACTTAGGGCTAACGGAATCAAGGGATATGGGGAAAAGGCAGGAACAGGGTACTCATTCTGGATGATCAGCTATAATAATATTGACTGGCAGTGCTGGCTCGAAGGGCCGAATGGCCTACTCCTGCACCTACTTTCTATGTTTCTATGTTTCTAATAATACAGCACAGGAACAATTCCTTCAGCTCACGATGTCTGGGTTGACCATAATGCAAAATTAAACTAACCCCATCCGCCTGGGCATGATCCATATCTCTCCATTCTTTGGATGTTCATGTGCCTATATGCTCACCTACAATAAGTCAGCAAACCCTGACATTGCATCATTGAAATGCTTCATAGGGCCAGCCCCATAGTGGCCAGTGGTCATAAGAGATAGGAGCAGAATTAAGCCATTTGGCCCATCGTCCACTCCGCCATTCAATCATGGCTGATTTATCTCTCCCTCCTAACCTCATTCTCCTGCCTTCTCCCCATAACCTCTAACACCTGTACTAATCAAGAATCTATCAATCTCTGCCTTAAAACATCCACTGTCTTGGCCTCCACAGCTTTCTGCCACAGATTCACCACCCTCTGACTAAAGAAATTTCTCCTCATCTCCTTCCTAAAAGAACATCCTTTAATTCTAAGGCTATGGCTAACCCTCTAGTCCTGAACTCTCCCACTAGTGGAAACATCCTCACTACATCCACTCAATCCAAGCCTTTCACTATTCTGTATGTTTCAATGATTTCCCCCCTCATTCATTCTTTTTTCACATTCACATTCATTTTTTCACATTCAGTGGTGAGAAGACCGATATTGTAGCATTGAGTTTCTGTGCATTCCTCTGCAGGTCCTCTTGCACCTTGCAACGTGGGAGTCAGTGGCCTTTAGTAGCAGACAAATCTTCGCACTGGACGAACAATAGGCATCACGCAAACCACACAGTGCCTTATAATGCATTGATATTCTTCTGGCAGCAGTAAACATTGTCTCAGTGCGCTTCCCAGGGATCAACTCTGTAGAACACTGAGTCCTTTGTTATGTGTCTGCTGAGATGAATCTCAACAAAGACTACTACATCTCCAGAAGACAGACACAAAATGCTGGAGTAACTCAGCGGGTCGGGCAGCATCTCTGGAGAAAAGGAATAGGTGACGTTTCGGGTCGAGACCCTTCTTCAGACTCACTCTCGACCCGAAACGTCACCCATTCTTTTTCTCCAGAGATGCTGCCTGACCCGCTGAGTTACTCCAGCCTTTTGTGTCTGTCTTTGGTTTAAACCAGCATCTGCAGTTCCTCCCTGCACACCACTACATCTCCAGCCTTGGTAAAGACATTCGGCAGGGAGTTGGATTGCCGTGTCAGCCACACCACAGCCATTCTGAGGGCAGTGTTTATGTGGGGCTGAGACTCCAGCTGTACACAAAAGATCTGGTTGGGAGAGTGAGCTCCTTTCGCCACCAGCTGAGTGAGGTCTTGGTTGAGGGATCTAGTGATGAGGCATTTTGCCACATAACCTTGATGGTCTAATAAGGGAACAGCTTTCTTTTCCTTCTGCAGGGCCTCTAGCATGTTCCGTAACTAACTTATGGTTAAAGGTTAAAAAAAATGCACAAAGTGCAGAAGTAACTTGCCGGGTCAGGCAGCATCATTGGAGGACATGGAAAGACGACGTTTCATGTTGGGACCCTTCTTCAGACTCTAACATCACTTTCAATTGACCTTTAACATTCATTCTGTTATGTAATGTGCTGAAGGCCAAATGACGAAAGAGCTGATTAGACCATCAAAGACCTATGTCCCAATGTCTCATCACTAGAGACCTCTCAGCCAATCACCAAGACCTCATTAAACTGAGCTTGAGAAATGAAAAGAACAACATTGTAATCCAGGTGTGCATCATGTGTGGCACGGTGGCCCTTACAGTGCCAGAGACCCAGGTTCGATCCTCACTCTGGGTGCCGTCTGTATGGCGTTTGTACGTTCTCCCTGTGATCGTGCGCGTTTTCTCTGGGTGCTCCGGTTTCCTCCAACACTCTGAAGACGTACAGGTTAGTCGGATAATTGGCTTCAGTAAATTGTCAATTGTCCCATGTGTGCAGGATAATGCTAATGTAGGGGGTGGTCTCTGGTCTCTGGTCGGCGAGGACACAGTGGACCGAAGGACCTGTTTCCTCGCTGTATCTCTGAAGTCTAAATGTACGTTTGGACACTGACACTCATGTCAAGGCTCCTAAATATATTGTGCATGCAAAACTAATTGTGAACAATAATTGTCATTTTTAGGATAGTCTTATGTGATCAATTGCTCGCATGGATGCAGCAATGTGTACACAATGTTCCAGAAACAGCCTGTAAACAACAGTTGAGTAAATTGCACACACTTTGTTGGAGTCTCTCATTTATCACATTGATCAGTCGGTACATTTAACAATAGATCCAGAACTCACTGAACTCACATTCTTTGTATTTTACATTGGTGCATTGGATGTGCAGAGGGTCATAGTCATACAGCGCGGAAACAGGCTTTTCGGCCCAACCTGGCCACATCGACCAACGCATCCCATCTATACTAGTCCCACCTGCCTGCATTTGGCCCATATCCCTCTAATCCTGTCCTATCAACTAAACTGTCTAATTGTTTCTGTCCCTAATTGTTCTGTTGACATAGTCCCTCCTACAAATACCTCCTCAGGCAGCTTGTTCCATACACACACCATGTGTAAAAAAAAAAGACCCCTTAGATTCCTTTTAAATATTTCCCCCTCCACCTTAAAACCTACGTCCTCTGGTCCTCGATTCCCCTACTCTGGGCAAGAGACTCTGTGCATCTACCCGAACTATTCCTCCGATAGAAAACTTTAACGCAAGGTGTACTCCGTTCTTCATTTTCAATTGGACTGGTACCCTCTTGTGCATAGCATTCCCAAGAATGAGAGCTGTTATGGAATGGTTGTTTCAAGGGGTCATAGCGTAGCATTACCTGTCCATGCTGCTGCAACGGGAGTTGGCATGAACCCCTAAGATAGACACAAAAAGCTGGAGTAACTCAGCGGGACAGGCAGCGTCTCTGGAGAAAAGGAATAGGTGGCGTTTTGGGGTGAGACCCTTCCTCAGGAGTGAACCCCTGCTTTTCCCATTGTGTCAGGAACCTGGAGAAGATGTCTTTTTTTTAAAGGACACTGAGAACATACAAGTGTGTGTTTAGACAATAGAACTACAAACACCAAAGTAAATCAGCATTCCATGGGTAATACTAAGAGGGTCATAGGCTGTATTTCAGTTCTCATGTTTAAAGTGGCCATTACCCAACTCTGCCTAATCTTCTGCACTGTACTCATCTGGCCTGTTGGATTCTCTCGGCTTCACTGTTTTTGTCAAAGATAGCAGAACACTATTTCCAAGGCCACAACCCTGGTTTCTATGCTTTACTGTGACTTCTGTTATTTCCAACAATTGCTGTGCAGACTACGGCTCAGGATTTGCGGAATAACACCCACGTGGAAATAAGGCCAAGTTTTAAGTCTGATTTCCAAAATGTCACCCAAGAATCTAAAATAAACATGGAAAAGTGCATAAAATGAGCAGGAATTGTCAGAGTGGTCCAGGTCTTCATGTGGTGCAGAATACATGCCTTCCTCCTTCCTTACATCCTTCTATCACACCGATGTGCCAAGAATTGAACTAAGCAGACATCCAAACTGTGGATGCACATTAATCACTATCTCTAAACTAAACTAAACTAAATTAGAACTTTCAAAAAATGCAGCAGTAAAATCTCTTTTTATTGTAACAAACTCCAATGCCACAATACTGCACGGTAGTAATGCCAAACCTAGCAGAAAATTCCAGGCACGCATTCTCTGCTGAGCTTCCATTGATCCATCCCCTGACTTTCTTTTCTGGTTGAATTCCAGCTTTGTGCTCCTCTCCTGGGAGCTTTCAATCGAAAATAGGTGCATTTTAACCTATTGCCTATACTTCACACACTGTGAATGTTGCTGAATGATCACTACTTTTCAGCCATATGATTGCTTTCGTTTTAGTTTAGTTTAGGCACGGCACAGTGGCGCAGCGGTAGAGTTGCTGCCTTACAGCGCTGGCAGTGCCGGAGAGCCGGGTTCGATCCCGACTACGGGTGCTGTCTGTACGGAGTTTGTACGTTTTTCCCGTGACCTGCTGGGTTTTCTCCGAGAACTTTGGTTTCCTCCCACACTCCAAAGATGTACAGGTATGTGGGTTAATTGGCTTGGTGTATGTGTAAATTGTCCCTTGTGTGTAGGATAGTGCTTATGTGTGGGGATCGCTGGTCGGCGTGGACTCGGTGGGCCAAAGGGCCTGTTTCTGCTCTCTATCTCTAAACTAAAACTAAACTAAGATACAGTGTGGAAACAGGCCTTACGTCCCATCGAGTGCATGCCGACCATCCATCACCTGTTCACACTAGTTCTATGTTATCCCACTTTTGCATTTTACACACTACAGACAATTTACAGAAGCCAATTATCCTACAAATCTGCACATCTTTGGAATCTCACTTCCTGCGGCTGCTCACTCTGCGCCTATCATCCATTAGATCTCCAGGGCCTGAGGACTATGCAGTGTAGCACAAGTTTTATGTGCGATGCCATAAAATTTTATTGAGAACTAAATGCGAAATGGGTTCCATCACAGCATGCAAGGGTTGCTAATTTCTACTTTGTCTGCTGTGTGTACAACATATGAATGTGTGGAGGTGTCCACATCGTTTAACATGCAAGGCCCATGTAGCTCCATAGCAGGCACCTTGCATTTTACACATTTGATTTATGCGTTTTGGAATAACACGCTTGTTTAATTAACAACTAAATCTAATTTGCGCGCTGTATTTTTTAAATAATGCCCTCAAATTTACGCCTGTTTAAATGTATGTTTCTTTAAAAAAAAATGTTTTTACAATTTTTTTATTAGAAGTATTTTACATTACAGTAATCTGCAATAACGTAAGTTTATACAGTTCTTGTACCACTTCTTATTTTAAACTTTAATAGGAAAAAAGGATAGAAAGAGTTAGTAAAGATAGTCAGTGAGTGAATGAAAGAGTGGTCCAGGAACACCCATATGAACCTAAACCACAAGAAATAGTTAAAAAAGAAAAGAAAAAAACCAAAAGGAGGAAAAAGAAAAAAGAAAAAAGAAAGTAAGATTGGACATTATGAGAGGGATGTACCTACTTCTTATCTTTACTCACCCCTCGCCAGGTCCTAAAACCATTTATTATCATCATTTTGGAATGTATATGTTTCATACTCGTTTTTGAATTACACATTACTTTTCAGGAACGTAACCCCCATGTACAATGTGAGGAGCCTGTATAACTAATCTGTGAATGCTTCCCAACAGTAATTTTGAAAATGTGAGTGGTAGAATCGTGCATTGACAATTGGCAATGGAAGAAATAAATGGCAATAAAACAGTACAAATTAAAAATGGTAAAGTAGCAAAATAAGTTTTAAAACATCTAAAAATGCCATATCTGAACACATGAAGAATTTGTAACAAACTGCCAATGCCAAAAGGTACTGTAGTAACTCAGTATGCCAGGCAGCATCTCTGGAGAACATGGATAGGTGACGTTTCGGGTCGAGATGTAATCCACAGATGCTTCCTAACATGATGATTCACTGCAGCACTTTGTGCCCTGTTGCGTAATAACCAGCATCTGCAGTTACTTGTTTCCACAAACTGTCGATGCAAATTGGTGCAATTGCAGGGGATGTGACCAAGGTGACCAAGGCTGGGAGAGAAATACTCTATATTTAAGAGGGAAAGGCAGAGAAAGGGCGGCACGGTGGCGCAGCAGTAAAGTTGCTGCCTTACAGCGCTTGCAGCGCCGGAGACCCGGGTTCGACCCTGATTATTAGTGCTGTCTGTACGGAGTTTGTACGCTCTCCCCATAACCGCATGGGTTTTTTCCGAGATTTTCATTTTCTTCCCACAATCCAAAACGTACAGGTATGAAGATAAATTGGCTTGGTAAATGTAAACATTGTCCCTAATGTGTGTAGGATAGTGTTAGTATGCTGGTCGGTGTGGACTCGGTGGGCCAAAGGGCCTGTTTCTGAACTAAAAGTAAAGGATAGATTTAGAGCAAGGGATAATATTCAATCATAATATGAATATGTGAGATCGGTCTGCATCGAGAGAAAAAACTAAAATGGGGAAAGACATCGGTGAGGCTTGTTTGCAAGACGCCATAAAAATAAATGGCATGAAGTAGAAAATTAAAAATGCTTGTAGGGAGAGAACTACAGTAATCGTAGGTGAATTTTAATCTACATATAAACCAACTAAACCAAATTAGTAGTAATACTCTGGAGGAAGTACTTATTCACCTGTATGCTAACTGGGGGAATAGGCTATCATAAATTGGGTAATGTGCAACAACAAAGAGTGTTTCATGTTTCATGGATTCCATTGGGGAAGAGTGACCATAACATCACAGAATGTTAGAATGAATCATAGAAGCTCTGAGAAGTGATTTGGCTGTGACACATGGAAGAGTTTTAGTAAAAGGCATGACTGTGGATCAGGACTGAAGAACATTTAATGAATAAATGCAACAACTGGGATAGACATAAATCCTTGCCTGCATTAAAAATACAAAAGACAGGAGCACAATCACAGCTAACTGAATGCAGCCCAACCACAGCGAACAAAAAAACAATAAGATTCAAAGAGGAGTCACATAAGTTCAACTGCAACTCCCCCTCAGACCACATGGATTGTTAGACAGACTGAGATATATCCAGGAGGCAGAGGGTTAGACAGTGTACCCTATTTAAAGAGAGACAATCACACCAAAGGTTCAATCAGACAGTTGGGTGACTGACGGAAGAGGCAAGCAGAGAGTGCAAGGTTATCTTATAGTTGCTCCTTCTCAAACAAGTTTACCATTAGCTGTGGTGTAATATTGCGTGTAATAGCCTCTCGGAGGCAAACAGTAGCAGCAGCAGGAGAGCAGCGCCACATACGGCTCTGTTTAACAGCAGGTTAGGGGACAGTCCGGGCAGGCTATAGTGATGGAGGACACCATAGTTAGGGATACAGGCTGGTGCTTCCGTGGCCACAACCGAGACTCTGGGATAGTGGGACGCCTCCCTGATGCCAGAGAAAGGATGTCTTTGGAGTGAGAGGAGTAGGCAGCCTCCGGATGTGGTCTATGTTGGTGCCAGAAGTAGGAACGGAGATGCGGTCCAGTAAAGACCAGAAGATTAAGATGCCTGGGATTCACTGTGACTTGGTTGTTTGGATTCAGAACTGGCTTGCCCAGAGAAGACCGTGGGTGGTGGTGGTGGAAGGATGTTATTCTGGCTGGAGGTTTGTGACCACTGGTGCTCCGCAGGGATCTGTGTGCTGAGACCTCTGTAAATAAATATAAATGACACAAAGGTATATGCAGAGGAGTTGGTTAGAAAATGTACAGATGCCACCAAAACTGTTCCTGTGCTGTGTGCTATCCCTAACAACAGGGTGAATTTAAAGGGCTGACACGACGGATTGATGGATTTAATTTATTCATTCTAATTAATTGTGAGCCAACCAAAGTTTTAAAAGCTGTGAGGGGTTCCAATCTGAGCAGTGTGCACATTGCTGTTAAAACTGCATTCATCTCATTGATTGATTTAAATACTGAACAGTGAGTCAGTCTAAGGGCATTATTAATTTTGCTTCCCACCTGCCGATTCCCAGAAATAAATTTGAGATTCTGCCAAGAGAGTTGATAATCTGTGCATTTTGTCCTGCTAGGCATTGAAGGAGCCAGGTGGTGTTGTCTTGATAATGACCCCCCCTGGCTTCGAGGGGACATGGTTGGAGGGACAAAAGCAGTTGGTTAATGGTAATTACCATGGGTAGTCACCGTAAGCAACTTAGTGGCAGGAGTAAGCTGTCACACAGGGAAAGTGACACTTTGTTTAAGCATTAAATTTGCTGAGGTTTAAGGTGAGGGGGGAAGGTGAGGGGGAGGGGGAGGGGGAGGTTTAATAGGAACCCGAGGGGTAGAGTTTTCATACAGAGTGGCGGGTGTATGAAACGAGCTGCCAGAGGAGGTAATGAGGCAGGTCCTATTGCAATGTTTAAGAAACATTTAGACAGATACATGGATAGGATAGGTTTAAACGGTATGGGCCAAATACAGGTAGGTGGGACTAACGTAGATGGGACATGTGGACAAGTTGGGCTGAAGGGCCTGTTTCCACGTTGTAAGACTCGATGACTCTTAGATATATGAATGACTCTCGGTCATTGAAACTTCTCACGTGATAATTAGCTCTTTTGGGTTTTACAGGGTGGGAACATTCATAGCAGTCAGGAGTTCACACAACCAATATGGACAGCATAATCCTGAAGGGTTTGAATCCACTATGAGTAGATGACAGTGGTGCTTCCTGGAAAAATGCATTGTCACCTACTGTTGGGCCTTGAGATAGTTGGGTTGTGTGTAACAACTGGTGATTACCTACTCTAATTAAAAACATTTTTTTTAAACAATCTGCTGGAGGAACCCAGTGGGCTAGGCAGGATCTGTGGAGGGAAAAAAGCAGATGATGTTTCAGGTTGGGACTCATCTTCAGACTGGTGTTGGGGGCCCAGGCAGGAGGTAGCCAGGGGATGTGGGGATCTGGTAGCAATGGCATCGGGCGGCCATTTTGAGTCTGAAGAATGGTCCCTGGCCATTTCCCGCCACAAATGTTATTTGACCAGCTGAGTTCCTCCAGCTGTTTACTTTTTTGTTGCTCAAGATTCCAGCATTTGCAGATTCTTGTGTTTCCAGATTACCTGACCAACACTGCTTTTGTTAGAGGATATCAGGGCCATGTTTCCCGTTATCCTCTTCCTCCATGGTAATAGAAACATTCTAGTCATGAGGCTTCCTCACAACAGTTGGGAGGGCTAGCTGGGATATAACTCGGAGGTGGCAAGTATATCGAAGAGTGAGGCAGAGTTCAAGTTTATCATCCGATGCACACATGTGGTGTGGTACAGGTGCAAAGAAAAATCTTTGAAGTGCCATGCTGTTTGGGAGAGTGAAACTGAGCAGCTCCAGGGAGAGGTGGAAGGAGAGGGTCCTTGCTTTACAAGGCAGCTTGTGCTTTGCGATGGGAACAAAGGGGAAGCCAGAGCTGCTCACCACTGCTCCTCCTGGCATTCGGACCTCACCACCCTTCCAGCCACACTGCACTGGGACCAATTAAATGTGGCGATTGTGATTCTGTCTCGCAAGAGTTTCCAGATGACTGGAGGTGAATTTCTGGGAGATTTGAGAACATCTGTCAGTGAAGATCTTTAGGAGGAGACATCTGTTGGTGGAAAAACAAAAAAACGCAAAGTTCTTGTTCTCCTTCAAGATCCGATGGAACTTTACCAGCCAATATTAGTCAGAGACTATGAAGATAGACACAAAATACTGGAGTAACTCAGCGGGACAAGTTGGACCACAGTGCCTGTTTCTGTGCTGTGTAGCTTCACAACTTTACGATCCCATACTCTGGTGAAAGGACATGAAGGTAACAGACAGGAGACTGCTCTGAGATGGATCTGCAGCTCTGCACAGCTGTATTTCACTGCTAATAGTGATTGATCTCTTGCACCTTTTGTGAAGGCAGCCATTCTTTAAAATGTCAGTGACTTCTGCCACTGCTCCAAAAGTGTTAACAATGATTTAATAGTTTATTTTATCCAGTCAAACAGGTCATCTTTTGCCTGTCAGAGATCAAACAATGCATATCTTTCACTGATCCCTGGCCTGAGCCACAGAGTTAATGATATTGTACATTTCTGCTCTCCAATGAGCACTGAATTGTTCAACCATTGGTTTTGAGCCTCCGTTCAATGTCGTAAGCTGGCTTATTGCCAGACGGTCATACACTGTCTCTCTCTCTCTCTCTCCTGTTATTTTAAAGGGAACCTGGAAATACATCTGAGCAAGAGTTGATGGTAAAATAAACCACCTGCACATGCATAGCACTACTCATTAAACTTTCACTCTTTGAGTCTCTGTGGTTCTCTGCCTCCATTATGGCGGCAACAATGTGTATTTTAAATGTTTAATTATAGTTAAGCCAATTGTGGAGAATTCTAGTAAAATCATCAGGCCATTAAAGGATTTATATAGTAATATAGGACAACATTTCTTTGTCTTGTGTTTTTGTATTTGGACATTTTTTAGCTACAGGTGCAATTTAAAATCAAATGATTTATAGACCTCTTTACTAAAACTAGTGCTGGTCTTTGAGGGATGCTGTAATAATATGGGATAACTTCGAGCACAAAAGGGCCTTTAACGGAAAAGATTTCATAACTGTGAGTGTGAGGGAAAGTGGGCTGAGAAATAGCTTATGGTGTTTAATTCATGTAAGTGTGAGGTATTGCATTTTGGGAACTCAAACCAGTGGGTAGCTTCACAGTGAATGGTAGAGCCCCTAGGAGAGTTGTTGAGCAGACCAATCTAGGAGTTTAAGTTCACGGTTCTCTGATATTGGTGTCACAGGTAGATAAGGTGGTGAAGAAGGTTCATTGGATTTCATCAATACGGGGAATGAGTATAGAAGTTGGGATGTGTGTAATGAGTAAACTGCAGATGCTGGTTTAAATCGAAGGTAGACACAAAATGCTGGAGTAACTCAGCGGGTGAGGCAGCACCTCTGTAGAGAAGGGATGGGCGACGTTTCGGGTAAAGACCCTTCTTATGTTATGTTACAGTTGTATAAGATGTTGCTGAAATGGTACTTGGAGTATTATGCTCAATTTTGGACACTCTGCTATAGGTAACAAACATTAAGCTGGATAGAGTGCAGAGAAGATTTACGAGGATGTTGCCAGGACTCGAGGCCTGAGTTATGGGGAGAGATTGAGCAGGCTAGAACTTTATTCCTTGAAGTGCAGGAAGCTGAGGGGTGGTCTTATAAAGGTGTATGAAAACCTGAGGGGAATAGATAAAATGAAAGCACAGAGTCTTTTTTCCAGGGTTGGTGAATGGAAAACCAGAGAACATCGGTTTAAGATGAGAGGGGAAAGATATTTGAACAGGTGCATGGATAGGAAAGGTTTCGAGGCAAATGGGCCAAACACAGATAAAGGGGATTTGCTTATAAGGGACATCTTGATCAGCAAGAATGAGTTGACCCAAAGGGCCTGTTCCTTAAATAGCTGCAATTGTCCGAAATTTAGCGATTTTGTTATTCCAGTTTCGGAGTCTGACCACAGAGCAAGATGCAGGTTTGCAAATGTTCAGACCTTTCCTCAAGCTAAAACCAATCCGAGGATACTGTCATAGAGTCATAGAGTGATACCGTGTGGAAACAGGCCCTTCGGCCCAACTTGCCCACACCGGCCGACACCTCCCAGCTATACTAGTCCCACCTGCCGGCATTTGGTCCATATCTCTCCAAACCTCTCCTATCCTTATCCTGTCAATTTATAATTTTCTCCATTTCTGATGTTTGACCATAGAGGGTCTTCTGCAGTTGTTTAGGTTTTTTTAATCTTCAATACTTCAAGTTCAAACCCATATGTACTTTCACCTTGTGCTGTCGACAGTTTGATTTTTTTCTCTTAAAGTCACCTGGCTATACCAGTTTTCATTTCTTCCTATCAGCAGCTTTCATAGCCTTAAATCTTTTTCAAAAGCAATCATTATTCTTCTGTATTTTCCTGCAACCATGTGAGTCTGAACATCTGCTGCATGCAACCCACAAGTACTTTCTCTCCCTACAAATCACTCTACATTTTCTAAAAGCAATACACGCAGCCATTTTCACAAGTGGTCACAAAAATGTCCTCAACCTTTCTCACTGAATTAACTTGGAAATGCTGAATGTCAGCTAATCATGCCCAATTGCACCTTTGGACTCCTAGAGTCCGAGAGTCATACAGTGCGAAAGCAGGCTCTTCAGCCCAACTTGCCGACACCGACCAACATGAATCAAACGCGGCAGAGTGTTGTCTACAGTCTGTAAAATTCTTTGACTTTGTTCAGTGTCTGTATTCCTTTTATTCCTGTGAGTGGTTGTGTAGGTAGGGGCCCCAGTGCACTGCTTTGCCTGGGGGCCTATAATGCTGTTAAGACCCTGGTCCCATGTGCACTCATCCCACCTGCATTTGGTCCACATTCCTCTAAACCTGTCCTGTCCATTTACCTGTCTAAATGTCTCTTAAACATTGTGATAGTACCTGCTAGCAGCAAATAAACAGTAGTCCTGATTTTGCGTGGCTTTCAGTCAATGCAGATTTGGTTAAAATATTGCTGGTGCTGAGCGGGACTATTATTCAAGAAATGAGCCAAATGACTTACATAAAATAACGTTTACATCAATTCAAGGGAAATCTTATTGGGAAGAATCTTAAAAGAGCATGACACAGCCAGGGGTTGTTTATTGAACTCTCAGAGAGAGGCTTCAAACAACAAATCATATTGACCAGTTCCGTCAAAACTGCCAGCCCACCTAAGCTCATGAAATAAAATGATTCCTTCTAAAAGATTAAAGGACTTAACCAATTCTGTGTGGGAAGCTTCTCTCTGACTCACCATGCTTTAAATAGAAAGTGCGCAGCCATTTCCAAACCCAAGCAGCTGCACAACCTTGGCATGAAGAATGCAGGACAATCATCCATCATGCTTCACTGCTGCACGAAACAGCGGTAAACATATGAATATTAAGAGGATGAGAAATGTTAGGCTTCTACTTGATGATGTTCCCCCCCCCCCCCCACCCCGAGCACACGTCAAGTAATGATTAAGAAGAAATCTAAGATTAGGCAATAGGAAAACAGAAAAGCTTGGTGCTGACAATTATCCAGGTGATAATTGACAAGGCAAACCCACTAGCAACGATGCACCACCTTTAAATAACTTCAATGCACACTTTGAAAGGGAGTACAGTGACACATCTACAAAAGCCCCCACCGTGTTATCTCTGTCTCTGAGGTCAATGTCAGAACATTTTTCAAGAGAGTGAATACATGCCAAGGTTCTGGCCCAGAAGGCTCATGTGGTCAGATGTTAACAACCTGTGCGGGCCAACTGGCTGGAGTATTCAAGGACATCCTCAACCTCTCACTTTTGTATCATGAGTTTCCCATGTGCTTCAAAAGGGCGTCAGTGAGCACAGTGCCCAAGACGGGCACAGTGATCTGCCTTAATGACTACCATTTGGTTGCACTTACATCCACTGTAATGAAATGCTTCAAGAGGTGAATGCACAAATTTACTCCTGACCCAATTCCACTTCAATTTGCCAATTGCCACAACAGGTCAACAGCAGATGTTATCTCACTGTCTCTCCACTCTGCTCTGGACCAACAGGATAACAGGAACACATGCGTCAGGCTGCTGTTCATTAATTGCTGTTTGTTTTCAGCACAAATCATTCTTGGTTTGATTCAACACTAATCACAGCATGGTTTGGGAACAGCTCCATCCAAGACCACAAGAAACTGCCTCGTCCATTGCCAGAGTGAGGCCCAGCGCAAATTGGAGGAACAGCACCTTATATTTTGCTTGGGTAGTTTACATCACAGCGGTATGAACATTAACTTCTCTAATTTTAAATAGCCCTTGCTTTCTCCCTCCTTCCCCTCCCCCTTCCCAGTTCTCCCAAAAGGCCTACTGTCCGCCTAGTTCCTTTCTTCACCCCCCCCCACCCCCGACATCAGTCTGAAGAAGGGTCTCGACCCGAAACGTCGGCAATTCCTTCTCTCCATAGATGCTGCATCCCAGCTGAGTTTCTCCAGCATTTTTTGTCTACCTTCAATTTTTCTAGCATCTGCAGTTCTTTCTTAAACAACTAGCATCTGCAGTTCCTTTTCCACTTTTCTCTATTTAATAGCTCTAAAAATTGTTGCCTGTGCTTTTAGCCACTTGGGTTCTTTACTCCAGGGCTCCATTCCTCAAGATGGTATCCCATTTATTTCATGGGAATCTTCTTGTTATTGATGAAGGAACTTCCACTTTGACAGGATCAGCACTGCAAATGGCATGGGACGCAGAACGTGGTTATTTTGGAGCTACTGATCCCATTGTTTCTGATGGATCGGCAAAGATAAAAATGATCCTCCAGTCCAAGTAGCAATTAAATCAAACGTCCAACTGTGAATCCCCAGTGCCCACCCAATGAAAACATTGCTGGCCTGAAAGAAGAGTCGGCAAGGTCATGGGTTGATCCAGCAATTCTTGAAAACAATGATTAATCACAGAGCTGTAGGAAAGACTGCAGATGCTGGTTTAAATCGAAGGTAGACACAAAATGCTGGAGTAACTCAGCGGGACATGCAGCATCTCTGGAGAGAAGGAATGGGTGACGTTTCAGGTCAAGACCCTTTTTCAGAGTGATGTCAGGAGAGTGGGCAGGATAGAGATAGAATGTAGTCTGAGAGTAAGACTGGTGGGAAAACTAGGAAAGGGGAGGGGATGGAGAGAGAGGGAAAGCAAGGGCTATTTGAAGTTAGATAAGTCAGTGTTCATACCGCTGGGGTGTAAGCTACCCACGCGAAATATGAGGTATTGTTCCTCCAATTTGTGCTGGGTCTCATTCTGACAATGGAGGAGGCCCAGGACAGAAAGGTCAGCTGAGCAACCTGGTGATCAGGTAGGTTAAGGCGGATTGAGCAGAGGTGTTCAGTGAAACGATCGCCGAGCTTGCACCTGGTCTCGCCGATGTACAGAAGTTGACACCTGGAACCTTTAAGGTCGGCAGAGGAGCGGCAGGTGAAGGAGAGAGTGCTGGGATTGGCTGAGGAATTTAATTAGCAAATCGATAAGTTCACGAATTAGTTAATTTATCAGCTAACATAAGCAAGGTTTGCTCTAGGGGAGCGGCCTTGTCGAGGGACGTGCCTCGTGAGAAAATTGCAAGTCTTTGGCTCGAGAGTCTTCGGCGAGGAGGCTGAGTGAGGACACTACGCCAAAAGTTGGAGAGGGCGAGACGCAGTGAAGAAATGACAGCTAAGTTGATTCAGTGTGATGCTTGCAGGATGTGGGAGGACATCATGGACAGATTGCAAATCATCCTCAAGGGTGAAGGTGAGCAGCCGGAAGTGGTAGTGCATGTCAGCACAAACGACGTTGAGAAGAAGCAGAAAGAGATTATGCAGTGTGACTTTAGAGAGCTCGGAAGAAGGCTGAAAAGCAGGACCTCCAGTGTGGTTATCTCCGGTTTGCTTCCAGTTCCTCGTGCTGGTGAGGGCATGAACAGGGAGATAGGGGATCTGAATGTGTGGCAGAGGAGCTGGTGCAGGGAGCAGGGAATCACATTTAGTATTGGTGACCAAGGGTGATTTTCTGCCCCTATCTTTATCTCATGACCATTGCTAAGCCTGCGTTATTTCTGCTGACCCAGCATATGGAGAAGTAAGATCCAGATCTCCATCCACTTACAATTTCATTCTGAATAGCTCTAACTGTTGCATGCACTGCAGCAATCAAAAATTGATGTTAAATCAAAGAACAGTATTGTTACTCTGTTACTCTATGCATATACTTGCACACAGGCTCATATACTAATTGGGAATGTAAAGGGCCTGTCCCACTAAGGCGATTTTTTCAGCGACTGCCGGTGACAGTCTGTCGTAGCAGGTCCCCCCAAAAACGGCGACTGGACCCCCCCCTATGACAATGTCTACGACAACCTACTACCTAGTCAACGTCAAGCTGCAACAAGCTACTGACAACCGGCGACCCATTAGGACGTCCACCTACGACCACACAGGTGACAATTTATGACAACCGAAGTCAATCTATGTCCACCCACGACAAGCTACGACCCTTGTCGGCGACAACTGAAGACAATTCAGTCGCCGGTATCTGTCGCCGGTTGACATAGGTTGATGTAGGTGGTCGCCAATGGAATTCACCGAAGTCATCACCCGGCGACAACCTACTTCACTTGGCGACAACCTGTGCCATCCCGGTGACAACCTACGACAGAATACAAGCTACGTCAAGCCCATAGTCGCCGAAAGGTTTAGAACATTTCAAAATCCAGCGGCGACAAGAAAAAAGTTACGACTCTTTAGGTTGATAATATTGGCCAAGCAAAACATTTCACATAATGGAGAATCTCTGCATTTGCAAAGCCTGCTTATCCTCTTTCTGTGAAAGGTTACATGGCTATGAGTCGTGGCTCCAACGTGTCTGGACCCTGGGAGAAAGTTGAGGAATGAGGTGAGGTCCAGATGTCCTTCTTAGTGTTAATAAGTATGAGGGTTTGCAGAAAGAGCTGAGAGGGATTGCAAATGCATGATTAGGATTGTTCATAGGATGGGGTGTTGTAAAGTATTGTTAATTATGTTGCAGAGTGTTAGTGCTGTTATCTTGTGATTGGTTAACGTGTGGAGCCTTGTTCAAATCATTTATACTACCTGGGGAAATGTTTCTTTACTTTAGTTAACTGTCTTCCTACTAGAACTTTCTGTGGAAACAATGTAATGGGGTACTTTGTGATTGGGTTAGGGAACTGTCAATAAATGTATTATATGATCAATATTTGTGATTGGATTGTAGGGGCTGCCCCCTCCCCCCCATTTAGTTTCACGCCACGGGTCCGATACCATATAAAAGAGGGTGGATCCACATGGATCGGGGTCATTCTTCTGGGAGTACACGCGGGACTGTGTGACTTGCTGGAGGTGTCTACTCACACGAGGCTGAAGGGCTTGGACGAGTAGAGACAAGGATCGGACCTGCGGTGTTGGTTAGATATCGCATAGGAAGTTTGTTTGTGTTAGTGAGAATAAAGAATTAGTTGGTCC